>CM062820.1:1384863482-1386097331 GCA_031772625.1 Pinus tabuliformis | reverse complement strand
GGTTTTAAAATTTCATTCATTTAGGCCTCCAAAAACTGACTGTCCCAGCTCTGTTCCTGAGCTGCCCACTAGACACCCTGTCAATGTTTTGTTTCTAACTTTTTCGTTTCAAATCCAAATTGAGTGGTTCAAATTGGGTTAGAAAGTAGACATAAAAGGCTACCTAGGGTAGAAACATGTTTTAAAAATATTCACTTTTGGTCCCTCAAAACATGACTGTCCGGATTTTTTTTCCAGAAAGTTCATCAAGCCCGCAAGCCAAAAAATGATATTCAAGCATTTTTTCATATTGATGATAAAAATGAATATAAGTGTTTGTATAATTTTTATTTCTATTATAAATCATCTGCATACACAAATGAATTGAAACATTTATCATCGATGTTGATTTCGATAGCGTGTTGCAACCAAAGCAACTAGTTTTATAAAAGAAAAAACAAAATGCATTTATTTATTCCCTTATTTATTTTATTTTCTACACTAACCTATTTTGATTGGAAAAATGAATATTACTACGTATATGAGTACTTCCAGTGAATCCATTTTCGAAGTAAGGCTTCACCTATGCACATACCCAAATTTGAAAAATGCATGTTAATGGATATTAGGGTATGAGAAGCCAACTTCCCTTCAAAAAATGGTATCAAAAATTGATGAAGCATAGAGTGATGTTGCAAACAAATGATGGAGTGAAACCAATCTTCAATATATCCTTTACTTTCTTGATTTCGCATAGCCATCATATCATGAAGTTCTCGAGCTTTTAAAATAGCTTGTTGATGCATAGGAAAAGAAACCTCATTTTCTTCCATAGCTTCTACAATTTTTGCATTTGAAACATTCTGAATCTCATTGTAGGTTTTCTCTAATAACACATGTGAGATAGAATGGGTGGGAAGGGTGGGTAAATTTGTCAGTTCAACATTGTAAGTATGTTGTACGGGTTTATTATGGTGAGGGTGTGGAATTATTTGGGCATGAAAATGTGTAAGGAATGGAGCATTTTGATGATATGGTTGATTGGGTTGTGTGAATGGTTTTGATGGGCAAGCAAGATATTGTGGAAGAGCTGGTGGAGAATATGGAGAATGTGCTTGTGCTACAAGATGGGGGAGAGTAGTCATGCAATCATAAGGTGAACCATGCCAAGCTTGTAGAGAAAATTGTTGGTGGTTATATTGAGATTGACATGGCTGCCCTAACACATTAGTATTCCATAATGGATTATGCAAGTAAGAAAGTGGAGAGGAGTGTTTTGAACCATACCTATAGGCCATGATTTCCGTGGTTTTGACCTTGTTGCAGCTTCCTTACCTCTTTGATATGCTACTTCCATCCTAGATAAGGAAGAGTGAGTATCTATGAGATGCTCCTTTCGGTCCTGAGGGTAAAACACTTCATCCGATTCTTGATTTTTATGGACCTGCAAAACATCCAATTTTTCATTTAGAGAGCTAATAAAATCAACTTTAAAATTTTCAAATAACACATTGATTTCAGCTCTTATGTCTCCTATTCTTGTAGCAGATTTGGAAAAGAAAGAACAAACATCTCTAGAATTCTTACCAGCCTTGGAGATTCCTCTTGAATACCTTATGCACAACTCACAAACATCATCATATGATAACTGAAAAACATCACCTTTTCCTATTAGATTTAATATTTCTAAACATTCATCTTTGATTCCTTTAAGAAGGAGTGCTTTTAAGATCTCTTTCTCCAAATGCTTATATTTTGATTTTTGAAGGTTGTATTGAAATCGATCTACATAGTCCTCCAAACTTTCATCTTCCCCTTGTATCATACCGAAAATATCTTCATTGGATTTGCAATAGTCTTGGTACTTCTTCAAGAATATGTTCTCCATGTCCTCCCATGATTGGATGCAATTCCCACCTAGGCTCATGAACCATCGGAGAGCTGCTCCTTTTAGAGTAAGAGGAAACACTTTCAATCTTTGATCATTAGTACAATAATCATATCCTCTACAAAGTATTTCGAACTCAAATAAAAATGTATCTGGATCTTCATTTGCTAAACCATGAAAATTTGGTAAAGATGGGGGAATTATGTGCATTTGTGTCACTTCTCCTAGATCTTTGATAGGAAATTCAAAAGTAGAAACGTGAGCCATTTCTTACCATAGTTTAAGATGTTCTTCATGTGTTTCTTCGAGGCTCCTTCTTCAAATGTTCCTGTCAATCGGTTAGTGAAATGGGTGGTGCTTACATCACCACTTGCGTGAGATCATGTGATTCATTTTTTAAAAATTTCTATCTTTTTCCTAATCATTCACACAAAAATTCAAACATCCCTAGGTTCTTTAATAGTCCTGCTGGAAAGTGGACGGGGGAGCAGGGCTTTTACATGCTCCGTACGCAGGTTCTTACCTTCCGTTTTTAAGATCCAACTCTTCCCTAGCAGACACTCATCAGATTCACACTACTCTTTAGAAATGGCTACACTCTCCCCGACAACGGCGCCAAAATGTGGAGTGATAAAAAGGTGTCTTTTAAACTCCTAATTACCTTCACATTAATTATCAACCCAGGGACGACTTTTTATTTCAAGAGTGTACTCAGTCTGAGGCGGCTATTTACTTAAGAGTAATGTTTTGCAGTATAGTGCTTAAAACCCAAGAGTAAATGAATGCTTGAAAAAGAAATCTAACAATAACATAAACTCAAATGCTCTGAAATCCAACTATTCACTCAGCAAACATCAATTGAGTATACAACAACTATTCACTGAGCAAGCTATGACTAAATTATTTTAAAAGAACAAGGCAGCTTATCAGTCAAGGGTGCGGAAGCGATAACCCATCCCTCTAGAAACTGATGGAAATGAAATTAGAGCATGGACCATAGGTCTGGGAGCTAAGCAGCGACTTGCTGGCTCACTACAGCCTTAGACCTTCTCTCACACCAAAGCAACAAATGCAAGTAAATGGAACGGCAGAAAGTAAAATGGAATAGCAAATAGGAAATGGAACAACAAGCAGTAAATGGAACAACAATCAAATAAACTAAGTCTCGCGAGTCAGAACTAAACTCACATTCTGCAATAAAATAGAAATCTTCTTTCTTAAGGCAAATTGGATGGAATGTACTTTATGGAATAGCACTCGTTGATGAATTAGCAAGAATCAACCATACATACACACGACACGCTAATATGGTAATCTGACAATTAAGGTGAATATGACTATGTTTCCAAATAGAATAATATCACTTTTCGGATTCCAATAATCAGGATTTCAAATGAATCCAACAACAGTAATATTCAGTACAAATGCTCTGTAACAGAAACATGCAATCAACTCTGAAAAGATTCACTCATACAATACAGAGTCACTACATAAATTTCCTGAAGAAACCATTAATGAATTAATCGTAGCAGAGAATGAAATAGCATATGAAAAAGCATGTCAGATTACCGAGCAATAAAGATAAGCAAACCATGCAGAAATCAAAAGAATATAATATACAGTAGCAACAGCATATTCCACCAGAGGCTGGGCCCTTAGCCGCCAGCGGACGCTGTTGGGTTACTTCAGAAGGAAAAGAATGAACAGCAACTCCCAAATCATGTATTAATCAACAAATTGTGGAATCATTACAACAGCAAATGCTTGAAAATTACAGCATGCAACAATCCCTATCCTATCATGGATAATCCACCATCATTCTTCATCATTTTTCTATCATTCTTCCATCATTCGAATTCCCCTGAAATCACCCGCCTCTCCGATCTCTGTTGTGATTTAAATAAAGAGAGATCAGAGAGCAGTTATAATCAAGATAAGTACAACATGATTTCTTTTACAAAATTGGATTGATTCTAACCAGTTGATCAACAAGAAAATATATTTCCTTTCATCTCTCAACAAAAGCAAGACGAATTTGGCTTTGCAGCTGAGATTTGGAGGATGGCCACAACAGCAAATCTGAGAAAATCATGCTCAAAGAACCCTGCGTTTCTCTCAGTACAAGCCGAATTTGGGCAAACCATTCTTTGTTAAAGTTAACTTGGCCCGTTCTAGACAAAACCCATGTTCCAGATTTTCCAGATTTTGCTCCATTTGCTCAGAATCTCAACCGCAAAACTGTCACTCCTTATTCCAGCGCATTTCTGAGTTGGCGCTTTTAAAAATCAAATATTCAATCTGAAAATTATCTTGGAGGCTAAGAATGGTAAATAATGTTATAACTGATTTATTAAAACTATTATTGATAAAATCATGCATAATCATCAATTTATTAGAAATAAAGAGAATAAATAATATTCATCCATAAGAGCATAAATCATTTATAAAATGGATTTAAATGATAAATTATAATAAATGATATGATAAAGAATAATAGAAATGGGTGGAATAAGTGTTCAAAAGTGATAATAATAATGGCATATTAACGACCCAACATAAAGCATGACTTGTTGCAAAAGATTTTGCGCAGCAGGAAGGCATTGATTATGAAGAAACGTTTTCTCCTATAGCTAAGTGGAACACCATCCGATTAACACTTGCATTGGCTGCTCAAAAAGGATGGAAAGTTCATCAAATGGATGCGAAAAGTGCTTTTCTCAATGGGGATTTACAGGAAGAAGTGTATATGACACAACCACCAGGTTTTGAAATTGAAGGGCAAGAACATAAAGTCCGCAAATTGATTAAGGCTTTATATGGATTAAAACAAGCTCCCCGAGCTTGGTATGCAAAGATGGATGAATACCTTAAGAAAGTTGGTTTTCAACGAAGTGAATCTGATGATACTTTGTATGTGTGACCATAGGGAAAACATCTGGTAATTCTTGTTATGTATGTAGATGATTTGATCATTATTGGCAACCATGATGATCATATTGCACAGGTTAAAAAGGTGTTACATGCAGGTTTTAAGATGACAGATTTGGGATTACCTCACTACTATCTTGGAGTTGAAGTCTTGCAACATCCACATCATATTTTCATTTCTCAGAGTAAGTATGCAGCAGAGGTTCTTCAGCGATTTGGCATGCAGGATCGCAAGCCTGTTCTCACCCCCATGGAGCAAAACTTGAAACTTTCAAAATTTGAAGGGGGGGGGGGGGGGGGGAAGGTGGATAGTACTACTTACAGACAGTTGATTGGCAGCTTGATTTACTTGACAAATACTCACCCTGATCTACCTTATGCAGTCAATATTCTTTCACGTTTTATGCAGGAACCACGAGACAGCCACTGGAATGTAGCCAAAAGAGTTATTTGATATATCCATAGAACAAAAGAATTTGGTCTTCTTTACACAAAGACTAAAAACTTTGTACTTGGTGGATATTTCGATGCCGACTTTGCTAGAAGTATTGATGATCGAGCATCAACATCAGGTTATTTAATGAATGTGGGGTCAGCAGTAGTATCTTTTACTTGTAATAAACAAGCTACAGTGGCCACTTCTTCAGCAGAAGCAGAGTACATTTCAGCATGGGAAGCAGCATGTGAAATTGTTTGGTTGCACATAATTTTGCAAGACTTGGGCATTTCTCAAGTAGAAGCTACATCATTATTCATTAACAGCCAGTCAACCATCAAACTTGCCAAGAACACAGTTTTCCATTCAAAGAAAAAGCATGTGGACACCAAGTATCATCATATCAGATCTCTCATTGCCAAAGATGTCCTCAAGCTAGTTTACTATCCTTCAGAAGATCAGATCTCCGACATTTTCACGAAACCACTTGGCAGAATAAAATTAACTAAGTTCAAGGATGAACTTGGTATCTATTGTAATGTATCTTTGCATCATAGGGGGGAATGTTAGATGATCCGAAAATAAAATATTATCATAGGTTATAAATTTGGAATAAAATAATTATTAATTTAAGATTTAAAATTAATAATTATTATTCTAGAATGTTTAAATATTTAATGGAGACATTTAGAATTAGTATTTTGTTGTAACAAGGTATGACTCTACAAATGTGTCGTATCTTAAGCTCTATTTTAGGAGATTTGTTAGCTAGCTGTTTTGAATAGCATTTATTTGTAAATGGACACTTGTTATTTAATAAGTGATCCATAATTAGAGGTAGTTAGGACATTGAGCTTATAAATAACTCATTGCAAGAGTGTTTGGTTGTTTGGGTGTAAACTCTTGCAAAATCAAATATGTAATTATTTTTTTCTGATTAATAAAATTACGTGTCTAAGGAAACTTCTGCCATTAAAATATTCTATCAAGATTTAGATGTCCAACTAAGCTCATTACTGATAATGCAACAACTTTTAAATCCAAAAGAATGATAAATTTCTGTAATAAATACCATATAACCCTTGGCCATTCCACAGCCTATTACCCTCAAGGTAATGGACTGGCAAAATCTTCAAACAAAAGCCCAATAAACATCATCTAGAAGTTGCTAGAGGACAATAAGAAAACTTGGAACAAAAAGCTAGTTAATGCCTTATGGGCAGACAGACTAACTACTAAGAAATCAATTGGTACTTCTCCCTATCAACTAGTTTATGGGATGGAAGTTGTTTTTCCATCTTCCTTGGGAACACCAGTGATGAAGTTGCTTCAAGAATTGCAGGTTGAACCAAATAGTATCCAAAGAAGAATCAACCAAATAATTCATCTACAACAAACTAGAGAAGAGGTTTATGTCAGGTCTCAGGTTGTGCAGGAAAAGATTAAGAAGATATTTTATAAGAGAACCAAGTCTAAAGATTTCTATATTGGTGACAAAGTACTTAAGTGGGATTCAAAAAGGGAAGACAAAGGAAAACATGGGAAATTTGATTTCTTATGGAAAGTTCCCTATGTCATTTATGCTTATAGAGGAAATAATGATTTCTTTTTGAGAGAAATTAATGGTACAGATGGAGAAGGTGGGCCAATGAATGGTCAGATGCTAAAGCATTACTTTGAACCAAGTTACTAACTTTTATTTCACATTTGCACATATCTTATTTCCAATGTAGATTGGACTAGATGGTGATCTTTGGAGTTGAAGCCCAAAGGGAAGGACCTAAGATTTGAAAGATTGACTATCATAAGTATCAATGATGAAGATTCACAGAAGGACACTTTATAGGGTAACATCAGCAACAATTCAAAGGCTACTGATCTTTAGAGTTCTTGACATTTCACCAGAAAATGCCATCCCCAAGTGGAGCCACCATTAGGTTCCTATACCAAGAGGAGTGATAATTTTGAATGACTAAGGTTAAGCCTTGTAATATTATACATAACTTTTCTTTCTGCAAATGTTTTCCATATTAAAAATTTAAAAAATGTAAAGAGGGTATGTCCTAAAAGAAAAATCAAAGGACAAAAGGAATAAGAAAAGGTCCAAAAAGTGAAAATATATGAACCCCAAAAACAAAAAGATACCATGAAAGTGTGCTAGTCAAAATGCCACTACTATTTAATTTTATGCATAATAATTATTATGTGCAGCTTGTTACTTATGCCACAATCTCATGGCAGTCAAATTGTTTAAACTTGGCTATTTCATGTTTTGAATTTTATGCTTATAGTTAAAGAATAAAATCTGACGAAACAATTTAATATTGGTAGATCATTAGATAGGTAGAGAAAATAAAAGGAGCTCATCAGTTTAATATGAGCCCTTGGATGATATAAGGTTAGAATTTGATAGTTTACTTTGTAAAATAAAAAATATTGATAAGGGTTTGCTAGCCTAAATGCACTCAAATAAAGTGAAGAAAAAATGGTAGGGTAAGTAGTTGGGTAAGTAGAAGAAAGGTTGCAGAAATATCAAGTTCATTGCACAAAAGAACTTATGTCATGTTTAAATACATCTTTCAATGTGCATAAGCAGTAAACAAAGTAAGAACAATGGTTTACAAATTGTTTTAATTAACATCCCCTTAGCCATTTTATCCCTTTACTTACTAATTTCCCCATAAATATGTTCTAGTACTTAAATCCTTTAAGTCAAAGAGGCTTGGAGAATTTCTCTAACTTTTGGAGGGACTAGACCCTTGACTTAATGACTTATGGGTAAAAATGTTAGAATCCCCTTCATAAAATTCGTCTTCCTTAATTTCCCTTCAACAACCTAACAAAACCCCTTTTCCTAAGGTTAAACTTCATTCACCTAGGAAAAGTAAACCCCCCTCATATTAAAATGTATGTCATTCATAAACCCACAATATAACTTGATCCTAAGTATAAAGCAAAGTACACAAAAATGTCATTATTTACCTTTTTACTTAGGAAAAACCCACTCTGCCCATTATATTTCATATTAATTTCTAACATTTTTATATAAATCACCCATATCCCTTTTTCCCGTATATTAACTAAATCCGTATGTAAATATCCCCAACCTTGGGTTTTACTAAAAACTATACATTTACCCCTTATCCCGATAAAACATATAAATCCCCTCATTAATCCTAAAATAATCATAAATCACTTATGATTAAGGCATCGGCCCCCCTAAAAAGCCTCCATATATTTTATCCATGCTATTCCCTCACTCATGCACTGTTTGATCATTCGCACCCTAATCCTATGATCCGCAGCCATCTCGGGCTCTCACGACACCCGACCTTTACCCAAAGTATTAATCCGCATATAACCCCACCCAATCACCTAATCCCATAAATAAGCGATTCTTGATTTGCTAATCTAATAATTAAATCCTAAATAAACCCATACCACTCAGGTTTAAAGCATTGGGCCTCGGCCTAAACCCAAGCTTTTATAACCTGCGTGTTTCCCGCCCGACTACCGTTTGATCAACATCCGCTTCATCCAATGCTCCACTGCCATATTGGCCGCGTCTGATGGCTGAACATTACCCCCCTCATAAAGTGGTTTTCCCCGACCAACCAAATTCTACATGTCACACTTTGAGGTACATTGGGTGACCCCTCCGAAATACTACTCGGAACACAAGAGCGTTGCAATGACCCTCCAAAACCGCTTCCCTGATTAATTGAAAAAACCGCCAATTGTTCATCCGTAAATGAACCTGCCAAAACTAATCATTTTATCCATAAAAGGCTGCGAAGCCCTCTCTTGCCCATTTCCCCTCATTCTCATTATAAACTCTTTAAACAATTATGACTCCTAGAAATGCAAAATTTTCCAACAGACTTCCAAGTTCGATCCAAAAGATGCTGCAGATAACCCAACTCACCTTGCAAGTCCATGCTAGAATCGTACAAACCTCTGTAGCTACTGTGAACCATCAACTTAAAGCCAATTCACCCGGTTCTAGGTATTTCACCACGCATTACCACTTTCCCATTCAAATTTGGAAACATTCAACCTGTACAGTGTTTTGATTAAGTAAAATTAATTAAAAATACTGCCAATTTGAAAACTTGTTGCCTAAACCCTCTGAAAGTTTCGAGTTTTCATTTAAAAACTTTGAACAAAACCCCCCAGAGCCTAATTCAAATCCACAAGAACTGAATTATGGCTTCCCCTATCACCATGGATGTCAGACCTGTTACAACTCCACATTTACACCTAGACCACCTTCCCCTAGCTGACAAAGATTTCCAAATCAAAGATACAAGTGCATCAGAGCTCCTGCTAAAAGATCATTGCTTAAGCAAAGACAGACACCTAAACCAGTCAGATAATATTGGCCTTTGGGAGTCCAATTTACCCAAATATCAATTCCTCCAAGTACATATCTTCCCAGAAGTTGTCCATATGTGTAATGCATGATATGTCCCTAGCCATAGAGCCATAATGTCTCATGACCAGAAGGTTCTATTTACTATCACAGCTGAGTCCATTAATGAAATTCTGCATTTCCCACCAAGGCCAAACCTAACCCCACTCTCAATTGGAGACCTGTTAAACTAGTATGCGAAGTTAAGTCCATCAAGATTGGCCTAGTTGCACCAAACCTTCATTTTAGAGGAAAAACACATTCCTAAGGACTCCCCTCAATATGTTGCTACTATTTTCTCTAAATGGGGCAGTACATTGTGACTATGATATCATGTGTTTTGGGTTACACTACGAGTGAATAAATTTTTGAACTTATAGTTGCCTTCATGTCCATCTATACTCCAGGACAGCCTCCTGCAACCACATATGACCATGCCCATTTCATAGATGATAGAATGCATGAGCAGTTCACAAGAATGAGAAATGAGAGAGTATTCAAATACTCATTTGTATTATACCACCTATTTTTGTATTATCAATTGGACAAGTTTCCTTTCACTCTCCAAAAGCTTAATACTAGAGGCCAGCCTAGGTCTGTCATTTTTTGGACCCCACTGTTCCATAAATTTGGATCATCGTATGCCTACTCAGATTTCATAGATTCTTTTGTTCATCCCATCATGAGTATGCTAGTAGGTGTTATGGGGAAAAATGCCTATGCAGGACGATCCTATCCACCTAAGGTGTGACAATGCCTTAGCAACAAACAGAGACAGCTATTCTAGTATTCTTCCTTTATGAATTAAGAATGAAGAGAGATGGATGGACTAACCGGTGTCTTCCGTTTGTCCCTCGATCCAGTTTCCCTTCTCTTTGAGAGTTCCCAGCTACTTGCCTTCTCGCTCGCCCAGCTTCAAGAGGTTTCTGCAAGATCACAAGAAGAAAACACTACACAGACATGGATTCATATTCATCACTAGTTCAGGATTAGAAATAAACTAAACATACTAATGCAATCATACATCAAAGATACATCAGTATATAGGAGAAACCAAGATAGCTTTATTGATGAATAACAAGGTTCAGGAAGGGATACAACCCAGAGGGCTCCAATCCAGCATCTCCTTCCCAGCAAATGGAATTCCTATCTTCACCCCTTCAAAGCATTAAGCACCCAATGATTCCAATCTCAAACCAACAACAATTCTTTGCAATAACAAAATTCCAGCCTCCAGATCTCATGGAGGAGAGATCCATATATAGATGTTTGGAGAGAGGATGAGTCAGCTTGAGATCTGACTAGTGTCCTCTCCCTCTATCAGTTCTTGATTCCACTTGGAGGTTCTTGCTTCCACTTGGAGATTTGGAACCTCTTACTCATCACTAGTCGAATTCACTGAGGCAAGTGTCATTGAGGAAGATTCTGGAAGCTTCCTGGGTCTTGACACCTCTTGGAATGAACTTGCCATTTGGCAATTCTCGCTCAACGCACCCTGGTAGTGCTTCTACCTGCGTTGCAGTGCAGGTAGCCAGTGTTGGCTTTGACATTCAGCGCAGACAACTAGTGGAGCCATTGAATTGATCCTGAATTGACTTGTTTTTGAGCAGTTTCTAGTGGAGAAATTCTGTGAACTGTTGTGGTTTGTTAGCCTTGTTCCTCTAGGGGTAGGAACAACATGTTTAGGGACTTTGGATCCCTTAGATTATGGACATTTCATGCTCAATGCTGTAAGGCACAAAAATGTCTATAACAGTAGGAAATCCTCCACCTAGGATAAGTCTAGAGATAAAAGGAGTCCTCCAACTGTCCAAGCAAACCAAAGTGGAAGATTGGTAACTTTAACAAAACCACATAGAAATAAGAATATATGGTTGTCTTCTTGCACCATATAAGTTGCCAAGATAGCTCCCAATGAGGTTGTTTGCCATAGAATATTACAAATAAATCATCAATCCAGGTGAAGTCAACTTTGTCTCTGCTAAGAAGAAGGCCCATTTCAAAATCAAAGACCAGTTAGGTCCGTTCATATGTAATTCTATAGATGCAGGGAAAGAGGCAGATCTCATTCTGCAAGGCGTGAAGTTCCAAAGGAGTTTTATATGGATATATAACCCTTTAGAATTCATCCCCATGTAAAGGAAAAAGTTCAAAATGACACCTTTTATCCACCATCCCATACCAGAGATAGAGGCTTATGCCAATCAATCAGACTGGGTGGAAAATACCTTAATAGATAGAGACAACACAAGGATAGATGTAGAGAATGCACTGATTGATTTGGAAAAGAAGATTGATGAGAGCTCTTTTCTACAGGTACCAGAACAACAAGAAGGAGCCATGAGAAACCCTCCAATCATGCAGACTCCTCAGAATGAGGAGAAAAATCCTAAAAGAAGCAAAGAAGAAGCCTCCACCTCACCTATGGATACATCTGATGTACAATGTGAAAGCAGTCACAGCAAGAGGCAAAGGCTCAATCTCGTTTTTGAATAGGAAGATACAAAAGAATTAGTACATGTGACCACCACAAAAAGAGACAGAAAAAAGGCCACAACTCCTTCTGGAGACATGCAAGAGCCTTCCACATCACAAACTCAGCTGTTGTAAAGGAAAATAAGTTTAGAACTGTCCTCATTTAACAGACCTATTGATAAAGACAAAGACTTAAAGGATAGGTATAAAGACATAAAAATGAGGAATGAGAAGCTCAAATCTCAAACATATGCTCAATACGTAAAGCTCACTCCCACAAATCAAACAAGGCTAATGTCAGCTCTTGACATCAAGGAGGGAAAGCTTCAGATGTCCTTTATCAAGCCTATAGCACAACAACCCAAGACATAATCAGACTTCAAGAGGGTTGACTTTGAAGTATTGGCAAGGGATATTCATCCCATATACCAAATAGAACTACATAAATAGGGGGGAGAGAAGATATACTCCACCCTTATAGGTAAAGGAATCGTTTCCCATAATCTACAAAGTTCATTGAATAATATCTCGGCACAGTTTCAATTGGAAAAGGCCTCCTCACAGGCTAAGGATACCAGGATTAAGTCTTTGGAAGACTTATTTATTGAGTTGGAAAATGATCCCAAATATATTAAAATTACAGAGTAACTCATAAAGAAGAAAAATGATGATATTGTTGCACTTAGGAAGCAATTAAAAATACCCCAGCTGCAACATCCTCAAACACTGGAAGTTTTGGAGACCCATCACAAGCATGAGGTGTTGATGGACTTGGTCCTTCAACTCAACAATCAACTAAGGGAGATAGAGAAAGAATTGGATAACTTGATCCAATTAAAACAATCTAAGATTGCCAGAACTTCTTCAAGTGTCATTCCTACAATGTCTACAGTAGTCCCTTCCACACTGGCAACTTCATTAGCACCTACAACTCCATCTGCCACATCATTGTCATTAATAACAGAGTCTACACCAACAGGTGCATCAGGAGAAGAGGCTGACAAATTAATTGGAGCCATGAATGAAATGTCAATCCAGGCTAAAAAATGAACAAACTAAAAGAAAAGGTGGCAAGTTTGGTAACTGACTACAAACTTGCCCAGACTATGCAAAGGGAAGAAGCACAAAAGGCCAATAGAATGAGTGAGAAAGTTAAAGCTATGGAAATATATTTGACATTAGAGAAATCCCTTGGACAAGCCAAGGAACTATTTTGGGCCAATATCATTGACTCCGTAAACGATATTTGACCATCAATTCAAGCTATTTTTGAGCAAACATAATTAAAAAAGATAGCTACAAAAGCTACCCAAAAATTCAAGGAGGAGTTGGGAGACATGCCTGAGGATGCCAATAGACTCATCCACTTCCTCAATAGCAAAAACAGGTATGAACTCATGAGCTGGATATAGAAGACAGGTCCGAAACCATTTTGGAAATAAGGAAAGGTCCTTTCCAAGAGAAAACTAATGCTAAACTTGGAGGAAAAGTGCCAGAACATGCAGGTGGCCATTAATAGATTCATGGCTAAATTCCAAATTTTGAGGGAGAAAGGATTGCCCATTCCATTGGTCATTAATGACAAACTTATGACACAGTAAGACTATCATAGAAGACTCAGGCAGTTGGCTAAAGAAATAGCTAGGACTTCAGCAATAAAAGCGCTGCCAATAGGTAAAGTTTTGTAGAACACATTTGAGAACCTGTTTTTCCTCCAGCACGAGGTAAAACACTTATTCATCACCAAGCCCAATTTTTCCAAGTATACTAAAGCTGATGAGATATACCAACAGATGATGGATGTCAAGTTACCTAATAGTGGATGGTGGGAAAAGATGACTGATTTACTATACGAAATTTACAGTGAAAATGTTACCATACAGTAAAAGTAGAACAACCAAGTAAACAAATGAAAAACAGGTCAGCATGCCAAAGCGTATCCGTGTCAAAGAGTATCAGAGGCAAGTCAAAAGTTAATAAAGCTTTCATAACTGAAAGATCAAAAAATGAGGCAACCTAAAGGGCTAAAATCAAACCATAAGGGCTAGTAGAACCACAATAAAAGGGACAACATCAAAACAGTTCAATAGTTGTCTCTATCTTCCTGCAAGAAGATATTTTTATTTCCTAGATTAAATCTCAAGTTAGTTTGAGATATTTTGTAATAATTTTTGTATAAATGCTTCCCAATTCGAAGTATGTAGGGTGGATTCTAAGACATTTCTATAGACTTCTTGATCTTAAGAATGTAAATCTATTGTATCGCTAACTTGACCAGCAAGCTGGATTGATGAATAAAGATAAGATATTTCACAAGATTCATGTGTAAAGCGAAGTGCAAATAATCATTTTCTCACATTGATTGTTTTCTTTCTGAAAATTCTTTCCACAAGCTTTAATGTATCTCTAAAATCTGAATTCTATAACATGGAATGATATCTCAAAATTTGCTTAATTGCACTCTGTTTTAACTGTTATGCATACTAAATGTTTTCTACTGATATCTAAGTTAAGGAATTCTTAATTTCTCCTTAGTTTAGGTTGTCTCTTTATAATCTATAGAAAAGGATTCTTAATTGCCCTTTGTTTCTGATTACCCTCTCTTCCTTGTTTAAGTCCTGGTCTGAGAATTCTTGATTGCTCTCTCACCCTAATTCAAACTAGTTCACCCCTCTGATCCAAAATCTTGCACTTTACTTTGCTAGCTTGCCCTTTGAACATTCCATTTAATGAGTTGATCCAGTTCTGTTACCCTTTTGTTGACTCCATAGCCCACTAGCCTAGAAACATCATTCTATCCATCTGTTCCAAGGATCCCACCACCCAACCTTCAATACAAACCAAAAACACCCTAAACATTCAGAAATAACTTAAAATCCCAGCAAAAAAAGCTAAATCATATAGAGAGAGCCCTCTATGAGCTATAGGTTGGGAAGAGCCTTTGCTTAAAATATTGTTTTGCGGTTACCTCGGTCCTTTCCTTCTTCTAATAACTTCTAGGGAAAAGTTCTGGGTGATAATAGACACTTCGTGCAATCTATTCTACCAGTGTTCCAATTCCTCATCTGAATCTGATGTGGAGGACATTTCATGTCCCATGCAATACATCCATCAGTTTTCGGATTCACCCAGTATTCGTTTTGTGCTGTTATCTTATAAATCAGTTCCAAATCATCGTCACTTTCATAATCACGAACTTGCTCATTGTATCTGGTCCTTTTTCAGGGTCCAATGGTACTACTACACAGAGCAATTTTCTTTCAAATGACATCATTTTCTTCTTCAAATTGATCGCCCCATTCATGTCGATAGCCCAGTCGATCCCAAGGAGCGTAGGATAGGGATTGTTGTCATCCATAATCTCTATCACCTCAAAATCGACCAACACGCTCACGCCTTCAATATCAATTGTCACTCCTTGTAATCTTCCCATGGGTATAATATTTTGCTGATTCACCATCCTCAATTGAATAGGAGACCAATGTAGTGTAGGTCTCCCCATTCTCTCCCATGTCTATTTAGGAAAAACATTCGCCTTGGACCCTAGATCCAAAATAACTTGGTCCATTTCATATTCTCTTATTTGTTCGGTGAGTCTCATCTCCCGCCCTATTCTTGCCTTATGCTTACCAATTTTCGTGACCAGACGCGGTCTCTCAGGAGTATTACCAACACATTTATTGATCAACTCCTGTAATCCCATTACGGCCTTGCTATCTCGTAGAAACTTCATACAGGTCTCCAAAAATGTAGTTGTTGGCATTATGATTCAGGTGTTGTCCTTGATGGCAACCCATTCAGGTGGTAGATCACTATTCTTGATGATCAGCTCTCTATTTTTAAGAAAGACGCAGGCAATCTGTTCAGAAAGTGCGTCCCCGCAGGTATACCATGCAGAACCCGCGTCCAGGGACGCAGGCCAGCCGTTCAGGGGGTGCGTCCAACCAGTGCACACATTTCAAGACAGAGAAAAGCACGAGGGGGTTTCTTGTGTGGTATCTAGCCGACGGTTTTGTGTTTCTATGGTGTCGGTGTTGGAAATAATACTGAGAGGGGGGGGGGGTGAATCAGTATTATCAGATCAATCAAACTTTTCAATTTCATACTCAGAAACATATACGCTACTTCAATTAAGTGAACCCGCGTGTACACGCTACTGTGTCTAATGAAACTCGCGTATATCCAGAGATCTTATAATTCAGTTAGCTTAATCTTCAGTAAATGCATCAGATCATTATTAAGCATATTAACAGTAAACAGGTGCAGAATAACAGAACAGAACATCACACACATGAACACAAAGATATAAGGTGGAAACCCAATGTGGGTGAAAACCACCTGCTGCAAGTCATCTCAATCTTCTTCTTAATAAGAAAATCCTTTTACAATATTTGTACTGGTGCAGTCTTATACCAGTACGGGAGCTACAACCCCCTTTGCTCTTGTACTAGCCGATCCATTTACTAGTACGCAGGCTGCTACCTGCTACAATGCTCCAAAGATCTCCTTTAGCTTTTGTACTAGCTTAGATACTAGTACGTAGGTGCTTGCCTACAATCTTCTCACCTCCAGGTACCACGTTTCATCAATTTTCAGACTGGATACACTGAAGCACAACACATAATCTGAAAGGCCACTTTTCATCCAATTTTCATACTGGACCCATAACTATCATTGAAGCTCAAAACAATCATCAAACTCTGAATCACTGAAACCCTGTTAACAACAGTCACCAGAACACAGAGCAGACACAGAACTCTGTAATAACCATCAGATCCATCTGCAACTTCAAAAATTAAGATTTACAATGTATACGCTACTTCGATGAATCAAACCCGCGTGTATACGCGCTTTTATCAAAGACAACCCGCGTACAGATCTAAAAATAATTTCTCATAACTTGCAGCTGTACCAGACATCAATCATACTCATAATACTTATAGAACAATACATGCGTCAGTATGTAGATCTAGAATAAGCATCATAAAGATAGTTCATTTCAAACCATTTGATCCCGATCTCTCCTTAGATCTTGTTCTCCATCAACCGATGAGATCTCTCCTTAGCTCAGATCAAGCAATGCATCATCAACCCATAACCTGCATACTGGATCTAATGCTTCATCAGATATTCAAGACATTTCAGATACACTTGCCTAATGATTTCCTTCCCTTTATATAGCCTTAGGCCTTGTTCAATACCAAGAGCCAAAACCATAGAAATCCAATACCATCAACTTCAAAACTAGGGATCAACACGTCCGCCGAGACGCCAAGGTCCAAAACCATAGGCACAACTTCCAAGGAATAACCGCCATGGACCAAAGGTACTTTTCCACATACACGCGCTTTTGCTGAAGCCAACCTGCGTGTACACGCGACTTGGGCTAACGAACCTGCGTGTATGAACTTTCTCTTCTTCTTATAGTCTGATCATCAATTCCTTGCTGCTGACCTTCTGTACTATGATTTGTCATCAGTGAGGTTTGCCATCAAGGACAACACTTATCTCATAATGCCAACAATCTCCCCCTTTGGACTTGATGGCAAAGCTAACTTGTCACACTTAGAACTATCATCTGATTCCTTTGAGCTGTCCTCCATCAGTCACATCAGATATCTCTTCTGAAGATTCATCATCTGATTCCTTTGAGCTGTCCTCCATCAGTCACATCTGATATCTCTTCTGAAGATTCACCCAGTTATACATAAGTGAGATATTCTTCTCTGAGAGGGTTGCCATCAAGTACAACACATGCATCATAATGCCAACAGTCGGCTCGTGGTATTGTTCCATGTTTTGGGGAGGAGCTTGCCTATATAAAGCAAAGGAGTTCATTTGGATTTATCATCATCTTTGGTTGAATATCTTTTGGTGTGATCTAGTCCAGATCTATGAGGGCGAATCTTCTAATGGACTGTGATCTCTATGGCACATGATCAGATCTGCAGATCTGACTGTTTGGGCTAGTTCTGAAGTCTTCATATCTTTTATATCTGAAGGGACGCAGGTTCAGTGAAGTGCAAGTGCGCCGAGACGCAGTACAGTAAGGGCTCAGGCGCGTCTCTGAAGCGAAAGACGCGGCGCGATAGTATTATTGGGTGCGTCTCTGAAGCAAAAGACGCGGCGCGATAGTATTGTTGGGTGCGCCGGTACGCAGAGCAGTTTAAAGGAACAGTGCGTCGGTACGCAGAGCAGCAGAAGGTAAAACTGCGTGCAGTCGCAGGCCACAGAAAGAAAAATTGCGTCCCTGTCTTAAGATGATCTGTTGACTGTATTTTTCTGTTCATAAGGTGTTCTGGGTTAGTTCTGTGATTACTGATCTGATAACTGTAGTGGACTGTAACTGTTGTATACTTGTTGATCATTTGATTCTTCATGAAAAGAAGTAGGGGGTTGTAGCTCCCTTCCAGGAGAGACTGGAGAACGAGAGAGAGTTGTAGCTCTCTGCAGGTTGCAGCCTGCGTACTGGTAAAGGACTGCACCAGTACAAAATCATTGTAAAAGAATTTCTAAATTGAAAGAAGATAGAGACATATTGCAGCAGGTGGTTTTCTCCCACATTGGGTTTCCACCTTACATCTTGTGTTCTTTGGTGTGACTGTCTATTTTCTTTGTTCATGCTCATTATTTTATGGTACTGATATGCAAGAATAATTCAAAAGATCAAATAAGGAAGATTTGTTAAATTGCTAGATAATACTGATTCACCCCCCCTCTCAGTATTATTTCCAACAATTGGTATCAAAGCAGGTCCTTCAGAAAAGCTTGATCGCTTGAAGGTAGATCGTTCATCATGAGCAACTACGAGAGAGAAGCATCAATCAGGCCACCGGTTTTTGATGGGACAAACTTCAATTATTGGAAGGTAAGAGTTACTGCATATCTTCAATCTCTTGGTACAGAAGTTTGGGACATTGTAGAAACAGGCTATGCTTTTCCTTCAGCCACTCCTACAGATCCAGCTGAGAAAAAGAAGTATGAAACAAATGCAAAAGCAGTCAGTACTCTATTAGGAAGTATATCCCAAACATAATTCATGAAGGTAATGCACTTCAAATCAGCAAAAGAAATATGGGACAAAATGATCACGAGCTATGAAGGAGATGAACAGGTAAAACAAGCTAAACTTCAAACTCTCAGGATTCAATATGAGACTCTCAAGATGTATAATGATGAAAGTGTGGCTAATTATTTTCTTCGGGTAGATGAGATTGTTAATTGTATGAAAAATTATGGTGAAGAAGTAAAAGAGTCTATAGTAGTTCAAAAGATTCTAAGATCATTATCCCCCAAGTTTGAATCTAAAGTATCTGCAATAGAAGAAAAAGAAAATCTCCGTGTTCTCACTATGTCTCAGCTACATGGAATTCTAACTGCTTATGAAATGAGAAAGGGAGGTCCATCAGACAGAAGGGAGGCTGCTTTTAAGGCATCAGGCAAAGAAGATCACTATGAAGCAAGCCATGTTCTAGAAGAAGAGGAAGAAGAATCAAATTTTGTCAGAAATCTTCAAAGGGGTTCTGGAAGGTTCAGAGGTAAGCTACCCTTCAAATGCTTTGCTTGTGGGAGAGTAGGTCATTATGCTGCAAAATGTCCTTATAAGGATAAAGGAAAGGAACCAGCTAGATGGAACAAGAAACAAAGTGCAAATAAGAAAAGCTATTACACCCATGAAGATAGTGATGGCTTATCAAACAGTGATGAAGATGAACAAGGTAATAAATATAGGTTGTTAATGGAATTTGAAGATGATGATTATGAGGATGCTGTAGATGTGGATAACCTTTATGATGAAATTACTAGACTCAAGAGATGTATAGAAGAAAAGAACATGATCATTGATACTCTACAATTTCAAATTGATGAAAAGGAAAAACATCTTGAAAAATTAGAAGGTGAAATTGTTGGTCTTAGAAAAGAAATTGAGAAAACAAAAGCTATTAATCTCAAGTTTGTCAAAGGATCTGAAACTTTGGATGAGATTATCAGTGTGCAGCGGTCTCCACTAAATAAGACAGGTCTGGGCTATAATGGAGAAACTTCTCAAGCATCCACTTCAAAAAGTTATCTTGATGCAGCAAGAAGAAATGAGCAAAAGCACAATGAAGATCATCAGGTAAAGCAGGGACAAACTTCAAACAGAAACTATCAGGGGCAATCCAGCTTAAGGGTGGACAAAAGCCACAACCAGCCACAGGTAAAATCTTCCCAGTTTGGTTCAAAAATAGATGAAAATAGAAATTACAATCAGTTGGCTGGTAGATTCAATAACCGCAGAAGCTTCTTCAATGGACAATGCTTTTCTTGCCATAACTTTGGTCACAAAGCAGCTCAATGTGTTGCGTATAAAACAATCATGACTAGGGAAGCTCAAAAACAAAGAAGTATGACAGGGATTACAAAAAAGACCTATAACAGCTTTTCGGCTCTTGAAAATGAAGTTGAATGTTCTATTTGCAATAATTTTGGTCATGAAGACTTTGAATGCAGAAGCAGGTTTCAGGAAAGAAAGGAACAAGAGCGGAAAAAGGAACAAGCCTCAGGAACCAAAACATGGAGAATAAAGGAACCTCAAACAGAAAGATGTGGGATAGCGTTTTATGCAGAAGGACAGGAAAATCTATGGTACATTGACAATGGATGTTCGAAGCATATGACAGGTGATAAAGAAAAACTTGAGTCTTATTCTATTTTAGAAAAGGGAAAGAAAGTTTCTTTTGGAAATGATACTCCTGCAACTATAAAAGGAAAAGGTATTGCTCCTTTAAAAGAAGATGTTAAGGCTGGAAATGTTTTGTTTGTTGATGGATTGAAGCATAATCTACTAAGTGTCAGCCAGATGTGTGATCAAAGAACCGAGGTTATATTCAGATCAAATGGATGTCTTGTTCGTGATCTTGATACAGGAAAAACAGTTCTCAAAGGGAAAAGAACTCCAAATAATCTATACATATTTGAAGAAGGACAACAACAATGCTATCTAAGCAAGGATGAAGAGCACTGGTTATGGCATCGAAGATTGGGACATCTAAGCTTCTCACAAATAAGGAAAGCATGCAAATATCAGGCAGTTCGCGATCTTCCAGATATCAAAATTCCTGACAACACCATATGCAGATCATGTCAGTTTGGAAAACAAACCAGGACTAACTTTCCAGAGAAAGAAGGATCAGCTAGCATGCCTCTTGAGCTAGTACATACAGATGTATGTGGACCATTCAGGAAAAGAACACCTAGAGGAGAGGAATACTTGATATTATTTATTGACGATTTCTCCGGGTTTGTTTGGTTAGGACTTATGAAGCACAAAGATGAAGCATTCGAAAAATTCAAATCCTTCAAAGCCTTGGTTGAAAATGAATCAGGTCACAAAATTAAGTGCCTCAGATCCGACAGAGGTGGGGAATTTACTTCAAATGAA
Organism: Pinus tabuliformis; assembly: GCA_031772625.1. Taxonomy (NCBI): domain Eukaryota; kingdom Viridiplantae; phylum Streptophyta; class Pinopsida; order Pinales; family Pinaceae; genus Pinus; species Pinus tabuliformis. The sequence continues at coordinate 1,386,075,790 of CM062820.1, read as the reverse complement.
TTTTTCGATTTCTGTGATGAACATGGGATAAGGAGAGAATTCTCTACGGCTAGAACTCCTCAGCAAAATGGAGTTGTTGAAAGAATGAACAGAACAATCCAACAAATGGCTCGTGCTATGCTTGATGAGGCAGGAACTCCCGCAACTTTCTGGGGTGAAGCTGCACATGCTGCGGTTATTATTCTCAACAAGACAAATGTCCGGGTGAACAACACTCAAACTCCTCATGAGCTCTGGAGTGGTAAAACTCCTTCGGTAAAGCACTTCAAAATCTTTGGGAGCAAATGCTATATCAAGAATACTGAAGAGCAGCTTGGCAAACTTGATCCTAGAGCAGATGAAGGCATTCTTCTTGGCTATTCTCCACATAGCAAAGCATACAAATGCTACAATAAAAGACTTGGCAGAATTGTTGACAGCATTGATGTAGTGGTTGATGAGAAGGGATACATTCCTAGGCAAATACATCGTGAAGACATCGAAGAAGATGAAAGCTACCCTCAAAAACAGAATGATGAAGAAGAAGAACCTCAAGAAGAATCTCAAGAAGAACCTCATGAAGACGCAGAAGAACGAACAAGAATAGAAGAAAAGACTCCATCCAGATATGTTCAGAAGAACCATCCAGAATCTCAGATCATGGGACAGAAAGAAGCAGGTATACAAACTAGAAGAACAGTTGCAGAAGCTTCAAGCTATTTGGCATTACTCTCCTCTACTGAACCACAAAATGTGAAAGAGGCATGCAAAGACGAATGTTGGGTGAAAGCAATGGATGAAGAACTTGAGCAAATCGAAAAGAACAACACTTGGGAGCTGGTTCCTAGACCAAAGGATAAGAATGTTATCGGAACTAAATGGGTCTTCAAAAATAAATTGAATGAAAATGGAGAAGTAATTAGAAACAAAGCCAGACTTGTTTGTAAAGGGTATGCGCAGCAAGAAGGAATAGACTTTGAAGAAACTTTTGCTCCTGTTGCAAGACTTGAGGCCATCCGAATGTTCCTTGCTCTCTCAAGTTTTCAGAACTTCAAAGTATTTCAAATGGACGTAAAATCAACCTTTCTGAATGGAGACTTGGAAGAAGAAGTGTACATTGAACAGCCAGATGGGTTCATTCTTGGAAATGATCCAAATCTTGTATGCCGATTGAAAAAGGCTCTCTATGGTCTCAAACAAGCCCCAAGGGCGTGGTACTACCGGTTGGACAAATATCTTCATCAACAAGGTTTTTCAAAAGGTTCAGCAGATAGCAATCTGTATATAAAAGTTGAAAATGACAAATTGCTAATACTTGTTGTGTATGTAGATGACATTATTTTTGGCAGCAATGAAGAAGCTATGAGTCAAAGCTTTGCCTCGGTCATGCAGAAAGAATTTGAAATGTCCTTACTAGGAGAACTGACATACTTCCTTGGTTTGCAAATCCAACAAAAGGAAGGAGGAATCCTTTTATCTCAAACCAAGTATCTCAAGCAGATTTTGAAGAAATATGGCATGGAAGATGCAAAACCAGTATGTACACCCATGGTCACAGGATGTAGTCTCAGTGCAAATGATGAATCTGCAGCAGTACATCAACCAACCTACAGATCTATGATTGGAAGTTTACTATATTTGACAGGTACCCGACCAGACATCATGCATGCAGTTGGAATAGTTGGAAGATTTCAGGCAAATCCGAAGGAGACTCATCTTCAGGCAGTGAAGAGAATTTTCAAATATCTTCAAGGGACTCAAAATTATGGCTTATGGTATCCTAGAGATACAGATCTCACTCTTCATGCTTATACAGATGCAGATTGGGCCGGAAGCGTGGATGACAGGAAAAGCACAAGTGGTGGTGCGTTCTTTATGGGTTCCAGACTGGTATCTTGGTTCAGCAAGAAACAGAGTTCAATTGCCTTGTCTACAGCTGAAGCGGAATATGTTGCTGCTGCATCTTGTTGCACCCAACTCCTTTGGATGATGCAGACCTTGCAGGATTATCAAATCACTTGTACACCTCCAATCCCTATCTTATGTGACAACACAAGTGCAATCAGCATCTCAAAGAATCCGGTTATGCATTCAAAAACCAAGCACATACCAATCAAGTACCATTTTCTCCGGGAACAAGTACTTGAACAGAAGGTCAAGTTGGAGTATGTTCCTTCTAAGGAACAAGTTGCTGATATTTTCACCAAACCGTTGCCCAGAGACACTTTTGAATACCTCAGGCAAAAGCTGGGGGTTGTTGATGCATCATCTTGTTGAACCTCTTCTTATTGGTGGTACAGGCTCAGGGGGAGCACATAATGCATTGTTGGCATTATGAAGAAGGAGATCTTGGAAATAGCTGCAATATGTCTCTATCTCTTTCATGGTGGATTTCTGGTTATTTGCAGATCTAGAGGAGCATGAGCGTAGGGGGAGCATACCCTTTGCCCTTGATGTCAAAGGGGGAGAATGAAGCTGAAGATCATGAGGTTGCCATCAAGTCCAAAGGGGGAGATTGTTGGCATTATGATTCAGGTGTTGTCCTTGATGGCAACCCATTCAGGTGGTAGATCACTATTCTTGATGATCAGCTCTCTATTTTTAAGAAAGACGCAGGCAATCTGTTCAGAAAGTGCGTCCCCGCAGGTATACCATGCAGAACCCGCGTCCAGGGACGCAGGCCAGCCGTTCAGGGGGTGCGTCCACCCAGTGCACACATTTCAAGACAGAGAAAAGCACGAGGGGGTTTCTTGTGTGGTATCTAGCCGACGGTTTTGTGTTTCTATGGTGTCGGCTCGTGGTATTGTTCCATGTTTTGGGGAGGAGCTTGCCTATATAAAGCAAAGGAGTTGATTTGGATTTATCATCATCTTTGGTTGAATATCTTTTGGTGTGATCTAGTCCAGATCTATGAGGGCGAATCTTCTAATGGACTGTGATCTCTATGGCGCATGATCAGATCTGCAGATCTGACTGTTTGGGCTAGTTCTGAAGTCTTCATATCTTTTATATCTGAAGGGACGCAGGTTCAGTGAAGTGCAAGTGCGCCGAGACGCAGTACAGTAAGGGCTCAGGTGCGTCTCTGAAGCGAAAGACGCGGCGCGATAGTATTATTGGGTGCGTCTCTGAAGCAAAAGACGCGGCGCGATAGTATTGTTGGGTGCGCCGGTACGCAGAGCAGTTTAAAGGAACAGTGCGTCGGTACGCAGAGCAGCAGAAGGTAAAACTGCGTCCAGTCGCAGGCCACAGAAAGAAAAATTGCGTCCCTGTCTTAAGATGATCTGTTGACTGTATTTTTCTGTTCATAAGGTGTTCTGGGTTAGTTCTGTGATTACTGATCTAATAACTGTAGTGGACTGTAACTGTTGTATACTTGTTGATCATTTGATTCTTCATGAAAAGAAGTAGGGGGTTGTAGCTCCCTTCCAAGAGAGACTGGAGAACGAGAGAGAGTTGTAGCTCTCTGCAGGTTGCAGCCTGCGTACTGGTAAAGGACTGCACCAGTACAAAATCATTGTAAAAGAATTTCTAAATTGAAAGAAGATAGAGACATATTGCAGCAAGTGGTTTTCTCCCACATTGGGTTTCCACCTTACATCTTGTGTTCTTTGGTGTGACTGTCTATTTTCTTTGTTCATGCTCATTATTTTATGGTACTGATATGCAAGAATAATTCAAAAGATCAAATAAGGAAGATTTGTTAAATTGCTAGATAATACTGATTCACCCCCCCCTCTCAGTATTATTTCCAACAGTAGTAAGCATGGATGGGTCCATTTCTTCAGACTGCTTATCCTGACTTCCTGAGGTAGAAGCCTCATTAAAGCTTTTCTTTGCTTCGATGAAGGTTTCCTTTGCATACTCCAAATCAAAGCCAACCTCCTTTTCTAGACCTTTGCAGAACCATTCACCTTCTTCAAGCTTCTTTGCCCTGTCTTCGCCAGTCGTCATTCCACTTCGCAGCACGATGTTTACATTAGGATCCTCTTCATAGTGTTCAACCCTCATCATCGGCATGTTTTGGGTAGGCCGCTAAGACCGTGCCCCTTTTTTGTGTATCTTAGCTAGTAATACAAGGAAGTCTTCTGTCACATGGTAAAATTAAGTGCAGTATCTGCACGACAGGCATGTTGGGTTCGTGCATTCTCGTGCATAGTGTCTTGGTACGACACAGTTGTAGCAAGTCACATGTCCTCGACCTATACCAGGTCCTCCTCCACCTTGCAGTTTCCTAGCACCTTGATTTGAAGGCTGAGTTTCTGCCTACACTATATATTCGGGCATTCTATCCATCATTAGATCATAGCTATAGCAGTTATGCTCATCATGACCCAATGATTGACAAAAGTTGCAAAATAGTTGTTGCGGTGTCCGTACAAATATCTGCAACAGGTGACAATTGTGTGTCACATGTTTTCCAGCTACCTGATAGATAGCACACCATAGCGTGGGCCTTGTACTTGGCCCTACTTGAGCTTCCAACCTCAGAGATATCGGTCCTCGTGCTGCAACATAATTCACAAAGTCTGGACAATGATATTTGTCATGCCCCTGACTTTTTCATTTCAGGCACCAAACTTCTTCGCGCACTTCTAGCCAAGCTACTCTATCCTTCTTCAGACTTTGAAATTCTAGGCAAAGGTTCTGCAACTATGCATGAATCCATTGAAATCCCAAATTGGAATCTTGCATCAGTGTTTCATGCAATCTCATCATAATATCCCGGGCTTCTACCTAGGTCCCAATCTCTTGTTGTGATAAAGCAACCCTCAAATGATGCAAGAGTGAGGCCACAAACCATTCACAATGTTTCCCATTTGTAAGATTCATGTTGGCTTCACAGATTGTGCACTTCAATCTCTAATCCAGATCCCAGGGTGTCTCGCCAAGATTCATCATGATCTCCTTGAATCCCACAATTGAATCCCATGTCAATGTGCATTCCTGTAAAGCAGTGACTAATGTTGGTTTCTTCATCTGATCATTCGTTATACCCTGAGCCTTGCATACAGCCTTTGTAATGAACCAAAACTAGCCCGGGTCCTCATTTCCCAAACCCTTGAAGAAAGGAAACTTTACTGCATTCGTCATATTGAACGGTGGTGGAGGTGGTGGTGGTGTGGGCGAAGGTGTATGTTGTGGAGGTGAATGTGGTGGTGGGGTGGGTGGGTGGGTATTTGTGGGAACCCTCATCTTATTAGTTGAATAGGACTCTGCAGTGAAGCCTTTGTTGTTTCCTTGTCATCACTAAGAGGAGGTTCGATCAACGGGCTATATTCAGGGCATGTTCTCCCACTATCCCTAAAGATCTTTCCACTTCGTGTAGCTCCACACATCAAGGTAAGTGCATAACCCACTTTTAACACAGGAGAATATTAATCCAAGTATTTAACGCCCTTAAATACTTACCTCGCAGTCTTCAAGAAGCAGCACTCTACTTCACTGTAACTAACCGAAGTATCAACCACGAACTCTATCATGAATCCTCCTATGATACGATCAAGCCAGTGATTGACATCGCGTGCGATCCTATCTTCATAGTCTTCCAATCTCTGCACTAACTCTAGGGTCCACACTATCCGACCATCAAGCCTCCACCTTCCTTGGTCATCTGCCAATTTAGCGATCCACTGGTATAGCTCAACCAGGAATGAACATAAGAACATTTTGTGTATCTCTGTGTATAGATATATATCCAACCACTATTCTTTCATCAATCATAGATTTCTAATTTTTTTCACCTCGAATTTGTGGATCTTTGTATCTAACCAATCTTCAATTTCTTTCTTCGTCAGATTCCAGTGATGCGAAATCATGGATCTCTTTATACAGATCTTGGTCCTGGAAACAGAACAATTTGTTGGCTTAGTGGTCCCTGACCCAGGTTTAGCACTAATTTAACCAAACAAATCCCTACACTACTTACCCTTTTGGCATCAATCCACGGAGTGCAAACTGAAGCCTCACCTGAAGCAGTATGGGGGGGTACTGGAACCAAGTTTTCGTACCCAGAGATGGTAGTGATATCGTTTTATGCCCTAACTCTGCCTTCACACATATTGATGAGCCTTTTAGGGCTTATCTATATACTTCTCTTAATCAGCCTCTAGACCTTGGTGAAGGTGTACGACTAGTGTTCACAGACCCTAACCAAGTGAATCAACCACTTACGTGCTTTTGTAATTACTCTTACTTTCATGTTTATCCAAATCGGCCTAAGCATCTGATAACTCCAATATGCATTAATATATCCATCGCATAAATAGATATTATTACTTGCATACATATAACAATGTAAAACATATATATTCGTGCATCAATATGGAATTAAATCTTGAACCATTATTAAGCATAACATAATTGCATTTAGTCATAACAGAAGTAAATAGATCAAACACAGATATTTCTAGAGTAATATTTCTTTATTAGTATTTCAGATCTTCTTACAAACTCTACCTACCCTATGCACTCAGCTACAGGGGTTTGAGCACTCAGCTACAAACTACTACCCTAGGCTTCTACACGCATAGCCGCAAAGCCTCCCTTCTACGCTAAGACTCTTCACTCTTTCCATTAATGACCCATTACATTCATCATGATCACTTCTCCAAAAACTGCCTTATACTCTTCTAAGACTCTCCTTTTTATAAAATCCCATGGTCCATGGACCATGGGTCATCTTCTAAAGTCGACATAGCTTTAATAATAGAAGGGTGGAAGCCCTTTTTTACACTTTACATCTACGCACTCCATGACCATAAACTGTGGAGGCTTTACACTTTACATAATAAAAATCGAGCTTTTTGCCCCAAATTTTGGGCTTTTAGCCCCTAAATTAACTCTAAGGGACTCTGTCCCAACAACTGGAAGAATACCTTATCTCAAAATCTCTTTTTTCTTATCGGTATAAGCATAGGTGCATCAATACTACCTAATCACAGCTCAGATCATTGGCCTATAGAGATGTAGTTAGGTTGGCATGCCTCTCCTAGAAATAAGCCTTTTAGATTCAAAGCCTTTTGTATTTGTCATCCCAACTTTCATTCCATTTTGGAGGCCTGGTGGGAAGAATCATCTAGCATTCACCAGTGTGTAATGTATATATTTCAACAAAGGCTAACATTAATCAAATAAAATTTGAAGGAATGTAACAAGAAGGAATTTGGAAACATCTTCAGTGCAAAACTTAAGCTCGAGGAAAAAATGAAGTAGGTAGAACAAACAATAACAAAAGGAAGATATGAAGACCAAGCATATAAATAAATATAACTACATCATCATCTAAATCAACATCAGGCATAAGAAAATATTTTGTATAATAAAAAATATCAAGTAAAGTGGCTCTCGGAAGGGGAACATAATTCCAAGTTATTTCATGGATCAATGATCAACTATAGAAAGTAGGATCATATCAATCATCTCAGCACTCGGCAGGATCAATTTGTGGAGAATAATGAAGGTATGTCTCAAGATCTAACTCAATACTTTCATTCCCTTCTCACTTAACCTTCTAGGGATAGAGGAATTCAGATTCAAAAACTTACCCAACACATTCCTAAATTAATCATGGAAGAGAAAAAATCAATGCTCCTTAATGATATTACCTTGCATGAAGTGCAAGAGGTAGTAATGAACCTCCCGAGAGGAAAATCCCCTAGATATGATGGATTCAATGCATAATTATTTTAGGCTTGTTGGCCTATTCTACGCAAGGACATCTGGTAGGTAGTAGAAAACTCCAGAAGATTAGCATTTGTGCTTTCAATTTTTGATGCCACATTCATTTCCCTCATGCCAAATTCCAAAAATATATCCTCTCCCTCTGAATATTGGTATATAACCTTATGTAATGTCATGTATAAAATCATCTCCACAAATATAGCTAATAGGCTTAAACTGTTCCTACCTGAGATTATCTCTCCTGAGGAAATAGGTTACCTAGAAGGTTGAAAAATCCTAGACAATCTCATTCTTGTTCAAGAGCACATCCACTTGCTTCACATGTCATGTCAGCAAGGACTGATTTTAAAGCTTGATCTGTCCAAATATTTTGACAGAGAAAGTTGGCAGTATATTTATCATAACCTCGAGGCCTATGGTTTTCATGAGAAATGGATATCTTGGATAATGGAACTTATCTCCAAAGTTTTATTCTCCATCCTCCTCAGTAGGTCACCCTCAGGCACATTCATCCCTTCTTGAGCTATTATGTAGGGGTATCCCCTTTCACCATATATATCCCTCTTTGTAGCAGAGGGTCTGAGTCACTACATAAATAATGTTCTTTAGTTACATCATCTGCAAGGTCTTCCCCTTGGTTGTCCGCAAGAAAATATCTTGTCATCAGCAATTTGTGGATGACACTCTTCTAATGGGAACACCAACAACTAGAGAAGCTTGTTCATTAAAATAAATTTTGGACACCTTCAATGAGGCCTCAGAAAATGAGACCAATGAGGAGAAATATCAAGTCTTCTTTTTCAATACCCCTCATACCATTCAACTCCACATCTCATGAATTCATGGTTTCAAAAAGAGATCCCTTTCATCCAAATACCTTGGTGCCCCCTTTACCTACAATCCTCTCTGAGTGAAAACTTGGGAAGAGCTCCTTTTAAATTTTGAATCCAAGTTGTCATGTTAGACCTTCATGACCTCAAAATTTGCAGGGTGTTTTATGCTGGTGAAATATGTCCTCCAATCCTCTCCAACAAACCCCTTATCAACGTTAGTTGCTCCAAAAACCATTGCTATCAAATGGTGCACTATTCAAAGAAATTTTCCCTTGGGAGGAGCCTCTTTCGAAAAAAATGGGCTTGTGTCTCTTGGGATAAATTATGTCATGCAAAAGTAGTGGGAGGTCTAGTTCTCAGAGACTTGAATATTCTAAGTAAATACCTTAATGGTAAAACCTAGTGATGTTGGTTAAAAAACCCCTTAGGTATTTAGAGAATAATTTTGATTAACAAATATACTGCTGACCTTTCCCCCTCTCAAATCATTTAGTTTTCGACATGACCAAAGGGTTCACACTTGTGGAATGAAGCCTATAGTAATATAACATTGATCTCAGATCATTTTTTTGGGAAATTCATAATGGGGAATCAAATATATTTTGGGGTTACTACTGGAATCAGTCATTGAAGCTCGAAACCCTCCCAAGCTTCTTATCTCAAAGGAATTTTCTCCAAAAACAGGGCCCGATAAATGTAACTCATTATTGGGATCCAACAACTCGGACTACACATTGGTGGACATGAAAAAATATCTCTCTAGAAAGGGAAGTAGACCTAACTGAGCATTCTCAACTTCTTAAGCAAAAGATAGATTCCAGAATCATAGCAATAAACACATATGTAGATGTGCTCAAATGGGGCTACAAACCATCTAGGCCTTCAATCTAAAAGAGGTCTAAAAAATTTTGTGTCAAGATCAACTAGATGCAGAGGACCCAATATGGAGGAATCTCTGGAATTTAAAACACTAGCCTAAAATCTCATTTTTTATGTGGTGTCTCTTAAGAGGCAGAGCACTCACATGGGAAAAACTTAAAAGGACGGGTTTTATTAGCCCATGCTTATGTAATTTGGGTAAGGATGAAGCAGAAGATATGAATCACCTTTTTCTCAGTTTTTATTACTCCTTTGCAATATGTGATCAACTAGCAACCATTTTTAAACAATCCAACATAATGCCACCCTCAATCCAAAATATTCTTGAAAACTGGATTGAACAACCTTTTCGCAATGGAATCACCCATATGGCATGGCAACTGCTTCCAATATTTATAGCATGGAACATATGGAAAGAGAAAAACGAAATAATCTTCAAAGATCAATCAATGTCCATGGGAGATCTATGGAATCAAAAAATATTTTTTCTCCAATAGACAATGGCTTCTTTCCATTTGAGTCCCTAGGGTTGGGATTTCCTCAAGGAGGAAAAAACCATTTTGTCCTCCTTCAGCCTCACTCTTACTCTCATCCCTCCCCCTAACACCTTAGAAACCCATATAGATCTTAGCTCAAACTCCTGGTCTCCTCCCCCATATGGCTTCATGAAGTTGAACTTTGACGAAGCTTTGAGAGGTAATCTAGGGCCAACAAGTTATGAAGGCACTCTTAGAGACAGTGACTAAAAAATTATATACATCTATGTAGGAAAACTAGGTATTACTTCTAACAATGAGGAAAAACTTTGGGGCCTCCAATAGGGATTACAAGTGGCATTAAGAGAAGGATTGCACCAACTTCTTATTGAAGGTGATTCACCCTTAATTATATCCATCTCAAAGAAAATCCAAAATGGCACCTCAACTTCTAAAGTTTCCAAAAGTTGGAGAATTGAATCTGACATTTAAAAAGTAGCCACCCACATGCAAAAGATATGGGCTCTGGTTCTCTCTCATGTTTACTGCTCAGGGAATAAATTAGGTGATCACCTAGGAAGCTATGATCTATATTCACATTGTCCAACTTTTGAAATTTCCTGGTCTCAACCTATTCCTCAATAAATGAAAAATGTCTATAAGGCCTTAATATCTCAAGATTTCACCCCCATGGCAGGTGACCAACCTCTGTGAAACCTTGGTAATCTTGATTGCATGTCGCCATGCCTGCTGTTTGGCCCTTTGCATAAACTCACACAATTTGAAGCACATATCTGTTACAATCACATTAAGGAGGAATATTTCTCATACCTTCTGTGTGTACGTCAAACATAACTCATTATTAATGAAGCAACATGATTGGGAAAGTAGGACACTTACATGTATGTCTGATCTCGCCATCATTGATCCAAAAATTCTTGATATTTAAAAGACTACCCTTATAGTTCCCTTGCAATTCAATCAACCATATTCTCTCGGAATTTGGAAATGAGGAAAGTTTCTCATCATGTCGCTCATAATCAACCTAGTTCTCTTTCCATAGGAGCGTCCGTCCTTGAGATTATTGTGGCTTGATCACACTTGGAGACTCATAATGGATTTAACTTTGTCTTTTAGCCACCCTCAATTGAGTGTTCACTCATGGATGTTCGGAGCCACAATTCATCCATTGCGTCTTTTTCTAGTGGCCAAATTGTCACCTTAATTGTTCACGATGATAACTTTCAACCAAAAATCCTTGACATCATAGCTCCCTCGGACCCAGATTGGATGGAGTCATAATCATGCATTCTCCAAAGAGTTACTAGTCCCGTAAGCATTGTGTTAATAGAGGCACCATACCAAGGAGTCTTTATAGCAGGTGTATAAATGATCATTATTTTTGTATCTTGTGTAGCAAGTTGATTGAGGGAAGGATCGTGAATGGCTTGCATAGCCCAATTCCATGGGACCAAAATGATTATGACTTGAAGGGGGAAGCGACCAATTCAAGGTGATTGGCCAGCATGTTGATAGGATGGAATTTACCGCCAACAATTAGGGGGGTCTCCTTGGTTTGAAGTACTAATTAAACCTCACATAGTTTGGGATAAGAGCCCCATCCAGTATGTGGGGCCTTATAATCAAAGGAATGGAAGTCATAGGTGGCTCAACCAAAAAAAATATTCTTTGGTCAACGAGTAGCAGCTTGAAGATGAAGAAGGAATATCATTTCATTTTAAGATCACATAGGGAGTGAAATAAACCTTGTCGAGTAATTGTACTCACTCAAACTTTGACATTGAGCAAGTAAAGGTTTCAAGTATCATGTTCTTCCAGGCACAACATCTAAGCTTGGTCTTGATTGGCTAGTACTTGTGAATTTGTTGGTAGCCATAATTTTGAGCTTAATTCATTTCATTATCAAATGTAGATGGTTAGTTTTGACTTAGGAAAAAATGGCCTTAGAGCAAGGGTTACAATATATAAACCAAAGTTACTTTTTCTTTATTTGATGCTATGATTAGAGTGAAACTCTATAATATCAAGACATTAAATCTATGTTATTGTCTAGGTTTCCCATTGAGCCTAACATTAATGAAGAGTTATTATGTTTTTAATACCTTCCTAGTATAACGTTCAACTGAGCCTTCACAACAAAGTATTAATTAATAATCCTTTTAATTAATAAATTTAATTAATTATAAATCATTATTTAATCAATGTTTTAAGCCTACTAGGTTGTGGAGTATGGTACTAGGGGAGGTAGAGAATACTAGCCTAAGGAACATGATCCCGAAGAAACTAACATCTACTGACACATGGAGATACCTCCTAGTGGAGATAATGGCATTGGGAGATGTAATATCTGGGTATATAATCTTGGGGAAAATGAAAGTGGGAAAGTGATTTAAGGAACATGATGTCACAAGAATGTGATACTGGTGATAGTGGTCCCAGGGATATTTTCCTGGGAAAGGAAATACCAAGAGACTACAATACTTGGGAACTAAAGCATGCATGTATGACATATGCACCATGTGGACCCCCACATGGGAGTAGCATGGCACTATGTGCGTCAGGCATGGCCATTTGGGTGCCACATAGATTTCCCTCAATGACATGGCTTATTAATGGACTAAAATCCAAAAGGGCTTCAATTTTTACCTAGGACTCAGATTGTAGTAAAATTTATATCACCGGAAAGTTCTCAATGATGTAAATAAGATGGTGGCATTATTATTAGAATTTGAGTACTTTGAGGAAAATAGGTTTTATAACCCCATATTCATACAAAATCTTGGATATTTACTCAAATCAGTAACACTCTGATAACGTGATATGGTTTAAGGGGTGGGAGGTGTTAAAAAATAATATCAAATCATAAGTTCAACACTAGATTTAGAGGGGCACCCACACATGGTAGAATTTAAGGTTATATGGATGAGTAAATTGATTTTTTAAATGAATGTTGATTTAAATTAGTAGCTTATGTGATTGTTAACTTGGATTAACTTTTTATTTTATTTTTGGTTTTTTGGAATATGTAACTAGCATGGACATTGGTTGTGTGAATAACTTTATGCAAAAATTCATAGTTTTGGCATGCCAAAGCTATGATAAATATGGTTATGATTGATTTAGTTGTTAATTGTGTGTGTGTGTGTGTGACAACGCATTAGAAGACCTAATGCATAGAAAAAATAGAGGAATGAGAAATACAATGTGTTGCACAAAAAATTGTCGCCTTGACATTCTGCAATCTATGTGAGTCCATTACCACTCATAATTTCCTCCTTTGCAAGTTTTAAGCCTTAGTTCCTCATATCAAGCCTTGAAAATAAGAGAAAGCACTCAAAAGTCTCTAAAACTCTAGTTCCGCACTTTCTCTTAGCATTACCTGCGGTCTCGCATCTAATGGTCATGTCCCCTGCGCACCTAACCGCTCTATCTTTGTGTTATGGGTACGGACCCCTGTAAAAGTTAAAAAGGTGCAAGTATATTCTTAAAAAATCACTTTGAGTCATTTCTAGAAGCTTTTGGAAGGAATCTTGAGGTGGCAAGTTCGCTCCCTTAAGTTTCATGCATCCCATACCTTAAGGAGCTAACCCCTTGATGTGAGGAGCTTATCCCTTTGAAGGAGGACTCTGTCCCTTCATAGGTGGACCTATAATCTCCTTCCTCTGCACTATAAAATGAAGCATTGGGCTGGTTACTTGGGAGGTTGAAAGCTGAATATTTTTGAGGTGAAATTCTGCTGGAACTTAGTCTTCTTAATTGAGCTTTTATGAGGAGAGATTACATACCTCTTTGATCTCATTTGGAAGAGTGTAAGGCTTGTCAAAGTAAAGGAGATTCATATTTCAGACCCTGGGAAGAGCTTGTTCAACATCAAGGCTGAGAAGGTTGTAAGGTTCTTCTACTTCAAATTTAATACAAATAAGTTTGTTTTTCTCAATAAGTTGTGATTATATGGTTTATTTTATGGATTCCTTGATCACCATAATGAGCATGATTTATGATATTAGCTATGCAGGTGCTATTTGATGTTTGCGTGTTTGTGATTGCAGGTTCTCAAAACGAAACTCTTTCGGACGGTTGAAGGATGGCTACTACAAACTAGTGTTGGACTTAAGGTAGGGTCTAAACACCTCTATAGTTTTTATTTATGAATCGCATATGTTTAGAGAAAGATAGATTTGTTTGTCTGCTTGTTGCAAGATATCTTTTGATACTAGGGAGATTGGCTTTGTCTGCAAGATCGATTTATCTGGCCAGCAAATTGGCGACTCCGCTGGGGAATTGAATTTGGTTTTTGGTTTTCCTTTGTCTTTGACTTGAGAAAATTATTCTTGTTTCTGGTTTTTGCTTGATGTGTGTTGGATTGGGTAGTTTTTAGGATCTAGATTATTTTTTGTTTTTTTTTGAATTTTTTAGGGGACCACACTTTCTCTTTATAGATAGTGCAGGCATCTCCGCATTTTTCCTTTAGTAGACAGAGTGGTACCGCATCTGGTTCTTATGGAAGCCTGCGGACCCTGTAAAATTTAACAAAAAAAAACCTAAGATGTTTTCCTGTAGTTAAGTTTAGGTTTTATTTACAGCTTTTAGTGTCTACCCAAATCTGCATGTGTTCTGTCAAAAATCTCTTGTGAGTAAGTTCCATTGGTATTTTTGTTTTAGATGATTTTCTAGAAGTTTTGCATGCCTGGAGTGGTTTTCACTTGGTCTCTGCAGTGACTCAAAGATCGGAAGCCTGAGAAACCTTAGATTACCCTGGTGTCTTTTTGTCTTCTTGATGAGTCTAACTAGTTTGTGAAATCTGTCCTTTGTGAGAAATAGATTTAGTTTTCTCTTTGCAATTCTTTGAACAAACTTGGTTATAAGTTTTGAATTTCATTTTTGTAAAAGAAAACATATTTGGATGTTTTTTTATTGATTTTTTATTCTGACCGAATTAATCCTTAGTTTACTAAACAACTAAGTAAAATGTCCTAAAAAAGAATTGAAGCTTTTATACATTTAGGTTTTTATAAGTTTTGAGTATTTTCTAGAACTTGTAGAATCTCTTTTGAAAGAAATTGTTCTTTGTAGTTTTGAGTGTTGAAAAAGGAAAGGGGTTTATTGTGAGCATAATTAGTAGTCTCATTTTGAGTTCTTATTGAAAAAGAAAAAAGATTTTCTTTTCATTTACATGTTGAAAGAAAGATTTGTTTCTCAAAGAATTGCATTCTCAAACTCTTTCTTTTAGCTAGAAATTCATTGGAAGAAAAACGAATTGTTTATAATTTGAGGTGCATTCTTTTAGCGCTTTTGGAGTCGAGTCTTCCCACCATCAAAGTTTCATTTCCATACCTATTGACTTAAGGAACAACCCATAAAAGTAACACTTAATTAAAATTGATCTAGCAATCTTTTTTATTTCTAGGGTTCTTATCACCAATATAGCTTAGGCTAGTATCTTGGAGTAGGGAGTAATTAACTCTCCAAGATAGTTAAAACAAACAAGTAGCTATATCTTGCGGTAGGAAATAAATCCAATTGTAACTGATACATTCTGTGAAGATTCTCTTAAATAAGTCAATCACGAGATCATGTCCGAACCTTTGAGACAATCAAGTCTGTTTCATTGGGAAAGATAGAAGATTTGTGCGTATTATAAATGGTAAAGCTCAGATTAACCATTGTCGAGGAGCCTGGGGTGACTTGTTGGTAAACCTCGGATTGATCATGTCGAGGAGCCTTCAAGGGGATTGAGCTTTGTTACTCTACCCTTGTGCGTAGATCGGATCATAGACTGTTCCCCCAGTTGTATTTGTTGCTGTCGGTAACCTTAGTGTCCATAAACTTAAGATTATTTCCTAAGGTGACGGTGAACGACAGGTCTCACTGTACCTGGAGCAGACGTCGACTAGACTCACTTGGAATCTCTGGGGGTTCTCTTCACTTGAGATGGTTTTGTGAAGAAACTTGTGCCAGTCTATTTCATTAAGCAGCTTGTCAGGGTAACTGTTCCAACCGCCCTTTCTGTATTAAATTCTACGACGTTGGATTTCATCACCAACTAGTGTTTTTAGTACGGGAAGTTACTGTTTGTGTGTGGTTTGAACTCTTAGATTTTTTAGGCGTGTGATTCAATTGTTTGTTTCTTTAGAGACTTTAAGTGGTTTTATTGAAATTTTCTTTGTTTGTGTTTGAGTAATTAAAAATTTAATCGTGGCTGAATTATCGAGACAATCTCGTAGACTTCGGGGGCAACCTCCTGAGTATACAGCAAGCTATCTTGAAGGGCTACGAGCTCTTGTATCACCTATTGACAATAGAATTGGGTCACCGGAAGCTGAAGAGTCATCTTTAATTGTTCATCCTGATCATCAAGTTCAAGCAACAGAGTATATTTCTGAACCAATTTCATTTTCCAAAGTTATTGGTAGTATTTCTCCTACCAGTGAATTAGCAGAAGAACCTGAAATTTCTGAGCTTGAAACTGAACCTGCTACTACTTCATCTTCAGGATTTGCTTCTCCAACTTCTAGTGGTCCTGGTTCACCCAGGGTAGGAAATATCATTACCCAAAATATTCCTTCTGGCCTCATTTCTATTGAAGAACTTGTTAGTCCAGAAAAAGATATAACTCTTCTTGAAAATCAACCAACTATCGAACTTAGGGAGCGTGAATCAATTTTCTACAGTCCTTTTAGGAGTGATGCTTGGTACGTATTATTTTTTTTTTTTTAGAAAATCCAGGTCTTAGATTTTCATACCTCAAATTCCTTTTCATCCAACACCCAGAGGTTATTATCCTCCATTGAATATGTTGAGACAGTCATCTATGTTTTCCCAAACATCGGAAACATTTTTATATGGCGGTCCTTCTGTTCCTTCGGGGTACCAGTCACTCACTGGTACTTTTTCAGGAGCATCTCCTCAACCAATTGAAAATGAGATATCAACTGGTAATAATGGAACTCAAGCGTTGAGTGTAGAAGAAGTTATTATGATGTCTGGTAGTATTCCAAATCCACAACCCCAAGGTAGTCAGTTACCTCCTGGGGGGCAACCCTAGGGTAGTTAGTTGCCGCCTGTGGGGCAACCTCAAGGTAGTCAATTATTTCTTGAGGGGCAGCCTCAAGGTATTCAGTTACCGCCTGGGGGGAAACCTCAAGGACAGTACATACCTCAAGGTCAACCCCAAACTCAGTACATACCTCAAGGTCAACCCCAGTTTCAGTACATGCCTCAAGGTGAACCCCAGTTTCAGTATGTGCCTCAAGGTTATCAACCTCAAGGTCACTACCAAAATCAAGGTTTCCAACCACCTTCTAGTCAACCATTTGTACAAGGAGCTGGAAATGTGCCACCTAATTATCAACCCTACGCTCAACCCAGTTATGGTCCTCCATATGCACAACCTTTTATGAGTCCATACCCCAGAATGAATATGGTGTGGGATCCATCTAAAACTCAACATACTATGCAACCTAATGTGCATTTATCAAGTCAACCTAGACAACCTTTGGTTTCTAGTCCAACCCAACAACCTGTCCAACCTACTGTTCAAACCTCTGCACCTGGTTTAGTTCAACAGCTTGGGCCTAGTTCACCTCGAACTCCGCCTCAAACTGTTGTTGCAACTACTATAGCTTCTGTTAAACCTACCACACTTGTTCTTGGAGTATCTATAGCTCCGGTTTCTACTGTTCCTGTATTAGTGAAAACTCCTCAAGCCTCTTTACCACAGTGAGGACCTACAGTTCAAACTTTGGTCCATATGCCTACGGGACAAGCTAGTCCAAGTACGGTTGTCACAAGTCAACAACAATTCACTTATCAACTGTACCAGGGATAGTATCAATTCGGTCCTACTATACAACACCCACTTTATCAGTATCAACCATACCTTGGCTATACTTATTAACAACTTCAACAACCCCAGTTTGGTCCGGTTAATCCTGGATTCCCAGGAGGTTATAATATTCCTAATGCGAATCCAATTCCAAGTTATCTTGGATATCCTCCTCCTGGGGCTAGTCTTGTTACCCAAGGTTTTCACGACCCTAACCTTCAGTTACCATTTATTGCAACTTTGGATTTACCTGATTTGTCGTGCCTTACGAATGATCTGATTTACTATCTTCCGTATTGGCTGTCAATGCCTAATAAGTTGCCCACTGATATCCCAAAGTTCAAGGGTAAGTCAAGACAGGATCCGTAAAATCATGTGATGACTTATCACCTCTGGTGTGCATCTAATTCCATTATTGATGATTCAATTCGCTTACGTCTTTTTCAACAAACTCTGCTTGGTCTTGCTGCCAAATGGTACATTGACTTACCATGAGGCTCTTTTTATAATTTTAGTCAGTTAGCCACTTCTTTCTTAACTCATTTTCAGTTTCCTGTCAGATACGACAATGGCATGGAATTGTTAACTTCATTAAAAAAATCCACATCCACATATATTTCTGATCGTATTCATGAATGGCGACGTAGAAGGCGTTTAGTGAAAGTTTTTATTCCAGATCAAATTTTAGCAGAATGGTTCATAAAATAATTATTACCTAGAATCACTGAAGATGTAGCTAAGGCAGCAGTTGTTACTGAAGAGCAAGTAATTTCTCAGGCTTAGTACCTTGACCTCGTTTATACGCAGTCAGGTACTTTACATGAAAAAATCCATGACCTTCTGAAACACAATCAAATAACTTTAGATCCTTCAGGGTCTCATGCTGCTGATGGTATGATTGGTTCAGGTAATACTAAAAGCAAGAAGAAATCTTCAAATAATTCTTCTCCTATTATAACTTTACCAGATTCCTCAACAGGATACTCGTCTGCTGAAATTCCTGTCGATATCCATGTCGTAGAATCATCTACGGCCAGATCAAAATCTGGTGGTAAAAAGAAGGGGAAGAAGAAAAATAAACAAAACTCAAAATAGAAAACAGATAAAAATGAATCTACTGACAAGAAACGTAAACCTCACTATCCTTGTCTCATTTGTGATGAGGATCATTTTACTAAAGACTGCCCACATCGAGCTGAGGTTTTGAAAATCGTCAAAGGTTCTCAAACGCCTGTTGTCTTGAAGGATCCTATTCCTAATCAAGATAGTAAGATGATTGGTTCTTCTTTAAATGCCTCAGAAGAACCCATTATGATGATGTGCCATGTCAGGATTGTGATGCGATTGAAAGTTTATGGTAATAAAACTCCTGTTGGTGGTAAAGAAGCACAATCTTCTAATTCAAACCCATCAACTACAACTCCTCCTAGTTCTGATCCACTACAGATCGAGAAACCTAACCCTCACTTATTAATCAAACCACCTGCTAAAGGTATACTTTGGAAATCAGCTTTCAATCCACATGCGAGAGCTGCTCAGAATTATAACATTGTTGAAGACTTAGCTATTTCCCCTTTAGCAATGTCGGCTTTGGAAGTGTTTCAATCATGCCTAGCACAGCGTAAATTACTATTGTCGGCTAGAGGAGTTGTTGATATTTCGAATTCGAACCTAATAATCTTTGATTTAGAGAATAGTGAACCCTGCCTACCTCATCAAATGGCTTTCCAGATTCCAGTGTTAGTCAAAAAGAGACCTTGCTTTTGGACTGTGACTGATGAGGGAGCTTCTACTATAATGTCAATCCAGTGTTGGAGATCGCTTGGTTCTCCTACACTTAATCAGTCTTCGATGATTTTAACTGCTTTTGATGGCCGACGGTTCCATCCTTTTTTCATTTTGCAGGATTTACCTATAGGGGTCAAAGGCAAAATTGTAAATATAGATGTGGAAGTTGTTGATGCCCCTCTAGATTACAACCTTCTCTTAGGTTGCAGTTGGTCTTATGCTATGACTGCTATTGTTTCATAAATATTTTGGCTTATCAAGTTTTCTCATAACAGAAAGATTGTTACGATAGACCAGCTAACTTATTTTTCATCCAACCCAGCCTCTTCAGATAGTATTCATCATGTCCGTAAAACAACTATCCCTTACAAGGATGTTGGGGTAGGTTTGATTAAAGATTATGGTTTACTAGGAACGTTTTCCTTCCCTCCTCCTAACGTATTGCCTTCTATTGCAACTATTCATATGATTTCATCGAACACTATTGCTTTTGATGATCCTTGGATCATACCTTCCGATTCCGAGGTGGATTCATTTGGTAGCACGATGCCTTTGAGTCCCTTTCAAATTGCATATCAGGCTGTACAGTCGTTTTCTAACTCTTGTTCAACTGAAATTGATCCAATGAATGTGGTCAATGGGGAATCAATTTTGATATCAACCTCAGCTTCAACAACATTTTTTGAGCCTATTCATACTTATGAGCAGATTCATGAAATTTTGTCTATTGATGATTTACCATGGCAAGATCTTCATCATCGATCTTCGTTTTTACCTGAGCTTGACCATTTCGAAAATGATTTTTCATCTATTTTTACTACTGACTATGTCAAAGAACCACAGAATCCATTGCAACATCCTGATTCTGAGTTAAATTTGGGAAATATCTCTCGAATGGTTACTATTGACATTTTAGTTAAACCTGGAATTATTGAAAACATTCATATAGGTGCTTCCTGTACGAACGATGAAATCCAAACTTATAAAGCCCTATTTCAAGAATTCTGTGACGTGTTTGCCTGATCATATCAAGAAATGCCAGGAATCGATCCATCAATTGTTGTCCATGAAATTAAAACTTACCTGGATGCTAAACCTGTTCAGCAACATTTTTGTCAGATACATCCGAGAAAGGTCGCTGCTATTAAAGCTGAAGTTGAGAAATTACTTCGAGCAAGTTTCATTTATCCAATTTCTTTAACAATTTAGGTATCAAATATTGTTCTTGTTAACAAAAATCAAGGAACGATTAGAATATGTATTGACTATAGGGATATTAATCGAGCTTGTCCTAAAGACATTTATCCAACCCCCTATATCGATCAAATTATTGATGATTGTGTTGGAAGTGAAATGTTCTCCTTTATGGATGGTTTTTCCGGTTACAATAAAATCAACATACTCCCTGCTGATCAACCTAAAACAACTTTCATTTGTCCATGGGGACATTTTCTTATTGCAAATTACCTTTTGGATTGAAGAACGTTGAAACAACTTTTCAAAGGGCTATGTCTTATGAATTTCATGACATCAAGAACATTGTGTAGCCTTATCTCGATGATTTACCTGCCCATTCATTACGTAGAGCCAATCATCTCACTCATTTATGAGCTATCTTTATGAGATGTAGGCATTATAGAATTAGGCTGAATCCACACAAATGTGTATTCTGTATAGAAACGGGTCATTTACTGGGATTTGTCATTTCAAAAGCTAGCATTCGTGTCAATCCCTCAAAGGTTGAAGTTATCGTCAAATTACCTCCTCCTTCAGCTCTTCGCCAACTCCAAAGTTTGCAAGGGAAAAAAAACTTTTTACGTTGTTTCATTCCTAACTACGTCAGGATAACGAAAGGTTTTACCAGGTCGTGGAAACAGAACACTCCATTCCTTTGGGATGAGAGCGCTGACAAATCTTTTGATGCACTTAAACATGCATTGACCCATGCACCATTACTGCATCCTCCCAATTACAACCAGGATTATTTTTTGTACCTCACCGCTTCTCATTCCACCATTGGGATGGCTTTAGTTCAAGAAGATGAATTCAACAGTGAACATGTGATTTACTATCTTAGCCGAACTCTGAATCTGATTAAGCTTAAATATTCACATGTGGAGAAATTGGCCTTAGCAACTGTTCAAGCTGTCCAAAGATTTCATCACTACATCTTATTACGCAAAACCATGGTAATTTCTGACTGTACCCTATGATATATATCTTGACCAAAAAATTGCTAGGGGGAAAGTATTCCAAATGGATAGTTATCCTACAGGAATTTGACTTGGAATTTGAAAAATCCAAGGCGAAGAAATCATTGGTTTTTGTGGAACTAATGTGTGATTTCCCGCGTACTGAAACTATGGCGGAAGAACCCATTGTGGACGAATCCTTGTTTCTTATCATTAGTCTTGATCCATGGTATCGAGATATTATTGTTTATCTCCAAAGCCAATCTTTTCGACCTGAAATCTCATGATCTCAGCAACGGAAAATACGTTTCCAATCCAAACAATACAATACTATTGGTGATACACTCTATCGTCGTGGAGTGGATTCGGTTTTCCGACATTGTCTAACTCATGAAGAAGCTGAAAAGGTTCTGAATGGCTGTCACTCTGGAGCATGTGGTGGTCATATGTCTGGGTATGCCACATCACAAAAGATATTGTGCGCTGGTTATTTCTGGCCATCCTTATTGAATGATTGTATCTATGTAGTCAGGAGATGCCACAATTGTCAAATTTTTTATCGTAAGATGTGTGCTCCACCCGCTCCTCTCCACCCTATAATTGTCATCAGTCCTTTCACAAAATGGGGTATTGACTTTATTACATGTAACCATCACTCAGTCGGGGGGCATGTGTATATCATCCTAGTGGTAGATTATTTTACTAAGTGGGCCGAGGCGATGCGTACATTTTCGGAAGACGACAAAACTGCTGCAACTTTCATTTTCAATCATATAATTGCTAGATTCGGTGTTCCTCAAGCTATTATTACTGATCATGGAAGTCATTTTTGAAACATCATGATGACTGAACTGACAGATCAACTTGGCCTATGTCACGATAGTTCTACTTCATATTACCCACAGGCTAATGGTCTGGTTGAAGCTATCAATAAAGTTCTAGTCACTATGATCCAACAAATCATTGGTATTGATAGGCCAAATTGGCATAACATGTTATTTTTAGCACTTTGGGCATATCGAACCTCAGTAAAAATATCAACTGGTTTCGCTCCTTTTCAACTGGTCTACGGTTTGGAAGTAGTGTTACCCATTGAATGCGAAATTCCGTCATTGCAATTAGCCACAGAATTACTCCCAGTCACTTCTGAAGAGGAGAATTTTTTTTTGTACTTAGCTCAGCTAGATGAGAATCAACGCACTGCTACACTAGCAATCGAAACTCATGTGAAACGAATAAAAGCTCAGTACGACTGAAATGTTACACCTCATAATTTTTCAGAAGGAAACCTAGTTTTACTATACGATCAAGCAAATGATAAGATAGGGGCTGGAAAATTTGTACCTATGTGGCATGGTCCTTATATTGTTAAGTGAAAGCTGGCAAAAGGGGCCTATGAATTGGTAGATTTTGATGGTGTCTCTTTGGGTAAACCCAGAAATGGCCTTTATCTGAAGAAATATTATGCTTAAATTTTGGTGTGGAGATTTTTGTTAGATTAGTTTCTTTATAGCTAGTGTGTTTTAGATTAGGAAAGTGTGTCTATTTTAGAGAGTGCTTTTATCATTATTCCTGCTTATCTTGATTTTAACCTTGATATTGTAGATGTCGACGTCTCTTCAAATATACATTGGTTTTGCTGATGGTGCTTGTCGTATTACACGGAACATTTCTTCCGCAGCTTGGGTTATCTATTCACCCTCTGATGAGTTAGTATCTATGCATGGGGTAAGCCTCGGTCAAACAATGAATAACATTGTAGCGTATAGTGCAGTGATTGAGTTATTATTTGAATCCATCTCATTTTGGATTCAGAGTTTGATTGTTAGGTTAGATTCTGAACTAATTGCATTACAGATTAACAGGGTTTATGCCATTAGAAATCCAGTGTTATTAAGATTATTTTTGAGGGTTCGTCTCATGGAACGTGAATTTGATTATATTGAATATCAGCATATTCCAAGACATTTAAATACATTAGAAAATGCAGTTGCTTCTCGTATGATAAATAGAAATTTGCAATAATCAAAATAATAAATTTAAAACAAATTCAATAACATGTTACACAAGATAGCCAGTAATAGCGATATATCATAGCATAGTAGAAGTGTGTCTAAATATACATCGTCTTCGATCATAGGTTGAAAAACACCTTATGATTGGCAAAAATGATAGTACAAAAAGACATAAAATGTCGTATGAGACTACCAAAGCGATCATCCTAGCCCTGGTGATTATCACGATAAGAAACCATTGCTCAGGCCACCCTACAAAGGATCCTCCTAAAAGGTCCTGGGACCCCAATCACATATCGTTGTAACCTAAGTGGAATATCATCTATGCTAGTATTTGGAATATCTGTTGTCAAATGCTCTAGATGATTCTCTAAATCGGTCAGGATCTCTATAGATTGGTCCTGTGGGGCTGGTACTGCTGCAGCTGGGTGTCTCCTCTCATAAGGCTAGAGAGAACCTGGTCGTCGTGGACCCTCATCTTCATTAAAGCTTTTTATTGTCAATTTTGGATGATTTAAAAAACAAAAAAAATAGTTAAAAATTAGAAAGTGTTGAAAATGATTTTACTTGAATCATCCCACTGCTCTCCTAGTGGAAGAATCATGTCTGGGTCACCACGATAATCCATCCTGGCATATGGAAAATCCTGAATCACAAAAAGTTGGTTCCTCAACCAATGAAAATACTGAGGTGGAAATCGAACAACCTTTGAACCCTCCTCAGGATGATGGGCCATCACTGCAACCTAACGCATTATCCTAGGCTCTCGAGTAAGACTAGCCTCAATAGAAAGTTGTTGTGGGACCAGCATAGGGACCCTCTCTAGACCAAAGCTCACAACGATGAAATCTTATCCAAATTTTTTTAGTTGTCCGTTCTTTGCTCTAGTTATTTGGCCTTTTACATTTGCAAATACAAACTCACACCAGTTGAAGATGGTACCTTGATAATAGTCTATAGCCATTTGCATCTGGGATCCAATAGCTACATGCAATGCTGCACTCCTGCATAGTCTGGTGACAGTAAATGCAATAACCTTAAGTTTAGGACGATCGATAGTTTTAATATTGATTCGTTTGTCCTTTGTTTGATCTTTGTAAAACTCTAATCAGAGACTAGAGATAGACTGGCCACCTGGCCTAGTCCCGAAAAGAGATAATCGTTCACCTCTCTTGTGCAAACCAGTCAAAAAATATATGTCCTCTAGCTCAATTTCGAGCTGGTGGCCACCAATCATGAAACACTGGTCCTGTATGTTCCACTTATCTACCAGCCATTGCAAGAAGTCTACTTGGGCCCTCATACCTGGTATGGCCTAGAACTTGAACAGTCTGCATGCTTTCAATGCATCCAACATGGGTAGATGATTTATTCCAACAAGATCCACATCCTCATGCTTGCGTTCCCGCCAAATAAGCATTTTTTATGTCCTACAATGCAAAAAAGACATATTAAAAGAATTTAGTTTGAATTTTTTTTGGCGGAAATGGAGAAATTTGAAATTCTAAAATCCATTTTGTGGGGTCCGCACCCACTGGTTACAGACGGTGCATAGGTCCACATGCTTTGCAAGCAATAGGTGTGGACCCATGGGTTTTTTCTTTTTAGAAAAAAGTCGGGGTCTGCAGGGGCCGCATGTTGCACCTGCAGACCCCCGCAAGCGATTTTCTAAACCAAATTCTCCTTAAAAAATCAATTTTAAGGCCTAAAAATGAAATGTAAATGGTTGAAATGTAAGATAAGGATGATGTGGATTACCTGGAGGTGACGGTTTTTTATTCCAACGGACGGATTTTCCGCAATCTTCACAGGAAGTTTCTTACCCAGAAGCTCTCACTTCTCACTCTGAAATCAAATGGTAAAAATGAATTTACAAAAGCCCTTTTTATAAGCTTTTTTGAATAAATTAATTTTTATTTATTTTTTTTCACTTTAAAAAGGTAACATTTTGATACATTTTTATTCATCTTAAATAGGTATGAGTAATGTTTTGAGTTTTTATGCAGAATATTGGATTTTTTGGGGAAAATTGATCATTTTCAACAAAGAGTACTTTTATCACTTTTTCGAACTCTTTCAAAAATTTACGAAAAAGTGAAACATTGGAGTCCTCTTTAAGCTCTTTTCTAACTCGTAAAATATGAAAATATTGTTGAGTTTTTATTTTTTAACTCGTTAAACAGAATTAAAAAGGCGGTCCACTTACAGCTCTTTTCTGACCGTATAAACATGAAAAGATCGCCGGAATTTTGTTGTTTCAAGTTCGATATTGGTTATAAAATGACATGTATTCGATCGCCTTTTTACTTTTTCAGATTAGAGCCACTAATTATGAAAATTACTCCTTGATCGTAATGGTCAAGCGGTTCTCTCAAGTATTATTTTATACCTTTTCGGGCTTGGGGGACACAAATTTACAAAAAAGGACACTCATGGAATCTTTTTAAGTTTTTCTTCTGACTCCCTAAAATTGAAAAACACCAAGTTTTTCCTATACTGGACTCGTTAAAATTTAATAGTAAAGGACCTGTTCAATTTTAAACAGGAACGAACCACTCCTTCTTAGGGTTCGAGTTTTAAACTAAGTTGGACTCATTTGAAGGATGAGCTTATAAACAAGCAAATGTTATGCTCCTCAAGCTTGTCAAAAATAAAGAGGTACTTGCAAGAAATGGTGGGGGAAAAGAGAGAAAAATGAACCTGTTTGTTACACTTTGTGTTTTAGAAAAGCAGTTAACCACTCTCGAACACGACACTTTTTGTTCACCTAGGTTGGGAAATCCTTTGCCTAACAGTTAATCAAAACATATTGAAAGTCTTCAACCAGTCTCTGGGTATTACCTTTGGGTCAATTATCACCAAACCATCTGCAGTGTCGTTATGTGTTCAAGAGGTCAGTTCAAATAAACAATTCATCTGCAAAATATCTATCATCCATTTTGACCATCCTTGAGTTAGTCCTTGCCAAATATATTTCTTCAAAACTTGATCTATGATTTCATGTTGTGGGCTTGCCTACGACAGATCGCTTTCTATCGACTTCAGCTCATTATCTAGAAAGATGACCTAGAAATCATCAGTACCTTGGAATTTGCATGCCCTAATGGTAGGTTTCTCGCCTTCGATGATAGGTTGCATCATTGACCTTTGATCAAAGGATTCTATGACATGTTCGACATCAGCTCATTTATTCACATTTCATGGATTGTACTGAGTACTTTGAGAGCCATTGACATTACTGGTGGTTTCTCTCACACTTGTTAACATTTCACATCATTGACTGGTAATCAAGTGGTTTCTACCATGTTTGACTTCAACACATTCATTCACATGGATAGAATCATACTAGTTCGGGAAGCAGAAATCAAGACCCTGGATCTAGTTTCTACCATCCAGGCTGCGAGGAATTTTGTTATTCATTATACAGTGGACTATTCATAAACAGATGGATGTGCCCATACTGTGTCTACATATGTCTATACTCGTGATGTATTACAAAATAATTCCTATATCATAACAGTTTAGTCGGTTTTCTAGTCAGTTTTGATGTGAGTATGGGAATGCCTACCTCAGCGATGATATGTTCACATATATATATTTTGCATTGAATTTTTTTACAGGTTCCAACTAGGGTGTCCAGAGGAAGATCCTTGAAATGATAAAGTACTTCACTCTTCATAGATGACAAACTCTATCTTCATCTATTACAGACTTCGCACTTTTGGGGGCAATCTGTTGCACAAAAAATTGTCACCTTGACATTCTGCAATTTGTGTGAGTCCATTACCACTCATTCTTTCCTCCTTTGCAAGTATTAAGGCTCAGTTCCTCATATCAAGCCTTGAAAATAAGTGAAAGCCCTCAAAAGTCTCTAAAACTATGGTTCTGCACTTTCTCTTAACATTATCTACGATCTTGCACCTAATGGTCATGTCCCCTACGCACCTTACCGCTTTGTCTCGGTGTTATGTGTGCGGACCCTTGTAAAAGTTAAAAAGGCACAAGTATATTCTTAAAAACTCACTTTGAGTTATTTCTAGAAGCTTCTAGAAGGAATCTTGAGGTGGCAAGTTCACTCCCTTAAGGTTCATGCATCCCATACCTTAAGGAGCTAACCCCTTGATGTGAGGAGCTTATCCCTTTGAAGGAGGACTCTATCCCTTCATAGGTGGACCTGTAACCTCCTTCCTCTACACTATAAAATGAAGCATTGGGATGGTTGCTTGGGAGGTTGAAAGCTGAATATTTTTGAGGTGAAATGCTGTTGGAACTTAGTCTTCTTAATTGAGATTTTATGAGGAGAGATTACATACCTCTTTGATCTCATTTGGAAGAGTGTACGGCTTTTCAAAGTAAAGGCAATTCCTATTTTGGACCCTGGGAAGAGCTTGTTCAACATCAAGGCTAAAAAGGTTGTAAGGTTCTTCTACTTCAAGTTAATACAAATAAGTTTGTTTTTCTCAATAATTTGTTGTTATATGGTTTATTTTATGGATTCCTTGATCACCATAATGAACATGATTTATGATATTAGCTATGCAGGTGTTATTTGATGTTTTCTCATTTGTGATTGCAGGTTCTCCAAAGGAAACTCTTTCAGACGGTTGAAGGATGGCTGCTATAAACTAGCGTTGGACTTAAGGTAGGGTCTAAACACCTCTATAGTTTTTATTTATGAATTGCATATGTTCAGAGAAAGATAGATTTGTTTGTCTGTTGGTTGCTAGATATCTTTTGATACTAGGGAGATCAGCCTTGTCCACAAGATCGATTTATCCGGCCAACATAATGGTACAATAAAACATGGACAAAACCTTTCCTAAACAAAAAGAATATTCAGTTGGAATGAGATCAAAATAAAATATTTGTGATTAGATGGATACCCTCAAATGCTTGAGAGTTGAACTGAGGAACTACTATGTAGAAAATGAAAATATTTTTAAATCCATAGAAATCAAAACAAAGGTGAATGTGGTGATATTTCATATCTTATGAAATTTTCAAAGACAAAGGAAACATGAACTGGGTGGTATTTATTTGGACATGGATAAATCCAAGAAAATCCCATCTGAAATTTGGAAGCATGTATTAGAAACCAATAAGAAAAAATGTAGCATGTCAAATGATAGGCACATGCATGCAAGTGAAGACATAATGAGAGGGGGAACTCTACTCAAATCTCTAGGAAGAGAAACAAAACATCCATGAAAAACTATGTAATGCTATAACTAGGTTAGGAACACACCACCAACAAAGTGAGAGTTAGAAAAATACAATGTTGGAAGAACTCAAGAATGAAAAGCTCCCTACCTTTGATGGAGAGATTAAGAAGAGTGAATAATTATATTCATGGATTTTTGGCTTAAAGAAGTACTTTAGAGGCGATGACTATTATGATAATATGATGGTAAAGGTAGCCATTTCCAACTTGAAAGGATAAGTCTTGGATAAGTTCCTATTTGAGAGCTACTCTAACAATAAAATCAAAGAGTTTCATGAGAACAAGATGAGGCAATCCACTTTGGATTCCTATGCCAACATGTTTTTGGAACTACTAAGGTATGCATCATAACTAAAGCATGAGAAGGTGAATATTTAGGGATATCTCAATGCTTTACATAGTACTACCAAGACAAAATTGAATTTGATGAACCAAAGGCACTAGTGGGCATTATCAATAAGGCCAAGTATTTCTATGATTATTCCAAAAATAGGTATAATTTTGAATAGATTGGAAAAAGAAATAAGACAAAACCATATTTAAAGGGAAAGGTCCACAATCATTATGGTGCAAGTGAATGGGGAGAAAATTAAATTACAATATACATGCTAAATGTGAGGATCAATAGAAATTCCCTGCTAGAAATGGAGATCAACCTATCAAATCAGCAATGGAAGAGGTAGACAAAGCCAGGAAAAGCTCTTTGTAGTGTTGGGGATGTGGAGGGGGTAACATGTTCAAAATTTTCCCTCACAAACAACACACCAATGAGAAATTTTAGAATTTATAATAGGTAACAATACAGAATGATGTGGTCCAAATCATACTCCATATCCACCCAACATTGGACATTAGACAAGTGGATTATCAAGCCTCGATGATGGAATTGGAAGGTATGGTTTCCAACCATTCTATTTCAATTTTGATTGATCTAGGTTCTAACTTAAATTATGCTAGCACAAAGGTTTTAGAGACATATCCTTTGCCAAAGAAACGACATACCAAAGCATGGATGGTCCAACTAGACACGAGTTAGAAAGAGAGTGACTAATTTGGTGGAGTCATATAGCCTAGAAATAAGTAGCATGAGAAAATGTCCATGCTTAATATTTTTAGATTGGGTTTGTATGATATCTTAATTGGCATGGATCAACTTGAAGTCCACAAGAAAAAAGTTGATTCTTATGTTAAATCATTGGAATGCCTCAGCAAAGAGGGAGAAAAAAATGAATTCCAAGGAATAAGAAAGTGTATTTTAGTAAGGAAAATTCCAATGCTTCAAGTGAGGAAATATAACTGGAAAGGATGTGCTCTATTTATGATGCATGTAACCAGTGTAAAAAAGGACAAAAAACTTAGAATTTAATATCACCCCATTCTAAAACAATATGGCAATGTTTTTTAAGAGGAAGTGCATGATTTCCATGCATGAGAGATGAATTTCTCCATTGAATTAGTTCCTGGTTATGTAGCAGTTTCTAAAACCCCATATTGCGTGAACACAACAAAGTTGGTGGAATTAAAATTATAATTGAAAGAAATTTTTGATAAAGCATACATCAAACCCAATGTATCACCTTGGGGAGCTCCAACATTTTTTGTAAAGAAGGATATCACTCTACAATTATGAATTGATTATAGACAACTAAATAAAGCTTCAATGAAGAATTAATACCCGTTTTCTAACATTGATGATCTATTTAATCATCTGAGTGGAGTCACATAATTTTGTAAGATAGATTTGAGATTTTTCTATCATCATGTTAGAATTAAAGATTAAGACATTTACAAGACAACCTTTAGGATGAGATACAAGAACTACGACTTTGTGGTGGTACCATTTTAGCTCATAAATGCCCCAATCACATCATGTTCCTAATGAACAATTTTTTTTCTATTATTTGGATAGGTTTATTCTAGTCCTTGTTGATGATATTTTGGTTGACTCAAAACCAAAACAAGAAGATGATGAGCACGTAAAGGTGGTGTTGCAATTATTGTGTAAAAATAAGTTATATTCCAAATTATATAAACATGATTTATGTCAATAAGAAGTACAATATTTTGGACTTGTCATCTCAAACGAAGGACTAGCTACAGATCTAGAAAATATCAAGGCCATAATGGAGTTACTCACTCCATATAATGTTACAGAGGTTAGATCCTTCATCTGATTGGATGGATACTAACGATGGCTCATACATGGGTTTTCAATGTTATGAAACTAGCTCACAAAAAGATAAAAAGATAGATCAATGCCTTAGAATTCAACCTCTTTGAGGGTGAAACATCCTTTACATTACACAAATAAAAAATTCTTGGATGATTGAAATGAAGAAACCTCCTTTCTATATATAGGAGTCTAAGGGGTCACAATATAACCAAGCTAACCTAACAATAATAATGTAAAGGCACAAAAATAACAATAGAGGGATTTTATGGGCCATGATAATAACAATGTGGGGACAAGAGGAGCACAACAATAACAATAAGGGATACAACGAAAATAGTAATGGGGGAATGACTAGTATTATAGGAACCTTACATGCCCCTCTCCTTCAAGAAAGCGATCTCCTCAATGCTTGAGTAGTTCTGGATGCTTCTGTATAAAATTCTCATCCTCCCATGTGGAAACTTCAATGGGTAAGTTCTTTGACTTAATGAGATACTCTGAAATTGATCAATTTCGTAGTTGTCGAGTTCTTGTTTCTTTGACTACTTTAGGTTCCAATATGATATTTCCTTCCTCATCAAGTTCTGGAAATATTGTTTGAACTAGAAGCTTTTCACCTATAACCTTCTTTAAGCATGAAACATGCAAAATTGGGTGCTCTCAGGGAGCTGCATGAAGCTCCAATTTATATGCCATAATACCTATATTTTGCATCACCTTGTACGGACCATAACAATTTGGTGATAATTTGTTATCCTTCTTAGCTTGCCTAAGGGACATTTGTTTATATGGTTGTAGCCATAGGAATACCCAATCACCTACATGAAAACTTCTTTCACTGCAATGTTGATCTGCCTATTGTTTCATTTGTCCTACGCCAAGGTGAGGTTATCCTTTAAGAGTTGGAAAACTTGTTGTTGATGCTCGATGTGATCTTACACTGCTTGAACCTTAGAATTTTCTCTTAAATATGATGTGATGGATGGTGGATGATATCCATAAAGTGCCATAAATGGGGTCATTTTTGTTGCAGTATGGAAGGAAGTGTTATACCACCATTCACCCAAAGGCAACCATTTGACCCATTGTGCCTATTCATCAAATACAAAGCAACGAATATATCCTTCCAAACATTTGTTTACTATCTCAGTTTTCCCATTAGATTGAGGATGATAAGATGAGCTATGAACTAACTGAGTACCAAGACAAGAAAATAATTCTGTCCAAAATTTTCTAGTGAAAGTGGGATCTCTGTCACCTAGAATAATATTTGGGTTTCCATGTAGCCTTTGGATTGTTTCCATAAATGCAGTGGAAACTGTACTCGCTTTAAATGGATAATATAATGCATAAAAGTGTGCATACTTGGTAAGTTTGTCAACTACCATAATGATAACACTCTTTCCTTCGGAATTGGGTAAACCTGTGATAAAATCCATTGAAACCTCCTCCCAACATTGGCTTGGAATGGATAAAGGTTGTAATAGTCCTGGGGTCTTAATTGTTTCAACTTTATTTTGTTGGCAAACCAAACATTCCGCCACAAACTTTTGAATATCCAATTTAAGGCCATCCCAAAAAAAATCCTTCTCAACCTTGTGGTAGGTTTTAAGAAATCCTAAGTGCCCTCCTAGGGGAGAGGTGTGCAATTCCCTAAGAAGTTTTTGTTTGAGATGGGAATTCTTACATAGGTATAACCGATCCTTGTACCATAACAAATCATTTTTCCAGCTAAATGTATCAGATGTACTGGGATCTTGTTGTATCTATTGAATGAGTTCTCACACTTCCTCGCCATTCTTCCATTCATCCCTTGCTTCATTTATCCAATCTAGTTTGATAATAGAAATGGTGCAAAGAAATGCTTCCACATCCTCATCCTTTCTTGAGAGTGCATATGCCACAACATTTTGCTTCCCTTTTTTGTAGATGATTTCAAAGTCATAACCCAACATCTTTGTGACCCATTTTTACTACTCTTCTGAAGAAAATCTTTTTTCTAAAAAGTATTTAAGACTATCATGATCTTTTTTTACCTTGAAGTGTCTTCCCAATAGGTAGGGTCGCCATTTCTTAAGTTCATGTAGTATTGCCAACATTTCCTTCTCAAAAATATATTTGTGTAAATACTTTCCTTTGATTGGATGACTTTTGAAAGCAATGGGTATTTGTTCTTGCATTAAAACAACACCAATTCCATTTCCTAAAGCATCACATTCCACAATAAAGGTTTTTGTGAAGTCCAGTGTAGCTAAGACTGGTGCTTGGCACATTTCCTCTTTAAGATGTTCAAAGGCCTTCGTTTCTTCTGGAGTCCATGAAAATGCATCTTTCTTCAATATTGTTGTTAGAGGTGCTTCTATTCTCCCATAATTCTTAACAAACTTGCGATAATACCATGTCAACCTGAGAAATCCTCGTATATGCTTTATGGATGTGGTGATTTTCCATTCCTTAATGGTTTTAATTTTGCTACAGTCTACCTTAACACCTTCATGAGATACAATATGACCCAGATATTCCACCTCTTGTACTCCAAAGAAACATTTGGAGATTTTTGCATATAATGGTTTCTCGTCCAATAGTTTGAGCACCATCTCAACATGTTGGACATCATCCTTCGAAGACTTGTTGTAGATTAGTATATCATCAAAAAATACTAACAAAAATTTTCTAAGGGTTTGAAAATGGAATTCATCGAAACTTGAAATGTAGATGGTGCATTAGTAAGGCCAAAAGGCATGACCAAAAATTCGTAATGACCCTCATGAGTTCTAAATGTTGTTTTTGGAATGTATTCAGTCTTCATTCTGATTTGATGATATCCTAAATGAAGATCCAACTTGGTGAAGTAAATTGACCCATGCAATTCATCCAATAATTCATCAATGATAGGAATGGGAAATTTATCTTTAATAGTGAGCTTGTTGAGCTCCCTATAATCTAGACACATTCGCCATCATCCATACTTCTTGTCAACTAATATTGCTGGAGCAGAGAAAGAACTTTGACTAGGTTGAATTATACTAGCCTCTAGCATTTCGACAACCATACGTTCAATTTCACTCTTTTGGACATAGGGATATCTGTAAGGCCTAATGTTTGGGGGAACACTTCTTGGAATCATATTAATTGCATGATTATGATCACAAATAGGTGGGAAGATTTTCGGAGTCTCAAATACCTTGGAATAATTGTCCAAGACTTTTTGGAGATCTAGAGAAATGGATGATTTTGATATGGGAACCTCTAGTGAACATAATTGTGCAATTATGTCTTGTTATGATTTCTTTAGAAGCTTTGTCATTCTGTTAGAGATGATTATCTTTCCCGGTTTCCCTGTGATACCCCTTAATTCAACTTCCTTTCCTTTTGAAGAGAATTTCATGAAAAGTTGTTGAAAATTAAAAGCTATTGTACCCAAGGATTGTAGCCATTGGACTCCTAGTACAACATCAGCACGACCCATTGGAATGGAAAGCATTGGGATATTCAATACATATTCTCCCATGGATAGCTTGATATTATGGCACTTTCCTCAGCAATTTATGGTTCCTCCACTTGCAACCATCACTTGACACTCTAGTGCTAGATATAGGAAGTAATTCAATTCCTTGGCTATCTTACAATGAATAAAATTATGGGTACTTCCTGAATCAATCAACACTATTACCTTTTTCTTCTTGATATTCCCTTCTATCTTGATAGTTTCAGGAGTGGTAATTCTAGCCAGTGCATTACAAGATATGGTCGGATCCATTTCTTCTTTTTCTAGGGTTTGTTCCTGGTGTATATCCTCTTCTTTTGATGTTTCTTGTTCCTTTTCTTTCTCCTCTTCACAATCTATGTAAAATAATTTCTTCTCGGCACACTTATGACCTTTAGTGTATTTGTTATCACAATTGTAACAAAGCCCTTTTGCTCATTTTTCTTCCAATTGTTGTGGTGTCAACCTTGTAGATTGTGGATGGCTAGGGGAAAAAACACTTCCATATTTATGATTGTGAGTGGTAGGCTTCCTTGTTTCCATAATTTTTCTTTCCATTTTTCTTGCCAACCAACACTACAACAAAACCCTGTGATTAGCATCCCTTTTTTCTTCCTTTTTTACATCTAGAGACCATTTTTGGTGCTATTTGTGTCCATTTATCAAATATGGTGTAAAACTTGATGCAAAATTTTCACCGAGTTTTGCACCAAGTCTTACATCAAGTTTAGCACCATGTATTGTAATATGTTTTGCACGAGATTTTACACCAAGTTTTACGCCACGTTTTATGCCAAGTTTTGTGCCATCCTTTGCACCATGTTTTGCATCAATTTTGGCACCTAATTTTATTTCACCATCTTTTGCATCCTCTATTCATCCACTTTTTGCGCCTACACTTGCATCAACTTTTGCATCATCTCTTGCATCCTCTTTTGCATCATTTTTTAAATCAATTTTTGCATCCATTTTTGCATATTTTTTGCATCCCCTTTGTTCCATGTTTTGCATCGAGGTTTGTGTCTAGTTTTTGCATCTAATTTTGCATCTAATTTTGTTGCATTAACTTTTACATCTTGTTTTTCATCCATATTTACATCCTCTTTTTCATCTGTTATTGTGTCCACTATTGCATCCATTTTTCTTGTGCCATAATTTGCACCTAGTTTGACACCTCCCTTTGCACCCCTTTTTTTTCTAAAATTGCATCCACGATTTCATCCTCATATACATCTAGGTTTTCATCGAATTTTACATCTATTTTTAATCCCTTTTTATATCCACTTTTGTGTCAATATTTGCATCAAGTTTTGTGTCTTGTATTGCATCTACTTTTGCATAGAATTTTATTGCATCAACTCTTGCATCATATTTTGCATCCATTGTTGCACCCACTTTACACCCACTTTTACATCCCTTTTGCATCCTATTTTTCATCTTCATTTGCTTCTTATTTTGTATCTATCATTACATCCACTTTTGTTGTGACACAATTTGTGCCATGTTTTGTACTTACTATTGTACCCATGTTTTCTTCCAATTTTGCATCCTCTTTTGCATAAAACATTGCATTTATTTTTGCATCCACTTTTGTGTTGGGTTTTGCAACTCATTTTGTATCTTCTTTTGCATGTACTTCCATTGCATCCATATTTTACATCCAATTATGTTTCTCATGTTGCACCCGTGTTTGCATCCACTTTTACATCCCTTATAACATCTTGTCTTGCATCTAAGTTTGCATCTTTTTATTTTTTATTTTTTATTATTACATCCACTTTCTCATCCACTTTTTTTGTGCTATATATTATGCCTATCATTGCAACCCACATTTTCTTCCACTATTGCATCCACATTTGTATCCTCTTTTGTGTCCAAGTTTGCATCAAATATTGCTTATGTTTTTTGCATCCCATTTCGAATCTACTTTTACATCCACTTTTGATTTGTCCAATTTTGCAACTAATTTTGTGTTCGCTATTGCACCCATGTTTGGCCCACATTTACATCCCTTTTTTCATCCAATTTTCCTCCTTTTTGCATTCAAGTTTGTGTCTTTTTTTTTTTTTTTACATTCATTGTAGTATGCCTACTATCGTGCCCATGTTTTCTTCCACTTTTTCATCCATGTTTGAATCCTATTTCAGGTTCAATTTTGCATCAACTATTGCATCTATTTTTTCATCCACTTTTGTGTCAATATTTATATCTTGTTCTGCATCTACTCATGTTGTGTCCACTCTTCATCCAA
Organism: Pinus tabuliformis; assembly: GCA_031772625.1. Classification (NCBI taxonomy): domain Eukaryota; kingdom Viridiplantae; phylum Streptophyta; class Pinopsida; order Pinales; family Pinaceae; genus Pinus; species Pinus tabuliformis. The sequence goes on along the minus strand of CM062820.1, from coordinate 1,386,038,970 downwards.
ATTTACGTCTATTTTTACCCCCATTTTTTTTATTCACATTTGCATCCCTTTTCCAACACATCATATTTTTTACATTTATGACATTTCTTATGACATTGAAAATTATGAACAACTGATGACAATGTCAATCATTATAACGATGATGATAATGAAGATGATGACAATGACATGAATTGTGATTCTTATGATAATGACAATGATGATAAAGACGATGATAGTTACAATGACAATGATGATGATGATGATTATAATGACCTTGGCCATTCTTCCCAATTTTTAAATGTTGTCATGGTAAAAATCATAATAATTATCTTTGGCATCATCTTCCAAGTCATCATCATCTGATCATCATTATCATTATTTTCATCTTGGTCATCATCAAGAACAATAATGGCATGAATGATGATTATGATGTTCATGATGAAGATGACAACAGTTATGATAAAAATTATATTAGTTATGATGATGGGGATGATGAAAATTATAATGACGATGATAATGGTGGTAATGATGATGATCATCGATCATCTCTAAAAAATAAAGTTGTTATTTTTCTTGCATATATCATGTGTCCTAACAACCCTTTTCGAGCACTCGTAACATTTTTTAGGTTGATGATATTTCTTATGATGCCTATAATTATGAACAATTGATGACAATATCCGTAATCATGATGATGATGATGAATACATGAATGGTGATTATGAAGATAATGAAATGATGAAATAATGATGACATTGATGGTGGTGATGATGGCGATAATGAAGATGATGACCCTCCCTCTAAACTAGGGAGGTACTCATAATGAGACAAAAAAGTACTCTCAAGTTGAAATATTCATATACGAAGGGATCTAGATTGATAAGCATCAATGATGATTTACATCATCATAGCCAACATTGTCAAAATAGTAAGGCCTTGACTAACAAGTTTATCTCTCCATTAGATCAGAGCACAATGTTGGGATGCATAAATTTGGACACCAATGCCTCTCTAGGAACTTACCCCACCAGGATGTTCACCAGGTATGTCCTCACATGATCGTTTCCTAATCCACTATCATAATATTTGACACCAGGAAATGTCAATCCTCATGACTATTCTTATCTTGGATTAATGTACTTGACTTATGGCGATTAGTCCTAGTGAAAGTTCAAATTCTCAAAGAATATTGGTCCTAGATGTTTATCCAATCCACCATTCTCCCTACTAGTATCTTTACTAGGCTTATGATTATTAGTCTTGGCCATAGTACATGACACATGGATAATATGGTGTCTACCCTCACTCCCTCTCAACCAGAGAGGAGACATCCACAAGCATAAGATTTTCGCAAGAATACTCATCATTTTCATAGAGAATAACATCATTAATTTGTTTTCATCATAGGACGCCTTTATGATTAAGCATTCATATATTTGTGGCAGAATATTTCCCCTTTTTTCATTTGTGATGAAATAAAATCAAAAAGTGAAAGCCAAAATCTTTAAAGATACACTATATTGATTTATCTAAGTCTAAACTCTAAGGTTGAAGTGAAAATTCATGTAAATATTATATCTACAAGTTGTGCCAAACTTATGAAAACCTTATTCCCTAAGTCCTATATTTAAGAAAATGAAAAAGAAAGAAAAAGGAGGGCCAATGAATGGTAACTCATGTATTAATTCCCTCTTTGGAAAATATATGAATATATACACTCCTAGTCACACTTGATCACATGTTTGTGATGTTTAAATCATGAATTCCTCTTTTCTCCTTGCATTTTCACTTCATCATTTAAGCACCTAATTGAGGATGTAGGGAATTTTTGTTTCCTAAGGCTTTTATGTCTACTCTTGGTTACTTATGTCACACTACTTTCAATTTATGTGACGAAGTGAAATACATAAGTTTTTGGAGTTATTAGAGTGGTGTATTAAGTTAGTCACCACACACACATGTATTACATCTCATTGATCCACATGTGTGGCTTAGAGACTCATTTCTTGACAACTTTAATGGAGACTACTTTATGGCTTTAATGGTATAGCTTACAAAATATCTTGTTAAACATTGCGATTCATCCTTTCTTTTCCTTGAGACACTTGATAATATTGAAGTCACTCCCAATAATCCATGGAGATGGGGAGTATAAATTACTTGTGCTAGAAATATAATTGAGAAATAGAGGTTTTCCATTTGCGATATTGGAGTCATAGACATTGGATACATGGTAGTAGTCCTCGATGTCAATTAACTAAAATTGTATTGTCATAATGCAAAAAGAGATAAACATATTGGTAACCTTGATGTCTTGATCATTTCAAATAATAACCATTCCACCCAAGTATCTCTAAGCATCAATCACTACTACTTGGAAATTCCTCCCCCATTTTCTAATTATATGAGGTAGAACCTCACTTAATATTTTTGCTTCTTATATCAACATTATTGATGGGTGCTTTGCGTACCATTTTTCTTTTAGGAGTCTTTGTTTTCCTTTACTATTAAGGCCCCTCATGTTCCATGAGACCATTTTCATCAAGAATTTACATAGAAAGGAAGTATAATGTGGCTAAAAAAAACATGTCTCAAGATTTAAGTGCTTGGACAATTCCACTTCATGACTCCTATATTTCCTTAACCTGGGACCAAATGATGAACTTGATGGCCTTAAGGGAAATTGACCAATGAAAATCTAAAAAAGAGGTGACTTTTGACTTTATCACGTACAATTTAATATACTAAAAAAAATATCCATAACAATTTCATCAATCAGTGAATCATTAAAAAAAATATCCAAAACAATTTCATCAAGCAATGAATCATTGCATTATAAAATAAAATCTATAAACATTTTGGGAACAGTTTGCTAAAACATGATCAAAAACCAACATATTTAACAATAATATGGACAATAACACATTTTTATAAATTAAATAACATATTATCAATCCTAAAAATGGTCACTAACAGAAAACTATAAAGCATGCAACTAATGGAAGTGACCACTCAAGGCCACCATAAGACAATTAATCTATTAAGATCAAGATTAATGGGGACAAATATCTACAAAGGACAAAGGCAAACCTATTTTAACTTTATTGTTCTTTTAGCCTGGTTCAAGATGAACATTTCAAGATATCATGAAGAACATAATTAGTCTTATTACATTAAGAAAACCCAAGCACATTCTATAACTTAGCAAGGAAGAGATGTATAACACCCAAGTCAACGACACAACACATGACATTGAGTTACTTTTTTTATATATAATTTAAACTCTTATCATAAAATCACAAATTTAGCATGAATGGAATGTTTAAAATCCATTTTTCTAAAAACAAAATATAAATTTTCTTATAGAAAAAAAAAATCCAAAAACTAAATATATATTTTTTTAGAAAATAAAAAATTACTAAAACTAAATATATATTAAAAAAAAACCTAAAACATAAGCAAACTAGAATTTGAATTTGAAACTCTTGTTCACTTCCGGAAACTCATATGGTGGAATGTGATCTCTTTATCCACATCTTTAGCTTTTTCCTAAAAAATAAAAGCATACAAAAGCGGGAAAGAGCCCTAAAGCATCAGCAAGCTTTTTCCTAACCACAAAAGCATCTAAAAAATAGAAAAGGCCATTTTTATATGAGGAAACATTATTCACCCAAAAGATTTTTCCCAAATTGAATTAATGAGGAATTTGGGAAATCTTCATAGCCTTCACTTTCCTATATATTGGAGGCTTGGCCATTGAAAAAATGATGGGAATTCTTGTATTGTCACGCTGCTGAGATCTATCTTGAGAGGGAGATTTTTGGAGCTATGAGTTGGGGGAGGTGCTGTTGCAACTACATCTCATTGTTGTAACTTTCCTCCAACTCCTTTATTCACATAGATCAGTTGTTCTTCCTTCCATATGTTTCTATTCATACTTCTTCTTTTTAACTAATGGATGTATGGAATTTTGGTTTGTATTTATTTATTCAATAATATTTATATGTTTATAATAGTTTCAATTACCAAGATATTATGTTGTGAAGGTTGCTTTATTCTCTCTCTTATGTGTAGAACTAAGCTTTGGAGCTAGCTAGGAGTGCTTCCTAGTTATTCTAAAAACTCCAAGAAGACCTGCATGCAAGGACTCACAAGAATTCATTCTCTTTTTCTTAATCTATACTCTACATCTTGATCTACTAAGAATCCTAAGCCTTAGAACAACCTTTCTCTTAATTGGTTTGTCCTAGGTTTCTGGGATCAACTGAGAGGGTTTTATTTTCATCTAACCATGCATTAAATCCTACAGAAAAATGATATTTAGAAACTTTAATATATTTCACTATGTAAATGAAATTAGTAAAATGAACCCATAGAGGCGGTCATAAATGGAAATAAAAGTAAAACTCTAAACAAGAAGCCAAAAGTGGATTTAACCATGGATGCAAAATTGGGAGTAGAATTGGATGTTAAACTATCCATCAAAACAAGATTCAAACAACGACACAAAAATGGTTTTTAAGTAAAATAAAAAAATGGTGCAACACTAGACACAAAGAAGGGAACAAAATAGGGCATATGAAAGGATACCAAATTGGGCACAAACAAGGATGCAAAAATGGACACCAAAATGAGGATTCAAAGAATGGTGTAAAATTAGGATGAAAAAAGGATGTAAGAAAAGACACAAAACAAGATGCAAAATGGGACTAAAAAAGGGTGAAACCAAGGATGTCAAAAATGATGCATAACTAGATGAAAATTCAAACTAAAATCTAGGTGCAAAATGAGATGCAAATGTGGACACAAAATGTGGCAGAAAAAAGGATGCAAATTTGGAAGCCAAAAAGGATGAAAAATTAGATACCAAAAAGGATGCAAATTTGGACATAAAAATGGTGCAAAATTGGACACAAAAGAATAAAAATGGTGCAAAAATGGGCATAAAAATGGCTCAAATTTGGATGCAAATTGAGATGCAACATTGGATGTAAAATGAGGTGCAACAAATCATTCAAAACTTGGTGCAAAACAAATGCAAAAGTAGATGAAAAAATGGCTCAAAATTGAACGTAACAATAGACACGAAATGGGATGCAAAGGTGGATGCAACATATGGTTCAACATAGGATGCAAATTTAGATGCTCAAAAGGATGCAAAATTGGATGCAAGAAATGGTGTTAAAAATGATGCTAAATTGGATGAAACAAATGATGCAAAATTAAACGCAGAATATGGTGCAAAATAGGATGCAAAAAAGGGAGATAAATAACACACAAAAGTGGATGCAAAAAATTGTGCAAAAATGCATGCAAAATTTGACACTAAATCAGATTCAACATATGGTGCAAAATTGGATGGAAAAAATGGTGTAAAAAAGGGAGAAAAACTGGCACAAAAATAAATGTAAAAATAAGTACAAAATTAGAAGAAAAAATGGCATAAGACCAGATGCAAAAATTGGCACAAACTGGATGTAAAAAAAGGCAGTAAATTAGATGCCAAAGATGGTGTAAAAATCAATGCAAATTATGACACAAAACTAGAATCAAAGAATGCCACAAAAGAGGAAGCAAATAATGATGCAAAAATAGATGCAAAAAATGGCACAAAAATAAAAGCAAAACCTGTTGTAAAACCAAATGAAAATCTTGGTGCAAAATATGATGCAAAAAATGATGGAAAATTTGGCATAAAAAAGATGCAAAATTTGGTGAAAAAAATGACGCTTTAAAAATTGTACAATAGAGCCAGATTTAGCGCCAGGCTGCTCATCCCAACTGAGAAAAAAATTCACTAAAATCTGGTGCTAAATTTGGTGCCAGTTGCCTGTTTTGTTGTAGTGCCAAATGCCTTCTCCAATGAATCTGATTCCCAAAGGCAAAACCTCATGTTGGATGTTATCTTTTAAAGTCCCAATGAACACATCAATCCTATACTCCTCTGGAATATCTTTTACCCTTATATTCAATCTTTGGAAGTCCTCAATGTGCTCCATCATTGAACGCTTTTGTTTGAGATTTATCAATTTGCTAAAAAAGGTGTTTCTTTTTGTATCCTCATAATGTGCTATCATTTCATCCGTAAAAATAACCCAAGTGACAATTTGTTTATGAGAGTAAAGCCATCGATACCATACAAACTGATTTGGTTCCAAATATGAAGTTGCAATGCGTACCTTTTGTGTGTTTTTCACATTATGGAGACCAAAAAATTGCTCCATCTGTAGTATCCATGTTCCAGAATCCTTGCCATCAAACTTCCTCATATCAATCCTTGGAACATGGTGGTTCTTCGATCCAACGTTAGAGTCTATGAAATCATGATTAACATTTATTTTTTTCTCATCATGAGTTTCCTATACTACCTTTTCACCATTAGTAAGCATTTCCTGTTGAAACTTTGTCAAATCTGTCTTTAAACCTTCCATGCCTTCCTTTAAATCATCCATCTTAGCTTCCACACCATCCATCTTAGCTTCCATGCCATCCATCTTAGCTTCCATGTCGTCCATCTTAGCTTCTACGCCTTTCTTTAAAATATCCATCTTAGCTTCCACTCCTTTCTTTAAACAATCCATCTTAGCTTCTATGTCTTTCTTTAAACCATCCATCTTAGCTTCTATTACTTTTTGTGCGAGTGAATTTTGTTGCACTTGGTCTCATAATTTTGATATATCATGTTGCATTTCTTCCTCTTCTTCATGAGTCATGCTAGAGATTTCAGGTTGCTTACTAGACGTTTCCATTTTCTTTTGTTGGGGCATCAGCTACCGATAATAATGCTTCACTATGCCCTTTGAATTCAATCAAAATAAATTTTCAAACCAATCTAATATAAAAATTAAAAAAAAAAACTATACACCTTTTTTCACTCTGTAGGATCTCGATATTGAATCTGATGTCTCTTTGTAATTTTGGATCTGTTAGGTCTGGAATTTCTTCTTAAGGTAACCCTCTAAGTAATCTTTCTAATCCCGCAAGTCTGATCAAGATTGGATTCTCCAATGAAGAGTTATGCCAAATCTCCCACAATGATTTGAGTATAGACTAGTTCAGTAGAGTGAACTTGTACAACATGACGCAGGTCACTGTTTCAACCTTAGGTTCTTAAAATGATACCCAAAAGAACTATAGTCCATCCTCTTGCTATAAATTCTTACGAAAATTCAGTCTGATGCTCAGAGTGAATGTTATGATGATTTTCCCAAGGTAACCTATTTGTAATGTAATTCGGGGGTCTACAAAACCCTAACTTCCTTGTATTATATCTCCAAAAATATAGAGAGACAGGATCTGAAATTCAGAGAAGAGGTTCAAAGAGATTTCTTCTCAAATGGGTTTTTGTTATAGCTTTTGAAACCTCATAGTGAAAGAGTTATAGTGAAAATTCCGCGATGACTTGTGTTAGATGAAATTTTGGAGCTTGGAAAAACCCTAACTTCCTCAGATCATATATCCGACAGTATAGTGAGATAAGATCTGCGATTTGGACCCAAGGTTCAGTGAGATTTAATATTGAATGGTTTTTTTTTTAGTTTCTAAAACATCGCTGAAAATAAATTATAGTGAAAATTCTTCGATGACCTATTTGGAGAAGCGAAACCCTAGAATCCAAACCTCTCATACCACATGTTATGAAACTAGCTCACAAAAAGATAGAAAAGATAGATCAACACCTTAGAATTTAGCCTCTTCGAGGGGGAAACCTCCTTTACATTACACAAATGAACAATTCTTGGATGATTCAAATGAAAAAACCTCCTTTCTATATATAGGAGTCTAAGGGGTCACAGTATAACCAAGCCGACCTAAAAATAATAATATAAAGGCACAAAAAAAACAATAGAGGGATTCTATGGGGCATGATAATAATAATATGGTGACAATAGGGGAACAACAATAACAATAAGGGATACAATGACAATAGTAATGGGGGAATCACTAGTATTATAGGGACCTAACATTCAAATATTAGAAATCTAGTCACAAATTTGTATAAGAAAAGAGTAAAATTCAATGGGAATAGTAGTGCACATCTAGATTTTAGCAACTTGAGCACTTTCTCACACATGCACCTATTCCAAGGATAACAAATCCAAACAATAATTTTCTAGTTTGCACAAATTTCTACAGATGCGGTCAAATTCCACCTTGGAGAGCTCAAATGAAGAAGATATTTATTTCATTAGATTCCTCTTTTTGAGAGGACCAAAATTGACCTAAATACCACACAATTTGGTGAAGAAAAAGTTGAGTTATGAATTATTTTATTCATACACGTATTATGGAATGGATCGACCCTAACCACATGAGTAACTGCATGGGTCAGCCTTAATCCCAAGTGGACCCTCAGGAAATCGTATGAATAGAAGAGACTGCAATATTATTTCGACATATCTTCTCCTCTTTTGTCTTCGTCCATGCAATTTCGATGGAAGGAGTTCACACAAGGGTTTGAAATCATAGGTGAAAGCTTCGCTCTAAGTTTGGTTTTTCTGGGTCGTGGTCGTTAGCACAGAACAAGACATTGTCATCCTTGGTCACAGGAACAAAGTAAGTAAGGGAGAGAATCTAGCTCTGTGGTCACTCAGAGTCAATTTAGTGAGAGTGACTCTGGGTTTAGAAGAAGATCGGAGGGTTCATTTCCATGGTCTCTCACACAGGGTAGTTCTGGGAGTGACCAGGAAATCAGGGACGTTCGCAGAGCAACACTAAGGGATTGACTTTTGGTTTTATTTGCATTATGCCACAATCTCATGCATCAAGCTTCCTAAGAGTAACTATGTAAACATATTCACTTTCATACATTATCCGAGAGAGCAACCTGGGAGTTCCAATCGCACATAGACAATGTTGATGAGGGTGACTTGAGTTTAGATCTAGGGTTTGACATCTTGGCTTTAGTTGACATCAGCGATCTGATAGATTGAGGTTTCTCTCTTTTGTTATACATATCTTTATATCTGTAGATATGATTTGTTAGTATCCACTGCAAAAATTTGTAGTGGGCTTATTGATAGTAACAACAATGCTCAACAATAATCGACACAATGATAGCAGTATACAACAATTGACACTAGTTTTTGACAACACAATACAGTTATCAAGATGAGGGTTTCGATTCCTAGCATGATTAGATCTATTTCATGGATATCTTTATTGTTTTGCTACATAGACAAAGTTATGTATCATTATACTCTATTTTGCTACATCATTTTATTTCGATCTATGAAGAAGAAGATTTACAAGGGTTTTCCGCGTAGTGGATATTTCCCTGGTCTCCGACCAATCCTAGTGTCTCTATGTGTGTGCATGCTTTCTTTTATTGTTCATTTTATATTCTGCAACATCGATGATGTTGTTCATGTTGTTTATTTCTCTGTAATTGCATATATTGATGTATAATGGGGTAGATATTAATAATGTAATGACCATATGGGGTGAACTTAATGTGTTAATGATAAAATGCAATTATCAAATCAAAGAACAATATCACCCTAAGAAAATTTAACATGGTATTAGAGCTAGGCTGCAAAAAAGTCATGGAGATCACCCCGATGATGACACCTTTTATGGAAGCATGAAGAGGATGGTGGAGACACAAAATAATTCTAGGGATTGAAGAAAAAGCTAGGCCTCTTGATGATTAGGGTTTGATGGATATATGAGGTTAGTGTTGGAGAGAAAATTATGGTTTATGGAAAAGACTTGAGATTTTATTTATGAAACTCTACCATGGTCTATGTGAAGATGCTCAAGCAATTGTGGGAGATTTTATGAAGCCCTAAGGCAACATTGGTATATGGACCATGGGAATTGATGTCCCTTGAAGATTGGTTCAAGAGGGAGAGGATCACCTCTCATTGAAGATAAGTATTTCTTGACTTATGTTGCTTCTTACCTACTAGACTTATAGATCAGATGATTATGTTTATTTCTTGTACTTTCTTCATATGCATTTGAGTATATGGATGTTTCTAACCTCCTTTGTGACATGTGATGAGTAGATCCTTCTTAAGGATCATTTTGAGATGTAGATCTAGAAAGAGACAAAGAGTTACTTGATGAATGGATGAAAAAGTGCTTCAAGTGGCCTATGTCTAATGAGTAGGTGCTTAGGTATTTGAATACCACAAGGTATGCATGGTATGTTGTGTTTCAGCTATTGGCTTGGTAAGCCATAAGGTATGATGAGAATGCCTATTTATTTAACAGCTCATACATGCATATAAAAGTGATTTAGATATATGTCTCCTATGATGAAACTATGGACTTGGTGTTAACATTTTGACATTCTTGAATTCTATGAGGCTATATAATATTGATACATTGATGCTCTTAATGTTTTGCTAACATCTATGATTTATCTCTTGATATATTGATCCTTTAAAGAAGGCTAGAAACTTGGCTCTATAAAATGATACTCTTGATACCTGTCATGATGGATTTCATATAGAAGGATAGTTCATCAAATCCTATACATGAGTCTACCGATAATGCTTACAATAAGCATGATGAAAGAATATGGAAAGAGTGATTGAAACTCTTGTTGTTTTCATAATTCTTTATTGAATGACCTAATTTAATCTCATTGGTTATAAAGAGCATGATAATGTTGATGTGAGAGGTATAAGTGTAAGATTGATATTATAGATCTCTTACTGCCTGTTGTCTTGTCTTGATGAAATATGGTTCTAGATACAATAACTCGATGGTGTGACTTGACAGAAAAATGTTTTTGTGTTCATAATATTTGAGATATGATGTTGCATCTATTTGTTGCGTTGACTCTAAAATTTGATGAAAGACTGATGTCATGATGATGATAGCCGTATGTTTATGATCTAAAATATTTATTGTTGAATGACTCAAGTAGAGACAAGTTTCTTACATGAATGAACATGAATGATGAAAATTCCCAATAAGAGGGAGAATCTCTTTTCAAGATTCTTACCCTTATTACTATTCATATTCTATGATGTTGAGGTATGATTTATGTGCATCTGACAATATTAATCTGTAGCAGAGTCGTAGGTCTGAAGCACATACACAAATTAGGGTTGCTTCTCTAGACATAGTCACATATATAGGATATCTCATCCCTAGATGCACACATGCTAACGTTTAGATAATGTCTAGGTAGCTAAAGTCGCTCTCATGCTAACTTAAAGGGTGCGACCAAAGGTTTGACTGTCAACAACCATCATATGAAGGTTTCTGAAGTTATTTGAACTCTGAATCATGATGCCCTTGACATATTCTTCCATTTTTAACTAATTTATGAAGTTGTTGAGTTAAATTTATGATCATATAATGAAGTATTCTGCATGAAATTAGATGGTCACTTGGAAGACGTCAGTACCAACGATAATATTTGCTAGCAGGAAAAGCTTTAATTTTTTCCATAACATGAACATGCAAACTGAACTTGTGTGTGGAAGTGACTCGGATATACATATAGATATGTCATTATGTTTTTGCTACAAGAGGTTGGCATGATTTGACATTACTGGTATATATGAAAAGTGTTTTGTCATGATTCTTGAAAATAACTTTGAATTGTTGATTGAGATGTGATTTCACTATAGATATTTCTACGATAGCAATTTGGACTTGACCTAATGTCTACTAATCTAATTTGATGATTGTTGATTTTCCTTGATACTGATACTATGTGGGCATGATGACTTATGTGAGGATTCAGAGATTGGGATCCTTATTCTTATCAAAATGTTTGGAAAAATGATAGTTCTAATTCAGCATGAATGTGGAACTTGCATGACTAATCCTTGGTGTATGCATTTACACCCATTAACAAAAATGACTAGTATCATGATTATGAGAATGACTTAATAAAGTTCAAATTGATAATGCATGGTTGATGACAACTTGTTGGCATGATGAAGTCATGATTTTATATGAGCTCCACATGTCTCCTAGATGAATGAATTGATAATGTGATATTAATGACTTTGATTATGGTCATAATTTGGATTCTAAACTCTAATGAAATGACTTTGTTGATGTGTTGGTATAAGAATGATTTATGTAAGGCTGATTATGTTAGTCTAGCAAGGCATTGTGCCTACAACTAGATTTTCATGAAGTAAGCTCCCTGATCTAGATATGTCTATATTTGACAGTTATCTGATGAAGTTAGGATGATGAGTTCCAAAGTATGGATTTGATATTGATTATGGTTTTGGGTTTATATCCTAGTGATCTACTTGTGACAGGTGATGAGCCTCTAATGATCTGAATCAGAGGGAGATGGCTTCTAAAGTGTGAAATGATGTATCATGGTGTGATGAATCAATTTCTCGAATTTGGGAAAGAAATTCCATATTATAAAGCCATTGGAATTTTTTTTGAATAAGGAAAATCAAAATCCTTGGATACTCTGATTTGAAGTTCAAAGATATTATTGAACTTGACATGGCATCTGACAGTTATTTGAAGCATTGATGTTCCGTTTTTAACATCCGTATATATATGATGTCATAGAATCTGAATAGATTCATGATTTAGATGCTTCACTCACATAGAGTTCCACTGAACATGCTTTGAAATATCTACATGAGATGTTCTATTTTGAGAATGTGATATTTCTCCTATGATATGTGTCATCATAGATCTATTGTTGATACTTGAGATTGTTGCTAATAAGAACATTTGGATGTTTCTTTATTATAATATATGTGATGATATCTTAGATGAGAGGTCCATAGCATGAGCAAAGTTTACCATGATGTTGCTAGAATGGATAGCTGTGAGGCAGGATGGAGAAGCTCCTTAGAGAGTTTGTTTGATCATGATATGGATATGACATGGTCAAATTATGATGACTTAAAATCCCATACATATATTTGGGATTGAGACACTATCATATTGAGACAAGTGCAGCTGTTTGAAACAAGCTCAAGCTTGTGGTTGATACCTCCTTGAGAGGAACGATGATTATGGTATCCTTTTGTGATTTATATGATTATATATTATCTGACATGATATTTGATTTCATGTTATTTATGAATAGGAAATAATTTCTATTCCGACAAGATGACAACAGATTTGAGTATGATGAGACCAACATTGACCGAGGACACTAATCCAGATCTTCCCTCCTGTTTGAGCTCCCATGGTGAGGAATTGAGGGATAAGGGCTCCTAGGGTTGATGGAACTCTAGAAAATAGGGAAATATCCTATTTGTTACCCACAGGGTTGAGGGTTTGAATCCCTTATCTGGTCTTTGTAGAGTATACCCCAGTAGGCATCATACCCACAAGTAGGTCTTCTTGGGAATATTACTCCTCATTTAGCCAACAGGTTGAAGGTGTACTTGGGGGTGTACAACCCAAGGCAATTATGATGTAGGTGTTCTACCACATGACTATTCAGGGTCATCGATGGGACGATCAGTAGGAAATAGGATGTGTTGAAATAACCCAATAGGATTGTGGATTGAGAGTAAGCTCCCTGATGAAATTCCAAGGTCGAGGGTGTACTCCCATGTGTGATCCAGGTTCAAGGGTGTACTCCTCTATGTGATTAGTTGTCGTATCTCTTAGTATGGGTGGAATTTATTTCTCCCTGTTGTGATTCTAGGTTGAGATGTGCTCCCTGATGATATACTCTTCGATGATGATTGATGATGATCTAGGTAGTAGCCCGCTAGGCAAGATTCCATATAGAAGCCTGAAGGATAGAGGGTTGTAGCTTGAGCTCCCATTCGGTATAAATTTCTTCTTCTTCTAGATTAGAGAACATTCAACATATGAGCAGGAACAATCAAGAGCTAAGATGGAATACGAAAAGGATAGATCGAGATGTACAATGATTATAGGCATGGCACAATGATTACATGAAAAATATGATCCATCATGATACGTGATGACATTTGAAGATTCCAGAATGGCATATTGTTCGATGGCCATAAATTTGCAGGTGGAATTATTCCTAATTAAGAGGGAGTGTTAATTTTTGTAACTGCGGCCAAATGCCACCTCCAATGGCTGAAATGACTAAGATAATGATTGCATTAGATTCCTCTTTTTGAGAGGACCAAAATAGACCTAAATATCACCCATTGTGGTTAAGAAAAAGTTGAATTATGAATTATTTTATTCATACATGTATTGTGGAATGGATCATCCCTAACCACATGAGTAATTGTTTGGGTCAACCTTAACCCCATGTGGACCCTCAGGAAATTATATAAATAGAAGAGACCTCAACCTCATTTGGACATATCTTCTCATCTCTTTTGTCTTGGTTCATACAAGTTCAATGGAAGGAGTTCGCACAAGGGTCCAAAATCAAAGGCGAAAGATTTGCTCTGAGTTTGGGTTTTCTGGATCTCAGTTGCTAGCACAAAACATGAAAGTTTCTTCCCTGGTTACAAGAACAAAGTAAGGAAGGGAGTGACTCTATATCTCTAGTCACTCGGAGTCATTTTATTGAGAGTGACTCTATGCTTAGAAGCAAATTAGAAGGTTTAGGTCCCTAGTTGCTCACATAGAGTAGTCCTGGGAGTGACCAGGATATCAGGGGCCCTCGCTCAACAATAATAAGGGAGTGAATCTAGGTTTTAGCTATATTATGCCACAGTAGCACACATAAAGTCTTCCTTAGAGTGACTCTTTAGCCATAATCTCTTGCATACAATATCTGAGAGAGCGACTTGGTATTTTTCGTCATGCGCAAAGAGTGTTGATGAGGGCAAACTGAGTTTAGGTGTAGGGTTTGAAATCTTCAATTTAGTTGACTTTAGTGATATAATATACCTAGGTTTCTCTCTCCTATTATACAAATTTGTAGATCTATAAATATGATTTGTTAGTATCCATTACAAACATTTTTATTGCGCTCATTGATAGTGACAAAATGCTCTGTAGTGTTCGGTACAATGAGAAAAATATATAACAGTTGACACCACTTTGTGAAAAAACATTACAATCATCAGTATGAGGGCTTTGATTCCTAGCATTATTAGATTTGTTTCATTGATATCATTTTTGTTTTTCTGCATAGATAAAGTTATGTATCATTATACTCTCTTTTGCTGCATCATTTGATGACAATATGAGAAGAATAATATTTGCAAGGGATTTCCCCATAGTGGGTTTTTCCCTAGTCTTAGACGAATATTGGTGTCTCTATATGTGTTCATACATTCTTCTATTGTTCCTTTTATATTTCATTGCATTGGCGATGATGCTGATGTTGTTTCTTTCTATGTGATTGCATATGTTGATATATAATGGTGTAGATTTGAATAATGTAATGATAATATGGGGTGAACTTAATGTATTAATGATAAAATTCAATTATCAAATCAAAGAACAATGTTGCCCTAAGAAAATTTAACACATAGTAGTGCACATGTACATTTGAGCAACTTGAGAATTTACTCACACATGCACCTATTCCGAGGATAACAAAAACAAAGAATAATTTTCTAGTTTGCACAAATAATTTCAAGGATGCAATCAATTCAGTCATGATGGAAGAAGTACATGTAGTCCACTACAAAACAAGGAATCTAAAGGAGCATGAGAGGATCTATTTTATTCATGACATGAAGTTACCAACAATTTTGCATGCACTAAAGATTTGGAGACACTACTTGCTTGGGAGAAGGTTTCTATTGATGACATATCATGGAGGACAAAGGTAATTCTTTGATCAAGCTCAGTTAAAATCTTGACATGATATATGGTTGGATTTTATTAGTGAATTTGGTCTTAACATCAAGCATACTAAGGGGAAGGAAAATTGGTTAGTAAATGCACTTAGTTGAAGTCTACAAGTAGCTCACTTGGAAACCATGAGAACTTGTGAAATTGAAGCCAAAGAAAATATTGAAGAAGAATTTCTATATGATGAGAATTTTCAATATGTGAAGCAATGCATATAGTGGGAACTAGAGGGAATAATATGAAGTAATTACAAGATAATTAATGATCGTATGTTGTTGTTCAAAGACAGATGGCATGTAGCCAATATTACTAACTTGAAGAAACTTGTAATGGATGAGTTTCACAAAACACCTTATTGATGTCACAAAAAATTGATAACAGCCAAAAGGAAATTATATTATTGGTCATGAATGAAGAAGGAAATAGGTAAGTATATTTCCAAGTTCCTAGAATGCCAAAAGGTTAAGGTAGAATGAAAACATCTAATTGGATTACTAAAACCAATTCAAATCTTTAAGTAGAAATTGGAAGTCATAACCATGTAATTCATCATGGGATTTCCGAAGAAATTCAAACAACATGATGCCATTATGGTTGCAGTTGAAAAACTGTAACATACCTGATGCCTTAATTATTGATTAAGGATATGGGGTATCAAAGTATTTTCTTCTTCAGAAGCTTAACAATTATCTCTAACACCACTTTGTCACACAACCCTATTAAATTTATTCTAACCACACTTGAAAAAACATGATTTTCATATTTCGTATATTTATTCAAACAATTTACATGTAAACCTTTCTTGAAATAGTTTGTATACAAACAACCAAATAGTATTTTTCTTGTACAAATTTTGTAAAACATTTTGTATGAAGTCAAATAAGACACATTGCTTTGTTTCCCTAGTTTTTTATGATCATTGTCTTCTTATCCTTTGATTTTGACTTTGTTTAGGCCTATTATAGACTTGATTTTCTTGAGACTGTTTAGGTATGAGGATATTTATCTTCCGAGCCTTGACATTTGGGAAGAGTCACTCCCTATTAACTATTCATAGAGAGACTTCACTCATTGGTCGCTCTTTGAAATTTATTGTTACAACAACTAGGTAATCAGGTTGTGTTTTGTTTAGGAGAAATGGCTTCTCAACAATGATTTTTTTAGTGGGGTTTGTTTCAAGTATTGTTAGAAGTGCTTTAAATATCTAGTGTTCTATCTATATATGATCATATTTACTTCATATGTTGTCTATTTTCCCTCTCATTGTTCATATATATATATATATATATATATATATATATATATATATATATAGATATATATTATTTCAACTTTTCTTTGTGAATACAATGTTGTATTTTTATATTGATTTCCTCTAGTAGTTATTGATCTGTCTGTTACTTGCATGAAAATTGTTATATTGGTTTTGAAATTGTGAACAAGAGTATCTCCCCTAGGTCGGTGGCTAACCTAGAATAACAGAGAGACAAGAAACCCAATGCTTTTCCTTAAAGTAAATAGATGACAGAGTGAGGCCTACCTAGAATCCTTTGCACACTTCACTCCTTATTTAGCTTGGAAGCTCCAATTCCATCTTTGTATGCCAAAATTAGAACCTCCATAGTCAAATAACACAAGCTAATAAATTACGAGATCTATGAAGTATCATATAAGTACTTCATTCAATAGATAAACATGGTATTGGATTATATGAAATGATAACATAAAATATAGGAAAAAAACAAATTCTTTGCACTAATCTAAATGGAAGGAGATTACAACCATAAGTAGCAATTGGAATTGTAGAAGAGCTCATCTAAGTTGTTGACTTGAACTTTCCTTGTCGCAATATGCACCTCCAATCACCATAAATTAATGAGATGATGACCATTCACTACAACAATGTAAGTGCATAATCACTCTCGAAAAGCAACCACCAACCACATAGAAGGTTGGGAATATATAGAGAAGGAAGGTAAGTTGCGAGTTGTTATCCATTTAAGAATCTAGGGTAAGAGATCTACCTTTGATGGAGGAATAGGGTCAAAGTATAAGTGGTGAAAAACCTAAAGTAGGGAAAGATAGGATCTGAATGTTTTATCCAAGGTAAGTAGTTGAAACAACTTCTGGAAACTCCTAGAAGGGGACGCTTATGGAATCCCAATCATTCTCTTGGATTTCTAGAACCAACACAAGTGAAAAGGGGAGTAACATGCTGGTGACCAACGGAGGCCATAATGGAGAAACCTGCTGGTGAACACAACCCAGTAGTCTTACAGGGACTGTTGGTCCTGAAACTTGTCCACATGAAGTAGTTTAGGTATGAAATTATGGGGGATGAAGGGAGCATGCTTAGGGATTTGTGAAAGATGACGACAATGGGGAATAGAACGATGATTGATCCAATTAGGAGGCTCACTAATTAGATGTGGAAAAATGGCCTATAACAAATATGAGAGACTGAGCTGAATGGTGTACTGAGTATTTTTGACCTACTTGATTGTGTGAGTTGCAAAGAAATCCAAGTTGTATGGCTTCCTAGGGATTGTTTCCCTTGTAGGCCATTATAGGTTTGTATTTTTTTGTTTCCTATATTGAGCTATAATTTAACATTTCTTTGATCATGATCTTGTTGTTTGTTTTAGTGTGATAAACCATTGTTCATTTCTTTCGTTTTCAAAGCCTTAATTTTGAGATTTTGAGTTCTTATCATTTCTCTTGCTTTGGCATTTTGAGAATGTCTATTTTTTTTGTAGGTTGTTTAGTAGAACTTTTAGTTATATTGATTTCGGGGGTATAAAAATATCATCGATATTTATTGTGAGGTTCTCGATGATCACTTAGAAAAAGAAATAAATTCTCTACAATTGCATAGCTAGATTTTTATTGAAATGGAAGTGAATTTTCACTTGTCATTTAGTTTGAATTTTGAAATTCTATTGAGTCACTTTCAAACCATATTATTTACATTCAGTACCCCTAAGTAATCAATTACAAAACAAAAAGCGTTAATAAAATCAATTAGACATTTTTAGTTTAAGCACACCAACATTACCTTAGGGTTGTAGAGCTTGAAGTAGGACTAGAGGGAACACACTTCAATGATACGAAACTAAAACTAGCTTCACTAGTGAGAGGAAGTCCTTTTTCACAACATATGCTTACCAAAAATCTCCTCTTAAACATAGGTTAATAATTGTGTTACATCATAAACCTGTGGAGTGACATCCACACTCTTATGATTTTGGTGTTAACTAAATTATGCAATTACAAGGGGATCTCTTTGAAATTCATATAGATATCTTTAAGAAATTTCTCAAGAGGTTTCAGGCTTAGATACCCTTCCTATTCACATGGTTTACATTACATATGTTCTACCGATTGTTTAGTGGTAAGGTGGTTACCATAGTTTCCTATATTATAAGGATCTTAACTAGGTGACGGTGGGTGGGATGTCCACATCATAGCTGAGGCATATGTCAATCACCATATCAATGCTCCTAGAGGGTGTCACTCATCCCCTCTAAGGTCACTTGCACTATTCAAGGTTGATATAGGGCGGTTGGGGTAACTACATTTCTAGCCCTTTTGTAGTCCAAGGTCCTTGGGGATTCAATCACCTCAAGCATATTTGCTTTTAAGAGGTGCCATCTTACTTGGTTTTCCTATTGAATCTCTTAGGGATTTTATAGTGCATGTTGTTTTTTCTGAGTCTAATTAGCTATAGGAGTGTCGAAAATAAATAAATTAAACAAGCATATATTACTCATGGCTAGCTAAACTATTCATGATTCTCAAATATTTTGAAACCTTTCTCATGAAGAAGAGGGCCTATGACCATAGGGACATATAAAAACTCCATTATTTGAGGTCCTAGATCAAGATAGAGTTGGGAGGGATATTCTTTGTTTTAGAGGAAACGTCGAGGTCATTCGTGAATTCATAAATGAAATTCCACCACCACATGTTAACGCTACCTTTAAATAACCATCTCTATGCCATACTTGTATAGTTGAGTGCATGTTTCATAAACCCTTTTTAGTTGTTCTCTCATCAAAGGTCTTGTGAGAGTGGTTCCTTTTGCATGGATGAAATGAGTCCCTTATCATCATCCACATCAAGAGTATCTTTAATGTTGTATTCTTTACCATTGATCAGTGTGATAGGGCCCACTCCTTCAATTTTAACAACAACTTTCTCCCCACTTTGGATTATCCAACTAGTTCTTCTACAACCTTAACAAAATTTCTAAGTTCCTCTATATCCCTACCTCTATCAAGCGTTTCATTTGGAATGGTTGTAAGCCTGATTCAACCCATGGGAGTTAGGTTAATTCCACATAGTTCATCTATCCTTATAGTCATGATCTATAAAATGAGTCAATCGTCATCAAGAAACTTATTACAAGGCACTGCATTTGTCCCTAGTTAGTTTTGGGAAAGAAATGTTTTTCAAAGGAAATTTTAATCCTTGTGGTAATTTCATGTTATGAGTAAGGCCATTCTTTAGAGGCTTTCATTCCTTTTCAGGGGTTAATTTACCTCGGGGAAATAAAACTACGAGTGCCACTATGTCCATGAGTTTTCATGATGGTGCTTTTGTAACGGGAGGTATTTCTTCTAATGTTGAGTATAATTCCATCAAAAACCATGATTTTTTGAGTTCGTTTGTTTATAGCGTAAATATCCCTAGGGGAAATAATCCTTTCACCATGACAACTAGTTTGGGGCTCAATAATTCGAGTCTAGTAACCCTTTTGGCTAATCATCATCTTCTATATACTATCCTATGGGGGGATTACAAAGCCCAGTTAGGGGTTCTTGTTTACATTCAGATATGTTCAATCAACATCAACATATATTTCAAGTGTCACTTGACTTGCTAGACATTGAAAAATTAACAAACAACTCCATATTCCATAATCCTTAGTGGCCTACAGTAGATGAGAAATTTATGTATGATATCCTCAGTTTGAAGGAAATTCACGAGAGAACCTAGCCACACATATGACCACCTATCATTTATGGTGTTATTCTAATTCCTTTGTCGTCGATTCTTTGAGGTTGTGACTATTCCAAAGAACCCTTACTCAAGACGTGGAAAAAATGGTATATTGATTTAGATACGGCATATTATGGTGGTTATGGTTCCTTGGAATGAAAGTTTCTAAACCAATTTTAGTTATCTTAATGGAAAGAGGTTAGATTTAATACCTTGTCTAGCTTTGAGGAAGAGACCTATACTCATATCTATAATCTCACACATGAGTGGAGGTGAATAAAATGATTGATTAGGACCAAGATTCGTAAATAATTTATTAAATATTTCTTTAACCAATCCTTGGTACCACTGATTGCTAAGGATGGTAATATGGTTGAGTCGACTAGTTAGGAGCGTGAAATTTTACATTTCAAAATTCTTTACTTGATCTTCTCCCAGTCGATCACTCTATAATATAGTATTCCTTATTCTCCTTTTCCTTCAACTAATGCAAAATTACCTAAACTATGAGAATATTGAGATGTTATAATTAGTTCCATGTGTTTTGATGTTGTGAGCCATTAAACTACTCAATTGGAGAAACTGATCATTACTTTGCAAGCCCCTACAACTGCTTCAAACTCTCAACAAGTCATATATTCTAAGAAAATTATTAATATTTATATATTGGAGTCCACATAACCTTAGAATGATTATTTACCTAATCAGAAGAGGAATAATAATAAATAAAAAAATACTTCTAAACTTGCTAGAGAGACTCAAAAACCGTAACCCAATCAAAGTGGAGGCACGAATTAGTGACAGTGAAAGGTGAAATTCCGCTGTAAGATGCGCGAGAGGATCATTTAACTTATGAGTGGCAAAGGATGGATGATATTCATCAATTCTTTCACAACCAACAACTACTCGAAAAAATGATTGTTTTAACATATAGGTTTCCCGCCCAAAACTTACCAGCAAATGCTTGCACAACCTCTTCAACCTCAACCTAGGGACACGAGAGGATAAAATTTTCATGAAGGTTTTTCACCTATTGTTATGTGCAAAGAGAAACTCAACATGTCTAAGAGAGCTAAGTTTTATGAGACTTTCAATTCCACTTCTTCTTGTATAAACATAATCATCCACATTACACGTAATGGATTTCTCAAATTAGATAAGCTTTTGGACCAAGAATTTCACCCACCTAGGATTGTTCTCTAAAAGTTGACACACAATGTGAATGTGAGGGCTTCCCAACACTACAATATTTTTTAGCTTTTGGCCCAATCTCCCTATGCCATAGCCACCTTGGAGGTTAAGCAAAGCTAACCTATGCAAAACACAATATTATTTACCACTATTGTGGGGTTGATCCCTTGGAGTAAAATTTGATCACATTTGATCTTGATTCCAATTAATTTATATTCTCCCATTAGGTCACTTTCTAGATCTTGGTGTGCATCTATATTTGAGATGTGTGCCTCACTCTTATGCATGAAGGTTCTTCCACCTAAATGATAGTCTCATCATACTAAAAAGAAATTGATTCTCCATCACTCATTCAGTTATGTACTATGATTCAAGCCCTTAGTGGTCATACTTTCTACTTCAAGGTGTTCTTCCATAATTTTTCATCGACCTAGAGGGAAAAATTGTTACCATTGATGTATAAATCATTGATTCTCAGTTAGACTATAGCTTGTTTCTTCATTCTAGTTAGTTCTATGCTATGGCTACTTTCATGTGATCGATATTTCGCGTTCCTATCTCTCCCCATGAAGGTAAAATTTCTGATACTGATTATCTTGATGATTGTATTCCAATCACCAAATTTACCATTCTGGGCACTATTATGGCATTTATTAGAGATAAACCTCTAGCTTATGATAGTCTCGGTAAAAGATTATCTAAAAACCCATCACCTATAGGTATCTTTCATATATCGTCACTCAATGTTCCATCAATAGTTGTTTCTACCATGCACATGATATTTTCTATCACAGAACATATCCCATTCATCACTTGATCCTTAGGTGGTTTCATCTTCTTTGGATCTATACTTTTATGTTGAACATGTACTAGTTGTATTAGAATATATTTTTATTTAGGTGGTCTTGTTAGCACCACATTTTAGTTAGAAAATCCATCCTAATTTGGAATATGATTAGAATTCATTTCCCATATGGACGTCACTCTACCTATTCCACATGACTCCCTCAACAACATGTTCCCTTCTCATCAAGTCATAATGGAAGTCATGGATTTCATTGTAATTCAAGGGGTATTATGCTTCCATTCATGGAAGTATCACCCATAGACCAAGTGAAGTCTTGGATTTGTAGTCATGAAGTTGCCACCGCATTGTCTAATGCAAAAACCCCTATTAATGAGTGCCTTTTTTTGCCACTGGGTCTTAATAACCATTGTCAAGGAATTGCATTAGCTCATGACACCACTCACCCTTTATTTCATCAAGTTATTCCTAATAACATTATGGTTTTAGGCTTTCCTTGGCATGATCACACTTTAGGAATGTGGAAATTCAAGTTTATGTGGCATTGCCATGACATGGTGCAAGATGATGCCAAAAACATCCCATGAGTTTATACACATCCATAGCAACCCTTGGTTTGTGCTAGACGATGAGAATTACATAACATAACATATTGGATTGTGTTATGCATTGTGCATATATAATCTATTTTTGGTTTGGCATGTGATGTGAGCATTTTTTATTTTTCAGTTTGGGTTTTTTCTAGTTTGATTCTTACAATGCTTGGTGCTTGATTTTATCTTGTCATTCAAGTACTCTTGGCTCATAATAGGAACACGACAGTCAATTATATGATCATGAAATTCTACACGACATGGCTTTGAATTCAAAGTCATAAGAAACAGTCAAACATAACGTACATAGTACACCATATATGTTAAAAATTAGAAAAATAAATTAGAAAACTCAAAAAATAAATCATATTTGTCATTTTTTTTCCCAATCCATGTTTTATTTCTTTCATTATGTCATTTAGCCATGGGTGTAGTCTTCGTAGATGATTATTGTACGATAGGGTTGTGCCATTACTATGGACATTAGGTGGATTTTTCCTAAACCTAACATATAGGGGTAGGTATTTCCCTACCATTTTTTGTTTTAGTATTGACAATCATTGCCACCATATTCCCATCAACTTGCAACATTAACCATTATATATTCGTGTGTCGTATCTTTCAGGTAAATCCTTCATTCACATGGATTCCATAATTTAACACCTCTTTTCCATGTTATTGTCCATTTTATATCCTTTAATCACTGTTGGAAACTAACTTTTGAACTACCATGACTCTAAATTTGAGTCTCGTTTCCTCTTTCTTGTTATCTTATGGAAATACCCCAAGAGAATTCCACTACTTCTTCTACTTTGTGATATTTGTTATGCATTTCCTTACTTGTTTATATCTATTGATATGCCTTGCTATCACTTTTATCATTGCAATCATGATATTTGTGGACTTATTGGTAGCATTCACTTAATGTTTTTATCCTTGCTAGAGGAACCACTACTATAATTTATTTTCCTTGTCATCTTCTTCACCTTTCATAGGGTGGTTCCATCAACTCTGATGAAGTTAATATCTTTATACCACTCGTTCCTCTAGGGCCAACTTCCTTTTTATTCTTCTCATTCTTGTTAAACACTTTAGAGTATCGCGCATCCCTTTAACTCTTTCTTGGGATCTTTAAAACCTTAGAAACAAGTCACCTTGTTTTGAGCATTCTACTATCTCTTCTTTGAGATTGTTAAAAAATGAAGAATATACCTTATTGAGTATCCTTTTATATATTTTTTGGGATCTTTAAAATTGAATGAAAAAGGAATGATCAAGCGTACTTGTCTTCTCTTTCATCTTTGTTAAACCATGAAGAAGATACCAACTAATAAAAAGAGAAAGGAGGTAAATAATTTTGTTTATTCTATCATTCACAATGGAATATGTTTCCCTTAAACATATCACTTATGTGGAATAATATATTATATTTGGGTTCTAGATTTCCCAAGAGCCATGCCATACATATGACAGTTTTTACTTCTTCGGTTGGTTACTCTTATAGTCACAATGGAGAATGCTTCAATCCCATGTCCATTATTGCATGGTACCTTGTGCTACTCATTAGTTAATGTTTGCAAGTCCATTTTGTGTCATGTTGTTACATGTTGAAGGGGAAGTTTAAACCTTAGGTAGTCATCTACAGTTCTTGTTGATATTTTGTGTTGGTCATCCTTGTGTCAATTGTACTTCGTGACTTCATCTATTTACATCATCTCTTGGTCTATTTCACGTCAATTGTTGGGGGATACATTAAGGCCCTCCTTTAGTAGTCTTCTCTTATCAAATTCAAATCATTATCGAGGAGCCATATCTAGGAACCATCAATACTTTGGAGCTTACATACTTAAGTGGCAGACTTCCTCACAATCGATAATCGGTTTACCTCATTAATTCCCGATTAATTGAGTTTGCAAGTGTCCGACATTATCTCACTTATACTTATGTATTTTCTTTGTATATAACATTTTTTCAAATTCATCATTATCATGATTAAACTTAATAAATTCTCATAGTCTAACTTTTTTCAAAACTATGAAATAAAAAATTATTGATTATAGTTTGACAAATATTGTATAGACAAAATAAATTTTATTGTAATAATAATTATATATAGTAGCTATCCCCGATGGGTTTGATGAGCATCGCGGATACCAGGATGTGTGGTTTATGGTGACAAATGCCTGGAAGCTATTGTGGATGTCGGTCACCTCAATCTTGCATCGCATTAGTAGTACGACGGAAGTTAAGATGGAGCGTGAAAAGTTTCAGTCATTTGCGTTGGGATTGAAAGCTTGGTATTATGTTGGTGTTCTATTGTTCGAGGGTTCAACTCTGGTGGTCTTAATGATTTCTTTGGCTGGTGCCCTGTCTAGGAATGGTGGTTGTTTTGTAGTTGACACCTCCTCCTTAGCCTCCAGGTCATAAAAATGATAAGTTCCCTTTCTTGTGTGTGGTTTCCTTCCTTTTTCAGAGGTTTTAGCTCATTGTGTTTACTTAATACATTGTCCCTTGAGCCTTCTCATGTGTGCCTAATTAATTATGTTCATGGATTCCTTTTGTGTTTATGGGAGATTGCATTTATCTTTTCAACTGGTCTTCTTCTGGGGTCTTGTCTTTTTGTAGATTCTATGTGGCTGCTCGTGACCCACTGCTAGGTAAACATTTATTTGGGCTGGCGGGGGGATATTTTTCTTAAGGGGTTTAAGGCAGCTGGTTATCATGGGGCTTTGTTACTACTGTGTTGATGGTTAGACATCATGTCGCCTGGTCTGAATCTTTGTTTCTTGTAGTTATTTTTGTCAGAGGCATTAGTAATCCTTTGGTCTTCTTCAAGTGTTTCTTAGTTGTAGTTTCATTTACAATTCCTGTTGGTGGAGACAGTGGGTTGATGGTTCCTCGTCATCAAAATCGAAAATTTGGGTGTGACAGTTGCTTTGTTGTGCATTTTGGTGAGTTGTGTAGTAATGCTGTTAGCTGGTGCTCCTAGATCTGTTATAGTGCGACCTATGTCGTGCAATTCTCACTCCACGCCCCAATCAAAAGGAATTTCGGCCAGCCAGCTAGAACCACCAGTAGCATGGGTCGAGTGGTCTTGGGGACTCGTGGGGGCTAGGGCGGCTTGAATGTAGCGTGAGGTAGGCAAGCAACGAGGATAGGGAAGTTGGGCAATATGACACGTAGGGGCAACGCTTGTGGACACGGTAAGAAGCATTGGCCTGGGGGGTAGGGGTTGCTAGTTGTTAAGACTTGGGCGAGCCTATCATGGAGTGCTTGGAAAGTCATGGTAAGGCTAGGAAGGAAGAACATGATGTAGTCATTGCTACACTAGGTGGAAAAGCTGGAGTCATTGATGGCTCATTTCAAGTAGCACATCCAATGCCCTTACCGTCCCCCTCCTCATCCCGGATAATCCTGCATCTATTACCTTTGATGACTGAGCATGGTTATAGGTGTTCTACTTGTCTTATTTGTATTTTGGTGCTTTTGGCCTCCTAATTTCTGGACAGTTTCTCTAGTTGTATTTCTGTTTATATGTCATATGCTGCTAGCGGTAGTGAGAAAACGTGGTCAGGGTGAGACTACCCGCAATTTGACATCGATGTACTTATTTTTTTATGAATGAATAAAACCTTCATTTACAAAGAAAGAAAGAAAGAAAGAAAGAAAAAAAAAATGATACAATATAGAGGTAATTACACTATTAATTTAAACTTTTAATTCATCGTATATTTGATAAATAAGTGTATTGTTATTTGCTAAATGTTATCTCATAAAGTATACAAAATCAATTTTGAAAACCTTTGATAGGTAATGAATATTTCACACTTTATAATTTACTATTGATTTAGTTAAAACATAATGGTAAGTAATTTATTTTGTAAATTAAAATTTGAATGAAAAATTAAATAAATTATATTATATAATTTTATTAATAATAAAATGATCAATAAACCATCTAAATTGAAAATTTAAGGCATATAAATAACACTTAATAACACGTTTATGAACTGTAAAAACAAAAGATTATTATATTAAAGCTAATCTCTCCGATTACTAAGCTTATTATCAGAAAAATGCATATTCAATGTGCTGTCTAAATTCAAATTAAAAAATATTTGTTGATATCTTAAGTTTAAGCGGTGTAACATCGAATCCATTCGTACATTTTAAACATCGAAAAATCACAAATTCAACCTTGAAAATCGTACCTCTCACAAAGTTAAACAGCATAGTCGAAAATAAAAGCTATTAAGTAGACATCACTATCACCCATAACGAAACAGGCATTATTTGCCCCTAATACACTTCGACCATGAAACCAGCAAACACTTCACCATAATAAACTTTACCCTCGAATATCATGTCATTTTGTTGTAACGGGATGACTGATCGCTTGCTTATTAGACGGAAATATAATGAACACAGCACTGATGACCTGTCTTATAGCCAAAGGTAGAGCTTGAACCCACTAATTTATGCTACTTTGAGCCGAGGCATAGAAACACTGAACCACGTTTTTGTCTGAGAGAGACACAAAAGCGAACACCAGAACAGCCAGACCCGCTGCCAGAAAATCCTTCAATCCAATCCTATAGTTGGATGCGTTCGAAGGCTTAGCTTTACTGCCAACGGTCACCAACCTATTTGTGGTTGCGATCCCATAATGGACTTTGCCATTTTTGTCTGTGAAGGTATCTGTGAACGAGAGAATGAAGCATACAATTCCTAGAATGCCGAGACAAATTCCCACCAAAATCTTATTGCCCTTTCCACAGTCCCCATTTTTTGAGAGAAGATTGGATAGCATTTGAAATACGAAAACAACACCCGTGGGCAGCATTTTTGCAGTATTAGATACACACGATAAAGAGTAACTGATAACATTCGTCGTGGTGGTCTCGTTGTCACTAGTGCTCGAAAACCCCATGTTTCGGCTTGTTGTTTATATTATTAGCTTCCCAATAATAATTCGAAAGATCTCCAAGTTCTCCAACAAGAATGCTACATAGATCTTTGTGTTGTGCTCACCGGTAGAAGGATGATCCAGGGCTCCCCATGTGTTTCGTGCATGTGCTTAAATCTAGCGATGTGTATGTTTACTAACACTTGTGGGTTTTGGTGTAACGGCAATTGTGATTCCAACAAGTGGTATCGCAGCCAAAGGTCTCGAGTTCGAAACACACCTTGCTCGCGTTGGGGGGAGATTGTTGTGCTCCCCGTTAATGGCAGTGTAGAAGGATGATCCAACGCTCCCCGTGTGTTTCACGACATGTGCTTAAATCTAGCTAGAATCCAATGCTCAATCTAGCTAGAATCCAATGCTCATGTGCTTAGCTCATGTGCTTAAATCTAGCTAGAAGGATGATCCCTGTGTGTTTCACAGCATGTGCTTAAATCTAGGGATACCTGTGGGTTTTGGTGTAAATGTGCTTAAATCTAGCTAGAATCCAATGCTCAATCTAGGTAGAATCCAATGCTCATGTGCTTAGCTCATGTGCTTAAATCTAGCTAGAAGGATGATCCCCGTGTGTTTCACAGCATGTGCTTAAATCTAGGGATACATGTGGGTTTTGGTGTCAATGTGCTTAAATCTAGTTAGAATCCAATGCTCAATCTAGCTAGAATCCAATGCTCATGTGCTTAGCTCATGTGCTTAATTCTAGCTAGAAGGATGATCCCCGTGTGTTTCACAGCATGTGCTTAAATCTAGGGATACCTGTGGGTTTTGGTGTAAAATCTAGCTAGAATCCAACGCTCATGTGCTTAGCTCATATGCTTAAATCTAGCTAGAAGGATGATGCCCGTGTGTTTCACGGCATGTGCTTAAATCTAGGGATACCTGTGGGTTTTGGTGTAAAATCTAGCTAGAATCCAATGCTCATGTGCTTAGCTCATGTGCTTAAATCTAGGTAGAAGGATGATCCCCGTCGTGTGTTGCACGGCATGTGCTTAAATATAGTGATACCTATGGGTTTTGGTGTAACAGAAATCGTGACTCCAACACTTTGATATTGCAACAATAAAGATCGAAATATCTAGGCAAGTCGGATATTTGCTTCTTGACAAACACTGTTCTTGTGCATCAATATTGCCTATTTTTATGAAAACTCAAACGCAGGAGAGTCTTCTTGTAATGAAATGGGTGAGATATTTACGTGGGGATCATAGCCACGCAATTAGTTCATCTGTTTTTATTTGCCATATATATTGCCCCTTATGGCCATCGCTCAACTTTTCAAATTTGACTATGATGGCCTGCAAGAATTCGAAAGTCCTTGTGCACATTGGGTTCGCGTATGTCTTCCCTGATCAGTTACTATCTTCACTAATTCGCAATTCACTAATTCATTTTATTTTTCTGAATTTTTCCACTCAATCAAGAAGATATGCTATTAGGTTGTCCGAATTTCTTTGATGGACAAATGCATGTTCAATACGTTGAGGACAAAATGTAACAGTACAACTTTCACTAGAACAGGTGTTGAATTGAATTCCGTAATCACATATTCTGTTTATTTAACCAGTGGAAATTGAAAAAACCAGTTCATTAAAATGCACTTCAACTGTTTTTATGGTTGAACGATGAGTAGATGAGAACCTTTGACAATCTTCGTACAGTGGACTGACCGTTACATAAAAGTATAATTATAAAGTTCCAATTGGAATTCGATACAACATTATAAGAATTTGAATCAAAATTTTTTAATTTGGAAAAAATTATATATATATATATATATATATATATATATATATATATATATATATATATAGATATAGATATAGATATAGATATAGATATAGATATAGATATAGATATAGATATAGATAGATGATGATGATGATAACGATAGTTAACATCCGCTGAGACCAAATATTGGTCTATCGAACCTAAAGAAACAAATTATTTATTTTGATTTAAGATTTTATTCCTATGCTTAAAAATCTTGGAGAGAAGCCTCCCAACCTCATTATAATTTTGACATAGTAAAAGGCTTGGAAGGATAGTGTCACGCCCTCAGGCTGGCGGTAGTCTTTCAACTGCGCCTGGTGAGGTGCGGCACCACCGAACACTTTCTTTTCACCAATACTTATGTTCGTAGACTACACCTAACCACTTACTCCTACTCAGTTTGTGTTTCGCAATCAAGTATTATTAATGTTTCCTTTATACCAATGAACACCCATACACATTCATTAACATCAGCAAGTATACATGAAGAACACAATTGCACAGTATAAAGGGAAGGGCAACTCCCTGAACAGTGAGTCTGCCCAATAATATATTATACAGTCTTTTACAAGTTACAAGCTTTACAAGTATACTTGGAAACACCAAGTTTCATACAGCCCAATTTACAATCTTCGGCAAAACTCGGTTGCCCAGCTCGTCGGCACCTCAGCACGGTCGCCGCACGACTCACCAACCCTTCGTTCACCTTGTCGCACAATCGTGTTGCTTGCCCAACTTGGGCACGCGTCCAAGTCGACACACACGGGTGCCTCTGCACGAGTCGCACCTCCATTCACAACCTCAACTCTTCACCAAAAGTCACACCATGCACACTTGCATGACGAACGAGCGCTCACTCAAGTCACCCAAAAACCCGTGCCAAGTCATCACAGAAACCAGGCGCTCCTTCGCACAACCCGGGTGCCACACACCTGTGCACGCCCTACTCCAACCGGTGGGCGCTCCTCTATGTGCGAAAACCTTCGTGCAGCCTTGCCCAAGAATCAACGCATCTCCTAAACTGTGCCTTCTTCTTGCTGCGTCCACCTCTAGATATGTGCACTTCTTTTACATGAGCGATGTTGCTTGTTGAGCGATGGTGCGATGGTTGAAATGACTCTAACGCACCTCCAATATATATGAGCGGCAGGGTGAGGTCGCAACTACCCAGCTGACCTTCCCACGCCCTCAACCTTCATCGCAAATGCTTCTAAACGTGAGTCAGCCTTCCTCCAAACATTCCCAAGTAAGTTCGGCCTTACTTCATTCGATAGTCGGCCCGTGGGTGCTCCTCCACGCTCCGACGCCCATATAAATAGTCCGCCCAACCTTCCACTCACTTTAACTTCTTTGCACGCCTAGGTCGAGCTCACACTTCATGCGGGAGTGCGACCAAGGACTGCAGGTCCTTACATCCTCCTCCACCTAAAGTCGTTGTCGTCCTCAAGAACATACCATCCTGATAGCCATCCACTAAGATCAACAATGTCTATCTCATCCTCGGTCCATGATGTCAACTCCTCCACATACTGCAAACATCCCTGCAACATATGTAGAACTCCCATCTCCATCATGTGTTGTCCTTATCCTGTGAACTGTCATCCTCGTCTGCCTAATGCCAACATCTCTCCGTGCACTTTCGGACACCATGTTTGAACTAGTTGGGTAGCTAATCTAATTGTCACGCTCATGTCATGAGAGTGAACATCCTTATGCCTTCACCAATCTATCTCGGATTCTGCCAAATCCCGGACTCACCAAGAATCTCACCCACACTTAGGTCCATGGAAACTCCATCCCATTTGAAACATGTCATGATGCTTGATGCCAAGCCATCCCTGCACCATCTGTCATACCTACTCAACCTGTTTTAAGAACTCACTGCCATAAGAAGCTAACAATGAGCCCCATCTTCTCTCCCATCTAAGAAGATGTGGAGGGAGTACAGCCTGAAGGCTCACCCTCACTAATCAACTCAATCCATCTGTCAGGATCGTCTATCTCCATCCTCTGTAGATAAGTGACCCGATCCTCCTCCTAGACATTCAGCCTCACATGTGCCTCATCATCATCATCATCCTTGACCACTTCTAGCCTTCTTGATAAATCTAAGATACTATCTGAAAGAGTCCTATTAACTAATGACCACTCGGTAAGCTTTGTCTCAACCATGGACAACTGCTTACTCATATCTTCCATCCGCTTCTCATCCTCCATTTGCATCACTGCCAACTTACAATCAGGTCTTGTCACTCCAATGGTTGGTACACCAATGGGTACATCTTCCCTTCCATCGTAAATATATAGCCTCTTCAAATGTGGAACAATCATAGCATAGAATTGTTTCATGAATTCCATTCCTAGCATAGCTTCATAGTCATCTATCTGCACTATAGTGAAGTCGACCTTCCCTATCCATTCACCAAGTGTTGTGTCCACCTTTTCAGCTACACCAAGAACATTATCAAGAGGAGAATTGACTGTCTTCATCTGTGCCTTCACTAGTACAAATTTCAGCCCAATTCTTCTCGCAGTATCTTCTCCCATGAAGTTGTGAGAGGCCCCACTATCCACCATACTGACTATATCAGCACCTCCAACCTTCATCCGAACATACTCCAACTCGTTCCTCTCAGGATCTCTCTGAGAGATCACCTCTGTAGCAGCAGCAGCACCAAGTATCTGCATCATCCCCACAGAAGCTTCTTCATTTTTTGCATTAGATTGTGCAATCGCAACCACTTTCGATCTAGAAGAACAATTCTTCACCGTGTTTGGTTCAGCGCATATCCAACACTTCAAGGCTTTCTTTGTCTTCAACTTATCATCCGATTTCGAAGCATCCTCTTTCTTTTTCTCTTTAGGCTTATCAAACTTCTTCTTCCTACCATCAAAAGTCTCATCATAATGCTCCACCAACCTGTCCACAGCAGCAAAAGCTTCCTCAAGTGTTATAATCCTCTGCCTCTTCACTTCATTGCATGCCCAAGGCTTCAACCCAATAATGAAATTGAACACCTTGTCCCTCTTCACCATGTTAGGAAGTTCCAGAATCGCACTTGCAAACTCGCGTTGATATGTCTGAAGGTCCCCTGTCTGCTTTATGAACTTTATCTTCATCCTTGCTTCCCATGTTTCATCCTAGGGACTAAAATGGGTCTGCAAAGCTTTCTTCATCTCATCCCACGAAGTAATGTCACTAGCACTACCATTGGCAATTTGATCCATCCTCCTTTGCCACCACATCTTAGCATCCTTTGTCAAGAATTGAGCAGCTACCTTGACCTTCGTCTCATCATCAGATAGACCCAATCGTTCCAAGTATTGCTCCATGTCCCATAGAAAGTTGCCAAGAGTCTTTGCACTCCTTGTACCATGGTAAGATTCCAGTTCATTGACTTTCACATGAGGCACTCCTCCACCTGAGTTATGCCTCACGACCTTCTCCAAAGCCGCGATCTCATCTCTGGCTTCGACAAGAGATTTCTGCAAGCCCACGATCTCTGCAAGACCCCAATCTCTTGCCTCTTCAACCTCCTTGACCCTTACTTCAAGTTGTGTACACATAAGATCAATGTACTCGTGTTGAGTCCGGAGTTCCTCGAGCTCTTCTCTCATCTTCGAATTGGCCTCTTGATCCCTCTCGATCAAGTCCATCTTCTTAGTCCAGAAGGCTTCCATGTCCTCCATCTTCTCCAACACCTTTTCAAGGAATCCCATAGTAGTATCCTTCGCACCGTGACTAAACCCAGCCTGAGATTCAGTTGCCATTGCTAACAACTTCCTTCTTCTTTGCAATCTAGTTTCGACCATCCAACAGCTTCACCAAGATGTCTGCAACCTGAACCAGCCCTTGTTCCACTTGTGTGAAATAGATTCCTTCTCCTGCAAGTATCTGCTTCACTATCTCCAATTTCCAAGTGTATCCGCACCTGCACTTCGTCACGAGCAACCTGCTCTAACACTGGCTCCAACCGAGCTCTGATACCAACTTCACCTTAGTGGAGTTGTGTAGCAGCTTTAACCTTCAATGCATGAATCAACTGCTCTGATACTAAATATCATGCCCCCAGGCTGGCAGTAGTCTTTCAACCGCGCTTGGCAAGGTGTGGCACCACCAAACACTTTCTTTTCACCAATACTTATGTTCGTGGACTACGCCTAACCACTTACTCCTACATAGTTTGTTTTTCGCAGCCAAGTATTATTAATGTTTCCTTTATACCAATGAACACCCATACACATTCATTAACATCACCAATTATACATGAAGAACACAATTGCATAGTATAAAGGGAGGGGCAACTCCTTGAACAATGAATATGCCCATTAATATATTATACAGTGTTTTACAAGTTACAAGCTTTACAAGTATACTTGGAAACCCTAGTTTCATACTTAGCCAAATTTACAATCTTCAGCAAAACTCGGTTGCCCAGCTCGTCGGCACCTCGTCACGGTCGCTGCACGACTCACCAACTCTTTGTTCACCTTGTCGCACGATCGTGTTGCTTGCCCAACTTGGGTGCGCCTCCAAGTTGCCACACACGAGCGCCTCTGCACAAGTCACACCTCCATTCACAATCTCAACACTTCACCAAAAGTCACACCATGCACAGTTGCACGACGGGCGGGCGCTCACTCGAGTCACCCAAAAACCCGTGCCAAGTCGTCGCACAAACCGGGCACTCCTTCGCACAACCTAGGCGCCACACACCCATACACGCCCTACTCCAACCGGTGGGCGCTCCTTTACTCGCGCCCTTCACCCAAACCAAGATCTGTGTTCACCTTCGTGCAGCCTTGCCCAAGAACGGGCGCATCTCCTAAACTCCGTCTTCTTCTTGCTGCGTCCACCTCTAGATATGCGCACTTCTTTTACATGAGCAAAGTTTCTTGTTGAGCGATGGTGCGATGGTTGAAATGACTCCAACGCACCTCCAATATATATGAGAGGCAAGGCGAGGTCGCAACTGCCCAGCCGACCTGCCTATGCCCTCAACCTTCATTGCAAATGCTTCTAAACGTGAGTCGACCTTCCTCCAAACGCTCCCAAGTAAGGTCGGCCTTACTTCATTCGATGGTCGGCCCGTGGGTGCTCCTCCACGCTCCGACGCCCATATAAATAGTCTGCCCAACCTTCCATACACTTTAACATCTTCGCAGATCTAGGTCGAGCTTGCACCTCATGCCGGAGTGCGACCAAGGACTGCGGGTCTTTATAGTCAGTATTGTAATAGACATAGTGAAACTAAGATCTTATGCGGTTGTACGCAGGGCACTCTAAGAGGAAGTGGTTTTCATCCTCGATGTTCCTATTCTCACATATATGGCAGATCCTTTCCATCCATGGCGTTTTAGGAAGTGCCCAATGACCTGTTTGACTATGGAGCTCATGAGAATTCGTTCTAATCTTTGCTATATTAATTTTCTTCTTTGAGCTAGTTAAAATAGAGAGATTCTTTTGATCTTCTAGGGTGGGGTTGATGACTTTCTTATAATAACTTAAATTTTTTTTAGTGGCTAAATTTTTCTCACACCACATTTTTTTTTTGAACTTAGAAGTAACAATATCTTTAATATATGTATATATTCTACCAATTTAAATAATTCCAGATAATATAACAATTTTATAACTATAATTTAACAAAAAAAATCTACATTTTCTTTTTCTGCCAAAAAAATAAACTTAAAGTGATTTTCTAGATTCAAAACTTATTTCTCCAAAATCTTTAGGTAACATAGAAATACAAAAATCATTTTATTAATTTAAAATTTGTTAAAATAAAAGATTATCAAAATAAGAAACAAAGCAAAAATTTTCAAACTTGAAATTTATTTCTAAATAAAGACCTCTCTTCAAATTCCAAGGTCTTTAAGTAACAGAGAAATACAAAAATCATTTTATTAATTTAAAATTTGTCAAAATAAAAATTAATCAAAATGAGAAAGAAAGCAAAAATTAAAATTAAAAATTTGAAAAGTTGAAAATTATTTCTAAATAAAGACATCTCTTCAAATTGTAAAAATAAGAAAAATAAGAAAAATAAGAAAGAAAATTAAAAATAAAAATTTTAAAACTTGAAAATTATTTTTAAATAAATACAAGTTTTAAAATTTTCAAGTTTTACGTTAAGTTAGATGTTAGCTCCTTGTTAATGGTCGTGTAGAAGGTAAAAGTTCTTGTGTGTTTCCTGGCGTGTGCTCAAATCTAGTGATGTGTTTGTTTACTAACACCTGCGGATTTTGGTGTAACGGCAATTGTGACTCCAACATTAAAGGTACTCGAAGAGAATACTCCTTGTAAAACAGTTTTACGTTACGAGTAATGGACGTGCTGGAATGAACAACACCATGGACGAATCGAATTTTATTGAATAATTCGCCATTCGAATCGTATTGACGAATCTCCGATTTTTTTCTCCTGATTCGGCCGAATCTGGTAGCTATGCATAAAAGATGTTCCGAAAGTGTGAAACTCCAAGCGTGTAGATTATCACTCAGGAACTCATGAACGTTGAAGGAGAGTAAGATGGGTCTGTCAAAGTCCTTGTCACCCCCAACGATCCTTTCGAACTGAAGCCCGAAGAGCGGCTTAACTATTCAAACTGGTTTAACTATTCCACTTTTTTGCTCTTTTTTAGTTTCATATTTTTCAGGCAGCTTTTAACTTTGTGAAATCCTAATGTTTTTGAAATTTTGTACACACTGAATCCGTTATATATTCAAAAGTATATATTTAAAAGTAATTTGAATGGTAAGAAATCTCAATGTTATCACAAATTATATGATTAAATTAAAAGATTTCTTATTTTTTAATAATTATTTAATAATAAATGTAAAAGAATATGGAAATGTTTCTAGTTCATCTTTGGCAGATTATAAATTTAGTTAAATTAATCAAATTGAAAAGAACAATAACGTTAAAGAATTATTAATTTTGTAATTTATTATTTCAATTTATTTTAATTATCAATTTGGTTTTATGTTAATTTAGATTTATGGAGTGGACAGAATTTTTTATTTTTATTTTTAATTTTAAAAGAGGTTTGTATAGATGTGATCCCTTTAACTTGATAATATTCTCAATTAGCATGAATATAGACAGATTTACTTATTAGTTGTAAAAATAATTCAAAATTTGCAATTTCTAATGAAATCCGACTGAAATCAATATACACGAGTTTCTTTTGCTAAATTTTACGAAAGGAAAATTCATAATATAAACAGATGGAATCATTCAATCACAATGAACAATGTTTTTTTATTAGGGAACCCAACTAAGAAAATCCTCTCCAATGTTTGTATTAAATTAGATGAAAGCAATGCCCTATTACAATGACAACTTCAATGTTTCAAGCTGAACCTGCACTACAATACTATTCACCTCCTTCTAAATCTTCTCCGCCGAATACTCAAGCAAAATAGACCTCCTACTTCCTTCTATTTCTTTGTAGAATTTTTTGCTCCTAAAAATAGAGAAGCTCATATTTCCTTGCACAAATCCAAAGAGACTTAGCTCACGTGCTCAATGCAAACTCGTCAAACTCTATACCGTCACTAGTATACATAATGATTAGAATTATGTTTATCTCCTCCACTCCATTAGGCAATTCAAATTGCATGTATGACTAGGATTATTTTTTAGTAAATTGACCAGTTAACTAAGAAATCAATGAGGTAACAAGAGTTACAACTACTCAACTGAAATCATACTAACTATATACTATATACTGACTATATTCTAGACTAGAGCTCAGATAATTGAGTTTCACTAAATATAACTGCATAGCTAAATCTTAGTAATCAACTGATGCACAACTCTACTTATTGCCTACCAACTGAAATTGGATGACTTAACTGAGTGATTTGGCCATGTCACTCTTGGTAAGTGCAACAAGTCATCCCGCTAAATTGGAAATTGGAATTTCTCCATTTGACTAAGGCACAAATCAATTGAAACATTTTCTTGCTAAAATTTCACATTAATTGTAATTATAACTAGACTTATTAATTTAATGTCTTTTAATATATCATAGTTTAGTATTATTTAATTTGATTGATAATTATAATTATTAAGTATTAATACTTGATTTAACTTCATTTTATTTAGACTAAGCCAAAATGTTTAACAATACTTTACAACATCTCTACTATAATCTTTTGAAATGTTCGCCATTTGGTTTGCTAGATTTTGAATAAATGATAATTGGGTCTATTGTTAAGGCACTCTTTTTGATTCGGACTTATGCATGAACGAAATAGAATATAGATATAAACATAAACACAGAAATGCAAGAGAAATAGAACTTCATTTCATTAATATCAAAGAACTGAAATCTGATTACATATAGGATAAAAATAAATTATCTGATCTATCAAAAGAGATGTGGTAGGTTATCTATCACAAGAGATGTGGTGGCTACATGCCTCTAAACTGTGTTACAATGAGGCTTGAAGGGCTATTTACTAGCAATTGCACTAGATGTTGCAATAGAAACGCCGTAAGGCAATATCATATAGCACTAATTAATGTTTCTTTGAGAATTGTTGAAAGACAAAAAAATATCAAGAAAAGGCAATGATCGTATTACCATGAAATCTCAATGCAATTGTCAAAATATGAACCAAACTTTATTAAATCAACTGAGTAGCTTACAGGTGTGAAACACCACCTGTAAGACTGCCTCTATAGAACATGCTCTGCCCTCCATTGATTACATGAGGAATATATATAACAAACACACATTTAGGGAAGTTGAACAGAATCCTAGAAAATAGGAACAAAATCCTAATCTAGGTTTCAGTTTGAACTGTTTCTCTATTAAGCGAGTTCTACATTAATCTCAACACCCCCCACCCTTAATGGAGAAATGGATTCATAGATATGCCTAACACTTCCCTAAACAACTCAAATTTGATTCTACCAAGAGGTTTGGTAAGAATATCAGCAACATTGTCACAACTATTACAATACTCAATATGGATTTCTTTTGACTGAACTTTCTCCCTAACAAAATGAAAGTCTGTATCAATATGCTTTCTGTTCTTATGAAATATTGGATTATTTGCAAGTTTGATGGAGCTCTAGTTGTTGCATTTGATCTCTGTTGCAACTTTATGTTCTTCTCCAGCATCAAGGAGAAGTCTCCTCAACCAAATTGCTTCACATGTTGTTGCACACATAGCTTGATATTCAGATTTCATAGAAGAAAAGGATATTGTGTTCTGCTTTTTGTTGCTCCATGTAATGACCCCAGATCCAGTGTTGAATGCATAGCCTGTTATGGATCGCCTTTCATCTACATTTCCAGCCCAATCAGAGTCTAAAAACCCTATCAATCTAACATCACACAAATCGATATAAATAATACCAAAATCTAAGGTTCCCTGGAGATGCCTCAAAACACCTTTTGTTGCAACCCAATGGCTCTCAAGAGGCTTTGACATAAATTGGCTCAATGCACTAACTGCATAAGCCAAATCAGGGCTAGTTGTAGTCAAGTAGATTAGACTCCCAACTAGTTGTCTATACAAGTCACATTTTCCTCCTTAGATCCATCATCATTCTGAAGTTTTAAATTTTGTTATAAAGGTACTGCTACAGATTTGCACTGATCCATTCTGAACTTCTCGAGTAAGCTCCTGACATACTTACTTTGTGAGAGAAAAGGTTGTCCAGAATCCCTCCAGACTTCCAAACCTAAACATTAATGTAGCTCTCCAAGGTATTTCATCTCAAAGACTTGTGACATCTGATCCTTGATTTCTTTAATGAGATTATCAACATTCCCTGTAATGATTAGATCATCTACATATAAAGAAACCAAAACAATCTTTCCCTCTTTATCAAACATGGTATAAAGATTAGGGTCATTTTTGCTCCTTTTATAACCATGTTGCATGAAAAATGAATCAATTTTGTCATACCATGACCTGGGTGCCTGCTTTAGTCCATACAACACTTTCTTCAACCTGCAAACTAAATGTTCTCCCCCCTGTTTGACAAACCACTCATGTTGCATTAAGTAGACTTCTTTTCTTAAGTCCCCATTTAAAAATGCAGATTTAACATCTAGCTGGTGAATCATCCAATGTTGTTTAGTAGCTAAAGCAATTACCATTCTAATTATATTAAGTTTATCTACAGGGGCAAATGTTTCATCATAATCTATGCCTTCTTATTGTGAATACCCCTTTGCAACCAACCTAGCTTTATACTTATCTATGCTCCCATCTGCTTTAAATTTAGGCTTATACAACCATTTGCATCCTATGGCTTGTTTTCCTTTAGGTAGTTTAACTAAATCCCAAGTTTTGTTTTTGAGAATTGATTCATATTCCTCTTCCATAGCAGCCATCCATTCACTATATTGACTAGCTTCTTTATAACTAGAGGGTTTAACAACACTCATCATACTAGTTATAGAAGCGTTTTCCCTATATCTTGCTGGCAACTGAGCTTTCCTACCTTATATCCTGAGTGGTGGGGTAGCTTTAAACCTTATCTGATCATCATTTTCTGGACTTTACTTAACAACTACATCATCGTCTTTCCCTTCTTGTTGCTGCTACTACTATTCCATCTGCTCATTGTTGTCACCTGATTCATCACTTCCTTCTTCCACCAACAGGGGCACATGCCAATCTTCATGAGCACTCTCACGGATTCCATCATTAACCTGCTCATGAAACACTACATCTCTGCTCGCAAAAATTTTATGAGGAGAGGGATTAAACAGTTTGTAAGCCTTAAACTCTGTAAAATACCCCAAAAAATATATTTGATGGCCTTTGAATCTAGTTTCGTTCTATCATCCTTTGGAACATGGGCAAAGGCTTTACTACAAAAAACTCTCAAATGCTTAACTGCAGGCTTATAACCAAATAAAGCTTCAAAATGAGTATTGAAATATAAACTTCTTATTAGACTCCTATTCTTTAGATATACTACAATATTAATCGCTTCAGCCCAAAAGCCGTTAGAAAGATTTTTACCTTTTAACATACTGCGAGCACACTCCACAAGGGTTCTATTTTTCCTCTCTACAACCTGATTTTATTGAGGAGTGTGGGGTACTGTAAAACTACTGATGTATCCCATTATCTTTGCAGTATTTGATAGAAGCTTTCTTATACTCTCCCCCTTAATCCGAGTGGAAAATATTGATGCTTTTACCTGTATGATTTTCAACCATACTTCTGAACTCCTTGAAGTATTAGAAACTGTTGGTCTTCTTCCTAAGGAAATACACCCAAGTAAATCTAGTATAGTCATCAATAAATAGTAAAAAATAGTATGCACCGCCTAACGATCTTGTCTGCATAGGCCCGCATAAATCTGTGTGTACTAGCTTGAGTATATCTCTCTTCCTTCT
The DNA here is from genome assembly GCA_031772625.1 of Pinus tabuliformis. Lineage (NCBI taxonomy): Eukaryota > Viridiplantae > Streptophyta > Pinopsida > Pinales > Pinaceae > Pinus > Pinus tabuliformis. Next base: position 1,385,997,588 of record CM062820.1, on the reverse strand, counting down.
ATCAACATTCATAGGAAATTCATCTTTGTGCAACTTTCTGAGTGCACATGCATCATAGTCAAATGAATAGGTTTCAAAACAGAAAGACCTTCGACCATACCTCTTTTCTGTAATAGCAGCAGATCATTGAAGTTAATATGGCCAAACCTTTGGTGCCATAAGTGTTATAGACATTTTTGTGCCTCGCGTCAAGGAGCAGGGAATGTCGATAATTACAGGGATCCTCAGTCCCTAAACATGTTGTTCTTACCCCTAAAAGAACAAGGTCATCAATCAACAGCACTTCCAATCAGTTCTCCACCTGAAAACACTTCAGAACAGGCTTATTTTGGATCATGTCAGCTGCTTAACTGAGCTTCTGCGCTGTATTGCAATTGTCCCACTCTGTACCTGCGCTGGAAGTCAAAAACAATGAAGGCTACCTGCGCTGGGCGAGATTGGCCAAGTGGCACAGTCATCCTGCAAGGTGTCATTTGCCCAGGAAGCTTCCAAACTGACACTTGTGTCATGAGATTCGCCCTGTGATGAGTAAGAGGTACTTGATCACCATGTGTAAGCAAGGATCTCCAAGTGGACACAGGAACTGAAGATTAACTGAAGATGGAGAGGACACTAGTCAGCTATATGCCAGCCTCCAGCTGACTCATCCTTTCCTCTTCCCTCCTATATATAGAGCTCTTCTATGAGGTCTAGGGAGGCTGGAATTTTGTTTAAGCAAGGAAGTGCTGTTGGTATACTGCCAGGATTATTGGGTGATTGTTTTACTAGAGGTGAAGAAGAGAGTTCTTGCTGCCGAGGAGGTGCTGCTGGATTGGGGCCAACATCATTGGTTGTAACTTCCTCTGGAACCCTGTTACTTTCTATCAATAAAGTTTGCATGTTCTTCTATATACTTGTTTTACATAGATGCTTTTGTGTTTACATGTATATTTGATGCAACCTAATCCATGCTTCAATTATGATTGCTTGTATCTCGTAGTTTGCTCCCTTTTGTTGTGCAGATTCTGTGTGTAGCTGGATCGGCTTGGAGAGTAAAAAGCTGGGAACGGGATACAAAGCGAGAAGGACAAGGATCGACTAAGCGCGAGACACCGGGTTGGTTGATCCTCTTTCTATTCTCTCTGTGCTTTCATAAAGATGAACATGAAAACTTTGTCATTCAGTTGTTGCTAAAGTCTGTCACCTTTAGAAAGGGTTAGTGTCATCCGCATCGGATACTTTTCCCCACAACAATAAGTCCACTGTAGTCATGGCAAATGATGTCAATGCCTGATGTGGTTCACTTTTGACATTTAGCTTGTACAATTTTCCTACACGAATACCTGATGTAATAGGCTTCATACTATCCAATAGATCTTTAATAACACAATATGATCTATAAAACTCTACCTTGAGATTCTGATTAGTTACAGTAGAAAAAAAGATCAAATTCTTTTTATCCTAGGTGCATACATTACATTATGGATATGTCTAATATTTCCATCGGGCAAAACAACAGGAATATTACCATAACCTTTGATCTGGTACCCTCTATCATCACCAAGGTATATGTTTGCTCCACTGTTGGTTTCTTTGAAGTCTTCAAACTACTATCTGTTCTTTGTCACGTGGATGGATGCACCTGAGTCGACAAACTAGGTATCTGCTTCATCTTCCTTAGTTGAAAGCACAGAGTGGGACATGAACAATCTGATGTTCTGACTCTATTCCTCATTAGCAAAATGACTTGAATGTCACTTGTGTCTCTTCTGACCTTCATCAAACTTCTTTTTCATGCAATATCTAGCTATATGGTTGGTTCGACCACAATAAAAACATTTGGTCACAGAGTCATTTCTATTGAAAGACATACCTTAAGGTGGGGGCATCTTTCTTTGTGGGGTTGCACTGCTCTTCTGTGCTGCATTTGACTTTCCTTTGAAGGGCTTCTTCTTTGCCATTAAGGCTAGATCTTAACTCTGAGGTTTATGAGTCAGTCACCTTTCCTCCTCTTGCATGAGGAACCCTGTCAATTATTTAAACACTGGGGCTTTTTCTCTTTCACTCAAGCTAGTGACAAACATCTGATACTCGTCAATCATACCATTCATTGTAATCGTGACTAAAACTGTATCTAACATAGCTTCACCGATGTCACCCAGCTTGTTTTTGAGCTCCTTGATCCATGAAATGAATGCCACAATTGTCTCATTCTCCTCCATCTTGATGGAGAGAATCTTTATCTTCAAGAACAACAATAGATTGGTGTTCTTACCCTCATAGAGATACTTGAGCATCTTCCAGATCTCTGGTGTAGTCTTGCAATCATGGATATGGGGAAAAATGCAATCTTTGACTGACAAATTCAAGAGCATTCTCGCCTTAGTCTCCTGCTTGTTCCAGTCTTGGATTGTTGTTGTTTTTCCTCCTGCAACGAGGTTCAGCTTCACTTCATCATTGTTCACAATTGTCCATGCATTCTGTCCCTCAAGCAGAGTTTGCAGCTTGAATTTCCAACTAAAGTAATCGGATCCATCCAACTTCTTGTTTTTATTGAGGTAAGCTTCTACTAATTGATTATTCATGAAGAATGAATAAAAAATCTTGAACCTCAAAAATTAAAAAAACAACCCCAAATATTCTTAAAAAAATTGTCTCAAATGTCTGATCCAGAAAAACGAGCCAAGATCCCCTTTTTTTTCAATCACCCCCAATTTAAAAAAAAAAAAAGGTTACTTCAATTCATTCCTTAAAAAAAAGAAATAATCACCCCTCAAAATAATATAAAGCCCCTCCTTTTATTTTCAATTAAAGAATTAAATTAAACTCTTTAATTAAAAAAAACTCAATAAAAAAACTGAATCTCCTTTCACCATGACTTATCAAACATCAAAAAAAAAAAAAAAAATTATCACGGTGACCTTCGAATGACCACCATCACTAGCGCCTCTATTTGAATTCAACAATGGCCTCCTAAACCGCATCCAATCTCTGCTCGGCATCAGGCTCTCACATAGATGGAATGAGCTCTCACGCAGATGAAAGAAGCTCTCACGCTAAGCAGCAGATCGACAACAGCAGATTTCTGAGATACCACCATCCCAATCGACAGCTCGGCCTCCTCCACGACGCGTGATCTGCAATATAAATGTCTGCCTTCTCCGCGTGATCTCTAAGGTACCACCGTCCCAATTGACAGCTCGGCCTCCTCAACAATAGTCTAGGCATGTAACGTATCTAGCAGAAGATGGCAGCCTCCTGCACAGAAGATGGCGACCTCCTGCATGCCTCTAATTGCCTCCTCCATATGGATGGGTTCACCTCACGCAACAATAGACCAGGTGATTCACCTCACATAGACTTCACCATTGGCTCTCCTTGTCTACATGGATCCTCAGTCGATCGGTGTAGTGGCACAATTGATCTGCAGTGGCTCCTCTCAATCGCAGCGGCATGCAACCTTGATTCAACTCACATGCTGCACAAAATGCATGCCTCCTCCATGGCCAACGATCACCTCAGCGGCATCAAACGAATTCATAAAACACTGCAGCTCCAAACGTATCCATGGTAGCCCACTACAAAAACCATGCAACCTTTTCACCTTTCAAGGTCGACGTGATTTTCCAATGCGTACTCGCGCCATTCTTAAGATAAAAATTCGCATAAGGGAAGAAGTGAAATCAACGCGATTTTCTTGCCAAATTCAGCGTTGATCTCGCCCCAAATGCGTCAGTTTCTCTCTCCACTCAGGGTATAGGCATCCTCACTGCTGTAGCTCTGATACGATGTCAAAATATGAACCAAACTTTATTAAATCAACTGAGCAGCTTAAAGGTGTGAAACACCACCTGTAAGACTGCCTCTGCAAACACGCTCTGCTCTCCATTCATTACATGTGGAATATATATAACAAACACACATTTAAGGAAGTTGAACAGACTCCTAGAAAACAAGAAAAAAATCCTAAACTAGGTTTCAGTTTGAACCGTTACTGTATTAAGATAGTTCTACAATAATCTCAATAGCAATAATGCTTCCTTGAGACTTACAAATCATCAGGCCTATGTTGAAGTTAAAGACCTGGTGCGAAGGAAAAACAATGTAAGTTATCTATTTTATTTCGTAACTATTTTTAGAAGATATCCTTGGGGTTTTGAATCCAGGAATTAGTTTGTAGCATTTGAAAAATTGGTATAATGCAGAGGCTACACTGCACCTCGAGTATGCCATTCATGGGAAATTAAGTGAAAAAGCTGACATTTATAGTTATGGGATCATGGTTCTTGAGATCGTAAGCGGGAGAAAGTGCGTGGACACAAGACTGAATGCCCCTCTACAACCTCTTCTAGAACGGGTGCGTTTCTGTTTTAAAGAATTGTCCACTTGATACTTATATAACGATAAGTTCTAATGAGGTAGGTAGGGATCCTTTACTGTTATATTTGGTATCAACTAATTATATTAATAATAAAAACATCTAGGTGTCTGGTTGTTTAAATCCCGCCTCCTCAAAACCTACCCCGATTTCTAGCATAGACTTAATCTCTATTTGGGTGAAACCATTCACTGAAGTCATCTCATTTTTGGTAGATTTCAGGCATATGGAAAAGATGAAGAGAATTAGAATTCTCTTCATTTATTCTTTTAATTTAAATTTTTTAATTAAACTTAAATTTAAAAAAATAAATAAAAACATAATTATTATATAAGTTTATTTTCGTTATAAAAATATTTTAACTTTTCGCTTTAATGATAGATATCTACAAAAACACAAACTCAATGGTTCCTTATATTCAGAAGTTTAATCTACATTTTAAAAATCCAAATCTATTTATAATTCACCAAACCTTAATATCTCAAGGGGGAAGATATTAATCTCACATATAATCACTTTAGTAAACTCAAATACCCAATTTCAAGCATAATCTATTTGCTTTTCACACAAAAATCAACAATAATCTCAAATACCCAATTTCAATAGTCAGCTATTTTCTTTTCACACAGAAATCAAAGTATACAAGATATACAAAAACTGGAAGTTTCAGTCAATTGAAAACTCTAATATTTATTTTTAAAAGCTTCAAACCTTCACATCCCATTGGAGAAGATTCTTGCATGATACTCGAACTTGACTCTAATATTTATTTTTAAAAGCTTTGAACCTTCACATCCCAGTGCGGAAGATGCTTGCATGATACTCGAACTTTTATCCTCTACGTATAATCACTTCAATAATCTCAAATACCCAGTTTCAAAATCCCACTATTTGCTTTTCACACAAAAATCAAGATACTCAACCAAGAAAAAACAACTAGAAGTTATTAATATATTCAAACTCTAATCAATATAATTTAAAATGTAAATCTATTTAAAATTGATCAAAACTTAATATCTCTGTGTGAAGAAAGATACACGAACTTGTATCCTGCTTATAATCACTTCAATACTCTCAAATACCCAATTTCAAACATCAGCTATTTACTCTTTTCACCCACACTATCACCCACACTATGTAAAACCCATTAATTGCTACAATCATATCAATAATCTCAAATGCCCAACTTCAATCACCAGCTATTTATTTTTCACTTACCTATAACCACTTCAACAATCTCAAATACCCAATTTCAAACACCAGCTATTTACTTTTCACCTGCACTATGTAAAACCCATTAATTGCTAGTCACTTCAATAATCTCAAATACCCAATTTCAAGAACCAACTATTTACCTGTACCATGTAAAACCCATTAATTGTTACAAGATCAGCATGGTCTATATAATCACGTCAATTGTGTCAAATAAAAACAATTTCAAGACCCATTAATTGTTACAAGATTAGCATGGTCTATAAAATCACGTCAATTGTGTCAAATAAAAACAATTTCAAGAGTGTCAAATAAAAACAATTTCAAGAGCGCACTCTTTTCATCTTACATGCTTACCCTGTAATTCCATTAATTAGTTGACTCGATTCAATAACCTAAAAAATACCAATTTTAAACATTACATCTTTTCTTTTTACATGTAAAACTCATTAATAATATATTTAATATTACTAAAAAAATAAATGTATGAAACATCAATAAATATGAATTTTCATGAGTTATTACAAGTTACAATGAATTGCATAATTTTAAGTGGAAGTAAAACTTAATAAATTTAAGGAGTAAAAACCTAAATATTCAAATTTATCAAGGTTAGTCTCCAACCCAGTAAGTGCACACAATTCAGGTAGAACTATTCATGTTGTTAATTTCTCAGCAACTTTAACATTGAAAAATGAAAATTAAAAGGAATGATAACTATAAAATACATACCCACTATTAAATTTGAAACCTTCCTTCCAATTCCAAAATATACATACTTAATTACAATGTTTCTATCTTTTTCACGGCCAAAACTATTGCCTAAACTATATATATATATATATATACACGTTGACTCTTTTGCATCTTTTTTTACCAATGCTTTATGACAAGGTTATAATTGCTTCAAAACCAATGACCAGTGAGTCAGACCATGTATGTCTAATTTATTTTCAATCTATTTCCTATCTTGGGCAACAAGAGAGGCTTGTTAGAAAGAATTTCGTTGTTCAAATTCTTACTGTGAGAAATTTTGTGAGAAATTTTTTAACATGTGTTACATGATTTGAATGGTTAGACTTGAACCAAATAATCCATTACACCGCCTTTCTCGTGCAAAGCATGTGAAGTTTATCATTGCTTTAGAGACCAGGTAAACTGACTCATAAGTTAGATTATGTTTGTGTCCCCTCATGTGCTTCCGAAAAGTAAGCTTAATCATTTTTGAAGTGGTGTAATTACAACATCCAAAATTAGCACCCTGAAATAGATCTTCCTATTCTAACATAGGCGTATTACATCTAATTCGTTCTCTATGCTCGAATATAGGAGACTTGGTAGAAGGTATTTTTTGTTCCATCTAAACTTACCAACTAACAATGCATTCATTTAAACGCTGACCACATTTTTATATCCAGGTTATGGGCTTTAGAATCAAAGGCTCCAGTCATAGATAAACACTAAGTAGTGGTTCGCTATAAAATATTGTATTTTGAAATAAAAAATATGGGTACACTTATAGGACAAAGCTTACCAGAGTACAGAGTATAGAATTGCAAATGCATGTGAGAACATTGGATATTGAAGTGCAGGGAGCATGTGTCGACTCTTCCAACGCCCTCATAGCTTGAAACCACCCCCCTTTGTCATCTTGCAAATCAACTACAAGCAATATTGCATTTTACTTGGTATTGTATATGATATTATTCAAGCTGATGAACTTGACAGAATACTACACAGATTTCAATCTGATGGTTTATCCACTGAATTAACTGACAATGTGTAAATAATTTTACTATGACGTACCACTTGGTAAAAGAAAATCATATCAGATACATTAATTAACTCCAACCATGACACGTTATAAACATAGTTACTCTTTAGCAGATAGACATATCCACATTGGAATTAGAAGAACAAGTAAAAACAATGTAAAAACAATGTACAGTGGAATTAGAAAAAGTAAAAACAGATTCCCACAAACTAAAACTAGTCACAGAGTTTTAAAGGATGGAAAGCCCTTCAATCTCTTTCCTCTTTTCTCCTTTTTCTCAAACGGGAAAAAATTTAAAGACTGTCTAATCCTTTCGAGTGCCAAAAATATGCATTCATGCCACCCAGATATGTGTAAAGTTGAGAATCTAAATTGACAGTTACCTTTGCATGCATTCAAGTGGCATCAATAGCTTTTGTAGACATTATAGTAATTCTTGATAACGTAACATAATAGAGTTGTTAAATTTGTTACAACTCTTTACACTATAATTTCTATACGGAAACTTTGATAAAAGCAATAAATGCTGCTCACTGTTCATTCAACATAAAAACACTATGTCAAAAGCACTTCCAACCCCATAATAGATCTGTTAAAACAATTGCAACTCTTTGCATTAGATCCGTTATAGAGAAACTTAGACAAAAACTATAAATATTGCGGATTTGTTCATTCAACATACTTTACCCAAAAAAAACCTATGACAAATAATTGCAATCCCCTGAACCAAACCAACAAACAAAATCCACCTTGAAAGCTTGGATCTTTATCTTCTAATAATCATTCCAAGTTTAAAACAAAGGCGTATAGCTATCACTTCGGATCTTCATGATGACTATGGTGAAAATTACCTACTCAACACGTTGCCACAGCTGGTAATCTCGTGGAACCGTTGGGGTTAGGTCGGAACTTTACAGGATTTATAAAAATTCTGCATGGTTTGGACGTGTCCCTGTTGATTCAGTATCAATGATTGACAACCTCTTGGTTGGTTGAAATGATGAAATTGTAGATGAAACAATGTAAACTTTGAAACGAGAACCCATACTGTTACCCGTTTTGTAGAGATAGCAAAAAAGTGACCCGATTTCGAAAATAGGTTATGCAGAACACACGTGTTTTTTAAAGCTTAGTTTTTGGCACTATAATTTTTTTTTATATACATTGCATTTTATAATGGTAGTGTTTTTTATGTTGATTTAAAAACGTGGTAATTCTGCACCAGACTCTTTTTTTAAAAGGTTTTTTTTTTAACTTTTTTTATTTTCTAATGTATGAAATGTAAATAATTATTTTGTAAACTTAATAATTTTTGAAGTGGTCTTTTTCTTCATATTTTCTTCTTTATATTTCAATTTTTTTTTTTGTAGTGAAGTTTTTATTGTTTCGCATATTTAAAAAAGAAGGTTGATATTTTGAATTTTCAATATTCTACATATTTATACATTGTTAATTAATTTTTCAATCCACAAGAAATAATTGTTTCTAAAAAACAATATTTTCTAACAATTGACATAAAAATAGCCATTTTTTACATAAATATAATTAAAAAACTACACGTTTTGATAATTTTTTCCTACAATTGACATGCGAAAACCACAATTTTTATACGGAAATTTTAGCCACAATTTTTATACAGAAATTTTAACTAAAAATAGTTAAATAATAGTTGTTTTTTATGAATTTCAAATCAAAAAAATAATAATAATCACTTTTTTTTTTCAAAAAATTATGGTTAACTTAAAAATTAATGCGAAAATCACATATTGCAAATATTCAATGCCTAACAACCTTAATTGAGTGTATATTCTTCTCATAAAATGTCAAAGTCAAAACATTGCAAGTATAACTACTTAATGGTTACAAAAAATGAGCTTGATTTCCAAGCATAACTTAAATTTAATCAACAATGTCACATAATCCAAACTCTTCGTCCTCTAGAGTTTCATCATTGTTTTCTTCCTCAATAATTTTTGCTTCCTTTTGCTCATTTTCGTCTTCTAATGGATCTTTCATGTCTGCCAATCTCCCAATGTATGTCTTTCCAAACATCCCATGTAATGGTGGTTGAGGTTCCTTTGCCTTTTTTGCGACACGTGATTCACTAAAGTCCCCTTTCTGCAACCCAATTTCTTGCATTGCATCTGGAAGTAATTGAAGAGCATTAATTCTTTTCTGAATGAAATTGCATTGTAATGGATCTTTTTCAATTGCAATGCAATTTCTTCCTTTTTGAAGGTAGCATGCTAGTGTTGTACCTAGTTATCAAGCACAAAAGAAATAATGAAGTAAATTAGTACGATGACATATTAATTTAAAAAGTAACATATTGAAATTCAATTCTATATAATAAACTTACCTGAGCCAGAAAATAAATTCAGAACCCAATATCCTTCATTTGAACATATGTCTATAAGATAGTTAATCAATAATTGTGGCTTTTGATAAATGTTAACTATCTCTCCTTTTGCTTCTTTGTCTTCATATGTTAGTTTTCTCACAACAGCATCATAACTCAGTATTTGGCTATGACTCTTTCCATCCACCTGATTAAAAATCATAGACATACAACTATAATCTTTTGCCCAATTATCAATATGAATGAACTCACAATCATTTATAAATACTTGATCATCACGGTTAAGAAGATTTGACTTTTGCCTATAACATGAAATAGTAAAAGTTCAATCAACTTGTACATAAATGAATTTTTCAACATTAATCACATATACATTTTAAACGTCTTACCATGTAAGCTACATCCTTGAATTTGTTCTCCCATTGAAGCTTGACAATATCATTGCCAATTGTGTGTCTGAATGAAATGTCACAAATCTCCATAATGGTGATGACGTGACTTCTACAAATCCCGCAACGAGTTTACTAAAAGCTTGATAAGTATAAGGGTCACTATCATAGTCAATATTTGGAACATTGAAACCATGGGGAATATCTACAATAACTAGGGCATACTCCCTTTTAGGTATGAGTTTAGCAATGTCTTCACAGTCGCCTTGTATTACTTGATATTGAACAGTGACTAGCCTATTCCAAATGAAATGAGTAAGAGTTGGATCAAGTTCAACATTCTTAACACGTTGCTTCCTCAGTCTTTCGGTATTTATTTTTTCAATAAAGGTTCTGAAGCTAGTTTGCGCTCCATTATCATTCTTCTTCATCTTTTATAAAATAAACAAATATATGTGTAAGTTATAAATTAAAAATAGTACACAAATGAATAAAAATGAATGTGTAAATCAAGATACCTTTTTAAATGCAAGATAAAAGGATTTTAATGTTGATGTAGAACTTGAATCTGGATAGTTGCGTATGACATCATCCCAACTATCTTCATTCAACAATCTAACCATTTGTTCTTGAATTTTCTAGTAAACTTTGTGACTACATAGATAAAGTAACAAAAAGTAAATATAATGATATGTATAACAAATACTACCAAGAACAACATGTTTTATTTAAAAGAAAATTATAATCTAGAAATAAATAAAAATAATTCAACAAACTTACTTTTGAAATTCCTTGGAAATTTCCTCCAATGATAATTCCCCTGACTTCACACGAGATAATATTGTTTTGACAATTTTTTCATCTTTCACTCCTTGCATTACTCTCCAAGGTGTGATAGTCATATCTTCTGAAAGCTGCTTCAAGTCAAGACCTAATTTATTGTCGCCACATATCAATGGATAAACCTTTTAACCTTTTGGTTTTTAATGCCAATGTTTTCCCACTTGCTAAAAATCTCATCAATCAAGTTCCAAACATCTCCAGTTCCAAATGCCAATTGGAAAATGTTATCAACACCTTTAAATATATCACTAGGAAGGTTGCGTTTTCCACTTTTTGAATTTGGTTTCTCTTCAGTTTGATAGCCTATTTCCATACAACATTCCCTTTGGAAATCTGCAGTAACATTTATCCTATCCCCACCACATTTTTCTTGAAATTCACTATGAATAAATCTAACCCTTTGGATGAAAGTCATAGACATCCTATATTCATTATCTGAATTATGATCCCATGCCACTAACTTTGCTTCTATATCCGATAAACCAGCGTAAATGATACATTTCATTGTTTCAAAACGTGGGTTATTGGGATATTCCTTCATCAATTGTCTTTGAGCTTCTACAGAATGGTTCCCCCCAAGCACATAATAATTGTATTCAAAACATTTTGACTTATCAAATGCTTCTTTCTTGGGAACTTGAACTAGATCAACAAGAAGCACATAATTAATGACATGAGCATATGGATTATACCTCATCAATGTCTTCAGGTTGTGAACATGCAGATGGTGTGGCTTTCTGACTTGATATTGACATTGTCCTTCACTTGCCTTATAGGTTTGTCTGAAATTAAGCTGAAATTTATGACCACCATCAATTAAGTTTTTCATTGTCAAATTCTGTCGAATGGCATTTTGTTTTGTTTTGATAATGCCATCTTCTAAAACAGCTCCTGGTGTAATGATTTCTCTGCTTTCTTTTGAAGTTTCACTAGGTTCTTGACTGCTGGTAATGACTACTTCAAAATCTTCAACTTTACTTTTCTTCGTCATAACATTCTTAACAGATTTATTTTTTGGCATTGCTACTTTTGGTCATTTACGACTCTTCTCAGTTCCAATGTCATCTTTAGTAATAGCAACATATGCTTCACTGTTAGTTTCAACTTCATTGCCCTCAAAAGTAACTTGTTTACCCTTGCTAGATTTTTCCACTAGAGACCTTTTTATCTGATCCTTTGGATGTAGTCTTGTAGCATCATCAATTACTACATTTTGATTGTTTTCCATATCTTCTTCTGACACTGAGTAAAAACTGCTCACAAATTTCATGATATCATGCTCTATGAAATGAATGCCTCCCAACCTAATTGAACAACTTTCAAAAAAAATCTGCCAAATAAAATATCATATGTCAATAAAAACAAAATTAAAAAAATATAGCGAAACACTTTCAAGAAAACAAAATACAAATATAAATGACAATACTTACGATGTTTTGTTTCATCTCATTTACAATTTGCTTACACAACTTTGTAGATACATCTCTCATGTCATACAATGAATATGTTAGTTGATATTTAATCCTTTCATGTGACTTGGGAGCTTTTGTAAGTATGTAAACAACTTCAGTGTCTAGTACGGAACACATATCTATGACTCTTCCCATCAGCTCAAAAATTCCATTTTCATTCGGTATATCAATATATAGATATATGTTCACACTTTCACTTTCTCTTTCTTTCACATACCATATTCTTGATGGGAATTTCACCTCTTTTGAATTCTTCCAGTCTGAAATCATCTTCTTATCATTTGAGGCACTTGAAAGATTTGTAGCCATGAGCTGAGGTGGAGTTTGTTCACCAATGTTTTTCAAAGATGCACCTTTAAGTGTCTGTGGTCCAGACATATTCGCAGAAATCTTCTTTGATGCCATTTTGCTGAAAAATAGAAACAAAAATTAGTAAACAATGAAAACATATTAACCTAAATCCACAATGAAAGATATCCTAAATTTTTAATTTGTATAATCAGATAATTGAAATTAAAAAAATATTAGCACTAATAAATGGCAGAAGCCCACTGACACCACCCTGTCCATCCACGGAGTGGCGAGCGATTTCCCCACCACTTACCCCGCACGCCCCCTACCCCTCTTCCCCCTCAACCGACCCACGCCACCCCACCCCGCAATTGGACGGCCATCCAACCGCACCCTTACCCCCCCTCCACACCTCCCCCCTACCCCCGCGCCATGCCACCCCACCCCGCAACCACTTCCCCTCCACGCGCCCCTCCACCCCCTAGCCCCCCTACCGGCCCACAACCCCAATTCCACTACACCCACTTTCCGCTCTCCCCGACCCCCAACAGCCTACCCCCTTCCCCCTAACCGAGCCACCCCACCCCGCAATCGGACGACCACCCCAGCCTACCCTTACCCACCTTCCACCTATTCCGCCTACCCGCCTCGCCCCCAACTGAAATGCCCCTCCCCACAGTCGAATGGCTACCCCAACCCACGTTTACCTCTCCTTCCCTCTACCCCTTAACCCCCCCTCCCCTATGTCATCCCCCCTACCTCACTACCCCCTGGACTCACCCCCCATCCACCCCTCCTCCTTTCCTCTAACCTCACCCCTCATCTTCCCCCTCTTCCTACCCCTCCTCCTCACTCCCCTTGCGCCCGCCCCCCCAAACTACCTGCGGCCACCCCTGCCCCTTGTTCCCCCTCACCCCTAATCCCCCTCACTCCCCTTGTTCCCCCTCACTCTACCTGGACCCCCCTCACCCCTCACCACCTCCTCCTTCCCAACCTTCCCTCTCACCCCTCGTTCCCCCCTACCCCTCTCACCCTCACCTCACCTCACTCTACCTACCCACCCCCACCTCACCTCTCATCCCTCCCCTCACTCCCCTTCTCCCCCCTCTACCTAGCACTCCCCCCTCACCCCTCGTTCCCCCCCTCACTCTACCTCCTTCAACCCCTCATCCCTCCCACTCACCTCACCCCTCTACCCGGGTCGCCCACCCTCCCCCTCATCCACCTCACCCCTCGTTACCCCCTCACTCTAGCTACTTCTACCCCTCATCCCTCCCCCTCACCTCACCCCTTTACATGGGCCCCCTCATTCCCCTTCATCCATCCCACTCATTCCCCCCACTCCCTCTACCCGGCCGCGCCCCTACCCCGAACCCTTAACTCACCCCACCCACCCTACCTCTACCTCCCTTAACACCCTCAACCCCACTCCCTCCACCTCACCCTTACCCCTCACCCCCCGGCCCCCCTCCATAACCCCCCGATCCCCTCGGCCCTCCCCCTCTATCCCTGGGACCCTACGCTAACCCTCACCCTACTCCCCCCTGGGCACCCCCCACTAAACCTACCCATACCCCACCCCCCCCAGCTCCGCCCCTAACCTCCACCCCCAACCCATACCTTCCTCCCCCTTAACCCCCATCCCATTCCCCTTAACCCCTCCCATACCCGCTCCCCCCTTAACCCCCCTCCAAAACCCTTTAACCCCTCCCCATCCCCCCCCGACCCCCCCTTAACCCACCCCCCACCTTAAACCCCCCGCAAACCCCCCACCCAACCCATACCCACCCCCCGCCCCACCCCCTTAACCCCCCGCCCAGACCCCCCAACCAACCCATACCTGGCCCTCGCCCCACCCCCTTAACCCCCCAACCCAACCCATAACAACCCACCCCCCATAACCCTCCCCGCCCCCCGCTCCCGCCCATCCCTGCCCACCGCCCAACCCCCTCCCATCGCCACCCTGCCCCTCCCCGTCGCCCTTCCTCCCTCCTCCACCTCTCGACCTCCTCCCGCTCAGATGGCCACCCGGGCACAGTTGCGGGCCGTTGGGGTGGCGCGAGGTGGGTGGCAGTGCCCCACCCCGCACCACCCCGGCAGCTCGCCCGGGGTGGTCGTCTGATTCCGCTGCCCCCCACCCCGCACCACCTCGGCGGCCCGCCCAGGGTGTCCGTCTGATTTCGGGAATAGGATGGCCACCCCGGGCGGGCCGCAGGGGTGGCGCGGGGTGTGGCGCTGCCGCCCACCCCGCGCCACCCCTGCGGCCCGCCCGGGGTGGCCGTCTGATTCCGGGAATCGGATGGCCACCCCGGGTGGGCCGCTAAGGTGGCGTGGGGTGGGGCGCTGCCACCACCATGCGCCACCCCGGCGACCCGCAAGCGTGCCTAGGTGGTCGTCCAAGCTGGAGGAGGTCGAGAGGCGAAGGCGGAGGCGGAGGAGGGAGGGCGAGGGGGAGGGGCGCGGCGGGGATGGGAGGGGCCTGAGTGGGGGGTGGGGTTACGGGGGGCAGGGATAGGTGGGGGCAGTGTTACGGGGGGCAGGGATGGGTTGGCTAGGGGCGGGTTTGGGGGAGGGTTACGAGGAGTGGGCGGGTATGGGTTGGGTGGGGTAGGGTTAAGGGGTATGGGTTGGGGGGTTAACGGGGGGGGCGGGTATGGGTTGGAGGGTTAAGGGGGGGTATGGGTTGGGGGGTTAAGAGGGGGGGGGGTGGGTATGGGTGGTGGGTTAAAAGGGTAGGGTTGGGGGGGGGGCGTGGGGTAGGGTTTTGGGGGGGATGGGAAGGGGGTTTAGGGGGGGGGAACGGGTATGGGAGGGGGGTTAAGGGGGGGTGTGTGTATGGGTTGGGGGTGGGGGTAAGGGGGGGGAGCTGGGGTAGGGTTAAGGGAGTTGGGTGAGGGGGATGGGGTAGGGTTAAGGGGTGGGTGTGTATGGGTTGGGGGTAGGGGTAAAGGGGGAGCTGGGGGCTGCCGGGGGTATGGGTAGGTTTAGTGGGCGGCGCTCGGGGGGATTAGGGTGAGGGTGAGGGTAGGGTCCCATGGGTAGAGGGGGAGGGCTGAGGGGATGGGGGGGTTATGGAGGGGGGTCGGGGGGTGAGGGGTAAGGTTGAGGTGGAGGGAGTGGGGTTGTGGCGGGGGGTTGGAACAGGGATGAGGGGTGACGAGGGGAGTTGGGGGTTGTGGTGGGGGGGTAAGGGGGTTGTAGGGGTAGAGTGGGGAGAAACGAGGTGTGAGGTGAGGGGGAAGGGAAGGGGAGTTGGGTAGGGGTGTTATAGACATTTTTGTGCCATGCATCACTGAGCATGAAATGTCAATAATCAAGGGATCCAAAGTCCCTAAACATGTTGTTCCTACCCCTAGAGGAACAAGGCCAAGTAACCACATCAATTCACAAAAGTTCTCCACCTGAAAACACTCAAAACAAGGAAATTCTGGATCATGTCAACTGCTCCACTGAGCATCTGCGCTGAAGGTCAACTGCTCCACTGTCTACCTGCGTTGAATGTCAATTGCAAAGAAGGCTACCTGCGCTGAGCGAGTTTGGACAAGTGGCAGAGTCATTCCTCAAGATGTCAATGCCCAGGAAGCTTCCAAAATGACACTTGGATCAGGGAATTCAACTGGTGATGAGTAAGAGGTTCCAAATCTCCAAGTGGAAGCAAGAACCTCCAAGTGGACTCAAGAACTGAAGTGGGAGAGGACACTAGTCAGCTTCATACCAGCCTCAAGCTGACTCATCCTCTCTCCAAAACTCCTATATATAGATCTCTCTCATGAGGTCTGAGGGGGCTGGAATTTGGTATTTGCAAAGAATTGTTGTTGGTTTGTGGCTAGAAACATTGGGTGTGTTATGCTTTGAAAGGAGCTGAAGAAGGAATTCCATTCTGCTGGGAAGGAGATGCTGGGTTGGAGCCCTATGGGTTGTATCTCTTCCTGAATCCTGTTACTTTCAATAAAGCTATCTTGATTCTTTCCTATATGCTGGTGTATTTTGTATGATTGCATTAGTATATTTGATTTACTTCTAATCCTGAATCATTTATGAATATGTATATTTGCCTTTGTATTGTGTTCTTCTCTTGTTGCAAGTAGCTATTCTCTTGTCACAGGTAGTTGTTCTCTTGTGATCTCGTGTGGAGGCAAGTAGCTGTGGACATACAAAGAGAAGAGGATCTAGTTCGAGGGACAACCGAAAGACAACGATAAGTCTGCCGATCTCCTCTCTTTCATATTTCATAAAGGAAGTAATCATGATAGCTGTATTCGTTTGTTGCTAAGGCGCTGTCACACCTTAGGTGGATAGGATCGTCCTAAATAGGCATTTTTCCCCACAACAAATTGGCGACTTCGCTGGGGAAGAACTTGTTTATTCATTTCATTTGTGTTTCCGTCATTTGTTTACCTCATAGACTTGACAGCAATTCTTGAACTGCATCTTTCCCGGATGCAAAGTAAAAGTTGCTGCTTTGATCCAGTGTGTTGGACTTGTCTATGATCTAAACTAGTTCCACAAACGATTTGATTGATCCTTGTGATAGTCTTTAGTACCCTATCAAAGAATCCCTCTGTTTATACCTGGGGGCATGCAAACCTTTCGAAGTGCAAGCAAGGGGCAACTATTTATTTTTTAAATTTTTAGGACCTCTAACCCTTTAAACTCGTAGGATTAGTCGTTTCCGAACTTGCATAAAGAAAGGAGAGTGAGCATAGCTTTGGTAAGGCGCAAGCTCTATAAAAAATGGGATCTTTCATGAGACACTCTTATCTTATGACTGGGTAATCGAGCAGTTTTAGCATAAAGTTCATGCTCGTTAAAAAATAAATGCAATATCCGAGCAGTTTTAACGCGGTCTTCATGCTCGTTAAAAAATAAATATAAGCAGTGAGCAGAGTTTCCTCTAGTGTTTAAGCTCATTTTTAACTAAAAAATGAACCTATCCCGATAAATAACCACTATGATCGTAAATTTATCAGCCATAAAAGCCTTGGTCGTGTTTGCACCTGCCACCTCCACTTTCATTTGGCCGATCGTTCACCTCCATATGATTGTTTACCCATTTTGAGGAACAGCTGCGAAGAGTGATTTCACCTAGCCATCCTTGTGACACTGCCGTGATTGGAAAATTCCAACCTGTACCTTGAATGAGTTGCTATCCCTGTTTATCACTCGTTCCTCAAAAGACGAGTCTTCTTTAAGATCTTTTCAACTGACTCGTAAAATATGAAAATATTGCCGAGTTTTGGCCTTCCAGCTCGTTAAAGGACCGAAGAGCTATCCCTCCTCTAGATTTTAATCTTTTTGGACCTGCGGGATTATTGCACAAAAAGGTCGAGCGCTTGTTTTATTCGGCTCGTTAAAGTTATCGAAAACTCATCCCTTCTGTATTGTTTTATACTTTTTTGGACTTAAGGGATTAGATGACGAAAAAGGAATTTTGGAGTTAACTTTATGTACCTTTTCAGACTCTCTAAAAATGAAAAGGACCGAGTTATCCTTGTCGTTAGACTCGTTAAAATTATTAAATAGCGACAAACTTGTCTTTAGACGAGAACGAGTTTCCCTATCGCTAGGCTCGTTAAAACATAGTGATGGGCTTGCCCGAAGGGCAGGTTATAGAACAAGCATATGTTATCCTCCTCAAGCTTGACAAAAATAAAGAGGTACTGGTCAGCAATGACTGGGGAAAAGTTGGGAAAGATCAAGAAAACTTTGATGGTAGCAGGTCGCTCTTGAACATGACACTTTTCCTCCGTACCACAATCGGGTTGGGTTGTTTCATTCACCGGTCACATCACCATGGTCTTGCCATACCATCCATATTTGGGGTAATGCTACCAATCCATCGCATCAGTGTCACCATATGTTCAAGAGAAGTCATTCAGAAAAGAGTCAACCAGGTCCCATCCACTGCCATACATTATCCTTCATCCATTCATGACCACCACCCTGAATCATATGTCACAGATTGTTTTCACCTCCATTAAAATCATTAGCTCCGTTCCGTGTCACTGATGTGGGATTCATTAAGGCCCTCCTTTGACGGATCGCTCCTTGTCGACATCAGCTCATTATCCAAGGAGTTGATCTAGGAACAACCCCTTCAGTACTTTGAAGCTTGCATGCCTCAAAGGCAAGTTTCTCACTTCCGGCGACAGGTATACATCAATGACCGTCGACCAGAAGATTTTGCGTGGTGTTCGACGCCAAGTCCTTTATTCACACCACGTGAATTGTACTACAATACCTTGAGGGTCATTATCATTATTGGTGATTCCTCTCGCGCTTGTTAATGGTTTACATCATTGACCGGTAATCAAGCGATGTCTTTCCGTGTTCGACTTCAGCGCAATTCTCACATGGATCGACTTGTACTTAGAGTGAAGATCGAGCGAGTTTGAAGACCCCGGATCTAGTTTCATCCATCCGGGCTGCGATATATATTCAGGAAAAATAAAGACATTTGACATGTACATCATTGCAGTAGATGATTATCCTACTCAAAGGATGATAATTTTCACCAAAATTATCAGTCTACCATCAGACGATCGTCTGTTCTATGTACAAAAATGAATTTATAAAGCTGAGCATGGGAATGCCCGCCTCAGCTAGATCATGAAAGCAGTATGAATCATAATGTATTGTATTGTATTTTATTACAGGTCTCCTCCCAGCAGATGGATGAACTTCGGACCCTCCTGGATAAAGCATTTCACCCGATAAACGACCTCATACTTTAGGGGGCAACTGTTATAGACATTTTTGTGCCTTGCATCACTGAGCATGAAATGTCAATAATCAAGGGATCCGAAGTCCCTAAACATGTTGTTCCTACCCCTAGAGGAACAAGGCCAAGTAACCACAGCAATTCACAAAAGTTCTCCACCTGAAAACACTCAAAACAAGGCAATTCTGGATCATGTCAACTGCTCCACTGAGCATCTGCACTGAATGTCAACTGCTCCACTGTCTACCTGCGTTGAATGTCAACTGCAAAGAAGGCTACCTACGCTGAGCGAGTTTGGACAAGTGGCAGAGTCATTCCTCAAGATGTCAATGCCCAGGAAGCTTCCAAAATGACACTTGGATCAGGGAATTCGACTGGTGATGAGTAAGAGGTTCCAAATCTCCAAGTGGAAGCAAGAACCTCCAAGTGGACTCAAGAACTGAAGTGGGAGAGGACACTAGTCAGCTTCATACCAGCCTCAAGTTGACTCATCCTCTCTCCAAAACTCCTATATATAGATCTCATGAGGTCTGAGGGGGCTAGAATTTGGTATTTGCAAAGAATTGTTGTTGGTTTGTGGCTAGAAACATTGGGTGTGTTATGCTTTGAAAGGAGCTGAAGAAGGAATTCCATTCTGCTGGTAAAGAGATGTTGGGTTGGAGCGCAATGGGTTGTATCTCTTCCTGAATCTTGTTACTTTCAATAAAGCTATCTTGATTCTTTCCTATATGCTGGTGTATTTTGTATGATTGCATTAGTATATTTGATTTACTTCTAATCCTGAATCATTTATGAATATGTATATTTGCCTTTGTATTGTGTTCTTCTCTTGTTGCAAGTAGCTGTTCTCTTGTCACAAGTAGATGTTCTCTTGTGATCTCGTGAGGAGGCAAGTAGCTGTGGACACACAAAGAGAAGAGGATCTAGTTTGAGGGACAACCGGAAGACAACGGTAAGTCTGATGATCTCCTCTCTTTCATATTTCATAAAGGAAGTAATCATGATAGCTGTATTCGTTTGTTGCTAAGGCGCTGTCACACCTTAGGTGGATAGGATCGTCCTAAATAGGCATTTTTCCCCACAACAAGGGGGGCAAGTGGGTGGCTCCAGGGGTGTGAGGTAGGGGGCCGGGTAGGGGTGAGGGGGTCGTGTGGGGTAGGGAGGTCGGGTGGAAGGAGGGTTGAGGGGTGAGGGGGAAAGGGGTTGCTGAGTTTGGGGAGGGTCCTAGAAGGGTGTTTGGAGGGAGTGGGTGGTTGGACGATTGCAGGATGGAGTTGCTCTTGGCCCACCATGCTCACGTCAAAAATATTTGTTAATTTGGTTGACAAAAAATTTTAAGTTTATAAGAAAAAAATCTAGTGGCTGGTCGATTGCAGGATGGGGTTTCCCTGGGCCCACCATGCTCATGATCAAAATATTTCTTAATTTGGTTGACAAAAAAATTTAAGTTTAGAAAAAAAATCTACTTCGTTAAACTAATTTAATATGAGAAATTTCAAGGAAAAAAATTTAACTGACCTTTCATTGCGGACATTCCTCGTTGAATATGTTGTTGATCCCAATATAGTTGCTCCACAAATTCGCTGCAAGTCTTTTAACGAAGCTCAGCAAACCTTGATGTAACGTGAGTAATAATGATAATGGAATATATAGGTGAAACTACGGAGATGTTTTATCGTACGGTGAATGCGGGATTAATTAGTTCTAATAAATTTTAACATGTTAATTTTTTTATGGCAATGAATGAAAATATGATAAAGTGAACAATTTGGAATTGTTTTATAGCTGGGTGAATGTGGGATTACCTTGTTTCTAAATGTATTATAAAAATTTAAAAAAACATTCAATTGTTTAGTAAAAATTATATACTTTGACTATTAAAATAATTTAGGTAGAAGTTGTAGTTTACAATTTTAACTTTAATGATTTATTTCATAAAAAAATAGTTAAGTTTACATTTTTCATTAAATTGCATAATAAAATAATGAAACGAAATATATCTCACAAACTTTTAGGAGGGAAATATTTTTGTGAAATTTTTTTGTTGGAAAATTTTTGGAGGGAAATATTTTCGCAGAACTTTTTTAGAGGGAAAATTTTCGAGGGAAAATTTCATTCTCTAAGCTATATAATATCTTTAGGAGACTCTCCATTTGTATCATTCAACATCTTCTGTTTGAAAGGGATGGATTGTCCTGATAGTGAAGTTTCAATTTATACAACATCAACATCTTCATCGCGTAACAACTCTATTCATATGGATGAATATAGTGGGAATTCTTCCACTATGAATAGAAAGTCAATTCTTCCACTTAGTACTGATCCTAAGGACTATGAGAGCAGCACTGATGAAAGAGGGTATGGAGAATTTCAAATAAATAAAGAGTCACAGATTCCACTTAGTCCGAATTTGAAGGACTATGAAAGCCGTAGTGATGATGAGCTTGATGACGAATTTCAAAAGAATGGAGTCTCATGGTGTCCACTTAGTCCTAATTCTATGGACTATGAAAGCATCAGTGATGAAGAGCAAGATGGTGAAGTTCAAAAGAATGGAGTGTCACGGTGTCCACTCAGTCCTAATTCTAAGGACTATGAGAGTAGCAATGATGAAGAGCATGATAACGAATTTGAAAAGAATGAAGTGTCAAAGTGTCCACTTAGTCCTAATTCTAAGGACTATGAGAGCAGCAGTGATGAAGTGCATGATGATGAATTTCAAAAGTATGGAGTGTCGCAGTGTCCAGTTAGTCCTAATTCTAAGGACTATGAGAGCAGCTTTGATGAAGAGCGGGATGATGGATTTCAAAAAGTATGGAATGCCATGGTGTCGAGTTAATCCTAATTCTAAGGACTATGAAAGCAGCTTTGATGAAGAGCGGGATGATGAATTTCAAAATTATGGAGTGCGACGGTGTCAAGTTAGTCCTAATTCTAAGGACTATGATAGCAGCAGTGATGAAGAGCAGGATGATGAAATTCAAAATAATGGAGTGTCACGGTGTCCACTTAGTCCTAATTCTAAGGACTATGAGAGCAACTATGATGAAGAGCGCAATGATGAATTTCAAAAGAATGGAGTGTCACAATGTCCTCTTAGTCCTGATTCTAAGGACTATGAGAGTAGCAGTGATGAAGGACATGATGATGCACTTAGTTCTAATTCTAATGAGTATAAAGGTAGCAGTGATGAAGGACAAGATGATACACTTAGTCCTAATTCTATGGACCGTTAGAGCAGCACTAAAAATGCACATGAGGAAGAATATCCAATAAACATCGAGTCAAAATTTCCATTGAGTCCGAATTCTATGGACTATGACAGTAAAACTGAAGAAGGGGAAGATGAAGAATATCCTCCAAGTCAGTGTTTGAAAAGCACAGTTGATCATAGTGTGGATAACATTCCTCTTAATGATGATAAAAATCCTTATACAAATGATGATCTAATGATGGAGATGTTGCCAAGAAATATTGTATCGAGGAGTAGGACCAGACCTTTTCGTATCAATGCAAGATGTTCTAGTTATACAAGGGGTAGAGTAGAATATTGGACGAGAAGAAGTTCTTTCAGCGCACTCATTTCAAGTGAATGTTGCCAAAAATATTGCTTGAAACATATGGATTTCAAATTTGCATTTGATAGTAGGAAGAGATATTTGTCAATGAATAAAAACATGCAAAATTCATATTTAGTTGGGTGCATGCAATCTACATTGTCAGGTTATGATTATCATATTAAGACTTTATTTATCTGTAGAAAAGCTTTCAAAATGTTTCATTCAATTGGGAATTTTCGTCTCTCGAGAATTCAAGAAAATTTGGAAGAGGATCCCACATTTTATTCTGAAATACGTCATAAAAGACAGTTTGGGCCATTATCAAACATTGCAATGTCATGGATGAAAGATTTATTTTCAAAGCATGGAGAGTGTGTGCCAAATAGAGAGACAATACATATTCCAGATAATTTTTCGAGACGTGAAATCTACAACTTATACAAAGAATATGCAGAAGGTGCTGAGGGACATGGCCGATTTATTACATATAAATATTTTGTGAAGATATGCAAGAAAGAATTCAACAATGTCTGTATTCCTAAGAAGACAAGGATGGGGATTTGCAGTACATGTGCTTCTCTTAAATAAAAAAGGGACAAATGTGAAGGGTCAGAAAGAGGTAGGCATTCATAACTTTAACCTTTACGATTGTATATTCATCATGTATGAAAACATATTTCTTAATGGCTTTCTTTTATGTTGTGTAGATTCAATTGTCAAATAACTTCAGGAGCATCGCGAACAACAAACAAATGAACGGAAAAAGTTGTACAAGCAACGAAAGAAGTGTTATGATAATCCGAATAAATATTTGGGTTTGATAATTGATGTTATGGACCAGAAGAAAACACTTTTACCACATTTTGTTCGCACACCCAAAAATTTACAGGAGGAAAATTTTATTCAGTATCACTTGGTCGGTTGTATGGTCTTCAATGGGAAAATGTTGCCAAAGGTGTACTTCACAGCTCCAAATATTCATAATGATGCAAATCAGACCATAACCATAATTCATGATGTTCTTTCTCATTGGTTTGGTAATCTTTCTAAAGTTTTGTATCTACAATTGGACAACACTTGCCGTGAAAACAAAAATCAAGTTGTTTTTGGATATCTAAACATGCTTTTTGAATTGAGAATATTTTGGAAGGTAAAGGCTGGTTTCCTTCTTGTTGGGCACACTCATGACCATATTGATCAGATGTTCAGTCGTTTTTCAGTCACATTGAGGAGGAAGGAAGTTGGGAGCTTGCCATCATTAATTGAATGTAACAAGAAATCATACATGCCAGAGCCTACTTTTGATATCTTGGAAGAAACTGTTGACATGTGAAGGTTTATTATGGGATCATATGGCGAGGGGAAATGCATTGAACAACTTAATGACATTAGCTTCCAACATCAATTTCGTATCAAAAAAATTGATGGGAAAACACTAATATGGGGCAAGAAGTATTCAACTACTACAGAATGGGCACTGTCATTAGGTTTGCAATTTTTGAAGTTCATTCCAAATCATCCAATATTTGCATTGAAAATATTGTTATTACAATAAGTTGGTGAAGTTCATAATGCACGCAAACAAAACAGAGATATAAATTATTCTGATTGCCTAGAAGAAATTAAAAAATGTAATAGATATACATATGAGTACTTTGACATTGCTGATTCAGTTTGGTGGGAGTCATTTTTCAATAATCAAAGTGATATCATTTCAAGAAGAATAAATGAAGATATACCTTTGAAAAATCCATTTATTTGGCCACAAAATGTCGAATGCACATGACGAAATAAACATTGTTGAACAACAACAATCTCAAGGTATCATTAATTCTTCACAAGCAGAGGAAAGAGAGATGCATATTGGTTCCAGAAGATCTTATGCACAACGTGAATCCATGGAAGACCTTTACAGGGGTTCAGTACAAGATATTAAGGAGGGTTGCATGATCGCAGTGCTAGGAGATGGAGATGTCAATGGCTATCCATTTTGGGTTGCTAAAGTTATAAAGGTATTTACAGAAAATGAGGATGTTACAAGTGTTGAAGTACATTGGTATGCCACAAATACACACCCATTCAATGGTGTGTATAAGCCAGAGATGGTAGTTGACAAAAAAATTGACGGAAAGAGAAAAAGAAAGGGTACGAATATAAATCGTCGCCGCACAGACATATTGAAATTGGAGGATGTTGACATACTTGTTTATGACTTCAATTTAAAAAAGAGGGGATCTCTTCACCTCAAGATGATAGAGATTCTAAAAAGGTTGTTACCAGAAGGAACAGTATTGAGATGGGAGTCTGCTAAAAGCAGTTGTATATCTAGAAGAATTTTGAAACCTGAAATGATGGGCATGCATGTGGACTCAGATGGGGCACTAGTTGATGAAAGAGAAGAATATGGAACATCTTCATCAGCATCCACTGACTCATCTGAAGATGTGAATTCTGATGGCGTGCAAGAAAATATGAGTGATTTTGAATAATTGTTTAAGACAATTTATCTAACTGATGTATGCATCATCTCTTGAAATAAATTTTTTGATTTCCATATGGTGTTAAATGAGAAGTTATGAGTCACTTTTATGTTGTTAGATCATTTTACTAGCATTTTTTTTAACTTTTGAATATTGACCCAAAAAAAAAATCATCGTTCCAGTATAATCACTTCTTCGTTTTCAAGCTATATTTCGCACTAATTTTTTTTTTTCACTGCCATTTTTAAAACATGTTCAAAATTGTCCCTAAAAAACAAAACCATCGTTCCAGTATACTCACTTTTCAATTTTAGCACTATTTTTTATGTTTTCTTGGCGTTTTTTGGCCAGAGTTCCCGTTTTCAGTTTATAGTTCCCGTTTCAAAGTTTACATTGTTATGAGAAGTACTAAAACTTTGCTTCTAAGGTTAAAGAGATTTAAAAAGATGATTGTATGTTCTATCTGAGGTCTCATGGACACTCCACATCCAAGTTAAACATTTGTTGTCCAACGGAGCTTCCAGAGTCACTTTTTCTACATGAACTAACCCCATTTCTCCCTTTACTTGCATGAAACTCTCCATGGCCAGCGCCATTAAAATTCGATCTATAGAGAAAAATCCCAAAAGCCAACAATATTTTCTTCAAAAATCAATGAACGAAAGAAACCATCCTTCCCTTTCCCTTGCTCTTCGTGGCTGCTACATCAGTTTCCATACCTCCCACATATCCCCAACACCTTGAAAGCCCAAAATTCCAAAATCACAAAGGTTAAGGATCTAAAATTTCTTCAAATCCAGGGTTAAAGATTTGTAATCGGGCTGCAAAGTCCACTGAAAGATGCTACCAGAAAATTCCAATACAGCAAAAACCTAAATGCAAGGTTAAAATTGAGTAAGTTAGAACCTGACAAGTGGAGATGAAAGAATCTCTGACAAGAGCGTTCGGGGTTGGACAAATAGTTCCATACCCAATCGCTGCAACAACTCTACATAAAAAGTATACATTTAAATTTTAAGTTATGGTTTGCATGATAGAGTGGGGTTTAACATAAAAGCCCTCAATTTTGCTTAAAGACTCTAAAAATACCAATTTGCTTGCTCTGCCATTGAGGATTAAGTTGCCTTGGTCCACCGGAAGCCCTCCTCGAGAATATCCTTGAAGCATTTAGTGGTGCCGTAAAGAAGCTTGTAAGCCAACAGAATCTGGGTTCGGCCATTAGAAAGCTGGTTCAGAGTTTTACCGAGGGTGGGCATGGCTTTCACATTGTAGAGCAGGTCAGATATCAAAATGAAGTCCATTGTCGGTGAAAGAGGCGAGCAATCATCCCCACTTTAAGGACTTCCCTGTGGCTCATTGTTGTATCTAGCTTCATCCCTATTTCTTGCAACATATATTTTCCATCGGGCTGAGGGGGTCCAGCGATTGCTAATCCTGTTAAAATGAGCACGATAAGGGAAAACCTTGTAGAAAATATTGTTAAGAATTGTAACTGACTAACTATTTTCAATTCGACGACAGACACTCTTTCAATCGTCTAACAGTAAAGTCAACAGTTCATGATGGTATATGTGGCTTAGGAGGGGAGTTCTTCCCAAAGGGAAACGCCTTACGAAGTAATTATTGAGAAACAATGGGAAACCCTAAGCATCCAAAAACCTAACCCTAGGAGATGAAACATCAAAATTATGGGCCCCATTGCGTAAATTAGTAGATCAACTTCCTAGGGATGTAACTTTAGCATACGATCTCCATTTGATGCACACTATAACTTGTTAGGAACATATATCCACAGAATATAACTTTCCATTTGATTATGTTTCAACATTTTCCTAAAAAATGTCATTTAGGACCCCAAAACAGCTTCAGAAGTTCATGACTCGAAAAACTACCAAAAATTTAAATTGTGCTACAATTTCGGAAACTAAGAGAAATAATGGTGCAATAGTTGGCATCCAATTAGAATAGGTCGTGGCCACCAATATCCACCGGGACCACCTTGATAGTAAGTAGGTGCATTGTTAAGATACTCCTTGATGTTAATGTTACTAGCTCAAAACCTATGAGTACTAAAAGCTATCTAACTATTTTGGGATGTTACCTAATTTGATAAAATATGATTTGAATGGTTTCTTATTAAATATTAATAAATTTACAAATTCTGTATCTAAATAGTGTTACTAGAAGACTAAATTTATAATCTAAGATGAAGTAATTTCACAAGGCATAAGTAA
Organism: Pinus tabuliformis; assembly: GCA_031772625.1. Classification (NCBI taxonomy): domain Eukaryota; kingdom Viridiplantae; phylum Streptophyta; class Pinopsida; order Pinales; family Pinaceae; genus Pinus; species Pinus tabuliformis. Next base: position 1,385,969,896 of record CM062820.1, on the reverse strand, counting down.
TTTTGTTCGAGTATAACCTCACATTAGTTCTTTTTCTTAGTGGATTAGTTCATACGTTTTTGAGAATAAGATGACCAAAAGTAAATCTATGTTATAATATATAGCAGGAATTTGGTACATCTTCGTGTTATGATGTATAATTTGCAATATTTGTTTTTTTAAGCATAGCATTGGTTGCAATCTACCAATGTAGGCTTAGTAATTATTGTTATTCAAGGAAAATAACTTTATATAAGGGTCAAGCTTTCACTTATGTCACATATGTAGGCTTACTAATCATTGTTATTCAAGGAAAATAACTTTATATAACAGAGAAAGCTTTCACTCTTGCCACATGCTTTTGGTCCTTGCTTCTAGAGTGTGGCCTAAAAATACTTCTACTTGGCCAAGAGAAAAGTTAATATTTTTTATTTTTATTGGAAAATATTTTATTTTCCAAAATTATAATTAATTTATATGTTAGATATGTTTCGAACCTAAGAGATATATAATTCTAACTAAATATGGTTTGGAATATCATTGAATTTATTATCTATTTCCATACCTTCTTGATGAAGAACATTTAAGACCTCACATGCAGGGCTATTTTAGGAAGTGTTTAAGATAATTTTAACGTATGTCACTCAAGTAACTAAATTAATAATGATTAATAGGAAAAATGAATCATATAGGTTTTCTTTGGATAATAACCAATCACTTGTTATGTGAAGTGGATAAATTAATTATTACTCAGGCACAAGGACTTGCATAAATTTTGGTAGATAATACCATTTGTAAGTTTGCATAAATTTTGGTGGGTAGTAATGACTATTAATTCTACACATTTGCACTTCTACTCATGAATAAATGCTAAGAGAACATAAATGAAGGTAGGAATTAACTCATTATAAATGTATTTATTTATATCTTAGTCCTATCCATTTGACTTGTTGAAATTATAAGGGAAAGTAAATGATGGTAAATTTGTTATTTACCTGAATATGAAATATTTTGAAATATTTTTACAAAAGTTAATAATAAAAATTCGCTAGATAAATATCGAAGTATCATGCATGGATATTGCAACTATATCCATAAAGTATTTCATTATAAAAAATCATTATTACAACCAATATGAGAAAAGAATATATATATGTGTGAGAGATTTATAATTTATTATTGAAAACATAATTCTGGATTTTGCTCTCACCATAATTATAAAAAATATTTATTCATATAGATCTATTATTCTTATTATTGTTACAGTGAATGAAAAAATGGAGAAATGTAATACATCTTTGTTATTATTTTTCATTTTAATAAATAATTATTAACGGGTTATATATTTATAATTTTTATAAAAACAAAAAATTATACAGCCGACAACGTTTACATTTATTTATACACATTTACAAACCTAACAACATCTCATTTAAGAACGTTGCAACATTTCATGCCTACTAAATGTTTAGTAAACCAACCTTTAATATTTATACTCACACTACAACATTTACAACAGGTCCTTATATTAAGATGCAACATTTCCTTATATTAAGATGTAAAGTGAATTTGGACACAATAAATTTAAATGTAAATCTGATTAAATTACAAAATAAATATTAACTAACCTTTAAAATCAACTATTAACTTTCCAAACTATTATTCAAATATATTTTAGTTATAAATTTAAGTTATTTAATTATTAAATTATAAAAACAACTAATGTTACGAAAATCAATTATTTATTCTTGAGTCAGTATTGCGGAAATGCTGTTACCTAAGTTTAAGTCAATTGTAATTTGATTTAAGTTATTAAATTTATAATATATAAATTATAAAATCAATAATTTATCTTTAAAATTTAATTAAATTGTATACTTAAATTATTTAATAATAAAATTACAGTACCCAATCATCAATTGAATTTGTAACCTGTGTTAAACATTATAGCACCACATCTTTTTTAGAAAAACAATTATCGGTTTTTTCACTAATGCTAAACACGGCAGCAGCTCGCTCCTCTTTGGTATAAATGCAATGGAAGCGTTAAAGGAAACATTATGAGATTGATCTATGATTTAAAATAACTAAGAGATATATTATGTTTATGAGAGATTTTTCGACGTAAATCACATGATATTTCATTTGTCAACGCGTTTCAAACCAACCAGTGTGTTTCATCATTTCGAATCAATCAATATCTAGCGTAAACAAAATTAAAATTCGATGTGTTTCAACTTTCATTAGGATCATCATTTAAGCAATGCTTAAGTTTCATGAGACCTTGAAAATCTCATTTTTTGAGAGTAACGTAAACCTATGTTGCCTGACTCTTTGTGAGTTCTTTATGATAAAAATCAAATATTCTATTAATTAAATGGCTCTCCAGGTGAGATACTTGGAGAGTGCCCAAGCACTACATACAATATACATTGTCTATCTATTCAATCAGGAGAACAACCTAGTACACATAGGGCTTCACACAATCAGGGTGGTTTCAACCACTTCCTAGATAGTAGGATCTGAGATATAAGATTAGAGTCTCAATCTTATCATCATCATAACAGTGATCAGTTTAGCTTTCTCCATTAATTCCAACACTCCCCCTTAATGGAGAAAGGGTACTGAAAAAATAACATATCCCTGTTGGTCTAGTCTCAGCTAGGCTTACAATTAAAACACGAAAAAAAAAACTTGGTAACAAAGGTTTTCATTTCAGTTTTTTTCTTTGAGAGTCCATGCTTGTTCATCTTGAGTCGACGCTTCATCTTCACTTTTCTCGCCATGAGATAGTGATGTATCTTTATCTCATTTCTTCCCTAGTAATGGAAAGCTTGAATTCTTATTCTCGCCCTTCTCAAGATTGTGATAGGCTGGATAGGAGAATTTTCCCTCTCACTATTTCCGGTGTCAACCATCTGAAAGTCAGCTACGATGTATTCATCATTCATTGATGTAATGTCTGCACAAACAGAAATATTAATGAGATCATCACAATTTAAATTTAAATTCTATCCAGCTTTGTCTTCTTCTGCCATGTCTTTTCAATCAACTCCATGTGGCTCATCCCATTGATCTTCAACACTTTGCTCCTCTTCACACCCTTCTTGAAGATCAGCTCGTGAATCTCACACAAGAAACTGTGCCTCTTGATTCTCGTGCTCATCAATAGAACCACATTTTTATGAGATTTCTTCTGATTCGAACATACTATCCATGCTAATTCCAAATGCCAACATGAGAAAATCATCATCATCGGAATCAAAAAATCTAAAAATATAGACATGTTGTTAAAGTCTACGTTATCTTGCTTCGAGATTTCTTCTCGACTCAGTCCTCTAACGAGTTCCAACAACCCCGTCACCATGTAGGTGGGAAACTTCCCCCTTTGGCATCTCTTCAACTGTAGAACCTTGTGGATTGTGGCTTATGTGCCACGCCGGTCTTAGTGCCCACGGCTTTGGTGACGAGCAACAAAATGACCTCTCACAAGCTGGAAACACTATTATTATCTAATTCTGACGCACATATTTCTGAAGATGGGTTCAAATCAACAAAAAAATTTCGCATTTTCTCTGACATATAATAATTTAGAAAAAAATTGTCCCACTAGAAGCAATAGCTAATTTCAATAGTTAAACCTTGGATTTCGCCGAATTTAGATTTTTTCTGTGGTAAAATGTCTCTGAGAAAGAGTGGCATATCGGGATCTAAATGGCTGGAAATTTTTAAGAAGACACTGTCTAATTGCAGATCTGCAACAAAAATTGAGTTTCCAAGTTAATCCTAGGGCTGGTTGGATGGATCCCCACAGATAGATTTCCAGTTTAAAGATCGAATAATGCGACAGTATATTCACTAACAACACAAGCGATATATACATTCATATATGGTACTGTATTGTTCAATGCTCCGGACGAAAAGTGTTTACATGCCCGCTATGGTGAGGTAACATTTATTGCCTACTAGTCCAGCTAACAACAATCCGGAATCCGCTTCTCCAATTTCGATTCTCGTGCGAGCATCGGCTAAAGATCTCGCACCTTTGAGATTCAAAAGGATAAAGAAGCCACATATGATTCAAAAGGCACTTTCGTCGATCGAGATTTCAGAGTACATAAATGTCATTTTGGCCGATCGCCAAAGGCAAGGTTATTTTATTTTCTGTAACACTAGGATTTGAACTGAAAACTGGAACTCGTGCTTACGGGAAATAACTTCAACATTTCAGTGTGACTTGATGACTCATATATTCTGTTAAAGCCCATGCAGCACAACGAATAAGCTCACCAGGAGCCCTCGTCCTCCACAAACATCCATGCAGCAAGGTTGAATGCTGCCTTTCATGCACCGATCTCCTCACGCAACCCCGAACGTTGCATTCTCCTCCTTCTCTGGCAGACGCCTCAACAACTGAATCTACCTCCCAAAATGTCTCATAACACACTGTGTATAAGCAGACCAGGAGCTCGAACAGGGGGTCAAATGGTCAGTACTCCATCCCCATCACAGAGCCAGTATAGCAACAAGTTCAAGGCCTCCTCAACGACGATCCAGTAGTGCTCTTCTCACTCAAACGATAGAGCACCACAAAAAAGATGCCAGGATTTTTTTTTTCCACTTCGTTGGCACGACTTAGCACCTCAGACTCGCGAAGGTCTTCGCCATTGTATACTTAAAATCTGCAACGACTAACAAAAAAAAAAATAATGCTCATAGTGGGATAGGCACGTTTAGCCCTCCAATCCAAGGGACGATTTCACCTCAGTCGTGCTCTCCACTCTACTTGCAAGGTCGACAACCCTAAAGCTTTGATGCCTTGATAAAGATCTAATATTCTATTAATTAAATGGTCCTCTAGGTGAGATACTTGGAGAGTCCCAAGCACTACACACAATACACATTGTCTATCTATTCAACCAATAGAATAGCCTAGTACATATAGGCTTTCACACAATCACGGTGGTTTTAACCACTTCCTAGATAGTAGGATCTGAGATCTAAGATTAGAGTCTCAATCCTATCATCATCATAATAGTAATTTAAGTTTAGCTTTCTCCATTAATTCCAATACTTCAATCTATCAACCCATTAAAAACCGTTTATGTCACTGTTAGAAATTTTAAAAATGATATGCTTATCCCCAATGTTTAATATGAGGATCTCAAGGGTGATTTATAGAACATATGATATCTACTATTGTATTATGAATAGAAAATTGTCAGCTCATCTCGGTGGAAGAACCAGATTCGTTCAATTGTCCACCAGATTCATTCAATTGATTTTCTTTCGTTTAGAAGATTCTCCAATCTATTTACCCAATAAGAATCATTTATTCTTCTTTAGGTCATGCTTTTACAATTTACAAAATATATAATTATCCATGAGGTTTAATACAAGGACTTTGGAAATTATGTACATTTTATGATTTATAATACATATTATATTCATTTGTGCATTCTAATGTTAAATTATTTTATTACAAATTTCAAATTATTTTATTATTGTGTGCAAGGGAATCTTTTTCAGTTTTTTTAATATTTCCATTTTTATGAATTATATTTAGCATAGACTTATGCATTGGAGTTGTCGTAGTTGTTATGATTTTTTTTTTTCCAAATAATATGATTCATCTTTCCGGTTTTCTTTTTAAGAAAATTTACCCCTTTTGAAATGAGACTAGTACTAATGATATTTCTTTCGTATCCATGAACTTATTCATGTCATTGGCACATCTTATTTGAAATGGAACAATAGTTGGTTTTGACACTAGATCTATAAGCTCTTTGAATTTTCCTACGAAGGAGGGTTTTGAATTTTTAATTTGGGTCCAGGTTTGAAGTCACTTTTCCCTTGGACATGAGACTCCCATGATAAAAATAATTTATATATTAGAGGGTTATGCACTTGTAGTTTATAGTTATTGGCCCTTTATGTTAACTTCCTTATTTCAAAGAACATAAGTGTTAGTGAAATAATGTGCAAGTTCTCCATGTATGAATAATACATAGTTAGTGGGTATTCATTCGATGTATAACATTTATCATATGCCTATTTCATGTTTTTTATTCTTTATGAGATCCCAAGCAGGACGAAGAAACTACATATATATAACTAATAATCTATGTATTATTTTTATCCTTAATAGGAGGTTTCCCTTTCAAATGCTCTTAGGAATATTACACTCATTTTCGTATTATCGACGATTACCAATTCAATAATTATATTTGTTAGTTTCATTATATATATTTTTCTTATTTTAATGTTTATATTTCTGGAGTATTGCTTCGTATTGTTTTCCGTGTCGATTAATTAAATTATAAGTGGTGTTAGAGTCCTTCCTATAACAACATGAACCGAAATTGCAAACAAATTTACTTATAAGTCAAAAATGTATTCTAATATCTTTAGGCAAAGTTCTATTATTTACTAGATAAAAATATAGATGGAACACATACATGCAAAATAGAAGTGGAGACTCCTACTTGGCAACCTTTTTATTCATTTGTTGGTACTTGGTGAGTAGTATTGCATTTTATAGAATTTATCTATAGATACAATTTTCCATGTACGTTTAAGTATATTAGAAGTCTTATATAACAACTGAAATAACTTTTTATAAACTTATGCATCATCTTGTTTCTATAATACACTAAGAACAATATTTGAATAGATCACTTGATCAAATACTTAGTAATATAACAAAGGGCATAATCCATCCTTCTTATTTAGCAATACGAAAGATTCAACTAGTTCTATATTGTTGGAGACCTACATGTAGATCATAGACTTGGTTCGCATAACATTCATTTTTCCATTGGAACTTGTAAACACTAGATTTTGTAGAATGAACCTCTAAACAAAAAAACAATCTCTTAGAATATCAAGGATTTTGCAAATTCCAATATTCCAATAATACTCGAGCATAGTATTATTGCTAATAAGATATCAAAAAATAGTGGTTTAGATATAGTCCATAACGTTGCACGTGATTTGTCTTAAAAAAATTTGTTAATGTTATGTTTGTGTCCTTTCCCAATATTCCAATATAAACAACAATTATTAGTTGTAAGCTAACATAGGAATCCTTAAGTTCCTAACTGTGATAACTATCCTTTGATAATGCTAGGTATCTTTTAATTAATATAAATAATGGGAATGTTGTTTTATTGAATACAATTGATATACAGATCTTGTTTTTCTATTTTTATTATGTTATATGGAGCCTAGGATCATTTATGATCTAGGCTAGAGCCAACTTTATACAGGGTATTAGAGTAGGAATTTTTTACCCTTATTTCTTGTCTAAAGGACACATTTAACTCCCATTTATCAACTATCTAATTTTGGAATTTAAGATCAATTTTTTAAATTTATTTTTGTCTTTACTATTCCTTTTATTTATGGATCTACATGGAATCTCTCACATTCTTGTTTCATCCAATGATAGTAGAATAAGTCCTAAAAAAATATTAGATATATAGTATAAGATACACGCACCACATCACCTATATGGCCTACATGGCATTCAATTAAAAGTAGCGATACTAGTGGTCTCCCTTTCATAATGAAATAATATTGCATTCCATTGTTATAGTTTTACGGCATTACCTTTTATCTATGTCATGGTAAATTATTGATATAGATATAATGTTATATTGTGGTGTCTTGATGCCTCTTCTCATGATCCTTTTGCACCTTTATCATGACTCTATTGTTCTTTTTGATCATGTTGTTGATCTAGCACCACAGGTTCTCATTCAATCAACAAGTAGTGTCATGCGAGCTCCAAAATATTGGAAATAACCTTATCCCATAATGGATCTAGCTTGTGAATAATGTTATTATCTATTCTCCATATCTTAGCAATCTATGATTTTTTTATTTTTTTTTGTGGGTCTGATATTGCCCTCTCCTTTCCATATCCCTAATAAATAGTAGAAACCTAGTTTAATATGTGGTTTATGACACTTAAATCTTGATATCAATTAATTATTCTTCTAGATTGTGTAGCTCTAGGATCAATGAGTACAATTCATTGGCACATGTTCCTTGTGAGCTATGAGAAAGGATATGCAAGGTCAAGTGTCTTTGCAAATTCAAAATCATAGTGTGAGTTGATATGCTTGATGTACACAAATTTTGTCAATAGAAATCTTGAATTTCCACCAATTTTATGTGAGAATTATTTTATCATCTTAGCACCTTATCTATAAGAAATATTTTTTTATTAAATATTATTGCCGTTTTGTAGATCTCTGATTTCTGGGTACAATTGTTGTTTTGTAGACATTTGTGACTGAGGAGATCAATCATTGTGGCTTCATCGGCCTCCTTTATTGGTTTTTTTTTCATTTTTTTAATGCCCAGTAACCCTCAAATAACATATTTCCTGTGCTATTAGAAAAAAAAACAGATCCAGTTTAATAAATATAGATTGTGTGTTCAGAGTTTCTTGTAGCAAATTTTAGAAAAAAAACTACCATGGGTTGCAAATAGTCCAATAAACAAATAATGAGTATTTTACAAATTTAACCTTATGTGACTACACATTCATATTATATACTCACAAATACAAAAAATAATAGTGAAAACATAGAAATATAAGCCACATATCATGTAGTAAACCTCCAAATGAAAAATTGTTGATGGATATATTAAATTGGTATCATCAGTGGGAGATATATTGAATTATGGCTCTATAGACCTAGTCCTTGAGGTGGTTCATTTAGAATCATGTACTTGCAATAAAATTGTCCCTCGCTCAAAATGGTAATCGAGGAAATAGAGAAAGAGAATAAAATAGTTGATTTGAACTAGTGAGGAGAGTTCAAATTCTATAAAATAAAATGTTCCATGATGAAAATGTTCATGGTTAATGAGAAGCAAAACCTGTGTTGTATATAACAAAATGGTTTCCAAATTTTATGACGTCAAATTTAAAAATTAGTTATTAGACCAAATACAGATTTAACTATGTAGATTTTAACCCTTCGCAACAATTACCTACAAATGAATTCTTAAAAGAGAAAACATACAATGGAAGGAATATAAAACAAATACATAGAGATTTTCCCTTGGATCACAAAATTGGGACTACAAGATTGATTTTTCATTATGCTCCTTTCAATGTTAGAACACAGACACACACACACACACACATATGTTTAAGCATTCATAAACCCCAATCCATTAATCTTGGATTAGAACATAACTGTAGTTCCTTTGATTGGATCTACAAAATAATATGGGAAGAAAAACATCATACTGAAACCCATTTAATAAACGATGGATAGGTCCACCCACCATCTTTGGGTCCACCCCCTATAACCTCCTTGTTGCACCCGGTGCAATGAAGAAGACCAACTATCACTCCCCTTGTGACCCCCCTGCACATATGACTAGTTGTGGAAAGAATATAAAACACACTGAACATTCTCCCACTTGTTTTTTTATTTTCCAAACAGGGTGTCATAAGAGAGCTTAATCATTGGTCCATCCCTGCAATGACCATTGTTTCTCTACACCAAGAAAAATTCTCAGTGCTCACATAATTTTTCAATGCATTTGCAACATTCTTCAAAGTGTCTACCTTTACCAGCAACACACTTTTTTCCTCAACCATATACCTCACAAAGTGATATTAAACATCAATGTGCTTTGTATTTAAATGATAAGTAGTGTTCTTTGCCAAGAAAATTCCTCTTTGGCTATCACAACCTATCCTTATAGCTCATTGTACTAACCCCATGCTTGAACACTATATCCACAACCAAATTGTTTCCTTGCTTGCATGAGCAACTGCCATGTATTTTGCCTCTGTTGTTGAAATTTCCACTATATATTGTCTCTTTTCCATCCAACTAACTGCTCCTCCAAATAGGTTAAGCACATACCCACTTGTAGATCTTCTCTGATGGAGATCTCTAGCCTAGTCTTCATTAGTAAAACCATGGGTGTGTAAAACTCTGTCCAATCCTTGTCTTCCTTGGTAGCACAAACCATAATCAATAGCGCCAAACAAATACCTAAAAACCTACTTCATTGTTGTCTAATTCTCCTTGGTTTTGACATAAAATTTCCCAATACTACCATTGCATGTGCAACGTCTAGTATAGTACATACCATTGCATACATCAGGCTATCGACTACACTTACATATGCAACATGGTATATGTGCTCTTCCTCTTCTTATGTCTTGGGACATTGTTCAACAAATAACTTTACACCTATAGGAATAAGAACCTTCACCAATTTGTTGTCTTTCATATTAAAAATCTGCAGTATTGTCTCGACATACTTCCTCTAGTTTAAAAAGAGCTTCCTCTTTCTTAGATATTTTTTAATTTCCATGCCCATAATATAGTTTTCACCACCAATATCCTTCATATCGAATTTAGAGGACAATTTGGTTCTTCAAATCCTGTATAATTTCTTTTCCATTTCCAATCAACAACATATCATCCACATACAAGACCAAATAAATAATACGGTCATTGATTAATTTTAAATACACACAATTATCTGCTTTTCTTCTCGTGAAGCCAAATCCCCGTATATATGTATCAAATTTCTGATACCACATCCTTGGTGACTGTTTTAATCGAGAGAGGGACTTTTTTAACATGCATACTTATGCTATCTTACCCTTCACCATAAAGCCTTCAATTTGCTTCATATAGATCTCTTCTTCCAAATCCCCATGAAGAAATGTTGTCTTCACATCCATCCATTCTACGTCGAAATCAAAAGCAACAACACAAACAAAAGTAATGTAATAGAAGATAATTTGGTAATAGGGGAAAAAATATCAGTAAATTCAATTCCTGACACCTCAGAATAACCTTTTTCTACCAATCAAGCTCTTTATTTCTCCACCTTTCCTTATGCATTCACCTTATTCTTAAACAACCATTTTCTTCCATTGGGTTTCCTTCCAGTTAAAAGCTCCACCAGATCCCAAGCCTCATTTTTGCCCAAAGATTCCATTTCATCAACAATGGCCTCTTTAATGGGGGAGTGTGTTATAGACAAATTTGGGCACTTCAAACCCAATCATATATATCAATAAACCAAGGGCTCTTTAACCCCTAAAAGTGTTGTTTCATACCCTTAAAGATCATGGTCAACTGATTACACCATTTCCCAGAAGTTCCACCTGAAAAACCACTCAGAACTGGCCAAAACTAGACCATACTGACTGCTCCTTGGTCAAGGTGCGATGTATACTGCCTCCTACACTAGCCAGGTGCGATGCATACTAAAGAAGCCTTATGTGGGGTGTGATGAGTGAGAATGGACAAATGTCTGAGACAATTTGCTAAGTGGATGCTCATGGAATCTTCTAGAAACTTCCTCTATAACACTTGCCTCTCTGAATTCTCCCAACGATGAGTAAGAGATCCAAGAAATCTCCAAGTGGAACTAAGAACTACAAGTGGAATGACACTAATCAAAAACCCATAGATGACTCACACCTCTGCAAACATCTATAAATGGAACCCTCATCTGAGAGATCTGGGGGCTGGAACTTTGTAATTTGTAAAGAAATGTTGTTAGTTTGTCTTTGAGAAGAAGCATTATATTGTTGGGTGATCTTGCTTTTCATGAGGTGAAGAGGGCTTTGATGCTGGGAGGATAATGCTGGATCAGACACCTGAGTTTTAATCCTCTCTTCTACTATTAGTAAATTTCTTTGAGTTTTCCTCCATATAATCGAGTATTTGTGAATCTTGTTATTTGTGAGTGCAATTGTATGGTTAACGTATTTCTGATTCTCCATTGTTTATGATATTATAGATCGAGATGCTTTGATGGTGTTTTGTTACTTTGTCTCTACAGGTATTCTCTAAAGCGGGACAAGTAGGAGAGGAGTTGCAAGCTCTATCAGGGGAGAGAGAAATCAAGCAAGGAGTCAAGCGGAAGATCCAGGTTGGTCCTCTTTGCTTCTCTCTTATCTATCATACATAAAGGAAATCACAAATTTCTTTGATTGTTTGTTTCTAAGATATCTACCCATCTTAGTGGGACTAGCAGATCGAAATGACACTAGTTTTCCTGGAAACAAAATTGCGACTCCACTGGGAAGCGAATAGTTTGTTTGTTTGTTATTATTTTTTTCCTTATAAACTACAGCTGGAGCTTGAAGTTAGCCAGATAGCCTTCGAACTGCTCTTGCTATGTAATTGCGAAGTAGATGAATGTTGCTTCAGTCAATCTCTGGCTTAGTTTATGAACTGAACATTTGACTTACAAGCATCCTAAATTCCCTTTTGGTAGCTCAATAACCTCTTAAGATCATACCCCTATACTTTGATTTTACTGTCCATCATAGCTCAGCTTAAATCACTGAACTTAGCTACAAATTTTGAGCAAAAACCCAACTCAGTTTCGCTCCCTGACCCATCACACTTTCTGTAACTAGAAACCAGTATGCATCGCACCTCCCAGGTGTAGCAGGTGAGATGCATCCCTGTTTCTGAGAAGCACAAGTGCGATGACTGAGTAATACTATTTCTCTCTTTGAAATTTGAATTTTTTCTCCTTGTTTTCAGCTCTATTCAGTTATTTTGCTGCTTATGATCAGTATCTCATTGTTGAAGCCTCCTTCCTTTACATTGTTCAGCCTCCATTGATTAGGATTAGTAATTTTTTTTATGTATTTGTCCATCATTTACGATCCTTTGTAAAAAAGTAGCTTAAATTGAACTGTCGTTTTTGATGCAAAAGTGTCGTAACTGTCATTTTTAGTCAAAAAGAAGAGTGTCGTAAAGTCTTCCTCCTCTAGATAGTTGATTGTAATTTTGTCATTGTATTTGACTTGGATTGTTAATATTTGAAGTGTCAAAAGAAATTTTCTATTCGAAATCGAAAGGTGTCGTTTTAGTCTTCCTTTCATTTTGAAAAGAAATTGTCGAAATGTCGCTTTGAAGAAAATAATTCAGATCTATGCTTAGTTTTCCTTTTTGGCATTATCACATTAAGGAAACGAAAAACAAATACATGTATTTTCATTTGCATTTAGACTGTGTGCGGAAAATGATTTAGCAAAAGTGCATTTAGTGTGTGCTCTTTGCTCTCTGTTTGGAAGAATCATAATCTTCTTTCCTTAGTAGCTAGGATTTTCATTGCTAAAAAGTAAACATCAATTGTTTATCATTTTAGATTGCACATTTAGGAATTTTACATCTACATCACGCGGTGAACCTTGAAAGACAAACTTCTAAGCAAGATCAACTCTAAAATAAATCTCAATCAACTTAACAACGCTTTGGAACCTAATGCAACACATCTAGAGGTCTAGGCTAGAGATGTGTTTCGGCATCGTAAAACTTGGTAACTATCGTTTTCATCGGAGGTTGGGTGATTCCTCCTCTTGATATGACAAGTGATAGTACAGACTTGTGCTCCCTATACCGTCAAGTATATATTGCGAGACCACAATAGGCTGATATCCTTTATCCATAGGAAGTCGTGTCTACTGCCCTATCGATCGCAATGCACTGAACACAACATTTGGGAAGATTGACTACTGTACATAAGTCCTTGGTAATTTCTCTTTAATTTACCAGCAAGGCGTATATTGAAGTTTTGCGATTGGTTTGGTAATCCCTCTGTCTAGATTTCCAGAGTAGTCACTTTCCTTCCTTTTCGACTCCTTAAAAGAAAAGGTCCATCTGAGCACTTGTCACTTCAAGCACATTAAAAGTCAAAGGGGACTAGAGTCATCTTTAACTTTTTCTTGACTTTTAAAAATTGAAAAATGAAAGTTGTGTCAAGGCATCATTAAAGTTTATTTAATTCAGAATAACATCCCTGTTCCTTCGTTGATCTTAGGTTGAGGTAATGGAGTCCACCAATCAAGGAATCCCTCTTGGGGGGAATCCTAGTCCCTTCTCTTCTTGGGGAGATATCGGTGCTCCGTATATGGCTACATTGTCCCTTCTGGGAATCACAATTGGCCTGCCAGTATAGCTATTCTCAACCTTTGTCGTTCAAAACACCATGATTCCTCAACAAACGAATCAACAACCAAATGATACTGAAGTTGTCCCTTCACCTTCTACTTCATTTGTTTCTCCCTCCCCTTCTTCCTCTTCGCTTGGTGAAACTAGTGATACTAAAAACCAAGTGGCTGAGAAGAAGAAGAAAGTGAAGGAGAAAAAGAAGAAGAGGTCAGCTAAGCAAGGGGGAAACCATGAATCATCTAGTGAAAATCCACACACCGAACTTTCCAAACCCAGATCTCCATGCATAATTTGCAAAGGAAACCATTTTCATCGAGATTTTCCCTGCATTCCGTGGATCTTGAGAGAATGGTCTCCCCATTCACACCGTCTGGTGTCATCAACCTTTGGCGATCATGTTAACAACACATCATCAACTAGTGAAAATGAAGTCAATGGACAAAAAGGAAAGGTCAGATTTCCATGTAGGTTATGTGAAGGTAATCATGCTCTTCAACGTTGTGCTCTTTTGGATGAAGCCAAAAGTGTCTTCGATAACCGTCCTGCTTCACCGCAGCAACTTCCACCTGGATACAAGAAACTCTCACCAAGTCCTTCGCTAGTTGAAAAACTGACTGACGTAACTCAATCGTCGGTCGAAACACCTATCGTTGAAAGTGAACCTTCTAAGTCCATACTGGACCAAAGTCAACAAGTCGAAATGGTAGTCGACCCAGTCTTGCCTTCAGAAGGTCCACCTTTAGATGATACTATTTCCAAAGAGAATGAAAATGATACCATTCAAATTCTTTTTGTTAATATAGAGTCTGATGAACTTGGTAGCAATCCACTCGTTCCCTTACAATAGGAGGAATGTCCCCCAGTTCAAGGGGTTCATCCAACCATTTATCCGGTACCCCCTCCAAGCAGTCTAGTTGTTTCCTTCGATTGGAATCAACTAGCAAGACCCCGCCTTCCATCTAATGTACGATTCCAGATCATAGTACAAGTTTAAAAAATGATCGTGTTTGGCACTATCATATATGAGGGGGCTTTAGTGAGTATCCTTTCCTCAACTGCTTGGAAAGAACTTGGTTCACCATCGCTTACGCCTGAGACACAAAATCTGTTAGGCTTTAACAAAGGAACTAGTCAACCATTAGGGATCCTTCTGAAGTTGCTCATAACTTTGAAAAGGAAAAGTGTTCACTTGAATGTGATGGTAGTCCAAGGGCCATTAGATTACAAACTACTCCTTGGACGTGACTCTATTTATAGCATGGAAGCTATTGTTTCCACACTCTTTCGAGTGATGTGTTTCCCGCATGAAGGAAAAATGGTGTAGCTTATCGACCAACTTTCATTTCCCAATTCAAACATAGCTACAAGTCAAACATCATCCCTAAATGGTCTCTTTGCATCAAGAATGTCTCTTCAACCTTCATTCCATCCACTTGATTGTGGCGAGTAGTCCAATGAATGTAATGAAGCTTAGGGGACATGTACCCTGATCTGCTTTGGAAGACGAACCCAGCTGGAAAGATAGGTTTCCCGATAGGTTGTGTGATTGGAAGTGTTATCTCACACCATTCACTTTTGTCCACTATGTGGACAAAGCTAAGGAAGTGTTTTGTCCAATCACAGATGAAACAATCCTACTTAAACGCAGTGACTTCAATACAATGGCCTGGAGACTCTCCTTTTCTTGATGCCTGGGGGCATGCAAACCTTTTTTATGCAAGCAAAAAATGACCAATTTCATTTTTTAGCTTTTTAGTGTTTTTAGCTTTTTAGCTTTTTAGTTTCAACTTCTTAGGTTAGGTGATTGGTCTGATCCACCATTCACATTTGTCTGCAGCATGTAGATGAAGCAAAGGAAGTGTTTTGTCTATATGGAAGACCAAACTATCCTACCTAATCTCAGTAGTTCCTTAGCTTTGTAGTTTGGTCATTTCTAGCCTACAGAAAAATGAAATGAGCATATGTTATCGTAGAGTTCAAGCTCACTAAAAAATGAGCCTACCAATGAGAGACATCTTTAATGACTGAAATGAGCAATGTTTCCACAAGGTTCAAGCTCGTTAAAAAATAAACCTGCCACTAAGCATATGTTAACGCAAGGTTCAATCTAATTAAAAAATAAACCCACCTTCAATAAATCACCTCTGTGATTACCATGCTATCGACCTTTGGAACCTTGGTTGTGTTCTTTCCATCACCTCCATCCATTTAGCCGATCATATGCTTCCACTTGATTGTTTACCATTTTGAGGAATAGTTGCGATGAGTGGTCCTGTTAGCCACACTACCATGTTTTGAGAAGTTCCAAACTTACCTCGAACCAGTTGCTACCTGAAAACACCACTCGTTCCTAAAAAATGAGTCTCTTTTAAGATCTTTTTAGACTTGTTAAATATGAAAAGATTGTCGAGCTACTAGACTCTCCAGCTTGTTAAAGTAATTGGAAGTGCCATCCCTCCTGTATTTTAATACTTTTGGACCTAAGGGATTATCACACAAAAAGATCGAGCGCTTGTCTTTTTCGGCTCGCTAAAGCGATCGAAAAGTCATCCTTTTAGTATTATTTTATACTTTTTCAGACTTAAGGGATTATGCTACGAAAAAGGACTACTATAGTTTCCTTTTCATCCCTTTTCAATCTCTATAAACATGAAAAGGACTGAGTTATCCTTGTTGTTAAACTCGTTAAAACAATAGCGACAAACTTGTCCACCCAGACAAGAACGAGTTTCATTGTCACTAGGCTCGCTAAAACATAGTGACAGGTTTGCCTGAAGGGAAAATTATAGAACAAGCATTGGTTATCCTCCTCAAGCTTGACAAAAATAAAGAGGTACTGATCAGCAATGACTGGGGAAAAATGAAAGAAAACTTGAAGAACTTCATTTGTAACAGGTCGCTCTTGAACATGACACTTTCACCAAGATTGAGTTCGGTTGGGTTATTTCGTTCACTGGTCATATCACCATTGGTCCTCTGTACCATCCATCTTTTGGGGTTAACGCTACCAATTCATCTCAGTGTCGCCGAAATGTTCAAGAGAAGTGATTCAGAGAATTCACCACCCAGCTAGTGCCTCATCCACTGCAATACCTTCACCCTCCATTTTTCATGACCGCCATTCCTGAACCTTGTATCATCATATCGTTTTCACCTCCAGAAAATCATTTGCTTCGTTTCATGTCATAGATGTGGGATACATTAAGGCCCTCATACGATGGGTCACTTTTTGTTGACATCAGCTCGTTATCCAAGAAGTTGACTTAGAAACAACCGTTTCAGTACTTTGAAGCTTGCATTCCTCAATGGCAAGTTTCTCACTTCCGATGATAGGTTTACAGCAATGGCCTTTGACCGAAAGATTTTACGTGGTGTTCTACATCGGATCATATATTCACACCATGTGAATTGTACTATAGTACCTTGAGGGTCATTATCATTATCGATGATCCCTCTTGCGCCTGTTAACATCTCACATCATTGGCTGGTAATCAGGCGATGTCTTTCCATGTTCGACTTCAGGACATCTTTTCACATGGATCGACTTGTACATCGGGCGACGATTGAACAAGTTTGAAGACCCTAGATCTAGTTTCATCCATCCGGGCTACAATATATTCAGGAGAATAAAGACATCAAATGTACAAAGAAGCTGCACAGATGATCATCCAAGCTAAGGGATGATGACTCTACATATAAAGAATCACCAATCTGCAACAACAAACGATTACCTGTCCTATATACATGAAAATGAATTTATAAAGTTGAGCATGGGAATGAACGCCTCAGCTAGATCATGAAAATAATATGATGATAATGTATTGTATTTTAATTTATACAGGTCTCCTGCAAGTTCGAATACCTTAGATCCTCATCATAAAGCATTTCACCCGACATCAAAAGATTTACGACCTCATGCTTTAGGGGGCAACTATTATAGACATATTTGGCCACTTCAACCCCAATCATATATGTCGATAAACCAAGGGCTCTTTAACCCCTAAAAGTGTTGTTTCATAGCCTAAAAGATCATGGTCAACTGATTACATCATTTCCTAGAAGTTCCACTTGAAAAACCACTCAGAACTGGCCAAAACTGGACCATACTAATGCTCCTTAGTCAAGGTGCGATGCATACTAACTCCTACACTAGCCAGGTGCGATGCATACTGAAGAAGCCTTCTGTGGGGTGCGATGAGTGAGAATGGACAAATGTTTGAGATAGTTTGCTAAGTGGATGCTCATGGAATCTTCTAGAAACTTCCTATATAACACTTGCCTCTCTGAATTCACCCAAGGATGAGTAAGAGATCCAAGTTTGCTAAGTGGATGCTCATGGAATCTTCTAGAAGCTTCCTCTATAACACTTGCCTCTCTGAATTCACCTAGGGATGAGTAAGAGATCCAAGAAATCTCCAAGTGGAACTAAGAACTACAGGTGGAATGACACTAATCAAAAACCCAGAGATGACTCACACCTTTGCAAACATCTATAAATGGATCCCTCATCTGAGAGATCTGGTGGCTGGAACTTTGTAATTTGTAAAGAAGTGGTGTTAGTTTGTCTTTGAGAAGAAGCGTTGTATTGTTGGGTGATCTTGCTTTTCATGAGGTGAAGAGGGCTTTGATGCTAGGAGGATGATGCTGGATTAGACAACTGGGTTGTAATCCTCTCTTCTACTATTAATAAAGTTCTTTGAGCTTTCCTCCATATAATCATGTATTTGTGAATCTTGCTATTTGTGAATGCAATTGTATGGTCAATGTATTTCTAATTTTGCATTGCTTATGATATTATAGATCGAGATGCTTTGATGGTGTTTTGTTACTTTGTCTCTATATGTATTCTCTAAAGCAACACAAGTTGGAGAGGAGTTGCAAGCTCTATTAGGGCAGAGAGATATCAAGCCAGGAGTCAAGCAAAAGATCTAGGTTGGTCCTCTTTTCTTCCCTCTTATCTATCATACATAAAGGAAATTTCAAATTGTTTTGATTGTTTGTTTCTAAGATAGCTACCCATCTTAGTGGGACTCACAGATCGAAAAGACATTAGTTTTCCCGGAAAAAGAGTTTATTTAATGGGGGAGTGTATTTATCTTGTCAGCTGGTCTTCACCGGGGATCTTGTCTTTTTATAGCTTTTTTGTGGCTGCTCATGACCCACTGCGAGGTAAATAGTTATTTGGGCTCAGGGGGGAATAATTTTCGTAAGGGGTTTACGGTAGCTAGTTATCACATGGCTTTGTTACAACTGGGTTGATGGTTAGATGTCCTGTCCCCTGGTTTGCATCTTTGTTTCTTGTAGTTCCTTTTGTCAAAGCTGTTGGTAATCCTTTGGTCTTCTTGAGGTGTTTCTTAGTTACAGTTTCATTTACAATTCCTCGAGTTGGAGGCAATGGGTTGGTGGTTCCTCATCATCGAAATCTTCAGGAAAATTTGGGGGTGACAGTTGCGTTGTTGTGCATTTTGGTGATTTGTGTGGTAATGTTGTTAGTTGGTGCTCCTAGCTTTGTTATAATGCGACCTATGTCATGGAATTCTCACTCCACACCCCAATCAAAAGGAATTTCGGCCAGTCAGGTAGAACCGTTGATAGCATGGGTCGAGTGGTCTTAGGGACTCGTGGGGGCCAGGGCAGCTTGAACACAACCCAATGTGGGCAAGCAGCGAGGATAGGGAAGTTGAGCAGTGTTTTTGAAAATAGCAACAAGAAATGCTAAATATAGAAATGCTAAAAATAGCATTTTGGGATACATTCCAATTTTAATTATTCCCTAAATTAAAATTGTGAATTAAAATTCGAATTTGAGCTTAGCAGCTGTTTGGAAAATAATTAATTAATTCATCTTGAGTTAATTAGTTAGAGAAAATCAAACAGGAAGTCTATGTGAAGACATTCAATAGTTATCCCTTTGATTGAGGAAGTAATCCCTTAATTAAGGAGATCAGGATGAGTTATACTTTGAGTTGTAATTAGTTAGCTCAGTTAACTGAGTTAAGTCGAGTTAGCTTAGTTCCAACAGTTTGTATAACTGATTATGAGTTCAGTTAGTCAATGCATCCATGCATGCAACTAGTGTACTTCAGATAACTAAATATTCTCTGATTAATAACTCATGCACGCCAATTCAGATAGAGGCCCAGTTGAGATCAAAGGATGGGATAGTGTACTATCAGCTACAGGAATATTCCCATGAGGATATCTCTTGCATGCAGAAAGAATTGTTTCCTTCAGGATTACACAGTTATTTCTTAGGTTTGTGAGCAGTGTGTGAGGTAATTACACATAGGTGGCATGTTGAGAACCTAGGAGAAACATCGCAAGGATATAGGAGGCTTGGAGAACTGAATGAAGGCATATGTGTTGTCTATTCTATCTATGAGCAGCAATGAGGGATTGTACTGAGAGTTGGATAGCTTGTGAGCTAAAGCTTTGTGTAATCATGAGATATTTCCACTTTTATGATAATAGAGATAGTGGGGTTTTTAGCTGAGGCTTTCCCCACAGTATTCTTCTGTGTTTATGTGTGATTGATTTATTATTCTTTGTTATATGTGTTCTATTTGATCTTGCTCAAAATTTATTAAGCTTTCATAAGTTTGTTTGTAGAAGTAGATCAAGTATTTTTATTTAGTATATTGCATTATCAAGTGATCTACAGTGAGAATTTCTACATGGTATCGGAGAAAAGGTGATCAAAGTGGAGAACAGTATACAAAGAAGGGACAAGTTCGAAGTTTGAAGTTATTGATTATAGAAATCGAATTCTTATCACATCTCAAAGTTCACCAATGGCGTTCAATGATTTGAGACTTGAGTATGCCCTGGATGGCAGCTCCAATTATATAGCCTGGAAGCATCATGTGGAAGTGGCATTAGAGGAAAATGGTTTGAAGGACTTCATTGATCAATAAGTGCCCAAGCCAACAGTAACTAGTTCCCAAAAATTGGCGGAATGGATGAAATGTGTGGCTAGAGCAAGGAGGATTCTTCTGGAGCAAGTTCGAGACCATATTGTCTCGAGTCTCCATGGGAAAGAGACACCATTTTCAATGTGGAAAACATTGAAGGATATATATCATAACAAAAATGATCAGAGGAAGCTGGCGCTAAAAGACAAGCTTTGGAAAATCAAGTGTGAAAAGGGCGACATGATCTCTACATATCTGAACAAGCTCACCACCTGCAGGGATGAGCTTGGAAGTGTAGGAATCACGACAGCCGATGGTGAGTCTTGCTCTCCTCAATCTCCCTAAGAGCTGGCATAGCTACCAAGAATTAGTAAATGGAATAGAGAAATTGCCAGATTGAGAATGACTCTGGTCGGATCTGATGCAGGAGGAGATCAAGAGAAGCACCAAATCTGGTTCTTCATCAAAGCATGATGATGAAGAAAATATAGCCTTAACGAGTAAGGCAAGGAAAGGGAAAGGGAAGGCTTCCCGTTCCAAATCGAGTTCTTCCCATGGTTGGAAGAATATTGACAAATCTTAAGTGTGATGCTTTAATTGTCATGAGGTGGGCCATTATGCAACAGATTGTCCACAGAAGAAATCCAAGAAGGGATCCTCAAAAGGATCAGATGGTGAGGCACTAGCCTCACAGTTTGAATTGGATTTTACCCTCATCACATGCATGGTTTCATCGATGGTGGGCTATGTTTGGTACTTGGATAGTGGAGCGTCATTCCAAATGACCAGTGACAAGAGTTTATTCAGTACCTTGGAGGAGAAGGACCTCCATATGCACATATAGATGGGCAATGATGGAAAGTACCATGTTTCAAGTGAAGGCACGATTTTGTTTTAGAGGGAGCATGGAACTCCTCTCACACTCACTGATGTAAAGTATGTGCCTGGACTGAAGAAGAACCTAGTATCTGTCACAATGTTGGAAGATAATGGCTATGATGTAGTCTTTAGTAAAGGAAAGGCATTCCTGACATAGATCGCCACAGGACAGACTAAGAGGATTGGGATTCGAGTGAAGAATCTCTACAAGCTGGAGGTAGATGACTGTGCTGCATTGAGTTCCAAAGTAGAGTTGGTGCAAAGCCAAGATATTGGCGAGCTATGGCATAGAAGATTGGGCCACTTGCATTATGGGGCCTTGAAGATCATGCAACAGATTTCTACCGAACTTCCCAAGGGTAAATTTGAGCAAGTGGATACATGCAAAGGTTGTACCTTGGGTAAGTATGAAAAAATTTCCTTTCAGTATCAAGATAGTCGAGCTGAAGCAATCTTGGAGCAAGTTCATACAGATGTTTGTTTACCATTATCGACAGCCTCCATCGCTAAACAAAGGTACTATGTTTTTCAATGATGATTTTTTTCGTAGATGTTGGATCTATTTCATGCAGAAGAATGATCAAATCTTCTCAAGGTTTTGTGAGTTCAAAGCCTTGGTTGAGAAAGAATCTGGAAAGAAAATCAAGGCCTTGTGAAGAAAAAATGGTGGAGAGTATGACTCTCAAAAGTTTAAGGGCTTTTGTGCAGTAGAAGGAATTAAAGGGGAGTTGACGGCACCCCATAACCCACAGAAAAATGGGGTGGCCGAAAGGAAGAACAAAACGATTGTGGGAGCACCTCGGGTAATGCTGCATGACCAAGGCCTACCACTTCATTTGTGGGCTGAAGCATGCAATACAATGGTATACTTGCAAAATACAAGTCTACATCGCATACTTGGGATGAAGACACCATAGGAGGCTTTCTCCAGGAAGAGACTAGTTGTGAGTCACTTTAGGATCTTTGGCTCATTGGTATTTTTCCATGTGACCAAAGATGCTCAGAAGAAGCTAGAGCCAATAGAAGAGTTAGGGATACTTGTGGGGTACACTAATACACCCCACAGCTATCAGGTGTTCTTGCCTACCAGTTAGAGGACAATGGTACGCAAAGATCTAAAGTTTGACAAGTAGAAGGCCATGTGAGTTTCCCTTGAGAGGGAGCTCAAGTTGCATGCAGAGGAGGAGCCTTAGACTGATGCGGAGCAGCCACATGCAGAGGATCCAGGAGTGGAGACATCCACTCATGCAGAGTCTTCCAGAGATGGGTGGAAATGCTCAAGGGAAGTTGATAGATTGTTGATAGATGCAAGAGAGAATGTGGGAGAGGCATCTTTTCAGCACAGATAGAGGAGGTCACCTAAGCGGTGCACTGGTTAAATGGCCCTTGTTGGGGAATGTATAGAGACTGAACCATCTTCCTTCGAGGAAGCAGTGCAGCAGCGAGTCTGGGTTGATGCTATGGTGGAGGAGTATGACTCCATAGTTCAGAACAGTGTTTGGGATGTTGTTCTAGGACTAGAGAACAAGTCAGTGGTGAGTTACCATTGGATTTACAAGGTAAAGCAAGCCGTTGATGGTAGTGTGGAGAAACATAAGGCAAGGTTTATTGCCCATGGTTTCTCACAAGTCGAGGGGATCGACTATGATAAGAATTTTTCTCCTGTAGCAAGGTACTCATCTATCAGATCGTTGTTGGCACTATCAGCACAGATGGGTTGGAGGATCCATCAGATGGATGTGAAGACTGCATTCCTCAATGGCAAGATTGAGGAAGAGGTGTACATAAAGCAACCGAAAGGATTTGATACCTTCGATTGTGAGTCGCATGTGTGCCAACTAAAGAGAGCTTTGTATGGGCTGAAGCAAGCACCTCGTGCTTGGTACACCAATATCGACAACTATTTCACTGGGTTGGGCTTCAGAAAGAGTGAAGCGGATGCGAACCTATACCACATCATGGTAGAAGGTAAGCCATTGATCATATTTTTCCTTATGTTGATGATCTAATACTAACACGTGATGATCACTTGATCAAGTCTTACAAGGAGGACCTTACAAAAGAGTTCGAGATGAAGGAAATGGGTCTCATGCACTACCTTCTAGGCATGGAACTGTGGCAGAAGGATGGGGAAGTGTTTGTGTCTCAAGGCAAGTATACCAATGAGATACTCAGGAGATTCCACATGGAGAAGTATAAGGCCATGCAGACTCCTCTAGCAGGTAATTGGAGGAAGGAGGATGCTACTTCAGTTGAGGTAGTAGCTGCTACTGTGTATCGATAGCTTGTGGGTTCATTGATGTATTTAGTGAACACACGACGAGATTTGTGCCTTGCAGCAAACCAGCCGAGTCAAGCTATGGTTCAACCTACCAAGCTCTTTTGGAATGCAACTAAGAATCTGCTGAGATACCTTAGAGGCACATCTCAGTATGGATTATGGTACATACGGATAGAGGGAGTGAAGATTTAGGGCTTCACAGGTGCAGATTGGGTAGTGAGTCGATCAGATCAGAAGAGCACTTTAGGAGGAATTTTCAACCTTGGTTTAGCTGCAGTTTCTTGGTACAGTAGGAAACAAAGGTTAGTTGCACATAGCTTAGCAGAGGAAGCATACATGGCTACAAGCCAGGCAACATGTGAGGCCATTTGGATGCGGAAAATTCTAGTTGGATTGTTTGATCAGAGGATGGATTCAACTGTGATCTATTGTGATAATCAGAGTTGTATCAAACTCTCTGAGAATCCAATATTTCATGACAATTCCAAGCACATCGATATCCGGTGTCATCATCTTCAAGACTATGCGGTGAAGAGGATCATGTTATTGCAGTATGTTTCGACCGAGGAGCAGGATGCAAACATTTTGACTAAGGCATTGTTAAAATGCAAATTCGAGTTCCACAGAGATAGGATCGAGGTGACAGATAATCTCTTTCTTATTGAGAGGGAGTGTTAAAAATAGCAACAAGAAATGCTAAATTTAGAACTGCTAAAAATAACATTACTATAAATAGCATTCCGGGATACATTCCAATTTTAATTAGTCCCTAAATTAAAATTGTGAGTTAAAATTCAAATTTGAGCTCAGCAGCTATTTGGAAATTAATTAATTAATTCATATTGAGTTAATTAGTAAGAGAAAATCAAACACAAAGTCTATGTGAAGACATGCAACAATTATCCCTTTGATTGAGGAAGTTATCCCTTAATTAAGGAGATTAGGATGAGTTGTACTTTGAGTTGTAATTAGTTAGCTCAATTAATTGAATTAAGTCTAATTGGATTAGTTCCAATAGTTTGTGGCACTGATTGTCGGTTTAGTTAGTCAATGCATGCATGCATGCGACTAGTGTACTTCAGATAACGATATATTCTCTCATAAATAACTCATGCATGTCAATTCAAACATAGACCCAAATGACATCAAAGGATGGTACAATGTTCTATTAGTTGTAAGAATATTCCCATGAGGATATCCCTTTCATGCAAAAGGAATTGTTTCCTTGAGGATTGCGATGTTATTTCTGAGGTTTGTGAGCAGTATGTGAGGTAATTACACACAGGTGGTAGCTTGAGGACCCAGAAGAAACTACGCAAGGGAATAGGAGGCTTGGAGGACTGAAGGAAGGCATATGTGTTGTCTATTCTGTCTATGAGCAACAGTGAGGGATTGTACTGAGAGATGGATAGCTTGTGAACTAAAGCTTTGTGTAATCCTGAGATATTTCCACTTGTATGATAATACAGATAGCGGGGTTTTTAGCTGAGTCTTTCCCCAGAGTGTTCTTCTATGTTCATGTGTGATTGATATCTTATTCTTTGTTATATGTGTTCTATTTGATCTTGCTTAAAATCGATTAAGCTTCCGCAAGTTTGTTTGTAGAAGTAGATCAAGTATTTTTCTTTAGTATATTGCATTATGAGGTGAGCTACAATGAGAATTTCTACAAGTGTGACACGCAGGGCAACAAGCGGTTGGAAGATCACCGCATGTGTAGGGGCGTGACAGTTGGTATCAGAGCTCGGTTGGAGCTGGTGAGCAAAGGTTGCTCGTGACAGTGACAAGGGTACTTGCAGGTGAAGGAAGCCGTTTCACACGAAGTGAAACAAGGGTTGGTTCAGGTTGCAGGATACCCAGTAGAATTGTTGAATGGTCGAGACTAGATCACTAAGGAAGGAGAAGCTGGTCAAGATGGCAGCTGGTCTCAAGCCGGGTCTAGTCATGATGGCAAAGAAACTACTATGGAGTTCATTGAAAGGGTGTTGGTAAAGGTAGAAAATATGGAGATTTCTTTTGAAGAGAAACTCGATGAACTTTGAATACAGAATGATGAGCTCAAGACACAAAATGAGTACACTGAATTTAGGTGTGCACAATTTGAACAAAGGATCAAAGAGGTTGCGGAATCAAGAGATCAATGTCTTGCAGAGATCGTGAAGTTGAAAAAGACTCTTGAAGATACAAAGAATGAGGTTGCGATTGTGAAGAAGGCCGTGGGGCATAACTCAGGTGGAAGAGTGCCTCATGTGAAGGTCAAGGAACCGGAGTCTTATGATGGAACAAGGAAGGCAACAATTCTTGGCAACTTCTTGTGGGACATAGAGCAGTACTTGGAGCGGTTGAACCTGGTTGATGGTGAGACACAAGTCAAGGTAGCTACTCAGTTCTTGACAAACGATGCTAAGATGTGGTGGCGAAGGAGTGTGGAGCAAATTGCCAATGGCAATGCTAATGACATCACTTCGTGGAAAGACTTGAAGAAAGCTTTGCAGACCCACTTCAATCGTCAGAATGACACATGGGAAGTAAGGACCAAACTCAAGTACATAAAGCAAATAGGAAGCCTACAAGCATACCAGCAAGAGTACTCAAGTGCAGCTTTGGAACATCATGACATGGCTGAAAAGGACAAGGTGTTCAACTTCATTATGGGATTGAAGCCTTGGGCACGCAATGAGGTAAGGAGGCAGAAGCTTAACACACTTGAAGAAGCTTTTGCTACAGTTGATAGGATGGTGGATCACTTTGAGGAGACTTCTGATGACAAGAAGAAGAAGTCCGAAAGGCCAAAAGAGAAGAAGAATGATGATACTCCAAAATCAGATGATGGTTCAAAGATGAAGAAACCTTTGAAGTGTTGGTTATGTGAAGGACCACACACGGTGAAGAATTGCCCCTCTAAACTAAAGGTGGCTACGGTTGCACAATCTGATGATGAGGGTAATGATGCTTCTGTGGGGATGATGCAGATACTTGGTGCTTCTGGTACTACAAAAGTAGTCTCTAAGAGAGACCCGGAAAGAAACAAGTTAGAGTATGTTCGAATGAAGGTTGGAGGTACTAATGTGCTCACTATGGTGGATAGTGGAGCCTCTCACAACTTCATGAGCGAGGATACTGCGAGAAGAATTGGGTTGAAGTTTGTATCAGCTAAGACACAAATGAAGACAATAAATTCTCCTCCTACGGACATTCTTGGTATAGCTGAGAAGGTGGACACTACACTTGGTGAATGGACCAGGAAGGTGGACTTCACTATAGTGCGGATTGATGACTATGAGGTTGTATTGGGGATGGAATTTATGAAGCAATTCGATGCTATGATTGTAACACATTTGAAAAAGCTCTACATTTATGATGGGAGGGAAGATGTGCCCATCGGTGTGCCTACCGTTGGTGCAACAAGACCTTATTGTAAAGTGGGAGCGATGCAAATGGAGGATAAGGAAAAGGTGAACAAGCGGTTGTCCACTGTTGAGGCAAAGCTTGTGGAGCAGTCAATGGTCATCAAGACACTTTCAGATAGCATCTTGGACTTGACAAGAAGGCTAGAGCTGGTGGAAGATGATGATGATGATGAGGTATATGTGAGGCCGGATGTCCAGAAGGAAGACCGGGTTGCTTATCTACAAAGGATAGAGATTGAAGATCTTGATAGATGGATTGAGTTGATTAGTGAGGGAGAGCCTTCCGGCTCTACCCCCTCTACATCTTCTTAGATAAGTAAGAAGATGGGCTCATTGTTAGCTGCTCATGGCAGTGAGTCCTCAAGCATATAGAGCAGGTATGATTGATGATGGCATGTTGCAGATGAGATGGATGGAGTTTCCATGGACCTGAGCATGGATTATGGAGATACATACTTTGGTATGGTGAGCTTGGTGGCAGTGGTCACTAGGCTGAGACATAGTGGAGATAGTGGTTCTACATGTGTTGCAGTGATGATTGCCTTATGTGGAGGAGTCAACATCATGGATGATGGTATGTTGTCGAGGACGACAACAATTTTAGGTGGAGGAGAATGTAAGGCCTTCGGGTGATTGTGTGACGGGCACCGGGCGTGGGCGCACGACGGGCGCGTGACAAACAAGTTTGCGATGAGCTGCGGTGAAGATACGACGAAACATGCGATGTTATGGAGCACGTGAAAACGACTAAGTGTTGAACGTCATCGCAATTGGGCGCGCATGTTATGAGGACGTGCGGAAGGTTTATATGCGATGATGGATGGGCGGTGAACATATACCAAGCCGACAGGTAATAAAACAAAGGTTTGGGCGTTCATCTTAATATTTAGAGAGTCGGCCCAAGGTAGTACGCACTTGTGTTATGCGTATAAATGGAAGTGGACTGCGGTACATTTGCATCAACTCATCTTCGCTCTCTTATCAATGCAAAGGGGTAAAACAACCTACGCAAGGGTAAAGGGGAATACGCATGGGTTATGCGTAGTTCATCCATTGCGCAGAGTTGGAATTTTGACGTCGGTTGAGATGTGAAGGCTGGTTATGCAGATAATTGTGTGCAGGATTTGACAAGGTGAAATAGGTGGCTCAGGTGAGCGTTCCACCTTGTGCAAAGGTGCACATAATTGTAAAAGGTTGTTCTATGCCTTGATTGTAAAATTATTCTAAGTATTGGCTTGGAGCTTGCCAAGCATACTTGTATTGTAATATTGAAGAAGCTGTTATGATATATTGTTGGGTAGACTTTCTGGGAGTTGCCCCTCCCTTCATACTTACTTATTGTTGATGTTCTCGGTTAATTGTATATGGTTAATGATTGAGAATGGTCTTCACTAAAGTATAAAAGATAATGCTTTTACTTGATTATAAAACATAAACTAAGTATGTTCATGTTGAAGTAGGCGTAGTCCACGGATGTTAGTATTGTTAAAAGAAAGCGTTCGGTGGTGCCGCACCTCGCTACAAGCGGTTGGAAGATCACCGCAGGTGTAGGGACGTGACACTTTGCTTCTTAACGAATACTGAGCTTGTGCATCAATATTGCTGATTTTTATGAAAACTCAAAGGCAAGAGAGTCTTCTTGTAATGAAATGGGTGAGAAATTTACGTGGGGATCATAGCCACACAATTAGTTCATCTGTTTTTATTTGCCATGTATATTGTCCCTTTATGGCCATCGCTCAACTTTTCAAATTTGATTATGATGGCCGGCAAGAGTTCGAAAGTCCTTGTGCACGTTGGGTTCGCGTATGTCATCCCTGATCAGTCACTATCTTTACAAATTCGCAATTCACTAATTCATTTAATTTTTCCGAATTTTTCGTCTCAATCAAGAAGATATGCTAATGTAACAGTGTTGAATTGAAATCCGTAATCACATATTCTGTTTATTTAACCCGTGGAAATTGAAAAAACTAATTCGCTAAAATGCACTTCAAGTTTTTATAGTTCAACGATGAGTCGATGAGAACCTTTGACAATGTTCGTACAGTGGACAAGCATAATTATCAAGTTTGAATTCGGAAATTTTTAGGGGGGGAATTGGATTATATATATATATATATTTTGTTTTTAGGGGGGGGGAAATTGGATTATATATATATATATATTTTGTTTTTGATGATTTTTTTTGTTTATTTTAAATTTTGAATAAAAATATTTACATTTTATGGCCTTTCCAATACATTTAAATAATTTTTAATAAGTCTAAATAATGTAACAACTTTATAATTATAGTTTAGTAAAAAAAAAATCTACATTTTTTCTTCCCAATCAGTTAAATTTAACTCCACAGTAGATTTAAATAATTTCTAATAAATCTAGATAATATAACAACTTTATAATTATAGTTTAGTAAAAAGAAAAAAATCCATTTTTTTCTCCCCAAACACTTAAATTTAACTCCATAGATAATTGTGCTTGAGCTAGAGGCGATCTGAGATGGGTGACCTCGTGGGAAGTCTTGGTTATCAGGTGCAAGCCCCGGAAGTGATGATTCACCCTCTATGATTCATTTCACTAGTTTCAATCCCACTTCTTCACCCCTATGATTGACCCTCATGATTCATTTCACTAGTTTCAATCCCACTTCTTCACCCCTGTGGGCATCACCCAATGCAATGAGTGCTAAGTGGACTATTCAAAAATCATGAGAAATTAATGAGTTATGACTATTTCTCATGGAAATGGGCATACATGAATTACTTACTTAAAGCAGTTCAATCCCAAAAATGATACCTAGATTAATGACTTACTTAACGCAGGTGAATCTGAAAAATGATGTCTAATATAATGCACTGCGAAAACTCTCAATACTTAATTCAAAAAGAGTGAGGGGAACTCTAATTGAATGGTTCATGAGGCACAATACTTGCTAAGGTTTTGCAAATGGGGTAGCAAGCTAAGTGGGCTTGATTGTGGGGGAAACTCTATAGTTAGAGCGCTTGACCTAGAGGCGATCTGGGATGGGTGAATTTCTGGTTGAGGCTATGTGATTCATTTCAATATCAATCCCACTTCTTCACCCTTGTGAGTATCATTCATTTCACTAGTTTCAATCCCACTTCTTCACCGCTAAGAGCGTCACCCGATGCAATAAGTGCTAAATGGACTATTCAAAAATCATGAAAAATTAGTCACCCGATGCAATGAGTGCTAAGTGGACTATTCAAAAATCATGAGAAATTAGTCAGTGACAACTACTTCTCATGAAAATGGTCATAGATGAATGACTTGCTTAACGAAGTTGAATCCCAAAAATAATATCTAATATAATGCACTCCAAAAGTCCTTAATACTTAATAGTTTGTTAGATTCAAAACCTATTTCTCCAAAATTCTTATATAATTAATACACAAAAATCATTATATTAATTCACTAAAATCATCCCTTCACAGAGCAAACATACGAAAAAGTCCAGCACTCCAAACTCCTTATAAAACAGTCCTACACATGATCGAATGGAATATTCCTTATAGAGCCAACATCCATGTCATGTCTAACCAGAAATTCCAGCACTCCAAACTCCTTATAAAACAGTGCTACGTTAGACATGCTCGAATGGACAACATCATGGACGAAACGGATCTTATTGAATAATTCGCCATTCGAATCGTATGGCGAATTTCCGAATTTTTTCTCCTGATTGGGCCGAGATTCCGAAAGACATTCCGAAAGCAGGAATCTCCAAGCGTGTAGATTATCACTCAGCAATTCATGAACGTTGAAGGAGAGTAAGATGGGTCTGTCAAATTCCTTGTCAGCCCCAACGATCATTTTGAACTGAACCGCGAAGAGCGGTTTAACTATTCAAACTGGTTTAACTATTCCACGTTTTTGCTCTTTTCTAGTTTGATATTTTTCGGGGAGCTTTTAACTTTATGAAATCCGAATGTTTTCGAAATTTTGTACACACTGAATCCGTTATATATTCAAAAGTAATTTGAATGGTAAGAAATCTCAATGTTATCACAAATTATACGATTAAATTAAAGGATATTTATTTTTTAATCATAAATATAAAAAAATATGGAAATCTTTCTACTACATTTTTGGCCGATTATAAATTTGGTTAAATTAATTAAATTAGAAAAACAATAATTTGAAAGAATTTTTAATTTTGTAATTTATTATTTAAATTTATTTAAATTATTATTTGGTTTTATTTTAATTTATATTTATTAGTGTTGGGAGGATTTTTTTTTTTTTTAAACAAGTTTGTATCTCAAGATATTTGATCTATCTAACTTGATAATATTCTCAATTGGCATGAATGTACGCCGATTTACTTATTAATTGTAAAAATAACTCAAAATTTGCAGTTGCTAATGAAATCAGACTCAAATCAATATACACAAGTTTCTTCTACTAAATGCTACAAAATTAAAATTCACAATATAAACAGATGGATGGAATCATTCAATCACAATGAACAATGTTTTTTATTAGGGAACCCAACTGAGAAAATCCTTTCTTTTGTTTGTATTAAATTAGATGAAAACAATGCTCTATTACAATGACAACTTCAATGTTTGAAGCTCAACCTACACTACAATACTAATCACCTCCTTTTGAGTCTCACCTCCTTATCACCTCCTTTTGAGTCTGCTTTGCCCAATACTTGGGAAAAATATGTCTCCTACTTCCTTCTATTTCTTTGCACATTTTTTGCTCCTAAAAATAGAAAAGCTCATATTTCCTTGGGCAAACCCAAAGAGAATTAGCTCACCTACTCAATGCAAACTCGTCAAACTCTATATAGTCACTAATATACATAATGATTACAATTATGTTTTTTCCCTCCATTCCACTAGGCAATTCGAATTGCATGCATGACTAGGGCTATTTTTAGTAAATTGACTAGTTAACTAAGAAATCAATGAGTTTACAAGAGTTACAACTACTGAAATGAAATCATACTAACTCAACTCGAATTAACCGACTTAATTGAGTGATTTGGCCATGTCACTCTTGCTAACTACAACTCAAGTCATCCTGCTGAAGTGGAAATTGGAATTTCTCCATTTGACTAATGCACAAATCAATTGAAACATTTTCTTGCTACAATTTAACATTCATTATAATTATAACTAGACTTGTTAATTTAATGTATTTTATTTTATTTTAGTTTAGTTTTATGTAATTTGATTGATAATTATAATTATAATTATTAATTATTAATACTTTAATTTACTTCATTTTATTTAGACTAAGTCAAAGTGTTTAACAATGCATTACAACATCTCTAGTATAATCTTTTGAGGTGTCCACCATTTGGTTCACTAGGTTTTGAATATATGATAATTGGGTGTATTGTTAAGGCACTCCTTTTTATCGGGACTTATGCGTGAACGAAACCGAATACAAATATAAACATAAACACATAAATGCAGCTGACATAAAACATCATTTCATTAATATCAAAGAACTGAAATCTGCTTACATACAAAATGGAAATAAACTAGCTCGACCAATGGTAGCTTATCTATCACAAGAGATGTGGCTGCTACATGGCTCTGAACTGTGTTTCAATGAAGCTTGAAGAGCTATTTATTATTGAGAAACAATGAGAAACCCTAAACATCCAAAAACCTAACCCTAGGAGATGAAGCACCAAAATTATGGGCCCCGTTTGTGTAAATTAGTACATCGAATTCTCTGGGACATAACTTTAGCATATGATCTCCATTTGATGCAGACAATAACTTGTTAGGAACATATATCCATAGACTATAACTTTCGGTATGATAGGGCCCATAAAGATATATGTTTCCATGTTTTCCCAAAAAATGTCATTTGGGACCCCAAAACGACTTTGGAAGTTTAGGACCCGAAAAGCTATCAAAAATGTAAATTGTGTTACAACTACGGAAACTAAAAGAAATAATGGTGCAATACTTGAGGTCCAATTGGAATAGGTGGTGGCAACCAATATCCACATGGATCACCTTGACACTAAGTGGGTGCATTGTTAAGATACTCATTGATGTTAATGTTACTAGTTCAAAACCTATGGGTACTAAAAGCTATCTAACTATTTTGGGATGTTACTTAATCTATAAAAACATGATTTGAATTGTTTCTTATTAAGTATTAATAAATTTTAAAATTTTGTATTTGAATAATGTTAGGAGGAGACTGAATTGTTAATCTAAAATGAAGTAATTTCACAAGGCATAACTAATTTTTTCCAGTATAACCTCACATTAGTTCTTTCTCTTAGTGGATTAGCTCATTATTTTCTTAGAATAAGATGAACGATAGTAAATCTATGTTATAATATGACTTGCATAAATTTTTGGTGGATAATAACCACTTGTGAGTTTGCATAAATTTTGGTGGGTAGTAATGACTATTAATTCTATACGTTTGTAATTCTAGTCATGAATAAATGCTAAAAAAACATAAATAATAGTGGGAATTAACTCATTATAAATATATTTATTTATATCTTAAGCCTATCCATTTTACTTGTTACTGGTTCAAATTATCGTGTAAAATAAGTTATGGTAAATGTGTTATGTACTTGAATATGAAATATTTTCAAATATTTTTACGAAGGTTAATAATAAAAATTAGCTAGATAAATATCTAAGTATCATGCACGAATATTGCAACTAACTTATTATAGATCTAGTGCAAACATAACTCTCGATTTTGTTCTCGCATAACTCTCGATTTTGTTCTCGCCATAGTTATAAGAAAATATCAAATGTTCTATGAATTATTTATTCATATAGATCTATTATTCTTATTCTCGCATCTAGGGCATCTTTATTATTGTTTTCCATTTCAATAAATAATTATTAATGTGCTATATATTTATAATTTTTTGAGAAGCCAACAATGTCTACACTTATTTATACACATTTACAAATATGGCAAGATCTCATTTACGAATATTGCAACATTTTATGCCTACTAAAACTTTATTAAACCAACATTTAATGTTTATACTCACACTACAACATTTCCTTATATTAAAATGCAAAGTGAATTTGGACGCAATAAATTTAATTGTAAATATGATTAAATTGAAAAATCAATATTAACTAATCTTTAAAATCAACTATTAATATTACAATCTATTATTCAAATATATTTTAATTATAAATTTAAGTTATTTAATTATTAAATTTAAGTTATTTAATTATTAAATTATAAAAACAATTAATGTTACAAAATCAATCATCGATTCTTGAGTCAGTATTGTGGAAATGCTATTTTCTAAGTTTAAGTCAACTGTACTTTGCTTTAAATTATTAAATTTATAATCTATAAATTATAAAATGAATAATTTATTTTTAAAATTTAATTAAATTATATACTTTAATTATTTAATAATAAAATTACACTACCCAATCATTAAAAAAATTCGGAACTTGTGTTAAACATTATTTCACCACATCTTTTTTAGAAAATCGATTATTGATTCTGTCACTAACCCTAAACATTGCAGCAGCTCGTTCCTCTTTGGGATAAATGCAACGGAAGGGTTAAAGGAAACGTTATCAGGATGATGTATGATTCAAAATAACTAGGAGGTATATCAGAATCAATCAATTCATAGCGTAAACAAAATTAAAATTCGATGTGATTCAACTTTCATTAGGACCATCATTTAAGAAATGCTTAAGTTTCATGAGACCTGGAAAATCTCATTTTTTTAGAGTAACGTGAACCTATGTTCCCTGACTCTTTGTGAGTTCCTCAATCTATCAACCCATTAAGAACTGTTTATGTCACGGTTACAATTTTTAAAAATCATATGCTTATCCCCAATGTTTAATATGAGGATCTCAAGGGTGATTTATAGTACATATGGTATCTACTATTGTATTATGAATAACAAATTGTCAGCTCATCTTGGTGGAAGAACCAGATTCATTCAATTGATTTTCTTTCGTTTCGAAGTTTCTCCTATCCATTTACCCAATAAGAATCATTTATTCTTATTTAGGTCATGCTTTTAAAATTTACAAGATGATATTATTATCCATGAGCTTTAATACTAGTACTTTTCAAATTATGTACATTTTATGATTTATAATACATATTATATTCATTTGTGTATTCGAATGTTAAATTATTTTATTATTGTATGCAAGGGATTTTTTTTTTTTAATATCTCCGTTTTTATGAATTATATTTAGCATAGGCATATGCATTGGAGTTGTAGCTGTTATCATTCTTTTTCCAAATAATATGATTCATATTTCCGCTGACCTTTTTAAGAAAAGTTATGCCTTTTGAAATGAGACTAGTACTAATGACATTTCCTTCGTATCCATGAACTTATTCATGTCATTGGCACATGTTATTTGAAATGGAACAATCGTTGGTCTTGACACTAGATGTATAAGCTCATTTGAATCCTTGGTTTTCCCAATGTAATAGTTGTTCGTCTTTGAATTTTTCTGCCAGGACGGTTCTGAATTTTTTCTGTCGATCCAAGTTTGTACTTACTTTTCCCTTGCGCATGACCCTCCCATATGTTCACGATAAAAATAATTTATATATTAGAGGGTTATGCACCTGTAGTTTACAAGTATTGGCGCTTTAGGTTAACTCCCTTATTTCAAAGAACATAAGTGTTAACTTCTTTATTTCGAAGAACATAACTGTTAGTCAAATAATCTATAAGTTCTCCCTCTATGAATAATAGATAGTTAGTGGGTACTATTCGATGTATAACATTTATCATATGCCTAATTAATGTTTTGTATTCATTATGAGATCACAAGTAGTTAAGGACGAAGAAACTACGTATATGAATAATAATTTATGTATTATTTTTTGTCCTTAATAGGAGGTTTCCCTTTCAATTGCTCTTATTAATATTACTCTCATTTTTGTGTTATCAATTCAAGAATTATGTTTGTTAGTTCATTATATATTTTTTCCTTATTTTATATTTTAATGTTTATATTTCTTGAGTATTGCTTCGTATCGTTGTTCATGTCCATTTATTACATTATAAGGGGTGATAGAGGTCTTTCTTATAATAACATGAATTGAAATCGTAGATAAATTTATTTCAAAGTTAAAATTGTGTTTTAATATCTTTAAGAATAGTGTTCTATCATTTATTAGATAAAAATATTGATGGAACATATACATGTAAGAAATAGAAGTGGAGACTCCTAGTTGGGAACCTTTGTATTCATTTGTTGGGACATGGTGAGTAGTATTGCATTTTATAGAATTTATGTATAGATACAATTTTCCATGTACTATTACGTATATTAGAAGTCTCATGTAACAATTGAAATAAGTTTTTATAAAATTATGGATAATCTTGTTTCTATAGTAAACCAAGAACAACGCTTGAATACATCACTAGATCAAATACTTAGTATTATAACAAAGGGCATAATCCATCCTTCTTATTTGTCACTAGGAAAGATTCAACTGGTACTATATTGTTGGAGACCTACATGTAGATCATAGACTTATTCTGCATAACGTTCATTTTTCCATTGGAACTTGTAAACACTAGCTTTTGTAGAATGAACGTCTAAACAAAAAAAAAATCTCTTAGAATATCAAGGATTTGCAAATTCCAATATTCCAATAATACTCAAGCCTAATATAATTCCTAATAATATATTGAAAAATAGTAGTTTAGATATAGTCCATAACATTGCATGTGATTTGTCTGAAAAAAAATTGTTAGTGTTATGTTTGTGTCCTTTCCCAATATTCTAATATAAACAACAATTATTAGTTGTAAGCTAACATAGAGTTCCTTAAGTTCGTAACTGTGATAACTATCCTTTGATAATGCTACATATATTTCAAATAATATAAATAATGGGAAAAGCCCCAAGGGTTAGCTCAGTTGGTCAAAATCAGTGCCTCGCCATTAGGAGGTCACAGGG
The DNA here is from genome assembly GCA_031772625.1 of Pinus tabuliformis. Classification (NCBI taxonomy): domain Eukaryota; kingdom Viridiplantae; phylum Streptophyta; class Pinopsida; order Pinales; family Pinaceae; genus Pinus; species Pinus tabuliformis. Next base: position 1,385,932,531 of record CM062820.1, on the reverse strand, counting down.
TACAATCTCCTCGAAGCTCTTGGGGTGAGCCCTTACTAGTGGGTCGCGGGGCTAGATTCCCTTTAGGATCGATTAGCCCAGATTTTTCCATGGATGTAGTGCCACCTGTTGACCAGGGTGTTCGTGAACGATAACCTATATATATATATATATATATATATATATATATATATATATATATATATATATATATATATATATATATATATATATAGATATAGATATATATAATGGGAATCCTATTTTATTGGATACAATAGATATATAGATCTTGTTTTTCTATTTTTATGATGTTATATGAAGTCTAGGATCATTTATGATCTAGGTTAGGGGCAAATTTATACATGGTATTAGAGTAGGGATTGTTTACCCTTATTGCTTGTCTAAGGACATATTTAACTCCAATTTCTCAACTACCTAATTTTTGAATTTATGATCATTTTTTTATTATTTTTTTTTTCTTGACTATTCCTTTTATTTATGGATCTACATGGGATCTCTCACATTATTATTTAATCCAATGATTATAGAATAAGTCCTAAAAAAATATTAGATATATAGCATAAGATACACCCACCACATCACCTATATGGCCTACATGGTATTCAATTAATTGTAGGGATACTAGTGGTTTCCCTTTCATAATGAAACGATATTGCATGGTATATCCATTGTTATTGTTTTGTGGCATTATTTTTTATCTATTTCATCCTAATTAATTGATCTATATATAACACTATATTGTGGTGTCTTGAAGCCTCTTCTCATGATCCTTTTCTACCTCTATCATGACTCTATTCCTCTTTTTGATCATGTTCTTCATCTAGTACCACGGATTCTCATTTAATCAACAAGTAGTGTCATGTGTGCTCCAAAATATTGGAAATGGCCTTATCCCATAATGGCTCTAGCTTGTGGATAATGTTATTATGTATTCTTCATATCTTAGCGATATATGAAAATGTTTATACTTTTTGTGGGTGTGATATTGGCCTCTCCTTTACATAACACCAATAAAGAGTAGAATACTAGTTTAATATGTGGTTTATGGCACTTAAATCTTGATATCAATGATTAGTTTTCTAGATTGTGTAGTTCTAGGATCAATGAGTACAATTCATTGACACCTGTACCTTGTGCGCTATGACAAAGGATATGCATGTTCAAGTGTCTTTGCATATTCAAAATCATAGTGTGAGTTGATATGCTTGATGTACATAGGTTATGTCAATACAAATCTTGACTTTCCACCAATTTTATGTGAGAATTATTTTATCCTCTTAGCCCCTTCTTTATAAATAATATTTTTTCATTAAAGATTATTGCAATTTTGTAGATCTCGTAGGTCTTGGTACATTTGTTGTTTTGTAGACATTTGCAAATGAGGAGATGAGTCAAGTGTGGCTTCATGAGCCTCGTTTTTTGGGATTGTTTCATTTTTTTAGTGCCCAATAACCCTCAAATAACATATTTCCTATGCGATTAGAAAAAAATTAGATCTAGTTTAATAAATACATATTGTGTGTTCAGTGTTTCTTGCAACAAATTTTAGAAAAAAAATTGCCATAGGTTGCAAATAGTCCAATAAACAAATTATGAGTATTTTACAAGTTTAACCTTAAGTGACTACACATTCATATTCTATACTCATAAATAGGAAAAATAATAGTGCAAACAATGAAATCATGTAGTAGATCTCCAAATTAAAAATTGTTGATGGATTTACTAAATTGGTATCATCAGTGAGAGATATATTGAATTGTAGTTCTGTAGACCTACTCCTTGAGGTGGCTCATTTAGAATCATGTACTTTCAATAAAATTGTCCCTTGCTCAAAAGGGTAATCAAGGCAATAGAGAAAGAAAATAAAAATAATTGATTTGAACTAGTGAGGAGAGCTCAAATTCTATAAAATCAAACATTCCATGGTGAAAATGGTCATCGTTAATGAGAAGGAAAACTTGTATTTTATATAAAAAAATGGTTTCCAAATTTATGAAGTCAAATTTAAAAAATAATTGATAGACTAAATACTGATTTAACAATGTATATTTTAATCCTGTACAACAGTTACCTATAAACGAATTCTTAAAACAAAAAATATACAATGGAGGGAACATAAAACAAATACACAGAGATTTTCCCCTCGATCCCAAAATGGGTACTACTAGATTGATTTTTTCATTATGTTTCTTTTAATTTTATAATATATGTGTATATGTGTGTGTGTTGAAGCTTTCATAAACCCCAATCCATTAATATTGGATTAGAACAAAACCGTAGTTCCCTTGATTGTATCTACAAAACACTATGGGAAATATATATATATATATATATGTTGAAGCATTCGTAAACCTCAATCCATTAATCTTGGATTAGAACATAACCGTAGTTCGCTTGATTGGATCTACAAAACACTATGGGAAGAAAATTGTCATACCTAAACCCATGTGCAAAACCCATACAAAATATCATGGGTAGGTCCACCCACCATATTTGGGTCCACCACACATCCTTGGGTTTGCATATATATCGGGAAAAAAATTGGGGGGTTTCCCTAGACATCATGTAGGGGGGTCTAACTCCCACCTGTAAACACCAAAAAAATGGGGGTCGTTGTCCCCCTATGACCCCCTTGCTGTGCCTAATGCAATGAACATGGGGAACTATCTCCTCCCTTGTGACCACCCTACACATATGACTAGTAGTGGAAAGAATATAAGACACACCCAACATTCTCCCACTTATTGTTTCTTTTCCACACAGGGCATCACAAGAGAGTTTAGTCATTGGTCCATCCCTGTAATGACCATTTTTTCTCTACACCAATAAAACTTCTTAGTGCTCACAGAATTTGTGAATGCATCTGCAACATTCTTCAAAGTGTCCACCTTTACCAACAACACATTTTTGTCCTCAACCATATACCTCACAAAGTGATAATGAACATCAATGTGATTTTTTTTTCAATGATAAGAAGTGTTCTTTACTAAGAAAATTGTACTTTGGCTGTAATAGTGTATCCTTATAGCTCGTTGTACTAACCCCATACTTGAGCACTATATCTACAACGAAATTTCTTCCTTGCTTGCATGAGTGGCCGCCATGTATTCGACCTCTATAGTTGAAAGTGCCACTACACACTGTCTCTTTTCCATCCAACTAACTGCTCCTCCAAATAGGTTAAATACATACCCACTTGTAGATATTCTTTGATCGAGATCTCTAGCCTAGTCTACAACAACAAAACCATGGATGTCCAAAACTCTTTCCAATCCTAGTCTTCCTTGGTAGCACAAACCATAATCACTAGTGCCACGCAAATACCCAAAAACCTACTTCACTATTGTCGAATGCTCCTTCCTTGGTTTTGACATAGAACTGTGCCATACTATCACTGCATGTACAATGTCTAGTCTAGTACATACCATTGCATACATCAGGTTATCGACTGCACTTGTATATGCAACATGCTATATGTCCTCTTCCTCTTCTTATATCTTGGTACACTATTCAATAAATAACTTTATACCTATAGGAATATGAACCTTCAGAAGTTTATTGTCTTTCATATTAAACCTCCACAAAATTGTATCAACATTCTTCCTCTAGTTTAATAAGAGCTTCTTCTTTGCCCTATCTCATTTAATTTTCATGCCCAAAATATAGTTTTCACAACCAAGATTCTTCATGCCCAATTTAGAGGACAATTGGGTCTTCAAATCCTGCATAATTTCTTTTCCATTTCCAATCAGCAACATATCATCCACATATAAGACCCAATAAATAATACAGTCACCAATTAATTTTAAATACATGCATTTATCCTCTTTGCTTCTTTTGAATCGAAGTCCCCATATATATATATATATATATATATATATATATATATATATATATATATATATATATATATATATATATATATATATATATATATATATATATATATATATATATATATATATATATATATATATGTATGTATATGTATCAAATTTCTGATACCACATCCTTGGTGACTATTTTAACCCATACAAAGACTTTTTTAACCTGCATAGTAGTTCTTTCTTACCCTTCACCGCAAATCCTCGAGGTTGCTTCATGTAGATCCCTTCTTCCAAATCCTCGTGAAGAGATGTTGTCTTCACATCCATATGTTGTACGTCAAAATCAAAAGCAGCAACACAAATAAAATTAATTTAATAGAAGATAACTTGGGAATACGAGAAAAAATATCACCAAAATCAATTCTTGACACCTAGGAATAACCTTTTTCTACGAATCAAGCTTTGTATTTCTGCATCTTACCTTTTGCATTCATCTTATTCTTAAACAACCATTTTCTTCCAATGGTTTTCCTTCCATTTGACAACTCCACCAGATCTTAAGCTTCATTTCTGTCCAAAGATTACATTTTGTTAGCAATGGCCTCCTTTGATATTTTTCCATCGTCTAAGTCTACTTCCTCTCTTTTTGGATTCCTTGTCTCTCGAACTGATCTTCTCAAAGCTAGAATTTATGGCTCTTCATCTTCTGATTCTTGTTCTGTTGTAGAGTTTGATTCTTCCTCCTTTAGCTCAAATTCTATCTTCTCAAGATCCTCTAATAGGACTTCATGTTTAATAACATATTTCACCTCTCTAAACACCACATTTCGATTGTATGCAAACTTCCGTGTTTCTAGGTTCCAAAGCTTATAAGCTTTTAAACCATACCTATACCCAATAAATATGCACCTTTTAGATTTACTATCCAACTTGGTTTTTTTCTCCTTTCGAACATGTACATATGCATCACATGCAAATGCCCTCAGATGTAAAAGAGAGGGTTTCTTACGAGTCCATACCCCATGTGGATTATTATCCTCCAACATTGATGAAGGTGATCTGTTAACCAGGTACCATGTAGTCTCCACTTCCTCTCCACATAATTCTTGTCCTAACTTGATGCCACTGAGCATGCTTCTTTCCTTTTCCATCAACGTCCCGTTCATTCTTTCTCCAACTCCATTTTGTTGTGGTGTGAATGGAGTAGTCTTCTATCGTGCTATAGCACACTTCTTACATAACTCTTCAAATTCCTTCTTGTAGGACTCTCCACCATTATCTATCCTTAACACCTTGATATTATCCTTTGTCTAATTGTCCACCAGAGCTTTAAATTCTTTAAACTTGTCAAAGACTTCATATTTCTTCCTGAGGGAATATATCCATGTATTCTTTGAGAAGTCATCAATAAAGGAGACATAGTACAAAAACTTACCTAGTGATGGAACCCAAACATGTCCAACAAATCATTGTGCACAAGCTCTAATATCACTCTCGCCCTCTTAGCACTAGAAGGGAAGCTACATTGATTCTCCTTCCCATATACACAATGTTAATAGAAATTGAAATCTAGAGAGAAATCATACATACCTTCCACCATACCATTACCATATAGTATTCGAAGGCCCTCCTCTCCAATATATGCAAACCTTTGATACCATAACATGGTCTTTTCTCTAGAGACTACTAGATTTTCTGCTCCACTTTTAGGAACCACAAAATTGTTGCACCCATCACTAATAGTGCTACCCACAAACTTGTATAGATTTCCAATCCGAACTCCCCACATAAATACTAGTGCTCCATGAACCATCTTGCAAGTATATTTCTCGAACATTGTTTTTAAACTTGCATCATCCATTTCTCTTACAAAAATCAAATTTATAGCCAATGCAAGAACATGCAGAACAACATGAAGTGTTCTAATCCTTCCACCTTGCAACTCCATCTTTACGTTCCTGCATCTGATAGTTTTTCCTTCCTATCATCTGCTAAGAAGACGTCACCACCATCATATTTCTCATACTCTCAAACCCACTCACTGTGGGGAGTGAAGTGAAAGGATGCACCCACGTCAATCAACCATGCCTCATGATCTACATGTGTACATGAAGAAGAATACAAGTACACATCCCCAACTTCATATGAGGTGGTTTTCACCTCTGCAGAAGTAGCATCATCAAATCCCTTTCCTTTCTGAGGAGCTTTAGATCCATAGTCCTTTTTGTAGTCACCTTCCTTTCTTCATTTCCAACATACCTTTATAGATATTCTTGGAGATTTAGACCTCCCTCTAGATTTAGATCGCCCACTAGAGGACTTGTTTTTATTTATGTTCTTGGACCGTCCTCATACAGACAAGACATCTCCAATCTAGTTCTCCATATTTTTTTGTCTCATCTCATTCGACAGAAATGATGAGACTATCTCATCAAACTTCGAGGTAGTTGTATTGCTACCTATTGCAACAACTAGACTATCAAATGAATCTGGTCGAGAACATAGAAAACTAATGCACTTATCTTGGTTTGAAATTTTTATATCAATAGATAACAATTGTCTTAAGACAGTATTAAAGGCGTTTAGATGCTCTGTCATTAAGTCTCGACCCTTCATCCTCTAGTTATACCACTTTTTCCATAGGAGCAATTTGTTCATCAGAGACTTATATTGGTACAAAGTCCCTAACTTAACCAACAAATGCTTCACCATAGCTTCCCCTGATACATTGAAAAATACCGAATATGAGATGCACAACTGTATTGTGCTCTTTGCCTTCCGATCCAATTCACCCATTATTTTTCTAACATCATCATTAGTTTAGTACACAGATCTACCACTGACTTTTATCCACAAGGAGATCCTCCATCTTGAGATTCTACAACTCAAAACTCTAATCATTAAATTTCTTTACCTCTATCTTTCTACTGCTTTCCACCTTCTTTTACTGCAAGAATCGATCCCACAGATCTCCCACTAAAAAGGGTCTACCATGGGCCTACGTAAAACCCATCAACAACAAATTTGTCACCTTGAAGGTGAAACAAATCTTATACCAAATGTAGTTTTAAACCCTATACAACATTTACCTGCAAACAAATTCTTAAAACATAAAATATACAATGGCGAGAACATAAAACAAATATACAAAGATTTTTCCATGGATCCCAAAACCGGGACTACTAGATTAATTTTTCATTATGTTCCTTTCAATGTTACAATACATATATATACGTGTTGAAGCATTCATAAACCCCAATCCATTAGCCCTCGATTAGAACATAACCATAATTCCGTCGATTGGATCTACAAAATATCATGGGCATAAAATCGTCATGCCTAAAACCATGTGTAAAACCCATGCCAAAAACCAGGGGTAGGTCTGCCCACCATATTTATATGAAAAAAATTCTCGAGGCGTTGCCCGGGACCTTGTGTAGGGGTTTTACTGGCCCCTTGTAAACTCCTCGATAGGGGGGATACCGCCCCCCTGTGACCCCTTTGTCATGCCCCGCACTAAAAGCAAGGGGGCTCTCACCCCCCTGTTACCCCCCGTGCATGCGACTAATCATGGAAACAATATAACACACACCCAACAAACCACTTTTGATCTTTTTTTATTTTTGCGAAGGAAAAGGTGTAAAGAGTAGTTAATGACCATTATTATAGGTAACTAATTAAAAAATAATGATTTATTGAGTTTAATAATGAAAAGAACCAATAAAAAAATGATTTATTAGATTAAATTCATTTCACTAAATAAACTAGTTCGAAATAATTCATAAATAAATGCTTTAATTATAAATTATTTTTATGAGAATGAATAAAATGAGTGAATGGGTAAATTTATGAGAATAATAAAATTAAATGAATTTATAGGTTATTCTCATGTAAATGAATAAATTAATGGATATAAAATTTATATCAACTTTAGAAATATAAATTAATTAAAAAATATATTATATTTTTTGTAAATGTTGTAATATAAGTCTTAAATAAATTATATGAATGTGTGTTTCTCATAGTAAAATATTTCAATGCCCAAAAAGAAATTTATTCAATTTTTAATAGAACTTTGATATGTAGAATTCAAAAATATTAATAATAAAAATATTCAATATAGGTCAAAATAAGATATTTCATTATCTAAAGGTTTAATAATATTGACATGTATTTAAAAATATATTAGTAACATAAAAACATTGTATTATAAATAATGTGATTCATAAATGAAATATTGTTTCCATATTAAATAAAATATTTGAATTTCAATTATGACTATATGTATATATTATATAAAGTAGCTAAAAAATAAAGAATTATGGTTCAAATATTTTAAAGCATTTAAGTAGTCTCACTATTTTATGTTTTTTCGCCCTTTTTTAGTATTTTTTTAGTGGGTTTTCTAAACATCTAGTACAAATCTGTTGGAATTGCAAATTTTAAATGGTGTCCTCTAAACAATTGAAATGCCCAAAAAGAACTTCAAAGAATTGTATTCATTTAAGCATTAAAAAATGTAATTTAAACATTGAAAAACTACACATGAAATCCATTTATTAACCATTTATAAAGATTAAGTCCATTAAGGTACAAATATTTTTCCAAATTTTATACTCTAAAAATAATTTGCATATGAAGAAATCTAATCCCTGTAAACAGTTGATAAAGGTCTATACTTAAGACAAATATATACTAATAAATCTTTATTAGAAAAAAATGGTTCTAGATAAAGGTGGTTTGGAAATATTTTCACAGTGTGTGAGCTTCTCGTTAAATTCAAAACATATTAAATTATTGCTAGGTATAATTTGTGGTGAGATGTTTTATATAGTTATTGTTTCTATTATTTTAACTAGAATATAAAATATATGTTGATGATTTTACTGTTGTTGGATGTAAGACTTTTGTGATCCATAATGTAGAAGAAAGTCTTTCGGATTAATCACATTGATAGGATTTGGTCGACGTGATGCAACATTGCCGAGAAATCGCCATTAGAAACTAGCTGTTCGTGAATTAGTTAATAGGTAAAGAAATTAATTATCAAGGAGTTAGTGGTAAGGATTTATTTCGTTAAAATATTCTACGTTTAGTTAAAAATATATGTTAAGAAATAATTAGAAATAAAGTATTGAATTTTAAAATTATCGAATTAATGTAAAAAAGCCATTTATTAATAAATTATATTATTTTGCTTAACGGGAGCTCTGGACCCTCATCTAATCCTGTCCTCTCTCCAGCTCCTCTTCCTGCAATAGTCTTTTTCTCCCGGCAACATTCTTCGCTGGTGACATTTCTTGGGATCCTCCACAAGCTTCGGTGGTACGGGGGATCCCCCCTTGGGATCTTCCTCCTGACAGTGATGGCTGAAGACAGTGACTCGCCGGCCACGAAGGCTTTATTTTCCGCGGCCATTGAGGCTGAATCAACACATAATCTTGCCAATGGGAATCCTAGTTGGCACGACTCGCTGACCGTCTCTCTTCCCTCTGGGCTGCGGGACCCTCCCCTCCTTGCCTCTCACAGACAGCTTCGTGGCCGTTACAAGCACAAAGCACCGGTAAAAATGGTCCCTCCCCCCAAGGCAGTTTCTGTTTCAGGCCCTTCTTTGGTGGAGCGTATAGAGAGTCTACAGAAGTTCGCTTTGGTTGGGAAATGGTTTTTCCCGGAACTGGACGAGACTCAAATGAGGAGCTGGATTACAAAGTCATGGTCCCCCATAATCGGATACACACCAATTATCTCACGTCTTATGAAAGAGTGGTTTTCTTTCCATTTTCAAAAGGAGTCAGACTTGGAGCTGGTTTTGAACAGACCTTGGGTCTCGGGTAGAAGCTTCCTCTCCCTGTCAAAATGGTACCTCGGCTTCGACCCCCTCAAAAATACCCCCTCTCACAGTATGATTTGGGTTAAACTCCCAAATCTTCCGCTCCATCTTTGGACGCCGGAGATTTTGGCCATAATCGGAAATGCGATTGGCAAATTCATCTATGTCGATCCATGGGTTCGCGGGGAAAAGGACAAAAGAATCGCCTGGATTCTTATCGACAAACCTTACAAGGGTGGCTACCCTGATCAAATTGATATCTTCTGGGAGGGATCTAAGATATGTCAAAGGCTTGATTTTTGGGGTATCCCGTTTCGGTGCTCCTCCTGCCACCGCACTGGACACCTCATCCGAGACTGCAAATACCGTCGACACAGGCTCCCCACATACTCCAAGGAGATGGGAAAGCAAACGAATTCGGATTCTCGTTCTGAATGTGGCAGCCCTGGGGGGAATCATTTCTCCTTCAAGTCTACAGACCACCGATGCTCTCAGGGCGACTCACAGAACAGGCTGGAATCGCCTAATCTCGCAGATTTCAAGAGCCCCCCGCTCTCTCCCCCACTCATGAACATGGCGGACTTCACCAGCCCTCCTGTCCCCGAACAGATTGAAGAGAATGTGGTTCCTCCCCCACCGGCGATGAATGCTGCAGAATTTGTTGTCGGCTCGCATCCTATCCACATATCCTCATCATCGCCCTCTCCATTAAATTCGCCCTCTGCCACACACAAAGGAAAAGAGCCTCTGCTGTCCCCAACTCCATTCAACTCCCCTACAGAGTCCTCGGTCAATCATCTCGACAGCGATATTGACCTTCTCCTCAATCGCCAACCTTCCGTCCTCGAGCCCCTCACCATCCACAAACCGTCTTTCCCCTCCATAAGTCCTGACTCTGCTAAAAATATCACAGTAAGGAAAAAGTATAGAGGCGGGAGCAGACATTTCAGAGGCCGGTCGATTGCTTCTGATCTGGGTGTCTCAAATTTTCCCCTCATTGATGTTCCTATTCTGGAGTCTCCTCCGCCACAGCCCCTTAGAGCAAGTTTGGCTGGACAGGCCTCAAAATGACCTTCCTAATCTCATACAACATCAGGGGCTTAGGAGCGGGCCCAAAATTCTTAGCTCTGAAGGGGACTCTTGTTTCTGCGCACCCTCAAATTATTTTTATCCAAGAGACAATGCACTCCAGCATGGTGGCTCTGTCGTATTTTAGAAGAATGTTCCCAACATGGCACATGGCTGCCACCAACGCAGATGGCATGTCTGGTGGGCTAGTGGCTCTCTGGAATCCGCTCTCGGTCAAAGCGAAGGCTTACAAGTGCAGCGCTGGAATTCTTTAAACGGCCTCCATTAGAGGAAGACCAAACATTCTTAATATGCTGAATATCTATGTGCCATAGAGGAACAGGCTACCTTTTTGGGATTCTCTGTTCAACTCGGAAATCCTAGACATTAATTCTTTGCTCATTGCAGGTGACCTCAACTTGACCCTTAGATCGGAAGAATGCTGGGGACAAGGCATATCCGTGGATAGATTGGCAGACAGAATGAGAATGGAGCTTCTAAAAAGAGACCTTGTCGACATCATCCCAGAAATAATGACTCCTACATGGGACAATGGTAGGCTGGGTCCTGCCTTCATAGCCAAAAGAATTGATCGCTTTCTGTTAAATTCCAGCATCATTGAAAGATGGGGAATGCCCATTGCTAAAACTGGAGGGGATCTGTCCTCGGACCATAAGCCAATTCTCCTTGAATGGGTATCCACCGAGCACAAAACGGGCTATTCTTTCAAGTTCAATTCCACCTACTTAGAGGATGAATCATTCAATGATTTCATCAGGTCCTGTTGGATGAATATCAATCAAGCCGAGGATGCTTTCTTATACACTTTCCGCGTTAAAATACAAAAGTTGAGGGAGATGGTCAAGTCTTGGCAGATCAATAAGAAGCGGAAAGACTTGCAGGTCCTCCATTCCATCAACCGTGAAATCAGTCAACTCACCTCCACATCCCATCTTGGCGGCCTCTCCTTCGACAAAAAAGTTAAAATCAGGCTCCTCGAAGGGAACAAGCAAGAGCTGCTCAAAATCGAGGAAGCTTCTTGGAGGTTAAAAAGCCGAGCAACATGGCTCAAGCTAGGGGACAGGAACACCAGATTTTTCCATAACTTCGCAAATGTGCGCAAAGAAAAGAATGCAATATGGGAAATTGTGGATGGTAATGGTGACCTCCTATTTACACAACACGAAATTTCAGCAGAAGCCACCCGTTTCTTCAAAGAGCAATACAAAAGACAACACAGTCCCCTAAATGATATGCTTTGGGTTGTGGACCTGGTTCCGGTCATGTTCGACGAAGCAGCAAACGATGATTTCTACAGGCCGATCACGGAGGAGGAGCTCTCACAGACAATCAAGAGCTTCAAAAAAGATAAAAGCCCAGGCCCAGATGGCTGGCCGATTGAATTTTTTGCACATTTTTTCGATCTCTTCAAGCATGACCTGCTCAATATGGTGGATGCCTCCCGTCACTCTGGAAGCATAAATAGTGCCTTATCGGCCACCTTCATTGCATTGATCCCCAAAAAAGATAAATCTACATCGTTGGGGGACTACAGGCCGATAGCATTGTGCAATTCACTTTACAAGATCATCTCAAAGATAATCGCAGAAAGATTGAAGAAAACCCTTAACTCCTTCATAACAAGGGAGCAACATGCTTTCCTAAAGGGTAGACTTATTCTAGATGCTGTAGCCATGGCACAGGAATGCCTTTTCTCCATCTGCACCAAGAATATTGATGCCGCGGCCTTCAAGATTGATCTGCAAAAGGCATTTGATTGCGTCGACTGGAGCTTCCTCAGAATCCTCCTTGCAAAAATCGGGTTAAGGCCTTTGGCTATCAGCTGGATTATGGCATGCGTAGAATCTGTTCATTTCTCTGTCATCATCAATGGAATCCCATCTACCTTCTTTCAAGCTGAGAGAGGGCTCCGACAGGGTTGCCCTCTCTCGCCCCTCCTGTTTATTTTGGTGATGAATACTCTCAGTACACAGATCAATCATGTTGTTGCTCTGGGCAGAGTTAAACCAGTCAAGATATGCAAGGACATCTCTCTCTCCCACAATTTCTTCGTTGATGATATTTTAATCTTTGCTATGCTCTGCAAATCTTCTTGGGTTTGTCTCTACCTGCTCTTTCAAAAGTTTCAATCTGCTACAGGTCTCAAGATCAATAATGGGAAATCTGTGCTATATCACAATGAAACAAACCCTGCAATAGCACATTGGATCGCTGATCGCTTTTCTGTCAATCTCTCTCTCATTAAGGACGGGTTCTCATATTTGGGATTTCGCCTTAAAGCGAAGGGATATCGCTGCCATGACTGGCTCTGGCTGATTGAGCGCTTCTACTCCAAGATCTCTAGATGGGAAATGCGTTTTCTGTCTCTTGCTGGCAGATTTATTTTGGTACAGGCGGTGCTCTCCCAACTTGCGGTCTATTGGGGCCACCTCTTCTATCTTCCGGCCTCTGTCACCAGGCAAATGACGTCCATTGCTGCCAACTTTTTGTGGGGTGGTCGATCCTATCAAGCAAAATTTCATCTCGCGAGAATGGATATTATTTCCAGACCGAAAAAGAATGGTGGATGGGGCCTTTTAAACATGAAGGTTTTTGGAAAGGCGCTCATATGCAAATCCCTTCACAGGGGTATTTTCGGGGACAGTCTGTCATGGAAAATTTTAGGGGCTAATGTTCGCCCAGTGGGCTAATTTTCCATGATTTTTCCAAAAAACGATTCGCCAATTTCCAATTTTTATAAAAGATGATTCGCCCAAATTTTAGAATATAAAATTATTTTACCTTAAAAATCGCCAACATTATATAGAGACTATATATAAAATCATTATAAATTTTAATAATTTTGCAAATATATCATTAAAAAATTTATAGTTTGCATATTAGGGATTAGTGAGATTCGCCAATGCTTTTAAACTTCAAGAAAATTTTCCATCCTTAAAATTTTCCTTGCAGTCCGTGGAGCTCTCTTATCAAGCAAAGATATCAAAAAGGCCGAAATATGGCATTCTGGTTCAGAAGGTCTTCCCTTGGCATCAGGAATGGCTCTCCCATTTGGTGCAGTTTCAGAAAGATCCAAACGTTCTTCTTGAAGCAGTTAAAATGGACAATTTTCACTGGTTCCTCTGTCTTTATTGGTTTTGATCCTACCCTATCCAACTTAGAATCTAAGATTCCACAGGTTTTACTTTCTTTCTTCCACACTAAGGGTCTCTTCACCTGGTTCAATCTTATAGACTCCTGGTCCTCTCTAGAACCCATCTGGAAAACTGACCTTCAATTAGGCATCCCCCCTCCTCTTCGCCCTCTCTGGTCCTCATTCACTAGCGCTTTCTCTCACCGGGGGATTCTTCAATTGGGCACGAAGGACGAACTCATCTGGTCCCCCAAATCCAAAATCCTCCCCATCTCTGTCAGATACATATACTCTGTCCTATCATCTGATCTCCTCCCTCTCCCCTCCCTTTTCCCCATCAATCTCTGGAAAGCCCCCTGCCCGCTTAAATCTATCCTTTTCTCCTGGCTTCTCTTCTCCAACCGGAACCTCTCCTGGGAAGTTCTCCAAAAGAAAGGTTGGCACGGTCCTGGAAGATGTCATCTCTGTCTGGATGATGTGGAATCGAACAATCACATGTTCTTTCAATGTGCTGCCGCCTCTGCAATCTGGTATGAGCTCTCCTACACCTATGGTTTTCCTCACCGCCTATTCTCCTCTGTACAGGAAGCATTTTTGTGGTGGGCCTCTCAATGCCCAAAATGGCAGGCTCTCTTCATTCTTTCCTGCTGGCACATCTGGAAATGGAGAAATGGACGTGTTTTTCAGGGTTGCTGCTTGCCACTGGACTCCATTTTGCCCATGATTTCGGGCTCCATGCCATCGGACTAACTATCCGTCTTCTGTCTTCTTATATGTTTCTCTCTGATATATTTTTGTTCACATTCAGCACCTCTTCTCTCTATGTACATGTCCATCTGGTCACTTATGATATCCCTACGATCAGTGCCTTCTGATCTATCTGGGATTTTGTCCTTATTATGCTCAACGTTTTGCACAGATGCTTTTGGCAACATTGGCGGTTGCACATATCCTATATGTAAATCCTGATATTTATATGATCTTAATATAATCCATACAGAAAACTAGTTGTTAAGAATCTAGAAATTTTATCCCAATGTAATCAAATAATTATAAATTTATTAAAATTAAGTCTATATTATTCAAATTAAACGATAATAAGAAAAATTACTACCAGAAATTTTATAATGTTATGCCAACAAAAAATAATAATAATAATAATAATAATAACAATAAATATATATATGAAAAAAAAGGATCAAGATAGAAAACAAAAGAGGGTAAAGCCAGAAAGAGAAAGAGGACGAGGGGAAAAGAAGGGAATGATGATTTACGATGAGCTAGAATCCAACTCTTACTCAATTTCCAACCATCATCCCTATTAAGAGTTTTGGCATGCCTTTCTATCTCAATCACCTCTCTAAGCTTAACCTGGTGGAATTGGTTTTCCTTAGCGATGACTTTGGATTCTTCAAATGTAGACATGGTGCTTTGATTTCTCTGCATGCTCAGCTAATTCTTATGAGCGGAAGCGATTGTGTCTAATGTGTGTAGAATGCTCAGTGATTCTTTGCGTAATAGGTTTACCTGTTTCTCCAATATAGGGGATCCCAAAACATTAGGCGACAAGATGACCCCTTTAGAATCTTAAGGATCAATATATTCTTTAACAAATCGAAGAGAATTCTTAATTGATTAACTTGTAGAATTTTTTTATTAGTTATTATATTAAATAATTATAATATAATGCTTTATTTAAATTGTAAATATTAATAATATGATATTCAATGTATCTTGAAATTTTATATATATGATTTTACAAACAACTAAATTATTAATTTTATATTTAATATTTATATATAAATATGTATTTATATATAAATATGTATTTATATTAGATTAAAAACCTTATTAACAAACTAGGTTGAGCAGTTATCAACAAAATTAGGTGTACATATCTAATTAAGTACAAACATATATAGTGACTTTTGACCTACTTTATGACATACATTTTATTTTGATTGTTGATGCGTGGATAGCGTTAGATTCGTATGGTAAGTCTCTAAATAGTTTGAAAGGATATATAATAACCCTCTGCACAAAAAGATTCGAAAGAGAGTACCACTGCGATGAACCAAACCAGTATGCAATAAGCTTACGTCTGCAACTTTGATAATGCGTATTCTTTTATTATTATAAAGAACGTAGTAAAGATTTTATATAATTTTAAATCTATTGTATAATTATATATGTATGATAAATAGAATATTTTAATATTTATATTAAATAATATAATGTTATTTTTATATTTCATATAAAAAGAAATTGAATGTAATTGATGATACATTAGTATTTATTTCATTTTTGTATATTATAAATAAAAGAATTAATTTTTTTTTTTATTGAAAAACTTTTTCATCTAAAAGAATTTAATCTACCTATTCCTAATCAATCTAGAATTAAAATAAATTATATTAACTTAAAAATTATTAGATTCATAAAAACAGAACTATCTTATTAAAAGAACAAAAATATAAATTTATTATTCTAATTAAATATCTAAAAAAAAAAAACATTTAAATTGTTTTTTTTTTTTTTTTTTTTCTAAATGAAACTAATCTATTTATAAAGACATAATATACAGAGAGGCACCGGCCTCATCGGCATTGGTTTAGTTGCATGACCATTTTGGCCATCAAACTTTGAAATTGTGACTACCCTAGATGGGGAAACTAGTCCGAGTACAAAAATTAAGATAGTTCAATTTACCCTCGCAGGGGCTACAGTTCGATAATTCAAAAATTCTAACCAAAAAACTATAAATTCCAAAACTTAAGTCAGAATTTTCCACTGTAAATCAACAAATGAGAACAAAATTCAAAATTTTTGTCACCCGAATTGGGGACATAACCAGAAAAAAGACTCGACAATAAACAAGGTTTGAAATGACGTGTAACAAAACTATCAGAAACAGAATCAAGGCTTGCCACATAACCTGGCCAGTAGCTGCAAGGTTTCTTTTGTTGGCTCTTCCTCCATGATTGGACACCATCCATGTTCCTCAGAGCTAGCGTGATTAGCCGCAGTGCTACCTGTGCTCACCCGCATTGCGGATGTGTCACCTTGTCAGCTTCCCGAGGCCCTTGTGTCGCCATGCTTGTTATCTGCATCTAGTTGATTGCCAACTATCTCTTGCCATGCAAGGTTGCTTTGCCATCGTCATGCTACTGATTACCAGGGATGCTAATACTGTTGTTGCTTGGAGGCGCTCTGTTCTGCTCGTCATTGTGCTCAGGTGGAGGTTCTTGTGGATCAATTTCTTTCGAGAAAGAAATGGTCACCGTGGCAGTGATTACAGGCGCCTTAAAGTGTTGCAAAACTAGAATTGAGTGACATGGGGAGCTGGATGCGGAGGAAGGGGGAAATCCGCTGAGTGAACTGCAACATTTCTCCCTTCTGTGCCTTGGAGCCTGGCACGTCCCCTTCCACTTCGAGTGTTTGGGTAACGGCCATATAGAGAGATGAGAGGATTGGGATTATCAGCGGAGGAGTCAGGGGAGGCATTAGGAGAGCTAGGCGATACCGGTGTGCGAATGATGCCTCTGTGAGTGCCTCCACATCTGCATCGCATTCGATGTCTGATGTGATCCATTGCAGGGTTGAGAGGAAGGTTGGTAGCAGAGGGGTTGGTGGAATTTCTATGCAGAGAATGAACAGGGGAGGTCTGAGCCTAGTTTAAGTTGCAAAGACTGCAATGAGAGTAATGAAACCTATTTCCTAGATCAAGACAACTCAGCAACCAGCATCGGCTTCCTGTCACAGTGCGAGAGCAGGGTTCTATAGCTTGCAGAGGGCAAATGCAATGGAGCAAGGGGGGAAGAATGACATGGTGCTCTGCAAGTTCCATGACAATGAAGGTTGTGGAGGTGTCTCGGCCTTCAGACACAATTAATGGCTACTGCAAGGTAGTTTGAATGCACCGGAGGTTGGCATGGGGGATGATGCAGGTGGCCATGTGGCCATCGCGTCCTCCGGTCGACCATCTTATCATATTAATTACTATAATAATCACCCGCATCTGGATAAAACACCTAAAATGTTTATCTTTCGTATAAGTTTACAATTTGTCATCGACATAGCTATCTAACTGGTTCAAATATCACACAAAGAAAAACACTTAAGAGGTTCATCTTTCATATAAGTGCACCACTTGTCATTTAAATGTAAAAACTCTTATATATTTTAAATATAAATAATCTTTAATTATTAATTCTATATATATATATATATATTTTAATTTTAATAATACATTTTTTCCAAATAAAATTAAATTTAAGCTAACTTCAATATTATATAGAAATGTTTTTTACCTATCGTAAAATGTCATCGAAAAGACCTACCAATAAAATTATATGACTTATCTGACATTAATTTTGTTTTGTAAGATTATTTTGCACATAAACACTTCAACGGTAAGGATCACAATTTTTCACACAAAGATTTAAGGGGATATGGTTAATAAGCTTTCATCCACTGATGAAGTTTAAGTATTGCTTTATATATTGATGTTAATAAGATGATGGTTGGTAAATATTTATAGAAATTAATTTACGAAACTTATCAATATGTTTAATTTATAATATATTTTATATGGTTAATTGTAAAATATTATAAAATTTAATTATATTATAATTTTATTTAATATTATTAGTTATAAAAATAATTAGTGTATAAAATAAATTATATATATTTAAAAAAATTAATAAGAAAAAATATATTAAAATAATAATAAACAATAAAATTTCAATATGATAATTTTTTTTAATTAAATAAAAATGCAAAATTTATTTAACTATTTCAATGTTTTTTCATATTATTAAAAATATTGTCAAATTAAATTTTTATTATCTATTTACCAATTAACAAATAAATTAAATTTAGGGAATAGACTTTTGGATTAATCACATCCTAAAGATTCGGTCCACATAGGATTTTCTTGAAGATGAGCCACATTAGTTGGTTCAGAAATCCAACCCTTACGGTGTGATTAATCCTGAAGACTATTCTCTAAATTGATGGATCACAAAAGTCTTAAATCGAAAATAAATTAAAATTATAAAATACTTTTGAGAATTTTTTTTGGATGTATAAGAATTTTTTGGAAGAAATCACATTGAAGATGTTGGTCGACACGCTTGGAACCAACCAGCCAGTGTGGTTCAACTTCTGGATATTAAAATTATAAAATACTCTTGAGAATGTTTTTTGGATGTATAAGAATTCTTCGGAAGAAATCACATTGAAGATTTTGGTCGACGGGTTCTAACCAACCAGTGTGGTTGATCTTCAGGACATGATCAAGAAATAGAGCTAGGAAGAGGGTTAAATAGAGAGATAACAACTATATTTGACTAGAAAGATAACAATGATTAATCACATAGTCACTTTTTTTTGTCCATATTCTTTGTGGTGAAGATGAACCATAAGACTTGGTTCGAAACTTAGACTACAAAAAGTGATTATGCCATTAATTAAGAAAACGTTAACAAAAACAAAAATATAATTACAAAAGCTTAAAATCAAAAATTATAAAATACTATTCCAAAATAAAATAAAAATAAGTATAAAATAATATAATTAATTATTAATTTAATATGAATGCATAGATAGATGCATTCTACATGCCAGATGAAAGTGATCAGTAATTTTGTCCATCATCTAATTGGCATGTAATTAATAAATAAATAAATAAATATTACTAAATACAAATTAATATCAAGCGAAACAAAAAAAATGAAATAACTATATAAATAGAAAAGAAAAAATAAATTAATACAACCATCATTATCAACACACCTAAAAAACCAGGACAATTCAAAATAATCGAGATTACTCATAATTGATATCTTATCTTGACGATAAATATTACACTGATGATTGCATTTTAACCGATTTGATTTTTACCGAAAAATTTCTTACCGATCGTTAAAATTGTTCCGCTTCTGCGTCCTAAATTATTTCATTTTTTTATTCCTGGCATTGGTGACAGAGAATTATAATCTAGCAAAGCTACTCTATCCTTAATAAATTCCGGAATAATGATCGATGCGTACGATTTTTTTATTGGAAGCGTGATCCACACCCTTACTATACAGCAACTCATTTATGTAGACACTGATTATTTAAATTAGCATATTTATACATAAATTATGTTCAAAAAAGTGTGTAACAGTTGATTACAACTTCCAAATGAATCGTTTTGGAAAATATACCAATACTATGGAGAATTATGCGATATCATTGGTTCAACAATGGCTCCTTTCGCTCTTTCTGAAATAAGTCTGAAACGAATTATTAGAGGGAAGACTCGCTAATTTCAATCATAGTTATTAAATTTGAATTCGAGCTTGAATTAGATTTTATAATGAAAAAAATTTACCATCTAATATTTAATATGGAAAAAATTCAAGGGTATGCGTCATACATATACTTATTTTTCAAAATTTTAAAAATAGGAAGGAACCATTATTATATTTAAATATTTAAAAAAAAATTATTAAATATTTTCTCACAATAGTAGTCATGTTTATTTATTTTAACAATGATTTTTCTTGTCAAAAATGTCACAAGTTCTCTTATTTAAGATGATCAAAATAAATGAGGAAAAACCACTAAAAACATGTAGAATAAAATCTAGGAATGAAAATTCAAAACTGAATCTTATGTTAAAAATGGAATACCAAATATTAAAAATGGGCTTCAAGTGATCTCCACATACTAGTAAATTTATGTTTGTCTCAAACATATCCATATAAACTTTCAAAATGTAAAAAACTATTACCATTTCCGAAAAAAAAATCCATGTATTAGATAAATATTTCAAATAGGATAAAAGTTAAATGATCACCTAATAAATCAAGACCTAGATATGCTAAAATATTATATTATTAAATTCAATATTTAGATAATTATATACAAAATTGATAATAAAACTATCAAATTTTCTGAACAAATTAAAAAATTCAATTTCATTTAACCAATCTTTATACAAACTAAATTTATTAAAAAATAATAAAAAATAAGGTCAACAAAGTAAATTTTTATTATAAACCATAAAAAAAATTCCTAATTAAATTTCAGAACAATAATAATTAAGTTACAACACTAATCATCGCTACCCCGCAAATCTGTCGATATGATGGAATTTACCTTCTTTTCAAATACTATAATATAGAAATTTCTAATTTTTACCATGTTTTAAATATAGAATTGGTGGTAAACCAAAATCCCTACCGTGTAGGATTTCACGAATTAGCATACGAATGAAACCAACCAACGAATATTTGGATTTTTTTGGGCAATTCTGCCGAATTTTGTAACTATGATTTCAATAGGTACCATATCGAAATTTCAAAATTATCTCTACAAAGAGATTTTGTGGATGTATACAAATACCATGTTTTAAATATAGAATTGGTGGTAAACCAAAATCCCTACCGTGTAGGATTTCACGAATTAGCATACGAATGAAACCAACCAACGAATATTTGGATTTTTTTTTGGGCAATTCTGCCGAATTTTGTAACTATGATTTCAATAGGTACCATATCGAAATTTCAAAATTATGTCTACAAAGAGATTTTGTGGATGTATACTAATGTCATATGAAAGTACGATAGATAAACAGGAAAGTATAGATAGATAAACAGGGGTTGAAACTACTAATATAAATGTTATTGATACTCATTGTATCTGACTTAACTGTCGAGCGTAGTTTTCTCATTAGAAGATATTGATTTTGGGGTTAAACGCATGGAAAATGGGAAAGCTAAGGACATTGAAGGTTACCAAGTGGAAATATTAAAATTTGGAGGTCTTGTCCTCCTCCCCCACATCCACAAGCTTTCCAATCAAGTAGTCAAGTAAAGGTTCCCTAAACCATGGACTCAGAGCCTCATTATCCCTATTTTTAAAAGTGGGGATACAAATAACCCCTCCAATTATCGGACAATTATGATCAGCCCTCTCTTAGAGAAGTTATATGGTATTATTTTGGAAAATAAGTTGAGCATATGGCTTGAAAGTAAAGGTAAGTGGGCTAAAGGCCAGGTGGGTTTTAGAAGGCAACACTCAACAACGGACCACCTCATTACGCTTAGGATCATTATGGACGAATTCCGCAATGATAAATCAAATCTCTTTTGTTTCCTTTTGGACTTTAGAAAGGCTTTTGATATAGTTCCTAGAAACAACTTATAGAATAGATTAGAAGTGCTAAAGGTTGCTTTCGAGTTGAGAGCTACCACTATAAGATTATACAAAAATGTAATTACAAAGTTAAAGAGCAATGAGGGGTGCTCGAATGATATTAAGTGTAATATCATAGTTAAACAAGGTTGCCCCCTCTCCCCTACCCTATTTGGCATTTACATCAACAAGCTAGAAGGTTCTTTAGAGGAAGCAAGTTGTGCTGGCACGATCTTAGCTCAGATAGTCATCATCCTTCTTCTCTATGTTGACAATATTGTTCTTCTCACAAGGTGCCCATCTGATCTTGATAAGAAGCTTAGACTCCTCAAGGATTTCTTCTCTACCATGGGTATGACTATTAACACTAAGAAAACAAAAGTTATGATTATCGAATCCAAGAAGGACACTTACACTAATTTTATGTATGACAATAGTAACTTGGAGGAAGTGTCAAATTACAAGTACCTAGGAATTGATATTCATCACAAGCTCAATTGGAACTATAGCATTGAGAAAAGCGCTAATGGGGGGTGGAAAGCTTATCTTGGTCTTGAAAATAATTGTAAAACAACAAACATCGTAATATGGGATAGAAAGAAGTTCCTCTTTGAAACTTTAGTCACACCTGTTATCTTATATGGATGTGAGGTTTCGGGTTGCAGCATCTCTAGAGAATCTTGGAGAAATATTGAGCAAATCTAGAAGCATTTTATAATGTATAACCTAAAAATTAAAAGAAATACACCCTATCATATTCTCCTTATAGAAGTGGGTCGTTCCCCTATCGAGATCCTAGCTATGACTAGACTTCTGTTGTACAAGAACAAACTCAATAACATAGGAAACCATAGACTTCCTAAGCTAGCTTTAAGTTCCAACCAAAACCAACTAAGGCTCAAGCGAGGTTGGTATAAAGACACCAAGGCCTGTTTAAACCATTGCTAGATTGACCAGAATGTTGCATTGCAAAACATTAATAACATTAAAAGTATCGTTACTTCTAAGTTCAAAGAAAAAATGTGGTGTGAGAAATATTTAGCAGCTAAAAGAAAACTAATATATTACAAGGAGGTCATCAACCCCACCCTAGAATATCAAAAGTATCTCTCTTTTCTAACTAGCTCAAAGAAGAAAATTAATATAGTGAATACTAGAATGAACTCTCAGGAGCTTCATAGTGAAACGGGTCATTGGGCAGTTCCTACAACACCATGGATGGAAAGGATCTACCATCTCTGTTAGAATATAAACATCGAGGATGAAAATCACTTCCTCTTAGAGTGCCCCGCATACAACCACATTAGATCTCAGTTTCATAATCTTTGTTGCAATATTGACCTTCCTAGCCTTTTACGATGCCAAAATTATTGTGAGCTTGGGAGGCTTCTCTCCAAGCTTTTTGAGCATAGGAATAAAATCTTAAATTAAACTAAATGACTCTTTTCTTTAGGTCCAATAGACCAAAGTTTGGTCTCAGTGGACGTTAACCATCATCGTCATCATCATCATCGACAAGAAGGTTGCAAGTTTTGTGCATTAGTGTAGTTAATAACAAAATGAGTTGCATCAGTAATTACAATTTCAACTCATCGACATTGACAATGATGACCATTGCAATATTCCACACAGTTTTTTAGGTCAAAAACAAAGGATTTATATAATATATATCTAATTTGGTATAAGAAACGATTTGTTTAGTGATAAGTATAACTTAAATATTATTATTATTATTTAATTTTAATTGGTGTATGAGATGTTTTTGTTTGTGGGACAAGAGACTCATTTTTTCACAATGATTTGACCACTTAGGTCGAAAACAGAGGATTTATATAATATATATTTAATTTTCCTACAAGAAACCATTTGTTTAGTGATAATTATAATTTAAATATTATTATTATTATTTAATTTTAATTGGTGTATGATACTTTTTTATTTGTGGGACAAACTCGTTTTTGCACAAGGATTTGACTACTAACTCTATGAAGGCATACATAATCTACCCCTCTAGTTTTGAACCTGTCACCTTTTAGGAGAAAACACATGTTCTTAACCATTAGACCCATTTAACCATTAAATGCTTTGAGTACAGTAGAAATTTTTTATTAAAAAATTAATATCTATGTATATAAAAGTATCATATTAAACATGATGTATTATTACACCATATAAAGATTTCTAACTTATAAGATTATTGTGTTTGTAACAATCATTTATAACAATTGAATATACATTAATAATTTAATTTGGAAAATTTTGGTATAATATTAAGATTAATATATATTATAATGAATACATTATGGGGAAAAAGTTATAGTATTATATAGGGTTTAATATTGTTCTTAAATTTAATACATTAAATTAATATAATATTAAATTTGATATATTATAATATATAGTAATATAATATTAAATTTTCTATATTATAGTATACTATGGTATATATTAACTTATGATATACAATATATATGGGAGGGAAGAATAAAGATATAAACATGGAGGTGGAGAGAGAGTGATGGGTAGAGGGGAAAATAGAGCGAAGTGGGAGAGAAAGGGAGAGAGAGAAGGAAGGAGGGAGATAGTGGCATAGCTGCAAAGCGAGAGAGAGAGGCAGAGAGAGAGAGAGAGAGAGAGAGAGAGAGAGAGAGAGAGAGATGTGAGGGTGCAATAGAGGGAGGTGAGAAAGAAAGGGAGGGATAGGAAGGAAGAGAGAGAGGACATGAGAAAGAGAAGGAGAGAGGGAGTTTGAGAGAGATGGTGTTTGAGGGGGAGAGAGGGAGGCAAGAAGAACGACATAGAAGGAGATAAAATTATATATGGATGGGGAAACGGGAGGAAGAGAAGGATAGGGAGAGGGATGGAGGGAGAGATATAGAATGTGTGTTTGTTGGAGTGAGGTATAGAGAGAAAGGAGAGATGGAGGGATATATATATATATATATATATATATATATATATATATATATATATATGATCGGGACAGAGAGAGAAAAG
Source organism: Pinus tabuliformis (assembly GCA_031772625.1). NCBI lineage: Eukaryota > Viridiplantae > Streptophyta > Pinopsida > Pinales > Pinaceae > Pinus > Pinus tabuliformis. Next base: position 1,385,907,465 of record CM062820.1, on the reverse strand, counting down.
GAGAGATAAAGAGATGAAGGAATAGGTAGAAAAAGATAGATGTGAGAGAGAGAGAGATGAAGTGAGAGGTAGAAAAGATAGATGCAAGAGAGGGAGATGAAAGAGATGAGGGAGGAGGGATATAGACACAAAGATGAAGCTGGGAGAGAGAGGGAATAATAAAGAGATACACAAAGACAAATATTAATATTACATATTGTTATATAACATTTAACATGAATAAGCATAAAGGAAGAGGAAGACTTTTACAAAAGGTTAGATAAGTTAGATTTAGCAAGCCATGAATATTTTGTTTTTCACTGAAACAGATGCATTTATTTCAATGTAGATGCTGATTACTAATCATATTTCATTGATTGCACTAGATGCATAAATTTAAGTGTAGTTTCTGACTTCTAATATTATTTGATTGTTCGCATTAGATACATTTATTTTAGTGTAGATGTTGATTTCTAATCCTATTTGATTGCAACCACTATATGCATTGATTTCAATGTAAATGTTGATTTCTAATCCTATTTGATTTCTTTCGCTATATGAATTGAGTTTAGTGCAGATGTTGATTTGTAATTTGATGTACCTAGATTTTTAATTTCAAGGTAACTAGACTATTAGTGTGAATTTATTTCCGTTTAACACCAAAAAAATTATTGATGATGTCAAATGATTTTTATATTATAGTAATTCAACCATAAATAACATACTTGAATTTTCATTTTAAATAGAATGTTCAATTACCTAAAATGTTTGCTTCTTGAAACTACAAAGTATTTCTAATTGACTACATTCTTATTATTCCTATTTTCCATCATTTATCATTGTTAGTCATTTTGGATTCAATTGAGATAATACAAAATAGATACTATTGAAACATAATTGGAGTTTAACACTTCGTAATGACTGACCTCAGAGAAAGATATTAGTAATAGTGGAGAGAAAAAGAAACAAGTTATGGTGTTTACTGCAATAAATCAAGTTAAATATTTGAATGACATTTTAATTCAACTACCCTTTTCATATGATCCATATGAAAAGATGAAAAAAATAAAATCTTTGATAATAAGAACAATAGAAGAAAACAATCCTAGACTACTCACAATAAAGACTATTTGTAATTGACTACATTCTTATTATTCACATTTCCTATCATTCAACATTTTTACATTGTCACTTTGCATTCAATGTTTTCATTTCATCATTTTTCATCACTAAATTTACTAATAGTATCTACTATCTCAAAAAACCAAGGTAACTAAGAAAATTTAAAGTTAAAATGACCAAATTAATCTTAGACATATTTAGCATATTCAAAATGACCACAATAATTATATGTCCGACAAATTTTCCATTGTTGCACATGAGTAAAACTATCCTAGATCTATCTTAAACTTAGATATGGCAAGTTTTGAGAGGGATCAAATATCTCAAGTGTAGATCTTTCTTCAAGTTTTGCACTAAAAAAATGGCTTTGCAGCTCGAGATATTTGACCCCTATTGACACTTGATAGATCTAAGTTTAATATTGATCTGGGATAGTATATATTAACACTTAATTTACTTTTGAATAGACTTGGGACACAAACATATTATAATATGTTTATAGTTTTCATAAGCCAAGATTTGGGGTCATTTAGGAAAAAGTTTGTAAGAATTCAATAACGTCGTTAACATATATTCATTCTGAATAGACTCCACAATGACTATCTTGCACTTTTTTAATGAGATAAGTTACATTTTAACATCACTTGAAATTACTACCTTTCTCTATAGTATAATTTTGTATTAAATACTGCAAATGAGATCATACATGGATTCTAGGTTTCAATAAATGAAAATTGTATTAATCAAACTAGATTCATCTTAACTTCGAATCTACTAAGTGCCAAGAGGGATCAAATCTATTTTCACTTTAAAAGAGGTTTTTATCTCAATAAATTTGATCCATCTTGATGCCTGGTAGATCTAGAATCAAGATGGATCTAGGGTAGTTTAATTATTAATTAAGAAAAATTATAATTACAATTATAACTATTAATTTTATATTATATTTTATTTTTATATTGTAATTTAAATTAGCCAAAATGTTCAATTATTGTATTTTATTTTGTCCTAATTAAAATTTTTATAGGACACTACATTACGTTACAACATCTCTACCATACTGGGTTCGTGCAATAAGATTAATGGTTGGCTTTGTTGTTGAATTCTTTATGAGTTAAATTTATAATTGTGTTAAAATGTGGTCATATAATTTAAGTTTCTTTGACAAATTTTTTATGTTATTCTTTCATTTCATATTTTCAATGAAGAGGGAATGATATATATCTATATATATGTGTGTGTGTGTGTGTGTGTTTAGTTTTGAAAAAATCATTGGAAAATAAAGGAATACATTACTTTTGAGGATATTGTTATGATTGGAAATACTATCATATGTAAATTTGAAAGGAAATTGTGATGCAAATTTTTTTTTTTAAATAATAAGAGAAAATATAAAGAAACTGGCACTATTGAGATAAAAAAATAGACCTTTCACAAGTAAAGTTCCTAAAGTACAACTTAAACCAAGTAATACCTTCCCTTTTGTAGATCTAAGGAACCCTAATTAATATCATAAATATAAAAAATTATCATAAATATTTTTTAATTCTAATTAATTATTAGTTAAATAATTATGGTTAATAATAATAAAGTAAAATCTCAAAATTCTTTTTGGTGATTTTTTCAATAAATCTATAATGTGTTTTTATGTTTAGGGTTCAATTTCTCTATCCTAATATTTCCTCCCATGTGAGAAAGATGGAAGGAAAATGGAAATAAGAGTATAATAGAGGGATAACATTTGGAGGGAAGTAATATTTTTGTGCTTTATAGAATAGATAATGGAGGTGCATAATGTTAGGAAACCATGAACCAGTGGAGGAAAAAGTGACTCAGAAAAATAAGTAGACCAATTTATACAAGTAGGAAGTTATAGGAAATTCTAGCCCCACTTGGGTAGAAAATGAAATGGGGAGTTTTGAAATAAAGTAGTTAGTGGAACTAGAAAAACCAAGATGCATGTGAACCAAAAAAATACAATCTAGAGGAAAGGCTAAAGGACGGTTGTTTGTAAAATATGGTGGTGAGATCAAGTTCCTAGGTCACATCTCCTTGTACTCGAACTTACATCCAATATATGAGGATCATGTTGTCATAGGGAAATTCATGGTCATATAAACATTAAACATATCTTCTAAAACATGGGTTAAAACTAGATAAAGATTGAAAGGACAATTAGATATAAAAATGCCATTGAAGGGTTTATGCATGGTCATCTTTTCTAGTATAGAGGACCAAGAGAAATTTTTCGAAGATGGAGCAATTCTCCTCAACCCAGTGAATATATATTTAAGATAGTGGATTGATAGCATGAAAATTGATTTTTCTTGCAAAGTTCCAGTTTTTGAATCTTAAATTCGTCAATCAACTTATTCACAACTTGCATTAATTAATACTTTATGGTATGTGTGATTTTTTTTTTGCATGACCCTAATGGTTGCTTCTTACATTTGACCATCAATTTCTCTTGGTCTTTCATTCCACGAAATGGATAATATGAATAGCCATTTACATCAACATCAAGTTAATGTACCCTCAGTAAGTGTTGCATCTAATATAATCCTTCCATGAACACAAATCTTTAGAAATCACACTCTACAAGAGATCAAATTTGTTAGTACTTAAAATTGAGAATTCCTGTAGCATACAACTATAATTTTAACACATGGAAAATACAAGAACATCAATTCTTGTAGTTTTCCTCTATAATTTTGTATAGGTGATTGAAACACCAAATTCAACACTGACTTGAAATGGGTTTCTTCCCTAGTGATTGTTGCTCCATATCACCTATGATTCATATTTTTTAAATGACACCAAATTTATTTTGCTCATATCTGGGTGATTTATTCATTCAACATTGAATCCTCGATGATTCTTAAACATGGTGATGAATCCTCTACAAATGTTCAACAATTATTCTCATTTATTATACAAGGATTTAATCATGCAAAAATATTTCTAATCCACATACAATGAATTCTTCAGCATGTACTATTAGGTCCCTATAATACTATGTATTCCCTTATTATTATTATCATTGTAGCCACTTATTTTTATTATTGTGCCCATTTTTTCCCCATATTATTATTATGGTGCCCCATAGAAGTCCACTATTGTTATTGTTGTGCCCTTACATTATTATTGTTATGTCGGCTCTGATTATATTGTGACCCCTTAGAATTCTATATATAGAAAGGAGGTCTTGTCATTTGTATCACACAATATTGTTCATTTGTGTAATGAAAAGGAGTTTTCCCACTCAAAAAGGCTGATTTTGAAGTCGTTGATCTATCTTTTCTTCTATTTTGTGGGCTGGTTGCATAACATTTGGTATAAGAGCTAGGTTTCTAGAGTTTCGCTACTTCAAATAGGTCATCATGGAATGTTAGCTAGAAAAACATTTTCTACAAAGTTTCAGATGTTGAAATTAAAACCAATTTGAGGTGAAATCATGATGAACCTCAGGTATGAATTCCAGATGTTGTTTCGCTATATTTTTAGAGATATGACACAAGGAATATAGGGGTTTTGCAGGGTCCCTAATTATATTTCAAATAGGTCACCTAGGGAAACTTGTCATAACATTCTCTTTGAGCATCGTATTGAAATTTTGTAAAATGGTACAGAAAGAAGATAGACTTTAGTTTTTTGTATATCATTTCTAGTTCTGAAGGCTAAAAGAGTGACACGTGGTACCTCGTACAAGTTCACTCTACTAAACAAGTCTATAATTAGGACATCATGGGAGATTTGAAATAAATCTTCCTTGGAGAATCCAATATTGGTCATACTTGCAGTGTTGGAAAGAGGGATTATAGGGATACCTTAGGACGAAATTTTAGACCTTGCATATTCGAAATTACAAAGATACAACATGATAAATATCAAGCTCCTACAAAGAGAAAAAAGGTGTATAGTCTTTTTAAAATCTTGCATCAGTTTGGTTTGAAAAATTAGTTTGAAGGAATTCAAAGGGAATAGTGAAGCATAATTATCATTAATGGATGCCCTGAAGGAACAAAATGGAAACACCAAGTAACCAATCTAAAATAGCTAGCATGACTCATGAAGAAGACAACAAAATGCAACATGATATATCAAAATTACGAGACAAAGTGCCACAAATTTCACTCTTACAAAAAGTAACATAAGCTAAGATGGATGTTTTAAAGAAAGGTGTGGAAGCTAAGATGAATGACATGGAAGCTAATATTGATGGTTTAGAAGTAAAAAGTGAAGATTTGAGGAAAGGAATGGAAAGTTTGAAAGGAGGTTTGGCAAAGTTGCTACAAAAAATGCTTCCTAATGGTGAAAAGGTAGTAGAGGAAACTCATAATGAAAACAAAAGAAGTTTTAGTAATGATTTCATAGACTTTAATGTTCGATTGAAGACCCACCATGTTCCAAATATCGATATGAGGAATTTTTATGGAAAGGATCTTGTAACATGGATACTACAGCTGGTGTAATATTTTGATCTCCATAATGTGAAAAACACACAAAAGGTACGCATTGCAACTTTATATTTGGAACCCAATCAGTTTGTATGGTATCAATGCCTTTTCTCTCGTATACAAATTGTCACTTGGGGAATTTTTATGGAATAAATGGTAACACATTATGAGGATACAAAAATAAACACCATTTTTAGCCAAATCATAAAGCTGAAGAAAAAGGTTTCAATGGTGGAGCACATTGTGGACTTTCAAAAATTGAATATAAGGGTAAAAGATATTGCAGAGGACCATAGGATTGATCTATTCATAGGGACTTTAAAGGATAGCATCCAACATGAGGTTCACCTTTGGGAACCTAGTTCATTGGACAAGGCATTCAGGTTGGCAAGAAAAATTGAAAGCAAAATTATGCCAACAAGGAAGCCTACCAATCACAACTATAAAGATGGAAGTGTTGTCACCCTTGGCCTTCCACAACCTAAAAGGTTCACATCACAACCATTGGAATAAAAAAGAGAAAAAGGGCTTAGTTACGGTTGTGATATAAAATAGACTAAAGGTCATAGGTGTGCTAAGAAGAAATTATTTTACATAGATTGTGAAGAGGAAGAAGAAAATGAACAATAAACATAAAAAGAACAGGATACAGACTAGGAACAAACCTAGAGAAAGAGGAAATGAATCTGATCATATCTTGTAATGCATTGGCCAAAATTACCACTCCTCACACTATCAAGATAGAAGGACATACCCAGAAGAAGAAGGTAATTGTGTTGATTTATTAGGGCAGTAACCATAATTTTATTCAGTGTAAGATAGAGAAAGAATTTAATTTCTTCCTATATCTAGCACCACAGTATCAGGTGATGGTTTCAAATGGAGGAACCATAAATTTCTCTAGAAAGTGCCACAATATCAAGATATCCATGGAGAATATGTGTTGAATAGTCCAATTATTCCCATTCCATTGGGTTGTGTCGATGTTGTACTAGGAGTCCGATGGATGAAATCTTTGGGTACAATAGCTTTTATTTTTCAAGAACGTTTGTTGAATTTTTTCATAAGGAAAGGAAGTTCAATTAAGGGGTATCACAGGGAAATTGGGAAACATAATCAACTCTAACGTCATGACAAAGCTTCTAAAGAAATAAAACGTGGCATAATTGCACAATTATGTTCGTTAGAGGCCCCCACATCAAAATCACCTATTTCTACAGATCTCCAAAAGGTCTTGGACAATGATTCCCAGGTGTTTGAGACTCCCAAATGCCTCCCACCTATTCATGATCATGATCATGCAATTCATTTGGTTCCAGGAAGTGTTCCTCCAAACATCAATCCTTACAAATATTCTTATGCCCAAAAGAGTGAAATTCAACGTATGGTTACATAAATGCTAGAGGCTGATATAATTCAACCTAGTCAAAGTTCTTTCTCTACTCTAGTAGTCTTGGTGCACAAGAAGGATGGATCATGGTGCATGTTTTCAGATTATAGGGAGCTCAAAAAGCTCACTATCAGAGAGAAATTTCACATTCATGCCATTGATGAATTATTGGATGAATTGCATGCAGAAATTTATTTCACCAAGTTGGACCTTATTTCAAGATATCATTAAATCAGAATGAAGACTAAAGACATTCAAAAAATAACATTTAGGACTCATGAGGGTCACTATGATTTTTTTGTCATGACCATTCACCATACCAACGCACCTTCTACATTACAAGGTTTGATGAGTTCCATTTTTAAACTTTTCCTTACAAAATTTGTGTTAGTATTTTTTGATGATATACTAATCTACAACAAGTCTTGGAACGATCATGTTCAACATGTTGATAGAGTGCTCAAACTATTGGAGGACAAAAAATTATTTTCAAAAACCTCCAAATATTTCTTTGGAGTATAAGAGGATGAATATTTGGGTCAGATTGTATCTCATGAAGGTGTTAAGGCAAACCCTAGCAAAATTAAATTCATTAAGAAATGGAAAATCCCCACATCCACAAAGAATTTGTGAGGATTTATCGGGTTGACAAGGTATCATCACAAGTTTGTTAAGGATTATGGGAGAATAACAACACCTCTAACAACATTACTGAAGAATGATGCATTTTCTTGGATTCTAGAAGCAACGAAAGCCTTTGAATGTCTTAAAGAGGCAATATGCCAAGCACCACTCTTAGCTACACCACACTTCACAGAAACCTTTATTATGGAATGTGATGCCTCAGGAAATGGAATTGGTGATCTTTTAATGTAAGAAGAATGACCCGTTTCTTTTTAAAGTCATCTAATCAAAGGAAAGTATCTACATAAAGCTAGCTATGAGAAGGAAATGCTGGCAATACAACATACACTTAAGAAATGGCGACCTTACCTAATGGGAAGAAACTTCAAGATAAAAGAGTATCATGATAGTGTTAAATAATTTTTAGAACAAAGATTATGTTTATAACAACAACAAAAATGGGTCACAAAGATGTTGGGTTATGACTTTGAAATCATATACAAAAAAAGGGAAGAAAAACATTGTTGCAAATGCACTGTCAAGAAAGGATGAGGATGTGGAAGCATTACATTGTGCCATTTATATTATCCAAACATATTGGATAAACAAAGGAAGGGATGAATTGAAGAATGATGAAGAAGTGTGGGAACTCATTCAAAAGTTACATCAAGATCCCAACACATCTGATACATTTAGTTGGAAAAATGATTTGTTATGGTACACAGATCACCTATACCTCTGTAAGAATTCCCACCTCAAACAAAAGATTCTTATGGAATTTCACACCTATCCCTTAGGAGGGCATTCAATATTTTTTAAAACATACCATAGGGTTAAAAAGGAATTTTTTTGGGATGGCCTTAAATCTTATATTCAAAAGTTTGTGGCAGAATGTTTGGTTTTCCAACAAAATAAAGTTGAGACAATTAATACCCGAGGTATATTACAACATTTATCCATTCCAAGTCAGCATTGAGAGGAGGTTTTAATGGATTTTATCACAGGTTTACCCAAGTCCCAAGGAAAGAGTGTCATTATGGTGGTAGTTGATAGACTTACCAGGTATGCACACTTTTCTATATTATCTTATCCATTTAAAGCCAGTACAGTTGCTACTGCATTTATGGAAACAATTCAAAAGCTACATGGAAACCCAAAGATTATTGTAAGAGACAAAGATCCTATTTTCACTCAAAATTTTTGGACATAATTATTTTCTTCTCTCGATACTCAGTTAGCTCATAGCTCATCTTATCATCCTCAATCTGATGGGAGAAATGTGATAGTGAACAAATTTTTGGAAGGATATATTCGTTGCTTTGTATATGATAAATAGACATAATGGGTCAAATGGTTTCGTATAGCTGAATGGTGGTATAACACTTCCTTCCATACTGTAGCGAAAATGACCCCATTTATGTCAATTTGTGGATATCATCCACCGTCCATCACACAAAATTTAAGAGAAAATTCTAAGGTTCAAGCAATGGAAGATCACATCGAGCATGAAAATTTTTTTTTGCAACTCTTAAAGGTTAACCTGACTTTGGCGTAGAATAGAATGAAACAACAGGAAGATCAACATTGTAACAAAGGAAGTTTTGGTGTAGGTGACTAGGTATTTCTAGACTATAACCATACAAAAAAATTTCCCTCAAGCAAGCTAACAAGGATAATAAATTATCACCAAAGTATTATGGTCCGTACAAGGTGTTGCAAAACATTGGTGCTATGGCATACAAATTGGAACTTCCTACATCTTAACGAGTGCACCTAGTTTTCCATGTTTCATGCTTAAAGAAGGTTATAGGTGACAAGCTCCCAGTTCAAACAATATTGCCAGAACTTGGTGAGGAAGAAAAAATGATATTGGAACCTGAAGAAGTCACTGAAACAAGAACTCAACAACTACGAAATTGATCAATTTCGGAGTATCTTGTTAAGTGGAAGACCTTACCGGGTGAAGATTCCACATGGGAGCATGGGAATTTTATATAGAAACATCTAGAGCTACTCAAGAATTGAGGACAAAACTTTTTTGAAGGAGAGCGGCATGTTAGGTCCCTATAATAATTGTGTATTCCCTTATTATTATTGTCCTTGTAACACCTTATTTTTTTATTATTGTGCCCATGTTGTCCCCATATTATTATTATTGTGCCGCATAGAAGCCCACTATTGTTATTGTTTTTCCCATACATTATTATTGTTATGTCAGCTCTGATTATATTGTGACCCCTTATACTCCTATTTATAAAAAGGAGATCTTGTCATTTGTATCACTCAAGGTTTTTCATTTTTGTAATGTAAAGGAGGTTGCCCCCTCGAAGAGGCTGATTTTGAAGTTATTGATCTATCTTTTTTTCTATTTTGTGAGCTAGTTGCATAACATGTACATAATTCTTCTCTTGATATAATTAACCATACATTTTCATTAATCCTTACATAGGATTACTTCTTCACATGATCAAATTACAAACTAATATATCATCAGTTTCATGCTTCACATAGACGTTGAAACTCTGTTACTTCTAAATTTCACAGAGACTATATTTCTTTTCAATCACACAGATAGAAAGGGAATTCATGAAAATCATACATGTACATAAATGTATTCCACTAATTAAAATTTGTACAACCACATATACCTGTAATATTTCTTCCACTCTATGGCCTGAATCTACTTTCATTTGGCCATTAGCCTTTCCCATAGGCTTACAATGATTAAATTCAAAGTTAAAAGAAAAGGAGATTTTCCTTTGTCCATAATTAGAGAATTTTAGAGGTAAAAAATGGGCCACGAAACAAAAATGTACAATAAAAATAAAATTTATAAGAACTAATAGGCTTCAAGATGAGGATGTCAATCATGGGGGATTATTTATCATTTTTGGAGTAAAAAATTAAAAATATTAAAAGATATTAAATTAAAAAAACTATTTTTTCAACTCTTATTTTCACTTTCTCTCCCTACGATTTTACTCAAATTTTGAGTGGTAGAACTTGTTGAATGCATAATTTAATTCCTAATCTAAGAATTTCCTATGTTGAATACCTTCAATGGGCCCTACTACATGAAACAAAATAAATACATGAATAAGTATAATTGCAATCATGTTTTCCTTGTATTTCTCATTTTTTGTATAGAAGGGTCAATGAAAAGTATGCAACATGGGTGCTCCTTGGATGAGGAATTAAGTTATGTATCCAACGAGTTTTCCCACTTAAAATTTGAGTAATACTATAGGGAGATAAGTTGAAAATACAGATTGAAAAAATATTTTTTTCCTTTTTCCCTCTAAGATTTGATGATGTAATCTATTTTTTTTTTGTTGACTAGTGAAATCAGCAATGGCGGTGGTATCGTACTCGTGTTACACGGGGCCAATCCCATCGGCTGCCATCTAATATTATTTAATTATTTCCCCTATTATTTTATAATATTCCTTTGGAGGCCCATTTTATACCTCAAAAATACTCTAACGATCACACCTTTACTTATTCCATAAATCTCTCACGATTTATTCCATAAATCTATGATGCTTTTCATGGTAAATTAGCTTTTTCTATATGGAAAAAATCTCGCCTATCCATAGATTTTATAAAACTATGACTCATCTAGTTCTAAAACTCATAAAATATGTCAACTTGGAAAATACAATTTTTTTTTCATAGAAAAATATAAATTCTTCTCAAAATTCAATGCCCCTCCTTAAACCTTTGTTACATTGAAGACTTAATGGCATAAGAGCTCTAATGCTCCTACATTAGACTCCCAAGGTAGAAAACGTTCATGACCTCATAGTTACATGTCATCAATCCTCGAATCCTCCAATATCCCAAATGTTCTTTTTTAGTTGCCCATTATGGCATGCTTGTGTCCTACAAGTGATGTTTCCTTCAATTCGTTAGGCTTCCAAATTATTTGTTGTTCTCATTATGTTTCCTTGTTGATGCAAAGGTTCTCATTCAACTGCATTTTTCTATTAGATGTAATTTTATTTTTGTTGTATCTTCTCTTGATCATTCTCTTCATTAGCATACAAAATCTATCAATTTCCTCATCCAATTTTTTCCTTGACTTCTTAAACTTACTATCATCTCTCATTTTTTGTTGCATGTATTCTTTTCCCATAATAGTTTCAACACTATTACCAAATTTTTGGGTTATACATATTCTTCATTGTCTGTTTCTCATGCCATGCAAATTATTTCTTATTATTGTCTTCTAAGACAATCTCCTCTTCTTCCCTTTTTAATTTTAAAACCTAAATATGCCCTTTATGATTTAATAATTTCTCCTCGAGAATTTTCAATTCTTCAGAAAAATTAGTAAACTTACTTTGAACTAAATTTTTAAACTCATAACTCATGTCCCTTGATGGAAATTTCTTCAAAATATTTTCTTCCTCCTCAAAGTATACATCTCTCTGCTTTAGCATAAGACCTTCACCATCCCCTATGAGTATTGAATTTGTATGTTGTTTTTCATCGATGTCCTCCTTTTGGTTGTTTTCTTGAGCTAGTTTTTCCCTATTGACTTTATGAGAATCTATTGTCTCATATTCCTTTGCCATAGGTTTCTAATAATGTGTCTCTTCCATGCTTTGTAAAGACACTCGTTAATCTTCTTCACTTGGAACAAAATTCAAATTCTATTTTTCCTCTATCTCTTTGATAGTTGTATATTACTGTCCATCTCCATCAAAAAATGCAGCTATAAAAAACTTGTGAAATTTAAAGTCATAAGGATGGGTAGCCTCATTTGATGTTTCAAACATCAAATCCTCATACTAATATGAAATTACAGAATATTTCATTAGACTTGCAGTACGTTTGTCATTCTCTTCATTGTCCTCTCCAAGGATGTCTCCTTGCCTTGGTATAAGCATTTCATCCCCAGTTCCATTAATTGGAATTTCCTTATTATTGTCTTCATGAGGAAACTCTCCATCAGATAAAGTTGCATTACCTACGTTAACAAAGCATTTCATTAGTTCTAAAATCATGAGATTCTTTGATCTCATCAACTTTTTCATCCTCATCTTCCTTAAGGATAGGTTGTTGTTCTAGTTCACAATAGTGAACATTCATCTCTACTCTTGCGAGATCTTCATCCTTCATTTGAGAATTCAACCTACGATCCAACTTCCCTTTCAACCTAGGCCAATTCACTTTCTTCCATAGAATCCATTTGCACCTTTGGTCTTCCTTACCTTTCTATAACAGATCCATTAGTACAATGAGTTGTACTTTTTTCTTAGAAACTTCTTGGTCAACTTCCCATTAACTCATATGTTTGTTCCTACCATTTTCTTTAGAATCTCCATTTCTTCTATTATTTCTTCTCACTGAACCCATGAATGACTATTAGTAATATATGGAAAATTTTAGGGGTGAAATTTCACTAATTGCCTATCTTTTGGACATTTTCCAAAAAATAATCACTCATTTGGTTAAAAATTCGATGATTTTTTATATGTATCATTAAATGACTAATATTAGCTAAAATTTAATCAATTTTAATAGTAAATCACATGTTCTTTATTGAATATTTTCCCACATCCTATATGTATGTCTTTTCAAACTAAAATAGTCACATATAATACTATACATAGGCATAATATTTGGATCCTTAAAAATTATATTTAGTAGAGATCTTCCTTATTCCTTTGTGATTTTTACCTTGTCCACTTGTAGAATTCCCCAGTCCTCTATAGTAAAAAGTTACTCAATAACTTGTTACAATACCTCACCAAGCTATCTTGAAATATGGCCTCTTGGTATCCTTGGTTCTCTTGTCGAGAACCTCTTGAGATTCTTTATTCCTATTAGGATTTTTGAGATATTCACTTATGAGAAAATTCAATCGTTATTTTTCTTCCAACCTTAGTTGGAGTTTGTATAGTTCCTTTACCACAATTTTTCAAGAACTTCTTGTGTTCTTGGTTACACTCTTCCTACTCTGAACATCCTTAGCTCTGCTACTCGCAATCAGTTATTTATTTCAAAACTTAACTTAAAACGTACGGCAATTTACATTTTTGAATTACTTCATTCGGACATGCATACCGTTATTTCAGTCTTCAATTTGTTTGTTGGCATTATAGTTGCAGATCTTCTGTTGTTCTCACTCATCCCAGAAACATGTTGTTGTGTCATCCCAAAGTATAAATTCTTTTCATACCTTCAAATAACATTAGTTTTCTTTCTCTTCCTCCAAGAGCCCAATCCATGCAACTTCAATATAAATTGAAAACAAAAAACATATTTATCTCATCCATATTTCTCAAACATTTGATTCCGTAATCTCTAAATTTCTCCTCCAAAGAGAATACCTACTCCTATACCACTTTGATCAGATAAATTTTGATTTTTTTTGCAAAGAACCATTTTCCATGTCTCACACTCCTCAATGAAAATATTCAAAACATTCATGCATTAATACTTTATCGTTTGTGTGAATTTTTTCACATGCCACCAATTGGTGCTTGCTACATTTGACCATAAATTTGGACTAGCCTTTGATTCCATGAAATGAATGATATGAATACCCATTTACATAAAAATCAATTCAATTTACCCTTAAAATGTGTTACATGCAATAGAACCCCTCTATGAACTCAACTCTTAGTGATCCAGGTGTGGATTGCCGTAAAGCCTAAGAGACTGGTCTCAATTTAGGCCCTAGTGATCTAGGATTGGATTGTGGTAATCCCTTAGAGAGAAGGAGCTAGAAAATTACTCAAGGATAGTGATGCATTCCTGATGACATTCCAAGATTAGTTTGGTTGTGATCAAAGCACCGGTTTTGGTGTGATCATGGTTTGGTGAGGGTGGAGGTGGTTTAACCTCTTGATTCCCTTGGTTGTTCTATGAGAACCCACGTTCATTCTTGAAATATGGAATAAGGGTGACTGGCTGAAAGAAAGATTTGGTTGAACCTTGTCTACAGTTAGGTGTTATGTGGAAGTCCTGAACCTTATTGGATTTTCTATGATTAATAAAACATAAGTTCAGTTACATTTTCACTGGTTCATATATGGATTTAATGGTTTTGATATCTCAAATATTTATATGGTTTTGTGCTGGTTATAAGCATGGTTAAATGATTGGTTCATGTCATGGTTATTTCATTTATTTACTTGTAATTGTTAAATGAATGGATGCAAGATCTAATTGATTATATAATAGCTCAATGGAGAAGCAGGATATCATTCTGATTATGTTTCTTAAGTTTTGTCAGTTATTTATGCTTTGTCTTGTATCATAGGCCTGTAGGTTGCATTGATGCGAAGTGTTTGATAGAATGTCAGTCCTAGTTGGGGATGCTCAGGCCTAGTATCAGGGTTGATTTTTAATTTAGCAGCACTTTTATCATGACTTTTATGGATTTTGAAGGTTCTAGCATGTTCTAGGTAGAGGCCAGGATTTTGGGCTAGAAACATAGCTCAAATCTCGAAGTCATTGGCACAAGTTTACTGAGAAAAGTCCACAATCGCTGGCACATAGGCCTATGGGAGTGACTTTGGGTTGTTGGATGCTATCATGCCTATATAATGAGAGTTTCTAGGGGTTAGAAGGCTTAAATCATCAATGAGACTTAGGGATAGGATGTCTGAGTGGCTGACATGTCTCCTCAAGGTGTTGTTGCTGATGTGGATGAGTTTGTTTGATATGATTTGTCAGTTCCATTTCCTTAAGGTCACCAACGAAGTTGAATCCCTTATATTAGCCTCTCTGATTACATGTTTACCCTGACTGGTAGGTTGCTTGGGTGGACCATGGAGGAGGTGGTGTTACAACATGCATATGCCATGCATGCCAAAACTAGGAAGGAAATCATATGTGAAACTCAGTACCTAGAAGAAAAACTTGTTATAGTTGTTGATCTCGATGTCCTCTTGCAGTTTCCTGCTCTTCCTTTTCCTTATTTCTCCAAACCCCAAGTATGCCACACTCCTCCAAGTGTGATGCAAGCTACTCTAAGTGTCAAAGAGTATGAGATATAAAGGGAATAGAATGAGAGATCCAAAACTGATCTAATCAAAAGCCATGAATTGATCCTCATAAGCCTTTTTATTGATGAGTCCTCTATTTTCTTCAATTTTGCATTATTTTTCTTTCATTTTAGTCCGATCACATACAACCTGTGACATTTCACCTTCATTTTCTCCCTTTTACCATTATTTTCATAAATAAAATATCAATAAATGCCTCATGCCTTTCCAAAGTCTTTGCCATTTCCTTGACCATTTTCCATAGCCATTCATTAATCATAATTGATCTGTGTCACTATTTTTTTCCCAACATTCATCTGAGAATACATGTCCCGTGACCATGGTCTTATTCCACCTTATTAACTTTATTGCATGGATTTTTTACAAGGGTGTTATCACCAAAAAATTGATCATCTAGCTTAATTTTCTATATGGATCAATGTATACCATGGAAAGCCAATTTTACCTTAGTAAAATTGCTTTCACTATGAGAAATTACCTAATAAACCACCTTTATTAAGTAATTTATAGTTAAACCCATGAAGAATAATTAAATATTTGATTTTCTTCTCGGAATAATTTATTTAGCCACTGTTTTATTATTATTCCTTCTCAAATTTGTACCAGCCATGAAAAATAAACAAATAAATCATTATATATCTTATTTTTTCTAAGAATAATTAATTAATCACTAACTAATTCTTATTCTTTGTTAAATTTGACTAAATTCCTTACGAATAATTAAATAAATACTTATTTGTTTATTATTCCTTAACTAATTCATTGAGATAATAAATAAATCATTTATTTATTTATTATTTCTAAATAAAAGTTTAAATACTTTTTCCCTCCTAAACAAATATAATAATATAGTCCTGGTGGTTATTCCAAGAATGGGATAAATAATATTTTAATATTGCTCATTATTTGAGCATAAATCAATATTTTGTTATAAATAGGAGGGTTTTCCATTCATTATTCACTTTTGATTTTTTTCATTGTTGCACTCACTATTGTAACTATAATTATTTTCATTGTTGGACACCATATTTTTGTTGGGTTTATGCATTATAGAGGAGAGAGACTCTACAGAAGCTGAAAGCATTTGAGGATTGCGAAGAACCCATCCCATAGAGGGGGACTGATAACATATATTCGTTCCCTTCATAGCTGTTATAATAAAATCATTCTTTACAAATATGGTTTCCATTGGATGTTTTGGGGTCATTAATCTTCAATTTGTTGTTTATCTGTGATTGCATCATAGATCAAGATTTTTGTACATTTTGTTTCTATCAATAGCTGCAGATCTACAATGTTTAGTAGCCATTTCTATTGTTGATATCGTTTGTCATCCATGATCTTAAGTGGGCTCTTTTCATACATTGTTGAGAAGAAAACACTACATAAAAAATTGGCGACTTCGTTGGGTTTTATACTTCAGATCTAGAAACCTGGGTGACCTTTTCTTTTCAATTTAGGGTTTCCTATTATTTCTCTTCTATTAATTTTTCCTAGTATCTTAACCCTAGATTTGATAAATTTATGACTTTTGTAATCTTTCTATTTGTTTATGCCGGTCACAGGAACCAACCATGACAAAGGCGACACTTTCTTCTAAAATTTGTAGACTGGAAGTCTCAAAGCAGAAATCACAATTCTCAGCCCAAAAGGCGTGATCTGGGCTCTAGAACACAACTTTCTGTCCAAAAAGTGCAATTTAAAAAAAAACAATTCAGAACCTACGATTTCTGGGTTTTAGGGTTTCTCTCATAAATGTTTCTAGGTTTTGTTGAGAGCTGTCTGCTAGTGTTTGACCTCTATGTCATCCCGCTCAGGCCTTGATCCATTATGTTTTACTCATCAAAGTTGAATTTACCCTCCCTTAGTGCTTCTAGTACACTTCCTCCTTTCTAGGAGGAGTTTAGTTGAGTGAGAAGTCTGAGTTTCCACAGCACTTTCAACCACATTTTCAAAATATGTAACCTTTTATTTCAGATCTCAAAAGATAGGTTGATACCATACATAGTTTCACATTCAAAATTATCTGGTCATTCCCTTAGGGTCCCCTTGGTTTCCCTAAGTGTTTCACCCATCTTCCTATTTTTTTGCAGCGATCTTCCCCTTTGGTTTTTTGCTATTTCTACACAACTTTCCAGTAGCTTAGAGTCACATGATCCTAGTCACGCAAACATCTAGATCTCTTGATTGTTTTAATGTATTTTCCATCAGTTTTTCCACCTAGCAGTACAGTGTTTGTAAAACCAGTTTGGGTGGGGTTTAGTTAATTGTTTTGTTGTTTATTTTATGTTATTTATTTCAATTTATTTGCAATAATATTTTTTCCTTTTTACAAACACGATCTAGGCATAATCAATTAATACACTTGTACACACAAGCACACCTTAAGAGAAGGGTGCTTATTTTACACTGCCAAGCCAAGAATTAGCATAATAAATTTATGTCACTACATCAAAGATAAAAGATATATTGTTGATCTCCCTTCACCCTTTCCATGTTCCATGTGTCCTTCCATCATTCTGTCACCAAGGCGTCATTTGTAGAGACTATTAGGCCTTCACCCCCAGTTTCTGCTTGGGTGTATTACTCCTCCCCGTCGGGTTCGAGTTCATAGCCCTCTGAGTTCCCATTCCGACTCTTCTCCTTGTCCTTATGATTCCTCATTTGATTTTGAACCTCCTTCACTGCATATCGTCACCATGTCTGGACCCACAACAGGTGCATGACCCCAATTTGGTGGTGTATCTGATGTTATATCGATGGTCACATTAGGCAGAACAATCTCAGTAACCATTCTGGCAGCCCCCATGCTGCCCTTTATGGTTGGGTTAAGTCTACCGGATCTTAACCAGTTGATAAATGACCACATACACCATGACACTTGTTGGCCCTCTATGGTGACGAAATTTCCCTCAGACATCCCAACGTTTGAAGGTATTACTGTAGAGGATCCTACCAACCATGTTCGATCCTCCCACATGTAGTGTTCATCCAACTCCATAACCGATGACTCCATTCGTCTTCGACTCTTCCAAAGCACACTCACTGGAGATGCTACAAAATGGTAAGTAGACCAGCCAACCACCTCTCATTCTCTTTTCACGACACTTGCTAAAGCGTTCTTGTCCTATTTCCAGTTACCTCTTAGGTACGACACTGGTACTAAGCTTTTGACCAGATTTCGTCAATCCTCCGCTACTCGATTTTCTGACCATGTTCAAGAGTGGTGTCAAAGGAGGAGCACATGTTATGTCCCACCTTTCGAATACTGTGTTTATCTAGATTTATTTCTCAAGAGCCTTTTATCCCCCATAGGGAATGATGTCGTGTCACATTTTCCTCAGACTGAGGAACAAACTCTCTAGACCTCTTTGAGATATGATCTAATTTACACTCAATCAGGTTATGTCTCTATCATTATTCCAAACCTCCAACATCCCGGCAATGCTAATGCATGGGGGCATCATATGTCACTGAAGATATCATTGAATCCATTTCACACTCTTTGCCCTATTCTCAGCAGAGTTACGGCTACTTGCACGGGGGCACCAGTTCCTCCAAAATTTATGCCCCTCCTGCTAGCAACATGTTTCCAGGGCCTCTACCCATTTACCAAACTATTGCTCCTTCTTATGCACAACCTAGTGCTCCATCCCCTCAAGCATTAGTGTCATCACCTCCCATGCATCCTCAACCCTAGTAGCCACCACCCTCTCAGGGTTAGGTGTTTGCACAACAGAGTGATAACAATCCCCAGAATTCGAAGAAAAATATTAAGCGAAAGGGTAACAAGGGTAACCAGTGTAACCAAGGTAACTAGCCTAGTGAACCATCCTAACACTAACAACCAACAAGAAGGAGGCTAGCCCAAGAAAAATAAAGGTATTTGTACGAATAAGCCTTTTGCATGTTGTGGTGTACATGGCCACTATAGACTTGAGTGTCCCCTTTTACCCTAGATGCGGCAAATATGGGAAGATCGAGCAGCATCTCAAGTTCAACAATTGCTTCAGAATCCTATGCCACCTTAATCGGTGATGCTCACAAATCCTTTCCCTTAGTAAGGATTTGTTTATGCTCAACCCTAGGAATTTCAAGTAGCACACCTCCCCCAACCTTCTAGTCCTGGTGAATACCTGATCCTGGTGATGAACTCTGGTGAGGTTAACCCCTCCCATATCAACCTAGAAATTTGGTCGTGCCAATATGACAAGCCCTCCACTTCGTCAGCTACCGAGTCTAAAACCAAAGTGTCTGTTGAGCCTCTTATGACACCCAATGGTCCCTTACAGATCCCTCAACCCAAAGTTGAGTCCATTCCCAAGATCCCGAAAGGACCATTACATGGTAATGCAACTTCTAACAGAGCTTCCAATACATACAGTATAGTAGACGACTTGGCACAATCACCTAATGCCATGTCGACATTGGAAGTCCTCTAGTCATGCCCTTCCCAAAGAAGGATCTAGTAACTACCTTGGCTGTACTGGATCCTTTCAACAATCGCTTGATTGTCTTCTCAATTGATACATCAGAGCACCCCCCATTACCTTCATATGTTTCTTTCCAGATACTAGGTAGAGTTCATAAGATCATCATTGCCAGCTACATTATTGACGAAGGTGCATCCACCTGTTTGATGTCCACTGTTGTTTGGAAACAAGTCAAGTCACCCGAGTTGTCCCCCTCCACCATCACCTTGCATTCTTGAGATGGACACTCCTCCTAGCCCCTTGGCATGTATCGCAGCTATCTAGTGACCCTTGTGGGCAAGACTGTCCATGTTGATATCAAAGTCATAGATGCCCCTTTGGATTACAACATCCTCTTAGGTCGTAGTTACACATATTCCATGCCAGTTGTCATGTCTGCGGTGTTCCACAACATGTGCTCCCGCCATGAAGGGAAGATCGTTACCATTGATCAGTTGACTTAATACAAGTTGGCATCCGTGACCTCCCTTAAGTCCATCATCTCATCAGTATTTGATAAACAGTCATCCAATCCTTGTACCAATGTCTCATTTGGAGTCTATAAAGATTCCTCATTGTTAGGTTCCTTCCTCGGTCCTCCCCCTCCCATTTCTGAACCTAGT
This sequence comes from Pinus tabuliformis, assembly GCA_031772625.1. Taxonomy (NCBI): domain Eukaryota; kingdom Viridiplantae; phylum Streptophyta; class Pinopsida; order Pinales; family Pinaceae; genus Pinus; species Pinus tabuliformis. The sequence continues at coordinate 1,385,886,777 of CM062820.1, read as the reverse complement.
TCCATGAGTTTTTGCATGTTACAAGTGTCACGGGCTGCCCTTAAGTAGTCGAGTACACTGAATCAACATCTAACTCCCCAGTATCCTATTGTTGCTATTCTAGCTAAACACTCTGGAACCACTCCCCTAGGACCTCCTCTATTTGTGGGTGCCTCTCCTATGTACCCTCCAGGAACTGTTCCTCTAGGTCTCAACCATCTAGGAGCTATTTTGCTAGTGCATTACCCTATCGGCTAGATACCTTTCTTATTCCTCCCTCCAGGAATTTTTTTTACCTGTCATGGCTTCATTGGTCCTTCCTAACGTGAATCTCGAGATCCCAGTATGGTACATCGATCCCCCTGCAAGCATTCCACCAAGTCAGCTATGACCATATCATGCTTTAACCCCAGTTCAACTGGTCCCCATGACCCCTGTCACTGCTTCAATACCAGCACAACCTCAATAGGAACCAACTCTTGTTGTGAAAGCAACTGGCCAGGGGGCAAAGCCAAAAAGAAAGATTTGAGGGACAAGGGTCCCCAAGCTCCTCTAGGCCCTAAGGCCCCAAAGCCATGCACTTTGTGTGAAGTTATTGGGCATGCCACCAACAATTGTTCTGAACTTCCTTAACTTAAACCTTGGTTCATGAAGCGTTCCCTGAGTCAAATGTTCTGGAAGTCCATGTTGACATATCGGTCCAAGCTAAGAAACTAAAAAAACTTCGCACAAACCACCTTTGTGCCCTCTATGATCTTCATGGTCACTATTCGCATTGTTTCCCTCGTCTCGACGAGTTTCACGATTTATTTGGGGTGATTTGTGAATACAATGCCACTTGTAGTAGAGTCGCTACTCCTTTACGTGTGGATTTTGGTACCACCAGTTAACCAGAATAGGGAAACACTTGCCCGTCTATTGTGATCCCCTCCCTTGATGTCGAGATGATGGACAACACAGGCCCAATTCTTTACCTTTTATCATTCTTGAGGTCCTTGCAGGTAAACCTTCCTGAGGTTGCTACGTGCATTTCTATCTAACCTTTCTCGACAGAATATGAGGTCTCAACATCAGTACACCCTCTATTTACTAGCCTGTCATCTGCCATCTAAGATGATGCGTATGTGAACCTTATTCCTCATGTTGATGCACCAAGTAATGTCGTTGTGTCATGTAGTCAGAATTCTTCCCGTCTACCCATCTCCCTGCCTGAGAAGGACATCATGGAAGCTATGTCTACCCCTGATTACCCCTACACTTGAGTAAGGGGCCATTCCTTTAAGAGGATTTTGAAGGCCATCTCCTTCCTAATTCTTCCAATGTGCTCTACCTCCAGAAATGTTTCTCACAACACATCCCTTTCATTTGTGTGTCTTTATTTCTTCCATAATGTTAGGTAGACTACATCCTCTCATCCATTGTCTTTTGTACCTTTCAGATGGATCCATCATCCACATCGTATATCGGCCATGCCGATGGTGCAAGTCACTTGTCTCGGAATCTAGCCTCAGCAACGTGGGCCATTTTTACCCTCTTGCATATGTTAGTCCTTTCAAACAGCGTGTGCATTGGATTTTCCACCAATAATCATGTCGAATATGATGTAGTGATAGGTTAGTTAGTCGATGCCCTTTCTCATCGCATACTTCATCTTCATGTTTGTTTAGATTCCTTGCTACTTGTCACGTGATTGAATTCTATGTATCATGTGTATAACCAAGTCCTATTTAGAAAATATCTACGAGTGAAGATATTGGTATGTGAATTTCAAACCATTGCTTTTAGTCATGTCCCTAGAGCCCAAAATAACTACATAGATACCATTGCAAACAACTTTCTAGATTGGCATTTATCGCATGTATACCATAGAAGATAACCACACAAATGACGAACCATCATCGTCAAATAAAATGTATAATCATATTATGTATCATATTAGTGTTGGGAGCCATAACTCTAAATACATCCAGTTGCCCATAGCATGCTAGGGGGCACATAGGCCCCTACATCTCCTTTGGAGGATCTCGTGCCAAGTTGGGCTGAGATCCTTGAATCCATTTTTTGAGCACTCAGAAAATCCACAAAATCCTTTGCTAGGGACATCATTCCAACCTTTGCATACCAGATCAGTATTCCACGCTTGGGGGCATGATGGTTTTCCCTCTGCCATCTTCTCCATTATCCCTCGACCTAGATCCCACTAGATCTAGGTGTGGTCGATTATCCTCCCATTTGTCAGATAGTTTGTCTTACTGGCCTCCCCGGTGAGCAATATTCCCATCGTATATTGTAGATTTTTGATACCATATCTTCAAATATTCTACTCTATGTCCACGTAGTCCCTAAATTTGACTTAGTGGATGAGGAGGATTCTAGACCTCCGATAGTAGTTCATTCTCATTTTCCCTTCCCTTAATTCTTCACCAAGAACCATCATCCCAAGAAGAATTTAGGCCATATTTAGACAAGTAAGGCCAGTTTCCTGAAAGTTGTAGATCCCAATTCTGATGGTCATTTTTTCCACTATGCTCTCCACAAGATTTAGGGCCTTCTCCTCCTCTCAAATTGGAGAGAAAACACCCTTTTATAGGAAAATCCATAGTTTTTCTATTGAACATTGCCAGTAGACCTTACCATTGGAAAGCTCTCACTGAGTATTATAATGGGTCTTCCTCAGTTTTTGTTGATTTGACACTTCACTAGGAAGCCATCTTCTAAGAAAATTCTCTTTGTCGCCTCTCAAAATCGAATTTCGTCATAAAGCAAAACTTGAACTTTTAGGTTCACCTCCTCTTAAAACTTTTCATACCATTTGATGACTTTCATCATAAGTAACCATCAATTACTCATGTTTTAATGTCCCCCCCAGGCCTAGTCTGTGTGGTAGCGTCATCGAGTCACCCTTGTTCAAACCATCTGTGATGAATCACCCTTGCATCCTTGGAGTCTATTTCATGTCCCATCATTTAATGTCACAATATTACATCCATATTTTCATACCATTCATCCTGTGTCGCCTGTATTGGCCCCCAGTCATACTGTCCCCATCCCCTCCAGAGTTGAGTCAGTTACTTCCAAGTCGACCATGCACTTTATGCTTTAATAAGGGTATTCATATTTTTTTCCAGCACTCCCCTTTTCCCCATTATCCTTGATCTCAGTCCATCAATCACATTACTATTTTCCCTTGTGCTTTAGTTGAGGTTCCTCATTGCCTCATCTATTGCGGGCCCTATTCTGTCAACATCAACTCTTTTATTCTAGAAGAGTAGCCCATAGGGCAGTGTATCTGGGTTCCAGCTTCCATTCTTGTTCGATGCCATTTATCAAGAAGAGGGTCTCATTATTTCCCTTTGAGTTGGTCGTTTCATGTTTGTGATCCATACACTTTATGGTCCAGTGATGCAGCAGATTGTACCAGTGATTCCTTGGTATGTGTGAGATATTTCAAACCTCATGAGGTGGAGGCCCTTCAAGTAACCCCCCACATGCCCAAATGCATAACTACTATGCTATAGCATGAGATGCAGTTCCACAGAGTTCATGGGTTCGTTTACTACTGATCACAGTGTTCATAGCATGCATGTCTCCTCCAGATGATCCATTCAGTTTTGTAGAGCCCTTCCTTGTTCAACAGGGCTTCTTTGGTTGTTTTACCCTCCCTCCCACCGATTTTTTTAAGGGAAGGCACTTTGTATATTGTGTATTGATATATTACTGTATTGAGTCCTAGCTCATGTTTGTACCATGTCCATTACGTATATGGGACACATTGTATTATTTTCTAGCACTGTTATTCCAGTTTGTCATGTACCATACAACATGTACTTTATTGTTGATTTTCATTTTTCTTGGCAAACCATTATTTTTGTACTAAGCTATCTCAACAGGTTTGGGTATCCCTCCCTGCCTCATTAAGGTCTGGTACCACAAGCATAAAAGGATAGTTGCAATAGTTTCGCCCCCTCTGTCACCATCCACTCTTAGCTTTAGATTCATTGGTCAATCTCTCTCTCCCCTTGGCTTCACTATGTTGTCTAAGTGATTGTGTCTTTACAATGTACTTCAGTCATACGTTTTGCTCCTAACACTCGTACGTTGGGGGGTAATCTATTATCACCAAAAAACTGATCATCTAGCCTAATTTACTAGATGGATCAAAGTATACCATGTAAAGCCAATTTTACCATAGTAAAATTGCTTTCACTGAGAGAAGTTACCTAATAAAGCACCTTCATTAAGTAATTTATAGTTAAACCCAAGAAGAATAATTAAATAAATCATTATTTTCTTATTTTTCTCTTAGAATAATTAATTAATCAATAATTAATTATTATTTTTTGTTAAATTTGACTAAGTTCCGTAGGAGTAATTAAATAAATCCTTATTTGTTTATTATTCCTTAACTAATTCATTAAGATAATAAATGAATCATTTATTTATTCATTATTTCTAAATAAAAGTTCAAATATTTTTTCCCTCCTAAACATATATAACAAAATATTCCATGTGGTTATTCCAAGAATGGGATCAATAATATTTTATTATTGCTCATTATTCAAGAATAACTCAATATTTTGTTATAAATAGGAGTTTTTTCCATTCATTATTCACTTTTTATTATTTTCATTGTTTCACTCACTGTTCTAACTCTGATTATTTTCATTGTCACACACCATATTTTTGCTGGGTTTATGCATTATAGAGGAGAGAGACTCTACAGAAGATGAAAGTATTTGAGGATTGTCGTGAACCCATCCCGAGGTGGATTGATAACATATATTTGTTCCCTCCATAGGTGTTATAATAAAATCATTCTTTACAAATCTAGTTTCCATTGGATATTTTGGGGTTATGACTCTTCATTTTACTATTTAACTATGATTGCAGCATAGATCAGGATTTTTGCAGGTTCTGTTTCTATCAATAGATGCATATCTACAATGTTTAGTAGTAATTTCTATTGTTGAGATCATTTTTCATCCACAATATTAAGTGGGTTCTTTTTGTACATCATTGAGAAGAAAACACTACAACACAAGGCTATTATAAAATTGCCTGTGTCCACACTAGAGTTGTAACCCAACAAACCCTAAGTGGAACCTTGCAGAAAAATCATGTGTGGTACTTATAAGTTTGTGGTTTGAGCACCAGAGAATCCACGAACCAAAAAAAAAATGATAAAATTTAATGGAGTACTAGGGTACCTCCTAGGACACCATTGAAAAACCCCCATTTTTGAATTTAAACTGTTAAATATGACAGTAGGGTGTATTTTATTTACAAAATCCACCAATGGTGTAATAATTATAGTATATCATCAAGAAGAAGTTAAAAAGGACACATGATAAATATAATGGAGGAAACAAAAGAGAATGCAAATTGTGCATAGAGGAAAATTCAAAATTATACTTATGTGAGCTCATCCTCCATTCTCTGGAAATCTCAAACGTTATGAAGGAGAGGTTACAAGTGTAGATAGGGCCAAATGGCCACTGCAAATACAAATAGGTGCAATCAAACCCTTATACTATACGACGACATTCTGTGGAAAAATAAATGTAGAGAAAAGGTTGAATGACCAAACAAACAAGGGTAAAATGGTTAGCTTTGTTTATTCCAACCACTACCCTTAGATGTGAGCAAATGAATCTCGACTGTAAAATGGTACTAGGTACTAGATACATATTACCATCACATGGACCACATGTGCATGGCTAACCCTAAACCACCACGTGTGAGCATACTCCAACAATAGAGCTTGGAGCATTACGTTTAGTCCCACACGGGCACCTATGTATATCAGACCAAAGGTTAAAATAATAGTGAAAAAAATTAAAGAGTATAGGTTGGAGTGAAACTGACGATAGACCCCAAGGCATTATATCATATGAATTTGGAAAACGTGTAGAGTGAAATTTATATGTGTGCCTGATTTATTGAACTCATAAGCTTAATCGTGTTATTAGGAAGTGAAACATCTATACACCTCATGTTAATAAAATTCTTAAGATTAAATATACAGAATAATGTTGCCATTAGATCATCATATTTTATATAAGGAAATGGCTTGTATAATTCAAGTTGACTATTATCATCAATTATTATTAAATTCATGTACATATGAAGATAGAATGATACTCATGTAAAGTATTTCTAGGAACTAAATATGGAAAAAAAATTATGTGGAAGTTGCGTATGAGACATATTGTATCAGAGCCGATTTCCCAACACTATGCCTATGGGAAACCACAACAAGACAATATCATGTATATATATACATGGTATTGTCTTGTTGTGGTTTCCCATAGCCATAATGTTTGGAAATGGGCTTTGATACCATATGAATGCAAACTAATCTGTGTCGTTATGATAATAACGTACAAAAAAATAAAGCATCATCACCAATAAGATGGCAAAGGCTTAAAATCCACCCATTATGGATGGATAAGGGATTTATGTGGAATTGGGAGAAAAGAACACTCCTCCAACTAATCAATTATTGGATATTATCACATGTTTATATAAAGAATTGGCCAATTTTACAAGAAGTCATGAATGGTTGTTGAAGGTCAGTGAGAAACAAGAAAATTTGATACGAGACTTCAATGAAAAGTGAAGTCATAGAATTATGGAGATAGGGGGGATAGAGATAAGATAGAACCCCTAAAGAGGAAAATTATTGAGTCAGACACTGAAAATAATGAAAGTGAAAAGGAATCTAATAAGACCTATGTAAAGTGTTAAAAATGAAAAAAGAGAAAGAAACTGGAGTTACAGGGGGAATTTAACAATATAAAACCCCCTACATTTCATAGAAAAAAATAAGAGGATGCAAAATTGTGGATTCTTAATATGAAAAAGTACTTCGAAGTATGTGAGGGTGATAGTAATTTGAAGGCCAAATTGACCATTTATCAACTATAGTGAAAAGTTTCTCTCTGGTGGGAGGAGGCCTTAATAATACATATTCTAGACCAGAAGGCAATTTAATGGGAGGAATTCCAGAAGTAATTTAATTAGAACTAAATATTTAAATGAAGGACACTTAGATGATCAGGAAATGAATTTAATGATTGAAGGTAGGGACAACTAACTATGGATGAATTTGTTGTCAAATTCACCAATCTATTATGATATGTCCACTACATAAAGAAAGAGAGGGCTGAAGTTCAGATACTTTTAAACTTCCTAGAAGTTTCTTATATATAAAAGATTGAGTTAGACAATCCTAAAATAATGGATGAGGGGTAAGAAAATCAAGATTGTGTTTTCAGTAGTTTAACATTAGATGAGAAGGTTTCAAATATTCATAGAGTAAGGATAAAAATAAATATATAAGATATATGAAGAGATAAAAACCTACCTATTTGAAGAATTTCGGAAAGGATCGCCAATGGAAAAAATTGAGAATAAATAATTTACCCCAACCTGCTTAATCTCAAATTGAGTCAAAATCGATGGAGTTGAATAATAAAAAGATAAGTGGCATTAAATAAAGAGAACCTTTAAAGTGTTGGGGATATGGAGAAACTCACCGATTGATATATTGTACACATAAAACACGATCTTTTCAGAATATACAAGTTGTGCATGAAGCAACAAACGTACATGATATTTCAGGAAATATCCAAAAGACAAGTGCATCTTTAGAAGACAGGAAAGTGCAACACCAATTAAGTATGATCGAGATTGAATGTAACATATTGATCCATCTTATATCTGTAATAATTGATCTAGGGGATACTAATAACTATATTAGTCCTAAGGTAGTAGAAAAGTGTAATTTAAATGCTAAAACTTTTAAGAATCCATGGTTAGTGCAACTAGAAATGGGTAGAAAAATAAGAGTAATTATCCATGTAGAACAATGTCTTTTAGATTTAAATGGCTTCCTAACAAAAGTAAACTTAAAAAAACTTCCCTTAGGTTCGTATAATGTATTGATAGGTATGGGTTGGTTGGAAAAGCATAAATATGTAGTAAACCATTTAGAAAAGATAGTAAGTTGTGTAAATGAGGAAGGACGACAATAGATAAAAGGCATATGAAAGCGTGTTTCCAAAATAAATTCCAGAACTACCCCTTTGTAGAGAGATACATTTTTCTAGTGATTTTGGTGCTAGGAGCTACCCGAATCTCTAGATAACATTACTAAATGTATTCCTTAATTATTATAGTTGAAAATGTAGTTACATGGGCTACTCAATAAAGGGTATATTAGACCCAATGTTTCACCTTGGGGAGCCCCAATATTATTTGTTAAAAAGAAATATGGAACATCTATAACTTGTATAGATTACAGGAAATTAAACAAATTTACCATTAAAAAAAAAATACCCACTACCTTGTATCGATGACTTGTTTGATCAAGTAATGGGGGAAAGTACATTCTCAAAAATTGATTTGAGAACCAGATTCCATCAACTGATAATAAAACTTAAAGACATTAAAAAAAAACTTGTTGATCCAGATATGGCCACTACGAATTTTTAGTCTTTCCATTTGGTCTTATAAATGCCGCTACAACATTTATGTGCCTAGTGAATAGTGTGTTGAGTAAGTAACTAGATAAATTTGTGTATATTTTCATAGATGACATTTTGATCTATTCCAAAAATAAATAAAACATTAAGAACATCTAAGAATAGTACTGCAAACTCTTAGGGAACATCGATTATATGAAAAAATTAGTGAATTTTATAAAGATATAAAACAATATCGATGTCATCTTATTTCAATGGAAGGAGTGTTTGTTGACCCTAATAAGGTTGGGGCCATTTTGAAATAGCGAATACCTAAGGATGTTTCAAATTTTAGGTCCTTTATGGGAATTACGTGCTACTACGAAAGATTTATTGAGGGTTTTTCAAGTCTGACCTATCCTATCACTTCTCTACACAAAAAAGGGGGAAATTGAGTGGACAAGTAAGTTTTATGAAAGTTTTGAAAAACTAAGACATTTATTAATAATAGCACCTAGTTTGAAAATTTTTGACCCCGAAAAGGAATTTGTAGTACGTACTAGTGCATGTATGGAAGGATTGGGTGGTGTTCTAATTAAGGAGAAGTGTGTATTGCTTATGTGTTGAGGAAATGAAAAACACATGAAATGATTATATAGTATATGATTTAGAAAGTTGTTGTCATACCTTCTTTAAGAATGTGGATGCACTATATACTAGGTAAAGAGTTTACACATGTGATCGATCACATTAGCTTGAAATATTTTTTCAACTAATTAGATCTAAATGCTAGAAAAGCTAGGTGGATGGATTTTCTTATTGAATTTGATATAAGGAGTATTAAGGATAAAGAAATTAAATTAGCATAAGTTTTAAGTATACATGCAAATTCAATAATGAAAATTTCTATTAGCAGTGCTAAAATAATTGTTGTTGATCATAACTAAAATTCCCTACAAGAAGATGAAATTTACTAAAATATTCAACAAAACTTACAATAAATAGAATTACCTGGTTATGCAGAAAATACACAAAAATTATTGAAATACAAAAATAGACTTTACATCCAATATGGAAATGATTTGAAACAACTTATCTTAAATGAACATCAGAAGAAACCATATTCAAGACATCTCGGATATCAACAGATTGATTTCACCACTAAGAAAAAAAATTATTGGCCCGATATGAAGAAGGAAGAGGTCGAATATTTATCCAAATGTCTAGAGTTGAAGGAGGTGAAGGTAGAACACCAACACCTAGTAGGACTGTTAAACCCACTACCCATTCTGAAGTGGATATGGGAACTGATTTCACTAGATTTTATCATGGTACTATCGAGAGAAAGAAGGAAACATGACTCCACCATCGTGCTTGTAGATAAAATAAGTGAGGCATCCCAATTCATACAAGTACAATCTACATTTGGAACATCACGGATTGCAAACATCTTCATGTGGGAAAATTTCGGTTACATGGAGTACTGAAAATGGTAATATCTGATAGGGATGCCAAATTCACCTCCGTGTTTTGGAAAGCATTGTTTGGACTAATTTTAGTACTGCATACCACCCCCAAACTAATAGACAAGCGAAAAGAACAAACTAGATTCTAGAAGACATGTTAAGAATGTATGTCATGGATTGACCTCCCAAGTGGGAGGACTTTTTAAACTTAATAGAGCTTGCATATAATAATAATTAGCAAGCTTATATAAGTATGAGTCCTTGTGAAGCATTCTATGGAAGAAATTTCATATGCCTCTTAGTTGGACTCATGTATAAGATAGGTTGATATTAGGACCTCATGCCTTGTAATAAATGGAACAAGTGGTGAGAAAAATCAGACATAACGTAAAGATTGCAAAGGATAGACAAACATTAGAGAAATTTTGAGGTCTAAAGTGGGACTCAATACAAAAATGTACAACCAAAATCAAATTTATAAGAACCAATAGGATTCAAGATGCTAATGTGAACCATGAGGGTTGATTCACCATTTTTCGAGTAAAACGAAAGAAAAAAAAATAAAAAAAATAAAAAAACTACTTTTTCAAGTCGTATTTTGAACTTGTCTTCCTAGGAATTTACTCAAAATTCAAGCGGGGAAACTCATTGGATGTAGAATTTAATTCCTCATTGAAGGAGTACCCATGTTGCATACTTTTGATGGACCTTTCTACAAGAAAAATTAGAAATACATGAAAAAATGTGATTATACTCATGTTTTTCATGTATTTCTCATTTTCTGTGTAGCAGGGTCGATCTAAAGTATGAAGATGGGTACTTCTTGGATGTGGAACTAAATTATGCATCCAACAAGTGCTCCCACTCAAAATTGGAGTAAAATAGTAGGGAGACAAGTTTAAAATACAAGTTGAAAATGTAGTTTTTTTGTTTTTTCGTCTAAAATGTTTTTATGTAATCTAATATTATTTTATTATTTGAAATATTATTTTATAATATTCCTTAAAAGGCCCATTTTAATCCTCAAAGTTTCTCTAATGAGAGTTATGCTGATAAAAAATTAACAAATAGGGAATTTAAAGTAGGAGAACATGTGTATGTCAAGGTTAAACCAACAAAGAGCACTTTGAGACTAGGAACATGTGCCAAATTAGTGCCACGATTTTGTGTTCCTTTTGAAATTTTAGACAGAGGTGGCCCAATAGTGTATTCGTTGGCATTTCCTAGCCACATAAATGTACATAATGTTTTTCATGTATATTTACTAAATAAATATTTTTATGATAAATATTATGTGATTGATTGGAATTTCATGCAATTGGAGCCAAAAGGACATTTCCAGGTAGAACCACTTCAAATATTAGATCAGATAGAACTTCTAACACCCTCCTCCCACATTTACCCAAGCTAACCATTCCACTAATGTAAACATGCAACGAGAGGCCACTATAACGTGATTCAAATCCCCATGTACAATTAAGGAAGTGGAATTGACAAAACATAACTAATCTAACCTTCCTGAGGAGCTACAGACTCGTCAGGAGGCAGCCAAACATTTTAGGCTCTTAAGTCATGAGAAAACTTATCATTTTTCTTATCTCAATCCTCAATTTCTCCCATGACAAGCCATGCATGTGACTAAGACCTTCCAGTCACTCCCATGAAAATGCATACCAACCATTGCCGACCTTTTCAAGTACTTCCGAGCCCACGAACCCAAATACTGTGCCAGTTTTTTAGGGCTAGGACTCAGGCCACTGCCCAGAACTTCATGAAACTTCTAGAAATGAATCATAAGAATGAAATAAAGCTACTAATGCAATTATTTGTGCAAGTACTTGATATGACCCCTACTATCCATGACATGCATTTCGTCAAACATGTCACAAATATGTAATTTAGAGGTCATAACAACAAATCTAAGAATGGGTGTCTCATACTTATTTGACATTCATAAAGGAGAATTGATGCCTTATCAAAATAGTTGGATTAGCATATATTAGGTATTATATTCATAGTTCATTCATTTACTAATCAAAATATGATGAGATCCATACATAAAATCTATCATAAAACATACTCATAACCAACATAAAACCAATAGAAATAATAAGGATATAACAACCATATGAACTAGTACAGTTACACATCAAATACTAAGGAGAAGAAGACCTTATCAATGAATTCTTAAGCCAACCTAGTCTAGGACTTCCATGAACCACTTGACCATATATTGGGCTGAAATAGATATTTATTTCAACTAATCACTCTTGTGCCATATTCCATCCATGAATGTGGGACTCAGAACAAAACCAATCAGGTCTTCCTCAAGATTTACCGTATATCCCACCAAAGTATTCCTAGGCCCAAAGCACCATCAATAAAACCACGATTTACTGTATTACCCACTAGATCGCTAGGCCCTAAAGAAGCATGCATGCCTCCAGATCTCTTCATTTAAATAATGAGGAATTTGTTTTTCTCAACCTCTCGTCTTTACTGTGTATCCCATCATTAGCAGTCAATGGATTCCCATATCTATGAGGTCACCACCCTCTGGGATTTACCATGTATCCTGCCATTACTAGTCAAGGGATTCCTAGGCACAAATAAGGTTATTCACCTTTGGTCTTTATTGTGTATCCCACCATTTGCTGGTTGAGGATTCTTAGGTTCAATCGAAAACTTCACAACCAAGCTTTACTGTGTATCCCATCCAAAGATTCCTATGACTTGTGAATAATATTGAGACCACCCCATTCAATGTCAAATCCGTCCAGGAATCCATCTCAATCAAATAGAAGAGAACCCAAAACACCATGGCTATCCAAAAATGGCAAGGAAAGGCTAAAGAACACTATCACATATGGAAAAACCCATGCCAATGATATAGAGAGAACTAAGAACACACATGCATGTGCCATGCATGCCAAATATAGAAAGGAAATCACACATGCAAATCGATACCATTAAGTAATCCCATTGTAGACACTTGATTCTTCTCTTCATTACATGATCATTTCTTCCTTTTTTCTTCTTTACTCTTCCTTTGCTTTTCCTGATCCAATGGCAGAGTGCTCTGAAAATTCTCTGAGTCTCCAAGATTGAGAGAGTGAGAGTAGAGAGAGAGAGAGATCCAAAACTAAGCTACGAAAAGGTACCAACTGATCCTCAAAAGAATTTTTATTAATGAGGCCTTTATTTTCTTCATTATCCATTATTTTCCCTTCATTTTCCTCTTCACATGCAACCTATGACCTTTCACCTTCCTTTTCTCCTAATTTCCATTATCTTCATAAATTGCCAAAAATGTCATTTTTCCTTTCGAGAGCCTTTTTCATTTCCTTTTCCAAGTCCTTATCCATAATAAACCAACTGAACACCCACAGTAGGATGCTTTCCCAACATTCATCTTGAAATGTGTGTCTCATGACCTTGGTTATTATTTTTCTTTTAATAACTTTTATTACATTGATTTTTTACCACGACTATTATAGAACCCTTCCCCTTGGAGGAACACCATTCTGAGTGTTCAATGACAGCTACAACCAACAAGAATATAGAAAATAGAACATACTTCCAATGGAGATTTATAACTTAGGCCATTGTAGTATTTACAATGATCAACCTTCTAAGAAGAAAACCAACATGACAACATAAGAACATGACAACCATAATGACATGAAACCCATAACACTTATTGGAGGTTTATATCACAACTCACGGTTGTATTTATATCCATATACATATATAGATAAACCAAAACACCACATCAAAACATATGCCAAAAAAATTCACTCAACCAGAAAATAGAGAATGGTACATAGCTTGCATCTGATCCACTAGCTCCCATGTTACTTCATTGGGCCCAAAGTGATTCCACAACACTATAACCTACTTGACTGCTTGGTTTTACAGCATGAGCATATTTCTCTACAAAATTCACTATGGTTCTAGCAACAATTCTCCTTTGGGCTCCACTTATAATACATACTAGTTAATCGCATGATCATGGTATTTAACATACTTCCTAAGCAATGAAAGATATCAAACATCATGTAATTTCCCTGTTAGAGGTGCTAAAAGTCAATAGGATATATGCCCGATCCTTTCAAGAATCTAGAAAAGTACACAAAACTAAGGTTCCAGCTTGTCACTTGATCCAATCCTTAAGGACCTCTTCTTGGGCTTGACATGCAAGTACACATGTTCCCCAACCTGAAACTCCTTAAACATCCTATTTAGATCTGCATAACATTTTCCCATTGTTGTGGGGAAAAGTATCCGATGCGGATGACCCTATCCCTACTCTAAAGGTGACAGTCTTTAGCAACAACTGAAAGTAAAGCTTTGATGTTTTCCTTTATGAAAGTACAGAGAGGGGGAAGAAATGATCAACCAACCTGGTATCCTTCGCTTAGTCAATCTTGATCCTCTCTCTTTGTCTCTTATTCCCAGCTCCTTGCTCTCTTTGCCGGTCCAGCTACACACAAGCCCTGCACAAAACGAGAGAGGAAACTACAAGATACAAGTACTCATAACTGATGCATGGATTAGAGTGAATCAAATATACATGTAAATACAATACATCAATGCAATACAAGTATATAGGAGAACATGCAAAACTTTATTGATAGAAGTAACAGGGTTCTGAGAAGGTTACAACCAATGATGGCTCCAATCCAGCAGCACCTCCCCAGCAGCAAGAACTCTCCTCTTCACCTCTAGTAAAACAATCACCCAATAGCTCTAACTGTAATCCAACAGCACCTCCTTGCTTTACACAAAATTCCAGCCTCCTTAGACCTCATAGAAGAGCTCTATATATAGGAGAGAAGAAGAGAGGATGAGTCAGCTTGAGGCTGGCATAGAGCTGACTAGTGTCCTCTCCCTCTTCAGTTAATCTTCAGTTCTTGAGTCCACTTGGAGATCCTTGCTTACACATGGTGATCAAGTACCTCTTACTCATCACAGGGCGAATCTCATGAACCAAGTGTCAGTTTGGAAGCTTCCTGGGCAGTTGACACCTTGCAGGATGACTGTGCCACTTGGCCAATCTCGCCCAGCGCAGGTAGCCTTCATTACTTTTGACTTCCAGTGTAGGTACAGAGTGGGACAGTTGCATTACAGCGCAGAAGCTCAGTTAAGCAGCTGACATGATCCAAAATAAGCCTGTTTTGAAGTGTTTTCAGGTGGAGAACTGATTGGAAGTGCTGTTGTTTGATGACCTTGTTCTTTTAGGGGTAAGAACAACATGTTTAGGGACTGAGGATCCCTGTAATTATTGACATTCCATGCTCCATGATGCGAGGCACAAAAATGTCTATAACAGTTGCCCCCTAAAGTATGAGGCCGTTTATCGGGTGAAATGCTTTATCTAGAGGATCCGAAGTTCGTTCCAGTGCTGAGGAGAGTGCCCTGTAATACAATACAATACAATACATTATTTTTCATTCATCATTATTCTCATGATCTAGCTGAGGCGGGCATTCCCATGCTCAGCTTTTTATAAATACATTTTGGTACATATGACAGACGATCGTCTGAAGATAGACTGATAATTTTCTGCTGAAATTATCATCCTTTGAGTAGGATGATCATCTGCTGCAATGATGTACATGGAAAATGCTTTTATATTTCCTGAATATATATCGCAGCCCGGATGGATGAAACTAGATCCGGGGTCTTCAAACTCGTTCGATCTTCACTCTAAGTACAAGTCGATCCATGTGAGAATTGCGCTGAAGTCGAACATGGAAAGACATCGCTTGATTACCGGTCAATAATGTAAACCGTTAACAAGTGCGAGAGGAATCACCAATAATGACGATGACCCTCAAGGTACTGCAGTACAATTCACGTGGCGTGAATAAAGGACTTGGCGTCGAACGCCACGCAAAATCTTCTGGTCGAAGGTCATTGATGTATACCTGTCGCCGGAAGTGAGAAACTTGCCATTGAGGCATGCAAGCTTCAAAGTACTGATGGGGGTGTTCCTAGATCAACTTCTTGGATAATGAGCTGAAGTCGACAAGAAGCGATCCGTCAAAGGAGGGCCTTAATGAATCCCACATCAATGACACGGAACGGAGCTAATGACTTTAGTGGAGGTGAAAACAAACTGTGACATATGATTCAGGGTGGCGGTCATGAATGGATGAAGGATAATGTATGGCAGTGGATGGGACACGGTTGACACTTTCAGAATGACCCCTCTTGAACATATAACGACACTGATGCGATGGATCGGTAGCATTACCCCAAATGTGGATGGTGTGGCGAGGACCATGGTGATGAGACCGGTGAATGAAACAACCCAACCCGATGTGATACGGAGGAAAAGTGTCATGTTCAAGAGTGACTTGCTACCATTAAATTTTGATGTTCTCCCAATTTTTCCCCAGTCATTTCTGACCAGTACCTCTTTATTTTTGTCAAGCTTGAGGAGGATAACATATGCTTGTTCTATAACCTGCCCTTCGGGCAAGCCCATCGCTATGATTTAATGAGCCTAGCGATAGGGAAACTCGTTCTTGTCTAAAGACAAGTTTGTCGCTATTTAATCATTTTAACGAGTCTAACGACAAGGAAAACTCGGTCCTTTTCATTTTTAGAGAGTCTGAAAAGGTACAGAAAGTTAACTCCATAATTCCTTTTTCGTCAGCAAATCCCTTAAGTCCGAAAAAGTATAAAACAATACAGAAGGGATGGCTGTTCGGTACTTTTAACGAGCCGAACCAGACAAGCGCTCGATCCTTTTGTGCAATAATCCCTCAGGTCCAAAAAGATTAAAATTTAGAGGAGGGATAGCGTTCCGGTCATTTAACGAGCTGGAAGGCCAAAACTCGGCAAACTTTTCATATTTTACGAGTCAGTGAAAAGAGCTGAAAGAAGACTCGTCTTTTGAGGAACGAGTGATAAACAGGGATAGCTACAGATTCCAGGTACAGGTTGGAATTTTCCAATCACGGCAGTGTTACAAGGATGGCTAGGTGAAATCACTCTTCGCAGCTGTCTCTCAAAAGAGGTAAACACACAAATGGAAGTGAATGATCGGCCAAATGAACAGTGGAGGTGATGGATGAAAACACGATCAAGGTTCTTATGGCTGATGAATTTACGATCTCAAAAGGTTATTTACCGGTTCATTTTTTCCATGAGCTTGAACTCTGAGGGAAACTTTTGCTCACACTCTTCTATTTTTTAACGAGCATAAATTCAGTCCTAAAACTGCTCGGATTTGCGTTTATTTTTTAACGAGCATGAACTATATGCTAAAACTGCTCGATATACCAGTCATATGAAGAACGCCTCTCGTAAGGACCAATTTTTATAGAGCTTATGCCTTACCACAGCTGTGCTCACTTTTGGCAAATTTTACTTTTGCCCCACAGGCTTTCTTTCATGCAAGTTCGGAAACGGCTAATCTTAAAACCAGATAAATAACCGCCCCTAGCTTGCACTCCAGAAAGTTTGCATGCCCCCAGGTATAGGATAGAATTTCGAGGCTGCCCCTCCTCTCCCCTACTTCTGTTTTTCTTTGGGTGTTCACATTTATTTGTCATCTTGCTAATCTAATGCTAACGATACTTGTCTTCTCGTTATTTTAAGGGGTCTTACGCAGTACTCAGGCTTCCCGTCGGCCCACTTTTAACAAACAGCTATTTATGACAATAGGAGAACACTACTCAAAGATAAAACATTGGTATTATTGAGGGAGGCTTGCCTCTTTCTTATTATTCCAAAGACGGTTCGATTTGCTGCCGCAGATCAATCTCTTTCTTCGGCGGTGCCTATCATTGGGTTGTCCTAAGATGGTTACCCTCTGTCACAACAATACGGTCTCCTTCTTAATAGACTGCCCCTGCTTATCCTTCAAAACACATGTTTCGATGGGCGAGGCTTGAATTTAAAGATGGTGACTACTTGTTGTAATAAGGGAATTCCTACTCGGGCATTGCCCACTTTTTTAGACAAAGGTGAATGATTCCCAAACACATAACTTTAACAAAAGATCATTTTTCCAGAACAACCCCACTTCCCACGGACGGGGTACGGACTAGTCATGTTCTCCTGCGGAAATTCTGTCTTATACCCGGAGTTTCTTCTGCCCGAAGCAGACCAGGGTGCATGCCCCCTGGGTCCTAGTCTTTCTTTCTGAATCACTCGCGCTCATCGGGAAGGAGGACCGGGGGCGGAGGCGAATCTTGAGTGAACAGACCATTTAGGATTAGTATTTGACTATTTGCGATGCGAGATCCCGGAAACGAAAGTTGGTCTACGGGCTTGACCACCCTTCCTTCATGTGGAAAACACATTACTCTAAAGAGTGAGGAGATTATCGCTCCCATGCAATAAATATAGTCACGTCCAAGGAGTAGGTTATAATCCAAGGGTCCTTGAACTACCAACACGTTCATCCTGACGGTCTTCCCCTTCAATGTAACAGGTACATCGGGGAGGATCCCTAATGGTCGACTGGTTCCTTTATCAAAACCTGAGAGATTTCTCAACTCAGGTAAAAGCGCCGGGGAACCCAGTGCTTTCCAAGCAACAGAGGAAAGGATACTCACAGACGCCCCTTCATCAATGATAGTACCAGCCATAATCATTCTATAGATCTGGACAATGATTCTGAATGGTACACTGGCTGGTAACCGGGGTCTGCCTAGTTGATTCCAATCAAAGGATACAACCAGGTTGCTTGGCGGTGGGACCGAATATACGGCCGGATATGACTCTGATGATGTTCCTTCCTGCGATAAAGGAATGGGCGCATTGCCCTGATGCTCATCGGAGTCGGTGCTGATGAAAAGAACCTGGATGGTGTCATCCTTGTTCTCATCAGTGAGGGTGTCGCATGAAGACGACTCTTCGGCGACGGTGTCATTTGAAGACGGGTCTTCAATGACGGGGTCATTGGACGATAGAACCTCTGAAGGAAGAACCGGGCCAACTGCCGTATCGACCTTTAGACTTTCGTCTAGTCTAGATTCAGTAGGTTCATTCTCAATGACCGACACTTCAGCTGACCACTTGAGTGGTTCAACCGGATTTTCAACTATCGAGGGATTAGGCGCGAGTTTTTGATATCCAGGTGGAAATCGCACCGGTGACACCGGGCGATCTTCCAAAACTCTCTTGGCCTCATCTAAGAATGGACATTTGTGGATGGCATGATGACCTTCACACAATAGACAGGGTGATCTTGGTCCCCTTCTTCGTCCTTCACTCTCGCTAGTTGACGGAATGCAATCAACATGACAACCAGAGGTTGATGCTACCGGATTGTGCAACCTTGGGGACCAGTCCCTTAGTATCCGGGGAATACAAGGACAATCATGATGGAAATGGATCCCTTTGCAAATGACACATGGCGATTTAGGCCCGGTCGGTGCAGTGTGTGGGTTTTTGTCAGCTTTCTTCTGCTTGCCCCCAGTCGCCTTCGCCAGAGGCTCCTTCTGCTTCTTTTCTCTCTTCTTCTTTTCCTTCTTCTCCTTGGGAGGCTGACTTTTGCCAACTTTACCTTGCGAAGATGAAGGATCAGAGGAAGTATCATAAGAAGTGGAAGGCTGGTGGGTAGTTCTAGATTGTTCTGACTGTTGATTCGAATGCTCAGGATTAGTGGCGATCTGGACTACATTAGTTGAAAAGAGCCATACAGGGAGGCCGATTGTCAATCCTGGAAGCGACAATGTAGCCATATGAGGCGCACCAACATCTCCCCAAGAGGAGAAGGGATTTGGACTTCCGCCAAGGTTACTTCCTTGGTTGGTGGGCTCCATACTTTTCAACTGAAAGATCAACGTGGGAATAACAGGTGATTATGTTCTGCTTTAAAATAAATTTTATTAACGACGCTTTTAGACACAAACTTGCTTTTTCATGTTTTAAGAGTCGAGAAAAAGCTAAAGATGACTCTAGTCGCCTTCGATGTATTAACGAGCCCGAAGTGACAAATGCTCGGTTGGACTTTTTCAGTTATAGAGTTTGAAAAAGGCCAAAAGAAACTGCTCTGGAGATCTAGGCAGAGGGTGTGCCAAACCTTTCGCGAAACCACAGAATACGTTTTACGGTACGGGTGGTCGATCTTCGTGAATGCTGTGTTCACTGCATCGCGATCAGTAGGGCAGCCGACACGGTTTCCTAAGGATAAAGGATAAAAACCTATAGGGGTCTCCCAATATACGCGACGGTACGCGGGAGCTCAAGTCCGTGTTAGTGCCACCGACTCTCAGGAGGAATCACCCACCTTCGTAGAGATCGACAGTCACTATGTTTAACGACGCCGTAACACGTCTCTACCTAGACCTCTAGATGTTTGCGTTAAATTCCAAAGCGTTGTTATGTAAATTGAGTTTATTTTAATGTTGATCTTTCTTAACAGTTTGCCTTTCAGGTTCGCCACGAGATGTATATATACAACTTCCTATATGCAATCTAAGAATGAGAAGCAAATCTTTTCAATCTTTCAACTTTGAAAACCTTAATCTACTTGAGGGAAAAGAAGGACACAACTTTTTCCACAGATCAAAGAACACACACTAAAATGCACATCTTCCTAAATCGTCAAGCATACAGTCAAATGCAAAATGCACAATGCATGTATTTCTTTTCGTTATCCTTAATGTTGATGCTAGACAAAAAGGAAACTGTTGTATGATTTTGAATCTAATTTCAAGTAGAAATAAACAAGCTTGTCCACAATCAAAAAGACACCTTATGATAGACTTGTTTAAAACACAGGAAATGTATAGATTCAAACCATGAAATGAAAAGAAAACAAACTCAAACAGCCATGAACAGTAATAAAACTAGCTCTTAAGATCACAAAGACACTTTTACAGTTCAGGATCTAAGAGGCCAAAGCTATACTGGTTCGCTTTTCACAATGGGAAACTGTAACTGAAGCAAGAAATACTGAAAGAACATTCACAGTTTCATCACACAACTGAGGCGGAATAATGTCAAGGAGAAGTGGTTTACAGTAAGTACAATGACCAGCAAGCAATCAGCAAAAAATCAGTGAAAACAGGGCCAAGACACAAAGGGAAAGCTGAGTTAGACAATGGCTAACTGGACCAGCGCAGGTTCTAGTCTGCCAGTTTGACTCTCAGCGCAGTTCCCGAAGGGAGCACCTGCGCTGTAATGCAGACTGCCTGTGGACAGCCTGCACTGACTCACGAGAGTTTCGTCTACAAAGAATTCCGGGTCATAAAAAGCTCAAAAATGCACTGTTTTTGCTGAAATAAAAAGCTATAGGTCAAGTACAGGCTAAGGGATGATCAAGAGGATGAAGATCTATCACAAAGAGTAAAGAGTCTTTTGTAGATAAGCTCTTCAAATCTTGAATTTGCTCAGTAAATGAGCAAGAGTAGCAGCCCCTCTACTTCGCTTTTGATATAGTCAAAAGCTTTTCGACTTGGTACTCTTTGGTTCAGGAAATGAATAGCAAAGATACTACAAATACCAACAAGATACTAGGTTCCCCAGCGGAGTCGCCAGTTTGTTGTGGGGAAAAGTATCCGATGCGGATGACCCTATCCCTACTCTAAAGGTGACAGTCTTTAGCAACAACTGAAAGTAAAGCTTTGATGTTTTCCTTTATGAAAGTACAGAGAGGGGGAAGAAATGATCAACCAACCTGGTATCCTTCGCTTAGTCGATCTTGATCCTCTCTCTTTGTCTCTTGTTCCCAGCTCCTTGCTCTCTTTGCCGGTCCAGCTACACACAAGCCCTGCACAAAACGAGAGAGGAAACTACAAGATACAAGTACTCATAACTGATGCATGGATTAGAGTGAATCAAATATACATGTAAATACAATACATCAATGCAATACAAGTATATAGGAGAACATGCAAAACTTTATTGATAGAAGTAACAGGGTTCTGAGAAGGTTACAACCAATGATGGCTCCAATCCAGCAGCACCTCCCCAGCAGCAAGAACTCTCCTCTTCACCTCTAGTAAAACAATCACCCAATAGCTCTAACTGTAATCCAACAGCACCTCCTTGCTTTACACAAAATTCCAGCCTCCTTAGACCTCATAGAAGAGCTCTATATATAGGAGAGAAGAAGAGAGGATGAGTCAGCTTGAGGCTGGCATAGAGCTGACTAGTGTCCTCTCCCTCTTCAGTTAATCTTCAGTTCTTGAGTCCACTTGGAGATCCTTGCTTACACATGGTGATCAAGTACCTCTTACTCATCACAGGGCGAATCTCATGAACCAAGTGTCAGTTTGGAAGCTTCCTGGGCAGTTGACACCTTGCAGGATGACTGTGCCACTTGGCCAATCTCGCCCAGCGCAGGTAGCCTTCATTACTTTTGACTTCCAGCGCAGGTACAGAGTGGGACAGTTGCATTACAGCGCAGAAGCTCAGTTAAGCAGCTGACATGATCCAAAATAAGCCTGTTTTGAAGTGTTTTCAGGTGGAGAACTGATTGGAAGTGCTGTTGTTTGATGACCTTGTTCTTTTAGGGGTAAGAACAACATGTTTAGGGACTGAGGATCCCTATAATTATTGACATTCCATGCTCCATGATGCAAGGCACAAAAATGTCTATAACACCCATGTCCTATGGTGCTTTCATAACTTCTTGATTACTTGCATTTCTTATTCCATCTCTACCAACATGTCCAATCCTATTAACAAACTCTTCACTGGATCACACCAACTGATGGGAGTAGTAAAACCCTTCCCATAGAGTGCCTCAAATAGAATCTTCCTCAGTGAATCATGATAGACATTATTATAAGAAAACTCAACCAATGAAAGGTACTCCTCTCATCTCCTCTACAGATGCATCACATACATCCTCAACATGTCCTCCAATATCATGTTTACCCTCTCTCTATATCCATCTATCTATGAATGATAAGTTGTATTGAAGACCAACTTTGTCCCCAAACACACAAACATCTCCTTCCAAAACTTGGATGTGAACATAGCATCCCTCTGTGACATTTTCCTCCTCTGAACACCATTCAACCTCACCACATCTATGATGAAGACTTGTGCTACATCATTAGTTGAATATATACACTTGAATCGAATGAAGTACACTACCTTTGTCAACCTATCTATGACAACCATGATGGAATCATGTTGGATAGATGTCCTCGAAAAAAATGTGATGAAGTCCATGGAAATGAGCTCCCACCTTCATTCTAGAATCAGAAGAAATTGTAATAGTCCACTTGGATGCTTACATTGTACTTTCACATGGTGATAATCCAAACATGTTGCCACAAACTCTTCCACGTCCTTATTCAGATTTGGCCAATGATGAACCTTCTTCCCTACTATTAATGTTATATGGTATCTTAGGTGACCTGAATATAATTTTGCATGAATCTCTTGCAAGATATTCTTCTTAATATCACTATTATTTGACACATGTTTCTTGTTCCTAAATATTATCAAACCTCATAGTCCACATCCTGCTCACTTGTACCCTATTTTCACCTATTCCTAAGCTCCAAGTATTGGCCATCCTAGTATCTTGCCTACAAGATTTGTTCCTATAATTCTTTCTGATAAGAACTGATACTTGTTATATGATTCACCTGTATCCTCTTGATAAGATCATTTGCAACCCCATTCTCATTCCCCTTGATGTACCTATTCTCAAAATCAAACTCATTAATCATGACCAACCATCTAGCTTGCTTGACATTCAGATTTAGTTGGTCAAATAGATACCTCAATCCACTATGATCACTCATCATCAAAAAACTCGTGCTAATAATATAGTCCCTCCTCACCTTCAACGCATGGATGATCGTTTCCAACTCAAGATCATGTGTCAGATAATTCTTCACACGCTCATTCAGTTTCCTTCATGCATAGCATACCACCTATCCTTCCTACATAACGACTCCACTAAGTCCTTTATTACAATCATATGTACACACCATAAACTCTTCGTTCATATCTGCAATACTTAACAATAGATCATTCGTAATGAACTGTAGGAGATGGTTCAAAAATGGCTAGACATTCCTCTGTCCATTCAAATTTCTTACCTTTCCTCTGTAGTGATGTAATAGGATGTGAAATCTGAGATAATTTCATGATGAACCTCCTATTATAACCTTATATTCCCATAAATGATCTTACCTAATCCACATTCCTAGGAGTTTCCCATTCCATGATAGCCCTTATCTTTTATAAAACTACTACAATAGCTTCCTTAGAGACAACATGCCCCAAGTAATGTACCTATGTCTGAAAGAAACTGCAT
The DNA here is from genome assembly GCA_031772625.1 of Pinus tabuliformis. NCBI lineage: Eukaryota > Viridiplantae > Streptophyta > Pinopsida > Pinales > Pinaceae > Pinus > Pinus tabuliformis. The sequence continues at coordinate 1,385,862,619 of CM062820.1, read as the reverse complement.
TTGCTAAGATTCGCATATAAATGATGCTCTCTTACAAATATCGATATTATTCCTAAGTGTTTGGAATGTTCTTCCTCATTCTTAGAATATATCAAGATGTTATCAATGAATACAATAACAAACGTTTCCAGATAAGGGTGCAATGCACCATTCATCAAGCATATAAAGGCAATTGAAGCATTGGTCAAACCAAATAGAACTACAACAAACTCATAATTTCCATACCTAGTCTGAAAAGATGTCTTGTAAATGTCCTCTTCTTTAATGCGTACCTAATGGTATCCTAATCTTAGATAAATCTTTGAGAACAATGATGCTCCCTTTAAATGATCAAACAAGTCATCAATATTAAGCAAGAGATACCTATTCTTGATGGTTACCTCTCTCAATTTCTTGTAATCAATTCATAGTCTAAGAATACCATTGTTCTTCTTTACAAACAACACTATTGCAAACCATGGTGATACACTTGGCCTAATGTATCCCTTGTCAAGAATTTCCTTCAACTCTACTAACTTTGGATTTCTCATACTATATGGTGCCTTCGATGTTGGTGCTACCCTTAGTATTAACTCAATAGAAACATCCACTTCCCTGTGAGGTGGAGACTCTGAAATCATTGCTAGAAATACATCCTGAAACTACTGTAAGATTGAGTACCTATTCAATATCACTGCATCATCAATATCCTTACCTTTATCACTAGAAACATGCACAACATATATGGCAATCTCTTTTCTATGACTGCTCTTTTCTTGCATAGATGTCAGCATTCTAACTATTGTTTCCTTTTTCTTACCTTGCAAGGTTATTTATTCTCCATTGTCATCCAAGCACTCAATCACCTTTTCATAACAATGCACCTTAGCCTTGTGCATATACAACCAATCCTTACAACAAACCAAAGTATATGGCCCCAATGACAATACATTCAAATGTGATGATGTAGGCATATCATTCAACTCGAATGCACAAGCTCTTACCCAATCATGAAATATTTTGTTTGTAACTATAGTCAAACGCGCTAACCAAGCTTTTGAATGAACTTCTTTATTCAAACCACACTTATCCACCAAGTCAGGGTTAACATAACTATAATTAGATTAGCATCAATCAAATAGAAACAACTTGTTCACAAAGGTTATCATCCATCCCGATAATAGATTACTTATGATCTGCCTCCCTATCCTCCAATGCTGCTTAGATAGGAGGAATGCTCTACCCAACATCCTCGACAATCTATGCCTCTTGTGCACTATAGTGTGAGGCCTACCACCATGATCTGCGGACAGTCTGTCTTGAGATACTCCTTACCACATATTAGACACTGCGATAATCCCATACCATCACCTCTATTTTTCTTCCCCCTAGGATGTGACCCATTTCCTTATCTAGCTACGTTGTACTTCTTGTAATGTTAGGTCCCTATAGTACTAGTGTAACCCCTTATTGTTATTAGTACAACCCCCTTATTATATTTTTGTGCCCATGTAGTCCCCGTATTGTTATTATTATGCCCCATAGAAGCCCACTATTGTTATTATTGTTCCCTTACATTATTACTGTTATGTCGGATCTGATTATATTATGACCCCTTAGACTCCTATATATCGAAAGGAGGCATTGTCATTTGTATCATCCAAGAATTTTTCATTTGTGTAATGTAAAGGAGGTTGCCCCCTTGAAGAGGTTGATTTATAAGATGTTCATCTATCTTTTTGTGAGCTTGTTTCATAACATTTGGTATCAGAGCTTTGGATTCTAACGTTTTGCTGCCTCAAACAGGTCATTGTGGAATTTTTGTTATAAATTTTTTGATGTGACATTATAGAAGCATTGCATGTGACTAAGGCCTTCAAGTGATTCTTGTAGCAAGGCATCCTATAAATTGTAGACTTTTTCAGGAATTTTTGAGTGAGGGACCCTAGATTATACTCCACTTTTGAGAGGCAGGACTCAGAAAACTTCCCAAAACTTCATGAAAATTCTAGAAATGAATTATAACAATGAAACAAGGTTACTAATGCAATAATTGGTATAGGTACTTGATCTAACCCCTACTGGCCATGACAGGAATTTCGTCAAGTATGTCACAAATATGTAATTGACAATTCATAACAACAGATCTAAGCATTGGGGTCTCATGCTTATCTGAGATTCATAAAGAAGCATTGATTCCTTATAAAAATATTTTCGTTATCATCTATTAGGTCATATATTCATTGTTCATTCATTCAAAAATTAAAAAATGATGAGATTCATACATCAAGTTTGTCATAAAACATACTCATAACCAGCATATAACCAAAAAAAATAATAAGGATATAACAAATATATGAACTATTACAATAACACATGAAATAGCAAGTATAAGGAGCCCTTAAAAACGAATTCTTAAGCAAACTAGGTCAGGCACTTCCATAAACCAGCCAACCATAGATTGGGCTAAACCAAATATTTCTTTCAACCAATCACCATTGTTCCATATTTCAAGCATGACTGTGGGACTAAAAAAAAACCAACAGGGATTCCTCAGGCTTTACCATATATGCCACCAGGGGTTTCCTATGCCCAAACCCTCATTAATAAAAGTAATATTTATCACAGTCCCCATCGAATCACTAGACCCTAAACAAACATGGATGCCTTCGGATATCTCCACCTAAACCATGAGGAATTTATCTATCTCAACCTCTTGGCTTTATCATTTATCGCTCCATTACTGATCAAGGGATTCCTAGGCCTATGAGGTCACCACCCTATGGGCTTCACTATGTATCCCGCCATTGCCAACCAAGGGATTCCTAGGCCCAATCATGGGTATTCATCTCAGAGATTTACCTTGTATCCCACCATTTGTTGATCGAGGATTTGTAGGCCCAATCAAGGTTTTCACAAGTAAGATTTACTGTGTATCCCATCTTGGGATTCCTAGGCCTTATGAATGATCCTGAGACTAGCCCACTTAGCTTCAAATCTATGTGACAATCCAGTTTAGCAAAATACAAGAGAACCCACCACCCCATGGCTATTCAGAGATGGAAAGGGAAGGATGAATAACACTCTCACATCTAGAAAAATTGATGTGAATGACAACAAGAGAGCCAATAAAACACATGCATGTGCCATGCATGCTCAATCTAGCGAGGAAATCACACATGAAAATTGATACCTACAAGCAATCCCATTGTACTTGCTTGATTCTTCTCTTCCTTTCTTGATCTTTGCTTCCTTTTGCCTTCTTTTGTCTTCCTTTTCTTTTTTTGATCTAACGCTAGAGTGCTCCAAGAATAATCTGTGTCCAAGAGTGAGAGAGAGAGAGTAGGGAGAGTTAAAGATCCAAAATTGAGCTGAAAAAAGGTATGAACTGATCTTAAGAAGACTTTTTATTAATGAGTCCTCTATTTTATTCATTTTCCTCCTCACATGCAAACCATGACCTTTCACCTTCCTTTTCTCCTAATTTCCATTATTTTCATAAATAAATTGCCAAAAATGTCATTTTTCCTTTCCAAAGCCTTTTCCATTTCCTTTGTCAATTTACTTAGCCATAATAAACCAAATGAACACCCACACTAGGATGTTTTTCCCAACATTCATCTTGAAATACGTGTTCCATGACCTTGGTTATTATTTTTCCTTTATTTACTTTTATTACATGGATTTTCGATAAGGGCTGTTAAAAAAAACTTGGTCCAGAATTGAGCCATCACTTAGGTTAAGGTGCAATGGAAGCAATTTACTCTAGAAGAGGCTAGCTAGGAGATGGAGGAGCAGATGTGGAAAGTTTTCCAAAATTTGTTGCAAACTTAGAAGAAATAAAGGTTAAACACCACAGACCGTGTTAAATAAAAAGTGGGGGGAAGATGTAACACCCTATTGACGGTGTTGGAACCCACCAACATACAAGGGATCTCCTCGATACAAGGTCCCAATTAGACCTCACACTGTTTGGTGTAGGTGTCCCATCCAAGAATATGGCAGATATGCCATTAACTTATAATTACATTTTCTAAAGAAATTATAATGAGAGAGTGGCATGCACATGATTTTTAATTAGCAATAGTGCATGAATTGTGTAATGTTTGATTGTAAATGTATGAAGGTTATTTTATTGCAAGGAAGTAAAAGTGGGCCTCGAAAAGAGAATTAATAGTACTAATGTAGTAGAGATGCACACATATCAACAAGGAAGAATCATTAGACATAACGTGAAATAGTTCACATAGATTCTACAATCATTAAATCATCACAACACATACTCAACAAGTTGAGAACGAAATTCATTGAAGTAGTTCAACTACTTTAGTAAATATGAAGGCCAACATAAATGGTAAACATTAATATAATACTCTCAAAACATCCACCATCCATTCATGAAAAATTGTTGGCTGAATTTTATGCAGGAGCAGGAGACTTGGAGGGAAAAATCTTCAAACTTATTCCAAAAATACAAAAAAATCTACAAGCAAAGGAGTGGGATCCTTTAGCCATCAATTTCCATGTTTTTCTAGTTTAGCATAGAGATAGAATCTACGAATAAATCATGATGTAATAAGTGTTTGTTAGTTAAGATATAGTGGAGGCTCTCAAGGAGAATAACTCACTAAACAGAGAGGATTAGTTAGCATAGTGGAGGTTCTCGAGGAGGATGTCTCGTAGAACTGATAGTTGTAATAAATTAAGCCTCTGTTTTAGGATCTAGTTGTTAATACGAACCAATATATATGTAATTTGGATGATATTGTAAAAGGATTTGGACCACATACTTTATCGCATATTTCTTAGAGGAAGAGGGGATTTATCTATGTATTGGTCGATCCTGGAGGCATGGTGACCTCCGAAAACCTTTCTGTGCATCTGCACTGTATTTGCCTGTTAAACTGGTATTATGCATGTATTCGGCTTCATTTTTACTTTTGAGTCTTTCTAATAGTGATTTTGCCTTGTTTTTCAAATAACACTTCGATTTAAGCCTGTTGGAGTGGTTTTCGTTTCTATCGGCATGCCCTGTTTCCCTTATATGAATTGTTGAGTTCCATAAGTGCAAACTCTAGTTTACACTGGAAAACTGTGAAAAACGTAGTGGGAATCGAGTTTCGGACTTGAAATTCTATTAAGTATGGTCGATACCCTTATCGGATCCACAACCAATATCGTATCATTGTGTTGGAGTAGGGAGGGACTAGCCATTTGAAGTGCCGAAGTCCAAAGTGCGACTTTTGGATCCAAAATTATATAAGGGAGGTTTTAATAACCTATTGGGTCGCGAAGTTTTCGCATCGAAAGCAGAGGAGCCTAGCATTGGAATGTTGAAAACCTCGATTATGATTTCCAATAACACTAGAATGTTATTGCGTCGGAAAAGGGCTATTATGTTAGTGTCTCATTCCATGTGGAATTGTCGATAGCAACCACCAATTGTGTTATTCCATTTTATGGGATAAAATCCCCGCCGATACTGCAATTACGTGTTAACACATCCCTTTTGAAAATGCCCTCCGATAGTGTATTTTCATGTGTAATAGCACTACGACAATTAAACCAGCTGATAGTGTATTTCCATGAATAATCACATTATGGCCATTTGAAGCTACCGATAGTGCATTTTATGCACAGTTGTGTTAATTCCATTTAGAAACCCTGCCGATAGTGTATTTCATAATTTTCATGGAATTATAGCTTTGATAGAGGAAAAGAGGCTCTGTGGTGTAAATTGTTCCCGATAATAAGGGTTGGGGTGATTAAAGGTAAAGGAGTGGGGATAGTGGCTAAAAGAGAAAATTATGAAATAGTTAATTTAGGAATAGATGATTGATACTCCAATTAGGATAGAAGAAGGGTTTCAGCCAGAATTAGAAGAAATTATATTAGGATTAGGGCCTTTGTCTATATTGCCTACACCCAGGCCACCATTAGTGGTATCAGAGCCACCTGTTGAAACTGAATTGAATCTTAGAAGCAAAAGAAGGAAAGTTAATATGGATTTCAGAGTTAGAAGAGGATGAGGACGTGGTAGAAGAGGATGGCCAGTTGCAAATGCTGAGGTGATGGAATTTGTGCAATAGATACAGGCTAGAATGGAAGCATTAATAGTAGGGAGAAATATAGATGATGGAGATGTTAGTGAGCCTGAGGTTGAAGATGAAGGAGAGGAGGAAACTATAGCAATTACTCCTGAGATGAGTTTCTTCCAATCAATGTTGAGATCTACTGCTAGGCCAAAGACTGAGGTTTCAATATATGAAGGAGGACTGAATCCAGAAGAATTGATAGACTGGATTAATGGCATGGAGAAATTCTTTGACTATGAAGAAATAGAAAATGAGAAGAAAGTAAAGTTTTCTATCACCAAGCTAAAAGGACATACAACACTTTGGTGGGATGGAGTGCAGCCAGAAAGAAAGAGTCTTGGCAATAAACAAATAAAAAATTGGAATAGGATGGTAGCAAAGCTAAGAGGTAAGTTTCTACCAATTAATTATCAGCAAAACTTGTTCAAACAGATGAAAAATCTTAGATAGAGGTCTATGACAGCGAAAGAATACACAGAGGAATTCTATAAGGTAAGCATAAGAGTTGGACAAACTTAGGATATAGATGAGAAAGTTGATAGATATGTGAATAGCCTTAGGATGGATATTTAAGAGGAGATAAGTATATTATATCCTAAAACAATAGAAGAAGCTTATCAGATGGTACTGAGAGCTGAAGAAAAATTCATAAGGAAGCAGTCTACTAGAGGAAGAGGTACTTTCTGAGGGAAACAAAGCCAAGCTGATAGAGGAAGATATACAACACCTAAAGATCGAGCCAGCAGCAGCTCAAACCAGCATGCACCCATAGGAGGTGATGCAAGTGGCAGTGGGAGTTTTTCTAGAGGAAGAAGAAGCAGAGGAAGAGGAAGAGAAGTAAGATGTTACAAATGTAACAAACTGGGACACAAAGCTTTTGAGTGCTTAGAGAATGCAGGAACAAGCCATAGGAATGCAATTGTTGCTCAAGTTGAGGGAGAAGCAATAGCAATAGTAGTGATAGAAGAAGAAAATATACTAGAGAGGGGAGAATCTTTGATAATCAATAAAGTTTTGCTAAATCCAGCAAAGGAGATAGTTGAACCATCACAAAGAAAGACTTTGTTCACGACAGTGTGTAAGGTTCAAGGGAAATGTTGTCAAATGACCATTGATAGTGGCAACACTTATACTTTGGTCTCTACAGAAGTGGTGGAGAAATTGAACCTTAAGACAACGCAACTTCCAACACTTTAGAAGGTGTCATGGTTACGAAAAGGACATCAACTGTTAGTGAATGAACAGTGTAAACTGGAGTTGCAGTTGGGAAAATATAAGGATAAAATTGTATGTGATGTGATGCCAATGGATGTGTGTCACATATTGCTTGGAAGACCTTGGCAATATGACAGAGGAGCTATGCATGGTGGGAAAAGAAACACCTACAAGTTTGGTAAAGATGGTATCAATCATACATTACACCTATGAGAGAAGAAGATGCATCAGGAATGAAGACTGATCCAAAAACTCTATTGCTAGGAGGAAAGGAATACTTGCAGCAGATTGAAGAGAATGAGGTAAATTTTGCTGTAATTTGAAAGCCCAAGGTAATAATGACTTCTACTAAAGTTTTTGATTTACCCATTGAAATTCAAGAAATGTTGGACAACTATTGTGATATCATTGTTGACGATTTGCCTAATGAGTTACCACCCATTAGAAGAATCAAACATCATATAGATTTGATTCCTGGAGAAAATCTACCTAACAAAGAAGCTTATAGAATGACTCCTACAGAAAATGGAAAGGTTAGAAAACAGGTTCAGGAATTGCTTGAGAAAGTACTAACAAAGAAAGCTTGAGTCCTTGTGCAGTACCAATAGTGTTGAGTCCAAAGAAAGATGGAGGCTGGAGAATGTGTACTGATTCAAGAGCCATCAATAAAATCGCAATCAGGTATAGATTTCCTTTACGTAGAATTGAAGATTTAATGGATTGATTGATTGGGGCAAAGTATTTTACAAAACTAGATCTTTAGAGTGGGTATCATCAGATAAGGATAAGAGGAGGGGATGAGTGGAAAATTGCTTTTAAGAGAAATGAGGGATTGCATGAGTGGAGAGTAATGCCTTTTGGGTTGTCAAATACACCAAGTATGTTTATGAGACTTATGAATGAAGTTATTAAATAATTTATTGGTAGATTTGTAATAGTATATCTGGATGATATATTAGTTTACAACAGGTCTGAGGAGGAGCACATGAGACATCTAAATTATGTCTTACAAAGGTTACAACAAGAGAAATTATTGCCGAATTTGAAGAAGTGTTCATTCATGAAAGAGGAGTTAGTATATTTGGGTTTTGTTATTTCTACTGAAGGGTTGAAGACGGATCCAGATAAAATCAAGGCAATCATGGAGTGGCCTTCACCTAAAAGAATTTTTGAGGTAAGAAGTTTCAATGGTCTTACTAGTTTTTATAGGAAGTTCATAAATAATTTTAGTAAGATCAATGCTCCCATTATTGAGACCATAAGGAAGGATAAACAACCATTTAGATGGACTGCTGAAGCATAAAATAATTTTTAGTTGTTGAAGAAGAAAATCACTGAAAAACCTATTTTGGTTCTACCTAATTTTAGTAACCCTTTCCAAGTGAAGTGTGATGCCAACGGAGAAGCTATTGGAGGTGTTTTAAGTTAGGAAGACAGACCTATAGCTTATTTTAGTGAAAAGCTGAATGATTCAAAGAACAAGTATTCTTCTTATGATAAAGAGTTCTATGCAGTTGTGCAGTAATTAAAGAAGTAGAGACATTATCTAATGTCAAAGGAGTTCATACTTTATTCAGATAACGATGCACTACAATATATTATGTAGTAGCCAAAGCTTAGAAAGAAACATGCTAAATGGGTAGAGTATCTTCAAGGTTTCCATTTTGTCTTGAAGCACATAAATGGCCAATCAAACAAAGTTGTAGATGCCTTAAGTAGGAGAAATGTATTACTTCAAGAGAGTCAAATTCAAGTGTTAGGGTTTGATTTTCTTAAGGAATTATATGAGACAGATTCAAATTTTAAAGAGGCATTTGAAGCTTGTAAGAATCCTATTTCGATGGATATGAATAAATGGTTGGATTATTTCTTACAAGATGGACTGTTGTTTAAGAGAAGTCAACTATGCATACCAAACTATTCTATGAGGGAGAATTTAATCAAAGAGAAACATAATGGTGGACTTGTAGGACATTTTGGTATAGAGAAGACTTATGAACAATTGAACAGATTTTATTTCTAGCCAAAAATGAGATCTGAAGTGGAAAAGTATTTGAAAACTTGCAAAATCTTTCAATATGCAAAGGGAAGGAGCCAAAACATAGGTTTGTATGTTCCATTACCAATTCCAGACAGACCTTGGGATATGGTAAGTATGGATTTTATTTTGGGCTTACCCAAGACTCAAAGAGGAAATGATTTAATTTTTGTTGTAGTGGATAGATTTTCAAAAATGGCACATTTTATTCCACGTTATAAAACTCGTGATGGTACTCACATTGCTAATTTGTTTCTCAAGGAGATAGTAAGATTGCATGGGTTGCCTAAGAGTATTGTCTCAGAAAGAGATTCCAAATTTGTTGGACATTTCTAGAGGAAATTATGCAAGAAGTTCAGAATTAAACTAAGTTTTAGTTCTGCCTATCATCCACAGACTGATGGATAGACTGAAGTTGTGAAGAGGAGTTTGGGCAATCTTTTAAGGAGTCTTACCGTAAAAAATCCAAAACAGTGGGATCAAGTGTTGGCACAAGTTGAATATGCATATAATGACTCACCTAATAGTAATACAGGACACATTCCATTCCATATAGTTTATGGAATGCATCCAAGATGAGTATCTGAGTTAAGAAACTTCGGAAAAGATGAAATGAGAAGTGCAGAGGGAGAAGAGTTTGCTTCAGAAATGCAAGAAATACATGCACAAGTGAAAACGGCTACAGGAAAGCAACATCAAGTACAAAACCAGAGCAGACATGAAAAGAAGAGAGGTGAAAATTGTAGTTGGAGATTTGGTTTTAGCACACGCAAGGAAGGAAAGATTTTCAAAGAAGGAGTATAACAAATTAAAGTTCAAGAAAATTGGACCATGCAGAGTGTTAAGGAAGTTTTCTGCAAATGTATATGAAATTGAACTATCCCCTGCTGTCGGAATATCTCCAATTATCATTGTTGCTGACTTGTTCAATAATGAAGGTGAAACTGAAGATGATATAGAAAAGGATTAGGAGACACAAGAAATTGACTGGGTAAAATAGTTACCTACAGCAAAAGACATACAACCAGAAAAGATTTCGGACAAGAAAGTGTTTAGGAAAACCAGAGGATAGGAGTACTTTTAGTATTTGGTCATGTTAGAGTTGGTCTATTCAGCCCTCCGTCAGAGATCAAACTCTCTTTATTTCATTTCATTTTTAGGTGTCTCGCTCGATTCACTCAGTTGCATTTCGCTAGGGGCATGCCACAATCTGACCGGAAGGGTCTTGTTACTCATTCCCCTCATGCCTTATCCTTCTGGTTTAGGTCTCTTTTTCAAATCAATTTTAAGGTCATTTAGAGTCCTGTTTGATGACTAGGTCAGCAAAGAGTTATTTAGTCATCAGGTCTAGGGTTTCACAAATTTGGTTTTCAAAAGTGTCCAATAATTCCAGCAGGCTTGAGGGAGGTTCAAAATATGTTTTGAAGAGCGATTCAAGAATTTTCATCATCAATAATGCTCAAGAGCGATTCTTCTTCAAAACTCTGTTTTGAAGAAGAAAGCATCAAAATTTTTTTTTGTAATAAATATGTGATTTTTTAGAGTTTTTAGTCACGAAATGTTTCAGGCACCGCCCTAATCCTTTGCCGAAGTTCTAGCCATCCATTCCCTTTAAGATCACGAGAAGTTCTTTCAGTATACCAAGTCAGAGATGATGGAGACACTTTCACTCCAGAACAGGAATATCTATTGCGTGTGGTTGCCACTTGTCTGGTTCACCAAATGGAAGACATTTCATCATTCGTGAACTTGAGGGAATGCATACCTGTTTTGCGGGAGTTTGTAACATTTCTTTTTGAGCTTTTACTCTGTGTTTGAGTGTGCATGGCGAATCGAGCAGGTCGCGCGGCGCACTAGGGGAGCTCGGCGCATTGGGCGCCTCCACGCAGTGTATTTTTACATGGGCGCGACGCACATGGCACGTGTGGTGCACTGGGCATGCTGCGTGGCGCACACAGCCAGGAAGCCCGAGAATCACCCAAACTCACTCCAATCGCCCAAAAACGCATGGATTTGCCAGCTGGGATCGTTCATTGACATGTTTTCCCCTTTATTAAAGGAAAAAGCTTAGTTCAAAACCATTTTTATTAAGAATTGGTTTTATTCAAATGGCAAAAGTGAAACGTCCAAGACCGAAAGCCTAAATATAAAGCGAAGATATCTACAACGGCAGGAAGATAGGTTGGATTGCTTATGTTTTTCTTCAGTTACGAGATCTACGCTACAAGTGTTGCCTCCTCGTGGGCTATTAAACAGATTTCAAGTGAAACGCAGCTCTTCCTTTTTAAGATTATTTGGCTTTTGTTCTCTATCTTTAGTTTTCAGTTCTTGAGTTGTCGTAATAGCTCCTCTGTCTATCGATCTATATTCTGACAAATTGGTCCTATCTATTGTATTGTAAATCATTTGTAAAGGGGGGAGTGCTGGGAAAAGTATGGAAGAATAACTCAGCATTTGGCTGTACAGTTCTGGCAGAGAATTAATGAAAGGATGCAGCTCTGGTTTATGAGATTCATGTGGCGTGAGTTTAGCATTTGTCTTTTCTTTCTGTTTCATATGTATCTTGTTATGTTTTACAGTTCATTCATAATAATTTCCAGTTGAATTCTTTTAAGTAAGAGGGGTAGAATCCAATTTATTGCTCTGCCTTGGGAAAGCGTTCATGTTTCTGTGTATATTCTTCAGTTTGATAAGGATTCATTATATATGCCCTTTTCAAACCTCTCAACAGTCTTTCCACCCCATATTATTTCAAATCTGATTGCTAAACTTCCTGCCTATCTTGCCTCACAAAGTACTCTGCGTCTTTGATTTAATTTCTCTGCTCTTGCTATTCCTTGTCGCATACAACCCAGAAAACCTAGTCATTTATTAAAATACCTCTTTCATATTTATTTACTAGCCTAAAATCATTATCAGTTTTGCATTTAGGTCATCTTAGGCCCCATTTGACATCTTTTGCCGAGATAGACCTGGAGAGAGCCCTCTCCTGTCCTCGTAGGGCTAGCTACGAGGCTGAGCGTGGTTTGATGTGGACCTAGAACCTTGTCTTTTCAGCCTGAGGAAAATATAGGCTCTAACATAGTGGCGACCATACTAGGGACAAAATGGTTTGCTTGTTGATGTCATGTATTTTATAAGCTACAGATTGAGCCTGAAGTTATTCCAGGTAGCCTTCAAAATGCTTTTTCTTTGCATTAGCGCAAGTAGATAAATGCTGCTTCAGTCAATCTCCGGTCTATCTTGTGAACGTGACACTTGACTTGTGAATTACCCCCCAGTACATCAGATCGTTCTAGACTTTGGGTGATGAGTCTAGAATTCGATAGGTTGAAATCATTCACCTGGAAACTTCATTCACTAAAAAATCCAGAAATCAATGCTTCATGGTGACTCCACTGTAGGAAGATCAATAGCTTTAAGATTTTCAAGATGGAATGGGTTGCAAGAAGATACGCTCCCATGAGTCGAGATCACATTCCAGGCTTTCCAGATAATATTCCGAAGGTAGAATGGTCAAGGAATTTGCCTACATTTAAAGATGATGGTAGGAAGGATGCTGCTTTACACCTGGTTAGATTTCACATGCATATTTGCAAGTTGAAGGTTGATTTTCCTGAAGATTGCTTGATGAAGATATTCCCGGCCACTCTGGAAGGTGAAGCCCAATCTTGGTATGAAAGTTTTCCGCCTACTTGTATTTACTGTTTAAAGGATTTTCATGTCATGTTCTTTGAGAGGTATAAAGACTCTTATCCATCATTAAATTTAGTTCAGGACTGTTGCAAGCATGCTTATGGTTTTATTGAAAGTCTTGAGAAATATTATGAAGATGATAATTTCATGGATGATGAGATCATGGAAGCCCTGTATGAAAATCCATTTCAGCAGCATAAAGAGGATACTCATCAAGATGCTCACGAAACTTTGCAGCCGAATCAAGATCTTAGCACAATGGGAATTGATGAAAAAGAGGGTTCTATTTCAGATCTATCCTTAGAAGAAGACAGCATGCGGAGAAGCCAAGTGTCAATTTCATAATGTGATAACGTTAAGTCACCCATTTCAGCTCTAGATTCAGATTGTGATGACCAAGAAAACCTTGTACTGAATCCCATGAAAGTGAACTCTACTGAAATCATCTGGAATGAAGAAAACAGAGTTATGGATCCAAATGTTCTCATGTCATCGGAACAAAGCCTTCATGAAGAAGTAATCCAGTCAGTCCATGAACAACAAGATGAAATATTTGTTCAAGTAAGTGAAAAAGTTCCTCTGGATGAATTTATGGTAGATGATAGAAATGATAGTGTTGGGTTTCAAGAAACATCTGAAGTTTCATTTCTCTTTATTGATGAATGTAGTGAGAAACATGAGAATCTGGCTGTCATATCATATGAAGATGACCCACACTATATTCAGACTACAGAAGATCAGACCATTCAGGATTCCCTTTTAGACTCTTCTTCATATGTCTCATGTTTTGAAATGTTATTTGAAGAGGAGATCTGCTCATCTACTTGTTCAGAGTTATTTGAGGACCAAGATCATACTTTTACTGAAGTACATTATGAAAGAAGATCGAAATCAAAAGAAAAAGACACCTTGTTTCTTCAGTAGGAGGTAAATCTTCATGTTTTTCAGGATCCAATGGCAGATTTGTTGCAGTCAGCAGTGAAGGTGATTATTGTAGTATTCAGTGATGAAGGAGATCATGGTCAATTAGCTTTTTGGATGCCCAGTTACAAGTATCTATTGTCGACCAGGAGATCTGATCAGAAGAATCAATCAAGAAGGCATCTGCTTGATTGGTTACATTGGCATTTTGATATAGTTGATGTTATATTGTCTTGTAAGAAACACAGCTGGTCATGTACTACCATCAAGCTTTAAGTTTTAATTTTAGGTCTTAGTATTTTGAGTTAGTTTGTTATAGTCAAGTTTTTTCAGTCATTTCAGTTTGCATCGAGTTAGTTTGAGTCGAAGTTCCAGTCAATAAATTGAGTCATGTTGGTTTGTCGAAATAATGGACTCCATAGCCCAATGCACAAAGGAACTGTCTAGCTCTTCCAGAGATCTACCATTCTTGGCACCTCCAGGGAGCTACCATCCCCATTGGAGCCAATGTTAGAGTCGGTCTATTCAACCCTCTGTTAGAGATCAACCTCTCTTTATTGCATTTCATTTTTAGGTGTCTCGCTCGATTCACTCAGTTGCATTCCACTAGGGGCATGCCACAATATGATCGGAAGCGTCTTGTTACTCATTCCCCTCATGCCTTATCCTACTGGTTTAGGTCTATTTGTCAAATCAATTTTAACGTTATTTACAATCCTGTTTGATGACTAGGTCAGCAAAGAGTTATTTAGTCATCAGGTCTAGGGTTTCACAAATTTGGTTTTCAAAAGTGTCCAATAATGCCAGCAGGCCCGAGGGAGGTTCAAAGTATGTTTTGAAGAGCGATTCAAGAATTTTCATCATCAATAATGCTCGAGAGCGATTCTTCTTCAAAACTCAGTTTTGAAGAAGAAAGCATCAAAATTGTTTTTTGTAATAAATATGTGATATTTCAGAGTTTTTAGTCACAAAATGTTTCAGGCACCACCCTGATCCTTTTCCAAACTTCCAGCCATCCATTCCCTGCAAAAGAATAGACAGAAAGGACATCATTAGCCCAAAAATCAAAGCAAACAATGAAGTGTCAAAGTTAGGAACATATTCTTGTTAATGGTCATTGGAGGTAGCTAGATGCTTGTCCACATCTTGATCCTTTTACTTCTGCAATTGTAAAAAGTGGATATGGCGAACAGATAGGCCCAAAATCTGGTGCTCTGGTGATACCAAGATTTGAGATGTTTTTGTTGATACTTGCACTGCCATGTATGTGCCATACAGCTACATTTCTCATAAAAGATGGATCAATTGCTGCAATAATTATTGGTGCCCTACTGCTAGTGTAGATGTAGCATTAATGCAAAGGAAAGAAATGCTAAAGGAAAGAAATGCTGCATTTATCGTTGCGCCCCACAAAAAACGAAGGGGTAGCTGCTTTTTTCCTGCTTCTGAAGTAGATCTAAATGGTCTAAATTTGAATTGTTGCCCTTCGGACCATGTGAACTTAGGTGCTTATGTGGCTGGTAATTTCAGAAGGAAGATAGTTTTCATAAGGAATACAGCTTTCAGGATTAGGGCAGATTTTCTGATATACTTGTTTATTCAGCGTAGATAGCAGTGTGAGCAGCGTGGTGAGCGTGGGGCACTCTATGTTCTGCTTAATTATTTCTCGTCCCTGCCCCTGAGTTGACCACAATATTCTTGAAGAAGAAAACAAGTACAAGCTCATATATATGGTCCTGAAGATCTTAAGGAACCTCTGCGCTGGAGAAATCAGTAATCAAAACTCGTTTATTCATGGTAGAGGAAAAGAAATCACAGTCAGTTCAGTCAATGCAATACTTCCCTTGAATCTGGGGGTTTACCCAAATCGAGGCGAACTTTTCTACCTACATTATAGATGTTTGCCGGATGATTTTGCAGTTTTTGGGTAATGTTTCCCTGGCTGGAGATGAGCATCAATAGGCTATATGGCGAACATTCTTCCCTAGTATATTTTCACGGTTTTCCCACATTCAGAACCCCAAAATACATGAGCCCTTATTTATGATTATCTACACATGCTGCAAGGACAATTGGGGTCATTTGAAGGAATTGTGTGGCAATTCTGGGTCACCAATATTCGCAGGCCTTTTGCGGACATCACAAAATAGTTGGCATCGAAGGAGATTGGTTGGAACTCCTCGTCATAAAGATTTGCTTTGTTGAAACGTACTTTGTGCATCTGTTTTCGAGTTTAAGATCATGGGAAGTTCTTTCAGTATACCAAGTCAGAGATGATGGAGACACTTTCACTCCAGAACAGGCATATCTATTGTGTGTGGTTTCCACTTGTCTGATTTAGCAAATGGAAGACATTTCATCATTCCTGAACTTGAGGTAATGCAAACATGTTTTGTGGGAGTTCGTAACATTTCTTGTTGAGCTTTTACTGTGTGTTTGAGTGTGCGTGGTGCATCGAGCAGGTAGCGCGGCGCACTAGAGGAGCGCGACGCATTGGGCACCTCCACGCAGTGTATGTTTACATGGGTGTGGCACACTGGGCATGCTTTGCAGCGCACACAGTCAGGAAGCCCGAGAATCGCCCAAACTCACTCCAATCGCTCAAAAACGCATGGCTTTGCCAGCTAGGATTGTTCATTGACACGTTTTCCGCTTTATTAAAGGAAAAAGCTTAGTTCAAAACCATTTTTATTAAGAATTGGCTTTATTCAAATGGAAAAAGTAAAACGTCCAAGACCGAAAGCCTAAATATAAAGCGAAGATATCTACAACAGCAGGAAGATAGGTTGGATTGCCTATGTTTGTATTCAATTACGAGATCTACGCTACAAGTGTTGCCTCCTCATGGGCTATCAAACAGATTTCAAGTGTAACGTAGCTCTTCCTTTTCAAGATTATTTGGCTTTTGTTCTCTATCTTTAGTTTTCAGTTATTGAGTTTTTTTAACAGCTCCTCTGTCTGTCGATCTATATTCTGACAAATTGGTCCTATTTATTGTATTGTAAATCATTTGTAAAGGGTGGAGTGCTGGGAAAATTGTGGAAGAATAACTTAGCATTTGGCTGTACAGTTCTGGCAGAGAATTAATGAAAGGATGCAGCTCTGGTTTATGAGATTCATGTGGCGTGAGTTTAACATTTGTCTTTTCTTTCTATTTCATATGTATCTTGTTATGTTTTATAGTTCATTCGTAATCATTTCCAGTTGAATGCTTTTAAGTAAGAGGGGTAGAATCCAATTTATTGCTCTACCTTGGGAAAGCATTCATGTTTCTTTGTATCTTCTTCTATTTGATAAGGATTCATTATATATGCCCTTTTCAAACCTCTCAACAGTCTTTCCACCCCATATTATTTGAAATCTGATTCCTAAACTTCTTGCCTATCCTGCCTCACGAAGTACTCTGTGTCTTTGATTTAATTTCTTTTCTCTTGTTGTTCCTTGTCCCATACAGCGCAGAAAACCCAGTCATTTATTAAAATACCTCTTTCATATTTATTTACTAGCCTAAAATCATTATCAGTTTTGCATTTAGGTCATCTCAAGCCCTTTTTGACATCTTTTGCCGAGATAGACCCGGAGAGAGCCCTATCCTATCCTCGTAGGGCTAGGTACGAGGCTGAGCGTGGTTTGATGTGGACCTAGAACCTTGTCTTTTCAACCTGAGGCAAATCTAGGCTCTAACAAGTGAAACGGAAGGATCAGCCAACTGTTGAAGCTACTTGGGTAACAGAAAGCATGCTATAGAAGCGGGGTAGTTTTGTAGAAGAGCTCATGGACAGGAGCCCATGAAGAGTTTTGTCTTCAAGAGTCTGATGCAAGAGCATGAGACTTGGAGGGAAAAATCTTCAAACTTATTCCAAAAATACAAAAAAAATCTACAGGTGATGGAGTGGGATCCTTTAGCCATCAATTTCCATGTTCTTCTAGTTTAGCATAGAGATAGAATCTAGGAATAAATCATGGTGTAATAAGTGTTGATTAGTTAAGATATAGTGGAGGTTCTTCAGGAGAATACCTCACTAAACAGATAGGATTAGTTAGCATAGTGGAGGTTCTCGAGGAGGATGACTCGCAGAATCGATAGTTGCAATAAATTAAGCCTCTGTTTTAGGATCTGGTTGTTAATACAAACCAATATATATGTATTTTGGATGATATTGTAATAGGATTTGGACCGCATGCTTTATCGCATATTTCTCAAAGGAAAAGGGGATTTCTTTGTGTATTGGTCGATCTTGGAGGTGTGGTGACCTCCGAAAACCTTTCTATGAATCTGAACTGTATTTGCCTGTTAAACTGGTATTATGCATGTATTCTGCTTCGTTTTTCCTTTTGAGTCTTTATAATAGTGATTTGGCCTTGTTTTCCAGCTAACAGTTTGATTTAAGCCTGTTGGAGTGGTTTTCCTTTATATTGGCATGCCCTATTTCCCTCATATGCATTATTGAGTTCCTCAAGCAGAAACTCTGGTTTGCACTGGAAAACTGTGAAAAACTTAGTTGGAAACGAGTTCTAGACTTCAAATTATATTAATCATGGTTGATACCCTTATCGGGTCCACAACCAATATCACATCATTGTGTTGGAGTAGGGGGGACTAGCCTTTTGATGTGTCGAAGTCTGAAGTGCGACTTTCGGAGCTGAAACTATATAAGGGAGGCTTTAATAACTTATCGGGTCCGCGAAGTTTTCGCATCGCAAGGAGAGGAGCCTAGCATTAGAACATTGAAAACCCCGATTGCGATTGCCGATAAAACTATATTGTTATCACATTGGAGAAGGGCCATTATGTTATTTTTCCATTCCATGTGGAATTGCCGATAGTGACCATCGATAGCGTTATTCCATTTTATGGGATAAAAACCCCGTCGATAGTGCAATTGCTTGTTAACGCATCCCTTTGGAAAAAGCCTACTGACATTGTAATTTCATGTGTAATAGAACTATGGAAATTAAGCTCGTGGATAGTGTATTTCCATGAATAATGACATTATGGCCATTTAAAGCCGCTGATAGTTTATTTTATGCATAGTTACATTAATTCCATTTAAAAACCCCGCCGATAGTGTATTTCGTAATTATCATGGAATTACAGCTCTGATAGAGGAAAAGAGGCTCTATGGTGTAAATTGTTCTCGATAACAAGGGTTGGGGTGAAAGGGAGAAGAGTGGTGATAGCAGCCAAAAGAGAAAATTTTGAAACAGTTAATCTAGGAATAGATGATTGATACTCCAGTTAGGAAAGAAGAAGGGTTTCAACCAGAATTAGAAGAAATTATATCAGGATTAGGGCGTTTGCCTATATTGCCTGCACCTAGGCCACCAGAATGGAATCAAGTATTACGAAAAATCTCTAAGATATATGAGTATAGTGAACATCACTAGCTCCAATAGTGGAGCATTAGAGCCACTACTTGCTCCCCAAAAGCATTATATTTATCTCCCTAATGCCTTATGGAGAAGCTAATGTGAAAATTATTTTGGTTGAGAAGTGAGGCTCCTTTTACAACTTGAGGCATGACCTTTCACATCCCGATAACTTTGGAGTTTCTCATATGACTTTTCAATTCCTAATGAACTTTTGGTTTTCTGTATAACTATTGGACTTCTAAATGAATTTTGGAATTACATATGACTTTTTAACAACTGATAGTTGATTTCTTATGTAAATAAAAATATGGCCAAGGTCATGGGACATATATTAAAAGTTGAATGTTGGGTAAAACATAGTGGTGGGTATCAGTGGTGATTAAATAATGGTTATGGAAATTGGGAAAGGCATTGGCAAAGGAAAAGTGGCATTAATTGGTATTTATTTATGGAAATAAAGAAAAAAAGGAGAAGAGTTAGATGAAGGATCACAAACTTGCACAAGGAGTAAATTGAAGGAAAAATGAATAAAAAAGAGGCATAAATGATAAAAAGGCTTCTTAGAATTAGTTCACAACTTTTTGTTGGATTAGATTTTGTTAGTTGAGACTTTTGATAGTTTCTGGGTTGATCTCTCTTCCATTCTCTTATTCTCTCATATTATTGCACACTTAGAGCAATATTGGAGCATGCTTGTAGCATTTTAGTTTCATTTTGATTGGAGAAAGAAGGCAAAGGAAAGCATAAAATCACAAGGCAATAGGTGGATTGAAAACTACAACTGGATTGATTTGCAGGTAACAAGTTGCATGTTTGATTCCCTTACTAGTCTATGGATGCATGGTGTATGCATGTGATTTTTTGGTTATGTGTTTTGATTGGCATGGATATTTTCCTAAATTGGAAGTGGTTTTATCCTTGAAATTCCATATCCTAGATAGCCAGGTGATGTGGGTTTTCCACTTGATTATTTTTTTTAATTTTTAATTTTTAATTTTTAATTTTTTTAATTTTTATTTTATTTTTCTGATTGATGCTCATAATCCCTTATGTTTGTGGGTTGGAACAAACACTTTAGAAGCCTTGGAAGAACTTAGGTTTAGTTACTAGTGCTTGTAGTTGGTTTGGAAAAAGGCTTTGGAGTCCTAAATGGTTGTGAGTTCAGTTAGTAGTTGGTAGATCCCTTGACAAATTTGGCAGAGACAGATTTGGTTGGTGATTAGTGATGTTAACCATGGAGGTGGAACCACTATGGTTGTGGGTGGAGGTGTTTTTGCCTTTGGAAGCCCTATTTTGTTTTTTTTTTGGTTCTTCCATGAGATCTTGCATTCATGCTTGGAATATGGCACAAATTTTATTAGATGAAAGAAACATTTATTTCAACCCAATCTATGGTTGGGTGGTATGTGGAAGTGCCTAACTTGGTTGGTATTTTCATATGTAAATATGAGGCATTTCCATATTTTGATCGATGAGAATTTGTAGTGATCATTTTGGCATTATTATGGCTGAGTTTCCATGGCTTTTATGCTGGTTATATGCTGGTTATGTGATGTATATTACTTATGGATCGTAACATGTTTTGATGAATGCATGTTCTAACGAATGTTATTGTAGCTATCATGAGATGGAATTAGACCTTCTTTTTGATTCTCAGATAAGTTTCAAACTCCTATGCCTAGAAATGCATTGACGACTTGTAGCTTACATGTTCGCCATATGTTTGATGAAATGATTGTCATGGTTAGGCCTCGTTAGGTCAAATTCTTATTCAAGTTTTTGTATGAATAACATTTTCATTATGTCATCTATCAATTTGAGATGTCTCGGGTAGGTCTGCATAGTGGTATGGATGATATCCTAGAATTGTAGCTCAGATATCGGGACCACGGGCATCGAATTGAGAATTTTAGGTTAGAAACACATGGAGTAAGGTTAGTGAGTGCAGTTGGAAGCCTTCAACTAAATGCAGGTAGTGCCAATGTTGCACTTGGGATTCTAGGTCACTAAAACAAGGTTCTAGCTCCGGTATTGACCACCAAGGGAGCTTCTTCAGCTGCTAGGTGTTATGTAGTCCTTGTAGGATGTTAGTTGGTTGTACGAAAGTATTATTTGTAGGAACCACTTTGTTAAATGGAGCTAGGAGGTTGAGTCATGTCATAATGGCATTTCCTTTCAAATTTACCCAGAGGGCTTGTAAAAGTGGGTAAATGTGGGAGGGGGTATTGCAGATTGGTATCAAAGTTGGTTTCATTCTATTTGGTAATATATAATACCACAGTTTGGTATAAGAACTTCTAGCTTCAAAAACTTGGATTGGATGGGTAGAATGTGATTTTCATGCATGCATGTTAGTTGTCTATCTCTTTGTTATGCATGCATTGTGATATTTATTGTTGTAGTTGTGGCATCATGTAGACGTTGATGATATTGATGTTGAGATAATTGATATTTTTATTTCATTATATTTACATATTTTTTTCTATTAAAGATTTATTGTTAAGATGATATATCATCCCCTGAACTTCACTAAGGTATGTTCGATCATGTTTATATTTGGTTTCTCTGACATGGTATGTTTGCAGGGAGAAGAAGATCGAGATGACTAGTAGAATGGTGGACGGTAGTTAATTTGATTCTCCCTATATATCGTATGAACATCATGGTGTTGAGTACTCCCTAAAAATAACATATATATTGAGAAGTTTGAAAGTAGAGATGATAACTTGTAAGGAAAATAATGAGAGGATCATTCAGTCAGAGGAAAGACTTACCAAAGCATAGGAAAAACAAGGAAAATGTAATGCAGTTCTCCTTTAGAGTATATCATATTTCCAGAGACAAGGACTACTTACGATCATTCATGGCTAGGAGGAAAGGACCAATGGCATCAAGTTTCAATCATGATACACATTTTACAATGATGACATAGTCAAATATTGTAGGTTCTTGGATACATTTGAAAGGAGGGGTAATGATCATGGGTTCTATTCTAGTTCAGGTTCAAAGAGACATCATCATGATCACCTTCACCATCTGTATACAAGGAGAGAGAAGAATTACTTTCCAGGAGGAGTTAAAGAACGCAAAGCCTCCTACATTTTATGGAGAAATGAAGAAGTCACAAGGTTTATAAGCTTGGTTTCTTAAGATGAATATGTTTTTTAGATTTCATGATTCTTTCGAAAATAGAAAAGCAAAGATAGCTACTTTCAATCTTAAAGGAAAAGAATAAATTTGGTGTGAATATGTGAAAAATTTCAGAGGCATTTGAGAGGAGGAGATCAATTGGAGTGAGTTTGAGAGACTTTTTAGGAAGAAGTATCTATTTGAAGGATACTATGATGGCAGGGAAAATGACTTTTCTGAGTTGAAGATGGGTTCTATGACCAATGAGTAGTATACTAGCCAATTCTTAGAGTTATTGAGATATGTGCCTTACATTAAGGAGGAGAAAGAAAAGATTCAGAGATTCATCATTGGGTTGTCAATATCATTCAATGAGAGGATTGAGATTGAAGAGCCTATATTGCTAGAGGAATCCATAAAAAAATTGAAGCACTATTATGAGAAATCGAAGTGCAATACTGAGTCTAAGAAGGATTGGAAAGGTAATGAGAAGAATAAAGTAAATTGGGCTAAGGGGAGAGGAGAACCTCAAGATACAAATGATAAGGAGAATGTAGTGATTCACAAGAAGTTCAATGTAGCTGATAGAGGATAGGGATTTTAGTCTAAAGAGTAGAAAATGTGTGATGGTAGGAAGAATTTGCAGTGTTGGACTTGTGGCAATGATCATTGCTAGAGACATTTTCCACTACATCAATGTGGAAAACCACATATTTATGGTTCTCAAGAGGCACAAACAAGTGGGGATGTTGGATAGAGAATTCCTTGGATTTATGAAGCATTAGATAATAGGCATGCTAATCATCAAGCATCTATTACTGAGATGGAAGATAAGCTTTGTGATAAAGATGTTTCTATTTTGATTGACACTCAAGCTAACTATAGTTATGTAAGTCTTGAGCTTGTGGACAAGTGTCACTTTAATCAAGAAGTGCATGCAAAGCCTTGGTTGGTGTAGTTGGCTAAAGGTACCAATAAAGAGTTCATCATTAGGTAATATCTTGTGCATTTGAGTTGAACGATATGTCTACATCAGCAAATCTAAATGTACTTATGTTGGGATGATATAATATGCTATTGGGTATGGATTTTTTGTGCATTCATAGGACCAATGTAGATTTCTACGATAAGGTTATTGAGTTCATGGATGATAATGGAGAGAGGGGAATCTTGGAGGGTAAGAAGAAGCCTACGTTAATCAGAATGGTTACAACTATGCAGGAAGAGGAAAGTAGTAAGAAAGGGTGTTTGTTGTTTAGAGTTCATATTTCTAGTGACAAAGGGAAGGATGTTTAGGATGATGAACTCTTGAAAAGGTATCCAGTTTTGGAGTAGTTTCAAGATGTATTTCCGACCGGGATTTCAAAATTATCACCTCATAGGGAAGTATAATTTTCTATTTAGTTGATACTCAGAGAAACACTAACATTAAAGGAGACTAGCAGGATGAGTACTCTCGAATTAGTG
Organism: Pinus tabuliformis; assembly: GCA_031772625.1. Classification (NCBI taxonomy): domain Eukaryota; kingdom Viridiplantae; phylum Streptophyta; class Pinopsida; order Pinales; family Pinaceae; genus Pinus; species Pinus tabuliformis. Next base: position 1,385,838,706 of record CM062820.1, on the reverse strand, counting down.
GAATTGAAATTTAAAATTAAGGAAATTCTTGATAAGGGATACTTTAGACCAAGTGTGTCGCCTTGGGGTGCATCAATATTGTTTTTGAAAAAGAGGGATGGTACTCTCAGGTTATGCATTGATTATAGCTAGTTGGACAAGGTGACTATTAAGAATAGGTATCGTTACTGAGGATTGATGACTTGTTTCATTTGTTGAAGGGAGAAACAATGTTCTTAAATACTGATTTGACATCAAAATTTCATTAGGTATGCATAAAAGAAGAGGACATATAAAGGGCTTCTTTCTGGACTAGGTATGGGCATTATGAGTTTGTAGTAGTTCCTTTTAGTGTTACTAATGCTCCAACTACTTTTATGTGTTTGACTAATAATGTGTTGTGTCCTTATATGTACAAGTTTGTGATAGTATTTATTAATGACATTTTGATATATTCTATGAATGAGGAAGAATGTGCATAAGAGTTAACAATATTGTTGAGATTACTAAGAGATAATTAGTTCTATGAAAAACTTAGTAAGTGCAGTTTCTTTTAGGAAAAGGTTCATTACTTAGGGCATGTAGTTTCCAAGAATGGTATAGGAGTGGACTCAAAAAATATAAGATATATCATGGAGTTGGAAGCTCCTAGGATTGTGGATGATGTCATATAATTCATGGGATTAGCAGGTTATTACAGGTGGTTCATCACGGACTACTCATAAATTTCCTATCCTTTTACATCTTTGTAGTGAAAAGGGAAGAACTATGAATGAACTGAGAAGTTTCTAGCTAGTTTTGATCAATTAAAGTAGTTTCTTACAAATGGTATGGTATTGAAGATTGAAAATCTAGACAAAGAGTTTGTGTTATGTACAAACGCTTTCAAGAGAGGAATTGGTGGACTACTTAAGAAGGAAGGGCATGTGGTATGAAATGAGAAAAGGAAGTTGAATGAGCATGAGAAGAAGTATGTGACTCACAATATTTAGTCAATAGTTATCATTGATGCTTTGAAGATGTGGAGATACTATATTATTTCTAGGTTGTTTGTTTTGATGAGTGATCATAGTGGGATGAGGTACTTATTTGACGATTGTAATCTGAATATGAGACATGGTAGGTGGTTGTTTAATCTCAGTGAGTTTGACTTAGATATTAGGTACATAAAGGGAAAGGAGAGAAGGGTTACATATGATCTTAGCAAAAGAGTGTTGATAATTCACATTGAAAGTATCAATTCATATGGGAGAGACTTGCAAGAGCAAATATTGCAGGCTCTACAATAGGATGACATGTCCCAATAACTTATTCACAAGTTACAAGAATAGCATAAAAGTAACTAGGATGTGGATTTTCATCTCACGACTAATGGTTTGGTAATATTTAGGGAAAGGATCTATGTGCCAAAAACCAACGAGATCAAGAAGCTTATCTTGGGGAAATTTCATGCAAGCAATATTTAGGTCACTTGAGATGTGATAAGATATTGTTAGTGGTTAAGAAGTTCTATCACTAGTTGAAATTGAACAAAGAGGTGGTTGAGTATGTTCCAAAATTTTTGGATTGTCAGTAGGTAAAAGAATATTGTAGGCATCCAGGTGGTTTATTGCAGCTAATTCTAATTCTAGAGTGGAAATGGGAGGTTATTTCCATGGATTTGATTACAAGTTTTTCAAGCACATCGAAGCAACACGATTCTATTATGGTTGTGGTTGAAACTTGGTTGACTAAGGTAGCTCATTTCATCACACTTAAGTCTACAAACTTAGCTAGTGAAATAACACTTATTTTCATCAAGGAGATAGTGGGGTTATGTGGTAATCCTAAGAAAATTATGTGAGACAAAGATGCCAACCTCAGTTCTAGGTTTTGGAAATATTTTTGTTTCAGGTTTTAGGATAGAGTTAGCTTTCAGTACAACTTATCATCCACAAAAATATGGACAAATATTGATGGTTAACATGATTCTTGAGGACATGCTAAGGATGTGTGCCATGCATTAGTAGAGCAAGTGGGAGAGTATCTTCCATTGCTAGAGTTTTGATATGATAATGGGTATCAAGAATCCTTGAAGATGAGTCTATTTGAAGCACTTTATGGGAAGAGTTTTAGTACTCCTATCACTCATAGTGATATAGTGAATACGGTACTAATTGGACCAGACATGATGGAAGAAATGGAATAGTAAATGAAAATTATTGAGAAGAATCAAAAGGGAACAAAAGATAATTGAAAGAGTTATGCAAATAAGCACATGGAATTTAAAGAGTTTTAGGTTGGGGAGCACATGTACTTGTACATCAAACCCAAGAGGATCTCCTTCAGTATTAGGCCATGTGCCAAGCTGGCACCTCAGTATTTTGACCCCTTTGAGATCCTTGAGAGGATTGGACCAATGGCCTACAAACCTGCACTTCCTGTGATAGTGAAATTCCATGATGTTTTCCATGTTTCATTGCTTAAAAGATATGTGAAGGATGTCAATCATGTGATTAACTAGTCTATATTGTAGGTGGAAGTAGAAGGATAATTCCAGCTAGAATCTTAGTTCATTATGCATTGAAAGATGATCTTGCTCCAAAATCAAGTAATTGAGCAAGTTAAAATGGAATGCAAACAATGTGGGCCCAATGAAGCCCCATGGGATATGCATTATTAGATGTGGGATATGTATCCTTGTCTATTTCTTGGTTGAGCGGATGTAATTTGGTATATCTATTTGATGTTGTGTTTTGGTCATATATATATATATATATATATATATATATATATATATATATATATATATATATATATATATATATATATATATATATATAGATATATACCGCATCGCGTTGTGTTATAAAGCTCCAATAAGTGGTATGGTGTTCATGGTATGATGGTCGTGGTCTTAGAAATATGATATGATGTAAATGTTCCATCGATCTATGTTATAAAGCTCCATGGGAATCATGTTTTTTGTTTGTTTATAAGGACCGTTGAACACTAAGGGACGGGTTTGTAACAACCCCTAGTTGATTTCCTCTGTAAAGAAAAATAAGACCAAGGTCATGGGACACATGTTCCAAGATAAATGTTGGGTAAAACATAGTGATGGGTATTACTAGTGATTAATTAATGTCTATGGAAATTGGAAAACACAATGGAAAAGAAAAAGTGGTATTAATTGGAATTTATTTATGAAAATGAAGGAAAATAGGAGAAAATTGTAACAACCCTGTTGAAAATTCCATGTAATGAAAGATAATAAAGGAAAAAATAATAATAGTTGTTATGGGACACATATTCCAAGGTAAATGTTGGGAATCATATCCTAGTGTGGGTGCTCATTTGGTTTATTATGGCTAGGGGAAATTGGCAAAGGCAATGGAAAGGGCTTTGGAAAGGAAAAATGTAATTTTTGGCAAATTATTTATGAAAATAATGGAAATTAAGAGAAAAGGAAGGTGAAAGGTCACAAGTTGAATATGAGGAGGAAAATGAAGGAAATCTTATGGAAAATTAAGAAATTAGAGGCCTCATTAATAAAAGGGCTTCTAAGGATCAAAGGTTACCTTTTGTCAGTTCAGTTTTGGAGCTCTCTGTTTATTCTCTCTCACTCTCACTCTTGGACACTTAGAGTTTTCTTGGAATGCTTTAGCATTAGATCAAGAAAACTAATTAAGGCAAGAGGATGCAAAGATCAATCAAGTTGCATGTATGTTTTCCTTTCTATTTTTGGCATGTGTGGTTATGCATGTGTGTTCTTCATTATTTTGTTGTCATGGTAATGGGTTTTTCTAGGTGTGACATTGTTTTCAAGCCTTACCTTGTCATTTCTGAATATCCATGGTGTGATGCGTTCTCATGTTTTGGTTGAGCTGGATAGTTGGATGGATTTGAAACTAAGTGAGATGGTCTGTGAAATAAAGAACACATGGCCTAGTGACCCCTAAAATGGCCTATGGGTTGTGGTAAAACCATATTTGTTTTAACCTCAGTGGGCCTAGGAATTCCTACTAGTGAATGGTGGGATATAGAATAAATCCTAGAGGTGGGTGCCCTCAATCAAGCCTAGGAATCCTTGGCGAGTGATTGGAAGGATATACGGTAAATCCTTGAGATTGTAGTCTCGATTACGCCTAGGAATCCCAATTGGTGAATGATGGGATATAAGGTAAAGCCTAAAGACAAGGAGACAAGAAAATTATGTGCAGTGTAGGTGGAGAAATCCGATGAAATACATAATTTTTTATGGCCTAGTGATCTAGTGGGGATTGCAGTCAATATTGTTTCTCTTGATGAGGGTGAGGTGGTTTAGCCTTGCGAAGACCTAAGAGATTTTTCGTTATGAGTTCCACATTGATGCTTGGAATATGACATAGGGGTGATTTGTTAAAAGGAGTATTTGGTTCATCCAATCTATGGTTTCATGGTATGTGGAAGTCCCAAACCTTGTTCGATTTTTCATTCATTAATAATAGTTCCTTCCCTTAGTATTTTATGTGCAAATGTATTCGTTCATGTGTGGCATTTATGTTTGTTGTATACTTCTTATTTCTATTGTTTATATGCTAGTTATAAGTATATTTTATGACTATGATGATATATGGCTCTTATGATGTTTTGATTTGTAAATGAATGAAAAATGAATATATGACCTAATAGATGATAACGTAGCTAATGTGATAAGGAATCAATGCTTCTTAGCTATTATTAGATATGTATGAGACCCCTATACTCAAATATCTTGTTAGGATTTTATATTTGCATATTTGTGACATGTTTGATGAAATTCTTGTCATGGCTAGTAGGAGCCTAGTTAAGTAATTGATAAAGTTCTTGCATCATTACCTTTGTCCTAGTGTTATTTATGATTCCCGAAGTTTTCATGAAGTTATGGGTAGTGGCCTAAGTCCTGGCCTTGAAGAGGTGGCACCAAATCTGGGGTCATTGTCACAGAACTAGCTGAAAAATTCCATAGTCACTGGCTTAACCTTATTGCGGGAGTGACTAGAGACCTAAAGTCACATGAATGGCTTATCAAGGGAGCGATTAGGCTATTATATTAGTGAAAAGTTAAGTTTCCTCAAGGGTTGGTCACCTGGAAAGGTTGGTTGGATTCCAGAGGTTTTGTAGTGTGTGTGGAAGGTCATTTTGGTTTAGTTTGGTCGGTTTGACTTCCTTAACTATACATGGGGAGTTGAATCACATCAGTGTAGCCTCTCATCACATATCTACCCCAGTGGACCAGGTAACTTGGATAAATGTGGGAGGAGGGTGTTACAGAGTGGTATTAGAGAATGGTTCACCCCTTCAACTGGATGGGTGGTGTGTTGGTCATGCTTTCATGTCAGTTACATATGTGTTCCTTATACTTATGGTCTATGTGCTTGTTGCATATGCATGGTGGTGGTCATTGTCGTATTTGTGTCACCATGTGAAACTTGATGGTGTTGTTGTGGAATGTGTCGTCATGTCTATGAATTTTTATGCATTGTTTATGCATGTCAATGTTTACATGTTAATAATACACTGATATGGCTATAGTTGTCATGCATGGGGTCATGATGTGTGGTTGATATAGCAATGAATTGATGACTGGACTATGGTGAGGATGATATCTATATGTTGTTATGGTTATCTTTATACAAGTATTGTGCTAATTTGTTTTATCTTTCAGATGAGATATCCTACACAAACTATACTGAGGTATGATGATTATGTTTATATGTTAGTTTAGTTGACAAGGTATGCATTGCAGGAAAGAGATCAAGATGGATAGGAAAGTGGTAGACTATATTTCATGAGATTCTCCTTATGGATCAGATGAGCAGTGTGGTGTTGTCACTCTTCTAAATTAGCAGATACATTGATAAGTTTGAAGGTAGAAATAAGAAGTTCCAAATAAGACAATGACATAATCATGCAGGCACAGGAGAAACAAGCAGAAGGCCATGTAGTAATCCTTTCGACTTTTTCAAAACTACAGAGACATGGATGACTTTAGATCATGCATGGGCAAGAGGATAGGAATAATGGGGCATATGCCAACAGGTGTCATGGTGGTCATAGGTCAGATAGGGATGACATGGTTAGAGATGGAAGACTCTTGGATACTTCAGATAGGAGAGGCGATGGACACAAGTTCTACTCTAGTTCTAGTTCTAACAGGAACTATGATTACCATCATTATCACCCTTATAGGAGGAGTGACAGGTGATATTTTCTAGATGAGTTTAAGAAAGCTCAAGAACATACCTCTGATGGATATTTGAAGATGTTGCTAGATGGGGAGGCTTCGTTATTTGGGATGGAGAAGTTCTTTGAACTTAATGAGAACTCAAAGAATATGAAGGTGAGAATAATTACCATCAGCGTCAAAGGGAAAGAAAATATGGAGTGGGAAGATGTAAAGCGGCTCAAAGACATCAGGGCAAAAGTCTTGAATTGGCATGAATTCAAGAGGCTTTTTAGGAAGAAATACTTGTCACAGAAGTACTACGACAACAAAGCTAATGAATTCTATGAACTTAAAATTAGATCAATGAAAAATGAGGAGTATAGGACAAACTTCCTAGATTTATTGAGGTATATACCTTATTTTAAGGATGAAAATGCTAAAGTTCAAAGATCTTTCAGTGGATTTCCATTAGCTCTTAGAGATCAGATTGAGTATGATGAAGCTCGATCACTTGACGAAATTATTGGGAAATTGAAACATTATTACGAGAAACCAGAGCATAAGAATCTAAGAAATGATGGAAAGAGAAATATAAATGTAAAGGTAATTGGAAGCCAAAAAGAACAAGGCCTCAAAATGCAGAAGAGAAAGAGAATATTGCACCATACAAGAAGTTCAAAGTAACTAGATATGGACATGGGTCACAGTAGCAGAATAGAGGCGATGGTACAAGATATTTTGAGTGTTGGACATGTGGTAAGGAACATCTCAAGAAGGATTTTCCACATAATCATGGTGGGATGTCTCAGATTTATAGTGCATAGGAGGCACAGACTATTGGGGATGTGGGGAAAAGCATTCCTCGTATCTACGCAGTGCTAAGTAATAGGTAGGCATATGAGTAGGCATTTATCATTGACATGTACAAAGTGCATGCATAATGTTGGTTAGTGCAGTTGGCTACAAGTATAAAGAAGAGAGTTCATCATTAGGTTATACCTTGTGCTTTTGAGTTGAATGATATGCCTAAATTAACACATTTGATTGTATTTCTGTTAATGATTATATAGTATACATTTAGGTATGGAATCTCTATACCTTCATACCAAGTGAATTGTTATGAATAAGCTATTGAGTGTTTGGATTAAAATGGAGAACATAGGATCTTAGAGGGTAAGAAGGAGGAAAAATCAGTCAGAATGGTTGCATTTATGTAGGCAAAGTGCAGACGCAGAAAAGGATGTGTGTTATTTGCAGTGCACATTTCTAGCAGTAAAGGTAAGGAGGGTAAGCATGCAGAGATATTGAGCAGGTATTCAATTTTACAATAGTTTTAGGATGTGTTTCTAGCATAGATCTTAGAGTTTCTTCATCATAGAGAAGTATAGTTTTCTATTTAGTTGGTGCTAGGGGGACCACCAACATCAAAAACACCGTACAAAATGAGTACTCAAGAGTTAATAGAGCTAAGGTTACAGTTGAAGGAAATGCTTGACAAGGGATACATTAGGCGAAGTGTATCATCGTGGGGTGCACTGATATTGTTTGTGAAGAAGAAGGATGGTACTCTTATGTTATGGGTGATTACAGGAAGTTTAACAGAGTGACCATCAAGAATAGATGTACATTATCAAGGATTAATGACTTGTTCAATCAGTTGAAGGGAGTAGAAGTGTTCTCAAAGATCGACCTAAGATCAAGATATCATCAGGTACACATTAGGGGAGAGGACATTTACAAGACAACATTTTGGACCAGATATGGGCATTAGTAGTTTGATGTAGTTCCATTTGGTTTGACTAATGCTCCAACTAGCTTTATTTGCTTGACGAATAGTGTGTTGCAACCTCATCTGGACAAGTTTGTTATTGTATTCAGTGATGACAGCTTGATATATTCTAACAATGAGGAAGAACATCCCAAAAATTTAGCATCAATGTTGAGATTGCTAAAACATAATCAGTTGTATGCTAATCTTACCAATTGCATATTCTTTCAAGCACATGTACATTACTTGGGGCACGTGGTCTCCAAGGAAAGTATATGAGTGGATCCATAGAAGATAAGGGATATCATGGAGTGGAGAGCTCCTAAAAATGTGGATGAGGTAATATCATTTATGGGACTAGCAGGATAATATAGGAGGTTCATCAGGAACTTCTCTCGTATTTCATATCCTATTATGTCACTACAAAGGAAAGGTAAGAAATTTGAATGGATAGAGGAATGTGCAATAATTTTTGAACATTTCAAGCAATTGTTAATGAATGCTCTAGTGTTAAATATTGCAGATATGTATAGAGTTTGTGGTGTGTACAAATTCTTGCAAGAGAGGAATTAATAGAGTCCTTATGTAGGAGGGACATGTTGTATGCTATGAATCATAGATATTAAATTAACATGAGAGGAACTACCAGACACATGATATTTAGTTGACAATGATCATTGATGCATTAAAGATGTAGAGGCACTATCTTCTTGGAAGGAGGTTTGTATTGATGAGTGATGATAGTGGGATGAGATACTTATTTGATTAACTAAATTTGAATACCACGAAAGTTAGATGGTTGGCCACAATCAATGAGTTCGAACAGAAGTGTTGCAGATACTCTTATCAAGAAGATATAGGTGAATAATGTAACTGCTACGAGTTCTAATGGGAAAAACTTACATGATCAGATCATACAGGAAGGTCAGTAGGATGAAATGTACATGGAGCTTAGGCATAGGTTACAGTAGTGTATAGGTGAGAAGGATTTGGACTATTAGTTCACAACAGATGACTTGCTTCGATTTAGGGAAAAAATATATGTGCGAGATAGTAATGAGCTCAAGAATGCTATATTGAGAAAGTTTCATGTAAAATTGTAGTTAGGTCACCTAGGATATCAAAATACATTGACAAGAGTGAAGATGTTTTATTATTAGCCGAATCTAAAAATGGACGTGGTAGAGTTTGTGGCTAAATGCTTGGACTGTCAGCAAGTGAAAGTAGAATGTAAGCATCCGAGTGGATTACTACATTAGATACCGATTCTAGAGTTAAAGTGGTAGGTAATTTTCATGGATTTCATTAGAGGGTTTTCGAGGACATCTAGATGACATGATTGTTGGCCCTCAATTTTGGTCTATTTTTGCTTGAGGAAACTTACTTAATCCATATATTTTCCATCTATTTTCCACTATATCTATCTCATTTTGATGTATTTCGTGAATATTCAGGTATTTAATTTTAATTTTGCAAATTCTAAGGTTTTTATGAAAATTTGATTTCAAGTCCAAATTTTGATAGATTCAGAAATTCTCGTAATAGCTATGTGGATGACATGTTTGCAAGACACTTGGGCTCGAGCTAGATGCATGGATGGATAGCTTGGGAGGTAGGCCAAATTAATTCCACTTGGTTCAGTCAGAACAAGTTTTATTAGGCCCGATCAAGGTTGGTCAAACATGACTAGTAATGCAGAAAATCTCTAGGAAATAGGGTAGTTTTGAGATTTTATGGGATTGACCATATTTCTTACAATGGATTGGATGAGTTTGACTTAGATAGGTGGATATGAGTAGATATGATTGTTAGAGTCACTATAGATTAGTTTGCTTCATAAAACTTCTATTTAATCCAAGACTTTGATGGCTTATGTATATAACTTTTATATAAGTTTATGCTGAGACATTTGGATCTTGAAGATTAATTTGAAGAACCTGTTCTACTTTCATTTTGCTGTTCATTGATGTGGATGAGTGACTAGAGCTTCAGCATAATGTTATGAAACCAGCTCAAGAAAAGATAGAAAAGATAGATCAACGCCTTAGAATTCAGCCTCTTCGACGGGGCAACCTCCTTTACATTACATAAATGAACAATTCTTGGATGATACAAATGACAAAACCTCCTTTCTATATATAGGAGTCGAAGGAGTCACAATATAATCTAGCCGACCTAACAATAATAATATAAAGCCACAAAAATAACAATAGAGGGATTCTATGGGGCACAGAAATAACAATATGGGGGTAATAGGGGCACAACAATATAAATAAGGGGTATAAATACAATAGTAATGGGGTAATCACTAGTATTATAGGGACCCAACATGCCCGTCTCCTTAAAAAAGGTGTTGTCCTCAACGCTTGAGTAGTTCTGGATACTTCTGCATAAAATTCTCATCCTCCCATGTGGAATCTTCAGCGGATAAGTTCTTCCACTTGATAAGATACTCTGAAATTGATCGATTTCGTAGCTGTCGAGTTCTTGTTTCTGTGACTGCTTCCGGTTCCAATATAATTTTTCCTTCCTCGTCAAGTTCTGGCAATATTGTTTGAATTGGGAGCTTGTCACCTATAACCTTCTTTAAACATGAAACATGGAAAACTGGGTGCAATCGAGAAGCTGCAGAAAGCTCCAATTTGTATGCCATAGTACCAATCTTTTGCAACACCTTGTACAGACCATAATACTTTGGTGATAATTTATTATCCTTCTTAGCTTGCTTTAGGGACATTTTCTTATATGGTTGTAGCCGTAGGAATACCCAATCACCTACATCAAAACTTCTTTCACTGCGATGTTGATCTGCCTGTTGTTTCATTCTATTTTGTGCCAACACGAGGTTATCCTTTAAGAGTTGGAGGACTTGTTGTTGATGTTCGATGTGATGTTCCACTGCCTGAACCTTAGAATTTTCTCTTAAATATGATGTGATGGATGGTGGTTGATACCCATAAAGTGCCATAAATGGGGTCATTTTTGTTGCTGTATGGAAGGAAGTGTTATACCACCATTCAGCCAGAGGCAACCATTTGACCCATTGTGTCTGTTTATCAGATACAAAGCAACGAAGATATCCTTCCAAACATTTGTTTACTATCTCAGTTTGCCCATCAGATTGAGGATGATAAGATGAGCTATGAGCTAACTGAGTACCAAGACAAGAAAATAATTCTGTCCAAAAATTTCCAGTGAAAATGGGATCTCTGTCACTTACAATAATCTTTGGGTTTCCATGTAGCTTTTGAACTGTTTCCATAAATGCAGTAGAAACTGTACTGGCTTTAAATGGATGTGATAATGCACAAAAGTGTGCATACTTGGTAAGTCTGTCAACTACCACCATGATGACACTCTTTCCCTCAGACTTGGGTAAACCTGTGATAAAATCCATTGAAACCTCCTCCCAACGTTGGCTTGGAATGGATAAAGGTTGTAATAGACCTGGTGTCTTAATTGTTTCAACTTTATTTTGCTGGCAAACCAAACATTCCGCCACAAACTTTTGAATATCTGATTTAAGGCCATCCCAAAAAAATTCCTTCTTAACCCTGTGGTAAGTTTTTAAAAATCCTGAGTGCCCTCCTAAGGGAGAAGTGTGCAATTCCATAAGAATCTTTTGTTTTAGCTGGGAATTCTTACAGAGGTATAAGCGATCTTTGTACCATAACGAATCATTTTTCCAGCTAAATGTATCAGAAGTACTGGAATCTTGTTGTAGCTTTCGAATAAGTGCCCACACTTCTTCGTCATTCTTCCATTCCTCCCTTGCTTCGTTTATCCAATCTGGTTGGATAATAGAAATGGCACACAACAATGCTTCCACATCCTCATCCTTTCTTGAGAGTGCATCTGCCACCACATTTTGCTTCCCTTTTTTGTAGATGATTTCAAAGTCATAACCCAACATCTTTGTGACCCACTTTTGTTGCTCTTCAGAGGATAATCTTTGTTCTAAAAAGTATTTAAGGCTATCATGATCCGTTTTTACCTTGAAGTGTCTTCCCATTAGGTAGGGTCGCCATTTCTTAAGTGCATGGAGTATTGCCAACATTTCCTTCTCATAAATAGCTTTGCTTAAAAACTTTCCCTTGATTGGACGACTTTCAAAAGCAATGGGTCTTTCATCTTGCATTAGAACAGCACCAATTCCATTTCCTGAAGCATCACATTCCACAATAAAGGTTTTTGTGAAGTCCGGTGTAGCTAAGACCGGTGCTTGGCACATTGCCTCTTTAAGATGTTCAAAGGCCTTTGTTGCTTCCGGAGTCCATGAAAATGAATCTTTCTTCAATAATGTTGTTAGAGGTGCTGCTATTCTCCCATAATTCTTAACAAACTTGCGATAATACCCTGTCAACCCAAGAAATCCTCGCAGATGCTTTATGGATGTGGGGATTTTCCATTCCTTAATGGCTTTAATTTTGCTAGGGTCTACCTTAACTCCTTCATGAGATACAATATGACCCAAATATTCCACCTCCTGGACTCCAAAGAAACATTTGGATCTTTTTGCATATAATTGTTTCTCCTCCAATAGTTGTAGCACCCTGTCAACATGTTCAACATGATCCTTCCAAGACTTGCTGTAGATTAGTATATCATCAAAAAATACTAACACAAATTTTCTAAGGAATGGTTTGAAAATTGAATTCATCAAACCTTGAAATGTTGAAGGTGCATTGGTAAGGCCAAAAGGCATGACCAAAAATTCATAATGACCCTCATGAGTTCTAAATGCCGTTTTCGGAATGTCTTCAATCTTCATTCTGATTTGATGATATCCCGAACGAAGATCCAACTTGGTGAAGTAAATTGATCCATGCAATTCATCCAGTAATTCATCAATAACAGGAATGGGGAACTTATCTTTAATAGTGAGCTTGTTGAGCTCCCTATAATCCGGACACATGCGCCATGATCCATCCTTCTTGTGCACCAATACTACTGGAGCTGAGAAAGAACTTTGACTCGGTTGAATTATACCAGCCTCTAGCATTTCTGCAACCATACGTTCAATTTCACTTTTTTGGACATAGGGATATCTGTACGGCCTGATGTTTGGAGGAACACTTCCTGGAATCAGATGAATAGCATGATCATGATCACGCATAGGTGGGAGACCTTTGGGAGTCTCAAATACCTTGGAATGATTGTCCAGGACTTTTTGGAGATCTGGAGAAATAGATGATTCCAATGTGGAAACATCTAGCGAACATAATTGTGCAATTACACCTCTTTGCTCCTTTTTTAGAAGCTTTGTCATGCCATTAGAGCTGATTATCTTTCCTGGTTTCCCTGCAATACCCCTTAATTCAACTTCCTTTCCTTCCGTAGAAAATTTGATGAAAAGTTCTTGAAAATTAAAAGCTATTGTACCCAAGGATTGTAGCCATTGGACTCCTAGTACAACATCAGCACCTCCCATTGGAATGGAAAGCATTGGGCTAGTCAATACATATTCTCCCATGGATAGCTTGATATTATGGCACTTTCCAGAGAAATTTATTGTTCCTCCATTTGCAATCATCACTTGACACTCTGGTGCTGGATATAGGAAGCAATTCAATTCTTTTGCTACCCTACAATGAATAAAATTGTGGGTGCTTCCTGAATCAATCAACACTATTACCTTTTTCTTCTTGATTTGTCCTTCTATCTTGATGGTTTGAGGAGTGGTAATTCCCGCCAATGCATTACAAGATATGGTCGGATTTATTTGTTCTTCATCTAGGCTTTGTTCCTGGAGTATATCTTCTTCTTTTGACCTTTCTTGCTCCTTTTCTTCTTCCTCTTCACAATCTATGTAGAATAATTTCTTCTCAGCACACTTATGACCTTTATTGTATTTGCTATCACAACTGTAACAAAGCCCTTTTGCTCTTTTTTCTTCCAATTGTTGTGGTGTCAACCTTATAGGTTGTGGAAGACTAGGGGCAACAACACTTCCGTCTTTATAGTTGTGAGTGGTATGCTTCCTGGTTGCCATAATTTTGCTTTCCATTTTTCTTGCTAACCTGAATGCCTTCTCTAATGAATCAGGTTCCCAAAGGCGAACATCATGTTGGATATTATCCTTTAAAGACCCTATGAAAACATCAATCCTATGCTCCTCTGGAATATCTTTTACCCTTATGTTCAATTTTTGGAACTCCTCAATGTGCTCCATTACTGAACCCTTTTGTTTGAGACTTATCAATTGGCTAAAAAAAGTGTTGCTTTTTGTATCTTCATAATGTGCTATCAATTCTTCCGTAAAAATTTCCCAAGTGATAAATTGTTTACGAGAGCAAAGCCATTGATACCATACAAACTGATTTGGTTCCAAATATACAGTTGCCATACGTACCTTTTGTGCGTTTTGCACATTATTGAGATCGAAGAATTGCTCCATCTGTAATATCCATGTGGCGGGATCCTTGCCATCAAACTTCCTCATATCGATTTTTGGAATATGGTGATTCTTCGATCCAACATTAGGATCTATGGAATCATGATTAACATTTCTTTTGTTCTCATCATGAGTTTCCTTTACTACCTTTTCCCCATTAGTGACCCTTTCTTGTAGCAACTTCTTCAATTCTTCCATGTTTGTCTTCAAATCTATCTTCAAATCATCCATCTTTGCTTCCATGCCCTTTATCTTAGATTCCACGCCATTTACCTTAGATTCCACACCACTTATCTTAGCTTCTGTTAGCTTTTGTGAGCGTGACATTTGTTGCACCTTTTCTTGTAATTTTGATATATCATGTAGCATTTCTTCCTCTTCTTCATGAGTCATGCTAGAGCTTTCAGGTTCCTTACTAGGTGTTTGCATTTTCTTTCCTCGGGGCATCAGTTACCTATAATAATGCTTTACTATGCCATTTGAATTCTATTAAACCAAGCTTACACAAAAATTTAAAAAAAAACTACACAATTTTTTTCACCTTATAGAAGCCTGATATTGAATCTAATGTATCTCTGTAATTTCGGATCATCTAGTTCTGAAATTGCTACCTGTAGTAGCCTTCTGCATCCTCTTTTCAATGCCACAAGTCTGAGCCAAATTGGATTCTCCAAGGAAGAGTTATGTGAAATCTCCCATAGTGACTTGCTTTTAGACTGGTTCAGCAGAGCAAACTTGTATGACGTGCCACGAGTCACTGTTTCAACCTTTGAATCTGAAACACACACACAAGAAAATATGGCCCATCCTCTTTCTGTACCTTCTTATGAAATTTCAATCCGATACGCAGAGAGAAAGTTATGACGATTTTCCCCAGGTCACCTGTTTTGAATGTAATTCAGGAGTCTGCAAAAAGACCAACTTCCTCAGATCATATCTCTGCACATATCGCGCGAAAAGATCTGAAATTCGGACCCAAGGTTCAGCGCGATTTCTTCTCAAATGGGTGTTTTTTGCGACTTCTGAAATTTCGCAGAAAAAAGTTATAGCGAAAATGCCACGATGACCTGTTTGGAGCAGTGAAACCCTAGAATCCAAAGCTCTGATATCAAATGTTATGAAACCAGCTCAAGAAAAGATAGAAAAGATAGATCAATGCCTTAGAATTCAGCCTCTTCAAGGGGGCAACCTCCTTTACATTACATAAATGAACAATTCTTGGATGATACAAATGACAAAACCTCCTTTCTATATATAGGAGTCTAAGGAATCACAATATAATCCAGCCGACCTAACAATAATAATATAAAGCCACAAAAATAACAATAGAGGGATTCTATGGGGCACAGAAATAACAATATGGGGGTAATAGGGGCACAACAATATAAATAAGGGGTATAACTACAACAGTAATGTGGTAATCACTAGTATTATAGGGACCCAACAGTTTCCGAGGACATCTAGATGACATGATTGTTGGCCCTCAATTTTGGTCTATTTTTGCTTGAGGAAACTTACTTAATCCATATAATTTCCATCTATTTTCCACTATATCTATCTCATTTTGATTTATTTCATGAATATTCAGGTATTTAATTTTAATTTTGCAAATTCTAAAGTTTTTATGAAAATTTGATTTCAAATCCAAATTTTGATAGATTCATAAATTCTCGTAATAGCTATGTGGATGACATGTTTGCAAGACACTTGGGCTCGAGCTAGATGCATGGATGGATAGCTTTGGAAGTAGGCCAAATTAATTCCACTTGGTTCGGTTAGAACAAGCTTTATTAGGCCCGGTCAAGGCTGGTCAAACATGACTAGTAACGCAGAAAATCTCTAGGAAATAGGGTAGTTTTGAGATTTTATGGGATTGACCATATTTCTTACAATGGATTGGATGAGTTTGACTTAGATAGGTGGATATGAGTAGATATGATTGTTAGAGACACTATAGATCAGTTTTCTTCATAAAACTTCTATTTAATCCAAGACTTTGATGGCTTATGTATATAACTTTTATATAATTTTATGTTGAGACATTTGGATCTTGAAGATTAATTTGAAGAACCTGTTCTACTTTCATTTTGCTGTTCATTGATGTGGATGAGTGACTAGAGCTTCAACTTTTGAAATCAACTTCAAGTGTGCAAAGCAAGGGTGGACGACCCCCACTCCAAGTTAAGTACACTTCATTGTTAGACTAGTTTCATTTTCCATAAAATGGTTATCTTAGAACTTGTTTATATGCTTTGTTTTAGATTTGCTTATCAATTGATGTGTGATGATTTATATTATTGGATCTTAGTTTGTTTATCACTTTAGTAAGATGGGATAACAAAGTGTTCAAGTTGAATTCTCCTTCTATTAAATTGATAGATCAAAATTGGGCTTCTCCTTTGTTACATGCAAGCAATTTTTCTTATTTATTTTCAATTTTCAAATGATAGCATAATGATGAATGAATTGTGATGGAAATTACCCAAAGATCTCTTAAGTTAAGCATCTCCTTGATTGTTGATTTATGCATCTTAAGCTATTGTTAATTCATAGTTTCTGATTTCTATTCATCAAGTAGTAATTGAGAGAGAAGAACACAATTGGACCTCTTAAGTTAAGATCCACTTCATCTTTCTTTCATTTAAAAGTGAATTAGAAATTGTTAATGTAGGCTTATATTTGTAATATGCACTTCTTTAGTTTTTAAAAACTCATATTTCAAGCTTGACTATACCCGATATCCATATATTATGGACTTGCCTCCAAGTTTTACAAACATAGATTGATAAAGAATACTTGTGTTAATTTGTGTGAATAAATTAGCTCAACATTTTGTCGCCATTGCTGGGGAGGCAATTATCAGCATAGTCAATTAGAAAGATAAATAAAAACACTAAAAATTTCATAAAACAAAAATAAAAAAAATTAGTTACATTTATTTTGGTCATGTTTCTTTATGCCTAGAAATAGAGATCCTAAAGGAAGATTTATTAAACAAAACCCCCCATCAATAGAGGTAGGACCATCAAAGCTAACAACACCAGTTGCTGGTAAGCCAACAATTGAGGAATTGGAAGAAAAACAAAGAAAGGGACAAAAATCAACTTTAATTGAAAGGCAAACTTTGTTAGCCGGGGAGGTAAAAATAAAACAACAACCAACAACAGCACGTACTTCAGGAAAACAAAAAGAATCTGTTAAAGAAAAAAAACCCATTTTTGAATCTATAGATCAACCTATCTTTGAACAACTTGAACCTCAAATTAGCATTGAAACAATTGAAATTATGGCAGAAGAGGGACATTGATCTGTTATTCTTACTCTTGAACAAAGACTTGAATATGAGAGGCAATAAAGAGAGTGGAGAAGACAAAGAGAGGAAGAGGAAAAACACGAAAATGATAGAAAAGGAGAAGAGCATAGGAAAACGCAAGAAGATGGTGGTGATCAGGAAACTACTTTTGGCTTTCCAATAGTGGATACAACTGCAATATTAGGAGAAGATGTGAAAATGAAAAATATTCCACATTATGTATTGCCGAATTTTTATGGAATGTCAACATAAGATCTTGATTCCTTTATGTTTGAATTTGACATCTTATGTAGAACTTATGGACACACTGATGACATACAAAAACTTCGCCTCTTCCCTGCTACATTGAAATCAACAGTCTTAAAATGGTTCATGGGTTTAGGAGAGCAAACAATAGTTTCTTGGGATGAAATGAGATCTATCTTTCTGAAAAAGTATCAAGCCTATTGTAGACCAAGGGACTCCAAAGAGGATGTGTTCAGAATG
Source organism: Pinus tabuliformis (assembly GCA_031772625.1). NCBI lineage: Eukaryota > Viridiplantae > Streptophyta > Pinopsida > Pinales > Pinaceae > Pinus > Pinus tabuliformis. The sequence goes on along the minus strand of CM062820.1, from coordinate 1,385,820,597 downwards.
ACAGAACAAGAAGATGAGAGTCTAGAGGAATACTTAGAAATATTTGCATATAATCTACAAAAATCCAAACAACACTCTCTAAATCAAGAAAACATTTGAACAATATTTCTCAAAGGAATAAGAGATGAATATCTTGAAATTCTAAATGCAATGGGCAAAGGTGATATTTCAAACTTGCCATTTAATGAAATCGTTGATTTGCGTCAAAAATATTCTAGAGGGAGATCAAAATCCGGAAAGAGAGATGTGAGTTCAAAAGTAGCAAAATCAACAACAGGAGGAGTAACAAGAGAAGAGATAGGAAGCTTGTTAGAAAACTTCAAAACTGATCTCCTAAGTACATTAGGAACTCAAGTAGATGTTCTGAAAAAAAATAAGAAGAAAAAATAAGAAGAACAAAAATTAGAAATCTTTTGTTCCAAATGCAGGAAAAAACATGCATTAAGAGAATGTCCTTTGGATGGTGTTCAAGTGTGCCGTCTTTTTATAGAAAATCATTCAACAAAAAATTGTCTAAGGTTGAAGGAATTACAAATGAATCCAATGGATGAAGTGCAAGAAACAAAAGGTTTCTATTATGTGGCACCAAGAAGACCTTGGCAACCAAGGATTCCTTAACAAAATCTGAAACAATTCCCTCAACAAAACTATCCATATCCACCTCAAAATTATTGGAGTACTCCAATGCCATGGCAAGCTTGGCCTCCACAACAATATCCAAACCAACCTGCACAAGTTTGGAGAGGATATGGTTATGGAAATCAACCACCTCAACAATACCAACAATAATACCAGCAACAATATCAATAGCCATTTCCATACCAACAATATCCACAATCCATGCCATTTCTGCAACAAAATTTTGCATATTCATTATCCATGCCATTTCTACAACAGAATTCTCCACCAGTACTAACACAACCACAAAAATTATAGCTGCCTTCAAACCAGCCCAGACCAACTCAATTACCAGCCCAACCAGTGGCAAATCCAAGTAATAAAATGGATAAACTTGCATACAATGTAGAAGAAGCAACATATTTTCCAACATATTCTATTCTTCCCATAAATGATGTCAATTTAAGGTCTGGAAAGGTGCTTAAAAAGGATTCTCCTCCAATCATAAAATAGCCAAATGAGCAAGTAGAACAACCTGAAACATCACAATCCAAAAAACAAATTTAGAAAGGAAAAACTATTATAACTCAAACACCACCTTATCTTGAGAGGTTAGTAGAGAAACAAATTGAAATGACCCTTCTTGAATGTGACATTTTGGATGAATTGAAAAATGCTTATGTAAAAATTCCTTTATTGAAAGAAATCAAAGAGATACCAATATATGGTAAAAAAATAAAGAAATTATGCATTAAGAAAACTGGTAAAAAGAAGAAGGATCCTACTACAATCCAATTCATTGGCAAATTAGCAAGTCTAAAACAGCAGTAGAAAAATATATTGATCCTGGTATCCCTATGGTTACTATTTCAATAAATAATTTCTCAGTTCCAAACACATTAATAGATTTGGGAGCTGTTATAAATGTAATGGCTATGGAGAAAATGAAGTATCTACATTTAAGCAACATTAGATCAACTTCTACAATCCTAGAGTTAGCAGATAGATCTAAAGTTGTACCAAAAGGAATACTAGAAGATATTACAGTCTCTTTGGATTCATGGGAGTATCCTGTTGAATTCCTCATCTTGCAGCCAAAAAAAAATTTGGGAGGACATCCTCTAATCTTAAGCAGACCATGGTTATCCACTTTTCATGCCTTTATAGGATGCATATCTAGAAGTATGATTATTGCACATGGAGATAAATGGAAACACATTACACTTTATTCACCTGCACAATCACCTTCTTTAGAATCAATGCTTGAAGAACAAGAACAACAACAAACTAAATCAATTCTAAGTATCAATCAAGTTTTTAACCATAGATAAGAAGAAGAGAATGGGGATTTAATGGATCTTTTCATCTAAGAACCAAATATTTCAGAGCAGCTTAGAGAGATTCAGTATGAAGCTACAAGTAATCTTTTGAACCAATGTTTTCAAGAAACTTGTACAATCCAATCTTTGCGGAGCTCCTTTACAAATGTTTTTCTTGTAAACACAATCAGCAATTCGACAAGAAAAACAATTGAGATATATCCTGGAATACATTTGAACATTGGTAATCATTTTCAATCGTCATGAGAACAATACGTAATTGCATTATTACAAAAATATTCAAAAGATTTTTCCTGGGATAATATAGATATGCCAGGAATTCATCCCAACACATGTATCCACCACATCTATATAGATGATCAGATTAAACAGTAAGACAACCTCAAAGACGAATGAATCCCATGATGAAAGAAATAGTGAAGGAAGAACTACAGAAATTGATTAAAGTTGGGTTCATCTATCCTATTTCAGATAGTTAGTGGGTTTCTCCATTGGTAATTGTACCAAAGAAAAATGGGAAGTGGAGGATATGTGCAAATTACCGGGAATTAAACAAAGCAACATTAAAAGATCATTTTCCGCTACCATTCATTGAACAGGTTCTAGACTCATTAGCTGGAAAGAAATTTTTCTCCTTCCTAGATGGGTTTAGTGGGTATAATCAAATTAGAATAGCAACAGAAGACCAAGACAAAACAACATTCACCTGCCCATGGGGAACCTATGAATATAATGTCTTGCCATTCGGATTTTGTAATGCACCTGCAACTTTCCAAAGTGCAGTGCTTACAATATTTTTTGATCTAATCCATTAATGTGTAGAATTATATATGGATGACTTCACGGTATATGAAAACACATATGACGATTTCTTAAATAATCTAGAGAAATTTTCAAAACGATGCATAGAAATAAATTTGTCCTTGAGTAATGAAAAATGCTACATGTTGTTAATAGAAGGCATAGTTTTGGGACACCATATTTCCTCCTTAGGAATTATGGTGGATCCAGCTAAAATACAAGTCATTGTGAATTTAATGCCACCTACAACTCAAAAGGAGGTAAGGAGTTTCCTGGGTTATGAAGGTTACTATAGACGATTCATAGAAAACATTAGTAAAATAGTCCAACCTCTATTCAAGTTGTTAGAAAAGGATGTTGAATTCCAATGGACAAATCATTATCAAAATGAATTTCAGATATTGAAAGAAAAACTATCAATTGCATCCATTCTTGGAGGATCAAACTGGTCTCTGCCAATTCATATTTCAATAGATGCATCTGATACTACCATAGGTGCATCACATGGACAGAAAGAAAACCTGTTCAATTATGAAATATACTACATAAGTAAATACTTAACACCTGCAGAATTGAAATACACAGTCACAGAAAAATAAATGTTATTTGTAGTACATGCAGTAAGTAAATTCAGGCATTACATAACATGATACCAAGTATTCATTCATACAGACCATTCAGCAATCAAATACTTAATGAACAAATCAATAACAAATGGGAGAATAACAAGATGGTTACTGTTAATGCAAGAATTTAACATTACAATTCAAGGTCGGCCAAGGAAAGACAATCAAGTGGCCGATTTTATTTCAAGATTACATTCACCCAATGATCCAAATCCAGTTGTAGATAACTTTCCAGATGAACATTTGTTTGCAATAATAGTAAAAACACCATGTTTTGCAGACATAGCAAACTATCTATCTTCTGGAAAATTTCCAACTCAGTTTTCAAAGAAACAAAAACGAAAAATCATTAAATAAAGCTCTAGATATAGTTGGGTAAATTGTAATCTATTTTATACTGGTTCAGATTGAATAATAAGAAAATGTTTGAGAGAAGATGAGATATTAGAAATCTTGAAAGCATGTCATGATGAACCCTATGGTGGTCATTTTGTAGACAAACGAACAACCTACAAGGTGCTGCAATTGGGCTACTACTAGCCAGCAATCTTCAAAGAGTCCAAGGCTTATGTCAAGCGGTGTGACAGTTGCCAAAGAGTAGGGAGACCAATAGTATCAGATGAGATGCCACTTAAACCACAAGTTCTTATAGAACCATTTGAGCAATGGGCTCTAGGTTTTGTGGGACCACTAAATCCACCATCAAATGGAAAGAAGTACATCCTGGTATGTACAGATTATGTAACCAAATGGGTGGAAGAAAAAGCACTCACAAAGGCAATAGAAAACACAATGGTCACCTTCATCTTTGAGGAAATATTTGAAAGATATGTTGTGCCTAGACAAATTGTAACTGATCAGGAATCACATTTTACTTCAAAACTTGTTTGGGATCTTATGGAAAAGTATAAGATAAAGCACTGGAAATCCACTCTATATTATCCTCAGGCAAAGGGATAGGTGAAAGCAACAAATAAAGTCCTAGAAAATATAATGACCAAAACAATACAGCTAAGTAGGAAGGACTGGTGAGAAAAGTTAAGAGATGCACTATGGGCAAATAGAATAACATGGAAAAAAACAACTGGATTTATTCCATACCAGTTAGTGTATGGAAAAGAAGTCTTATTGCCCATAGAATTTCAGATACACATATAAATTGGCAGCAGAACTAGGACTAGAGTTGTCTGAAGCACAGCAGTAGCGGATAATGGAATTAAACCAACTAGATGAACATCGACAGCTGGCAATAGAACACACAACATTGGTACAACAACAATGAATGAAATGGCATGACAGATTCATCAAGAACAAAACATTCAGCAAAGGAGACTGGGCATTACTGTTCGACTCCAAATTCAAAGATTTCAAGCCCAAGTTCACAACACACTATTTAGGGCCATATGAGATAGAGGAAATCTTTGATAATGGAGGTGTTGAAATCAAAACAATTGACTAGGAGTCTACATCATTTTTGGTAAATGGACATAGGCTCAAAGTTTACAATAGACCTATCAACAAAGAAGAATTCATGAAACAACTGATACAGGAAACATAACTGGAAGTAATGGCACAACAAAGCCATGTATCTCTGAGTACTACAGAAGAATTAAAAAAAAACAAATAAATAAAAAATAAAGAAATAAAATTAAAAACAATAATAAAAAATAAAAATAAAAATAAAAAGTTTGCTAGTGAAAACCAGGAAACTGTCACTATGCAAACAACAATTCATAGACGAAAAAAAAATTGTTTTGGACTCTATGAATTCACACTTTCTTGTTCTACATTTATAACAACTTTGTTTTGCAGAAAATCCTCCATAGAAGTATGACTTGAGGACAAGTCATTAGATAAGCAAGGGGGAAGGTTGCACAAGAAACTTAGTTGTGCAGTTGAATTGACGACGGAACTTGTATTGTTCACAGTTGGGACCTAAAATATTTTTGCAACCAATGTCAGTTGGGACTTGAAATATTTTGGCAACCAATGTCAGTTGGGACTTGAAATATTTTTGAAATTGATGACAGTTAGGGACCTGAAATATTAAACAACATGTATATATTGCATGAACCTGAAATGTTAAAAAAGCATGTATACATTGCATGACAATAGGGACCTGAGTTATTATGAAACAATTGTAGAGGGACCTGAACGACAAACCGCAATTCAAGAACCAGAATCAATGAAGAATGTTAGAACAAGAAGCAGAAATAAACTCTATATTTCAGTCTATCTAGGACATTTGATCAGAAGACCTCATCCAATATTGTCAAAGAACAAAAGACATTATCCAATATTGTTAGGGAAGTAGAAGTATAGTAACATAATTTTGCTCTTGTAAATTCAATTTTTTTTTTAGAAATTTTTAGTCTTTGTTAAAATTGAGATTAGTACCTGAGTGTATATTTTCCATTCATTTCATTACCTCCACCCATTATCCTAAGTATCATCTTACATTTATTTATGTACATCCTATAACCTTCATATTCCATAACCTATGTACATCCTATATTCATTTCATATTCATTTCATAACCTTAACCCTAAGTCTATAACCCTAAGTATTTTTCCTCAAAGAAAAAGGGATTAAAAAATGCAATGAGATGGAACCTGCACAAACAAATAAAACATTAGTACCATGGAGATAATTTTAAACATGACCTAGGTGGTCATTTTAAAATTATAAGATATATTGTATAACAAAAAAATATGCGCATTATGAAATATGTTGCAAGAAATACAAAATCGAAATGATCAAAGTAATAACCTTGTCATAACACATAAAGAAATGATATTAGTACTATATGCATGGTGTAAGTTATAATGGCAAATATGAAATGATAAGCAAGCATATGGTAATACGATGGGGGTAAGGTTATTATCCTTTCAATAAATAGCAAACATGCGCATTATGGAAGCCATTAAATCGAAATGATTTATGGGTGTATGGTTCATATAATGGAAACACAATGAAAAGTGAAGAACGATGAATATAAGTAGCTATGGGTAGTGGCGAAGGTGTAAAACAAAGTCCTGAATCATGCCATCGACGATGTAAGTGTGATGGTGCAAGGTTATTATTGGTGTGGCTACAAATATAACAAGTCGTATGTCTGGTGGTAATGTATTACAAGCCCAACGCAAACCTTAATGAATTCAATCAAGCAAATGTGACAGTGACCAATACGTTCAACATACAAAGAACTGGTGCATTGGTATGTGAAGGATAGCCATGACTGGTACGTTGGCATGTAGAAGGACAACCATGACCAAATTGAAAAAATCACTGCAATAAAACGAAGGAAAGATGAATTTGAATGATGAAACATATAGTCTGGAAAATATCATTACAAACGGCTCCATAAGTGGCGACTGGTCAAAGGGATAGACATATGGAATCACCCAATAGAAAATGTTTACGGATTATCAGTCAAATCATGGCAAACAACTGGAAATGGTCAAGAAAAAAAACTCTTTCAAACAATAAAACTCTGAGTGCTCATAAGACCATTTTCAAAACCATTCTACGATTACTATTATGCATTTGTCTACCATCATAGCCATTGAAGGCTCTGGAGAATAGTAGCAAGGGGTTAAGAGCGTTAAAACATTTTTATAGCGGAGGTAAGGGTAGAAATAGAACGTTGAAGCCATGGAGAGATAAGCAAGGTAAATCGACGGAGGAAGTGTAGCTAGTTGCCAAAAATCTCATGGAAAACTTAAGGTAAGCCAAGATTTTATTTGTTTCTATTTGGATTAGGATTGCAGAGGAAAGGTTGGGATCCCTGTCACTGATTCATTTGCTAAGACTTCCTGTCTTTTAATGAATTTTTCTATTTATGCCACTATTCATTAAACTGAGGCGTTCAAAATGCAGATTGAATGAGTTAAGGATAACATGGAGCGCAGCTAAGAGGTCCATGAGTCAAGCATACACAACCATTCCACAAGCAGCCAGGTATACTCCGAAAAATCACCAAGTCTTCAGTAAAAATAGAGGTTTATAAATAAAGTTCAAATGCAAAAATGCTAGGTTAATAAAATTGTGACATAGCTGGAGATAAACATTTTGTTAACTGTAGGAGGTAGCAAAACGAAATCAACTCAGTTGTGCATGATAAATCTTCCACGAGAATTCAAAATAGAGTCCGTTCATAAATGTTGAATGCATGAGATAAGGATTTTGTGTAGAACTGAAACATGTAGTTTTTGTAAAATGAATAGCCAACTCATTTACAACTACACCTGTACATATGTTTTTATGATCAAGTAGTGTGATAAATAACCAAGTTTTAGTTTCATGCATGAAGGAATGGGTCAATAAAAACAGAGTATTGGGTTTAATTTGGAAGATTTGGGTCTATATTTGAGTGCATTGATTATCATATGTTTATTGTATCAATAGTGCAATGGTTTATATGAGTCATTTGAACAATGAGCAGAGAAGTTTTATATGTTAATGCAATGTTGTATATTGGCCATTGAGCAATGAAGAATCTCTATTGTATAAACAATGAAAAGCTAGAGATTGGTTATTGAGTAGTAGTGTATCTTGGTGATTGAGTAGAAAAGTATTGTATGATGATTTATTCTGAGATTATATTAAAAAAACAAAAATTATAACATGATTTTTGTTTTCTTATATATGCATATTTCAAAACTGAGTACAGTTTTTCAGAGATGTATAAGGGAGAATGATCTAGATTTAAATAGGAACACAACAAAATACAAAGATAAACATATACATAAATATGCAATGAAAATAATACTTCATTTCATTAATGGAAAATACTAAAATATGCTTACAACCATAAATGGAAATAAACCAGCTAGGGTGATGGTAGCTTATCTCTGAGAAGAAATGTGGTGGCTACATGCCCCTAAACTATCTTACAATGAGGTTTGAAGGCCTATTTATTGTTGAGAAACAATGGAAAACCCTTAAAATCTCAAAAACTAACCCTAGAAGATGAAACACCAAATTGTGGGCCCCATTTTGGGTAAGTTGGTACATCAACTTCCCGAGGTCGTAACTTTGGCACCCAATCTCCGTTTGACACGTACAATAGATCGTTAGAAAGATCTATCCAAGCACTATAACTTTGAGAAGAGAAACATTGGTCCATGGACTCATGTTGCTCCCATATTTCCCAAAAAATATCATTTAGGGCCTCAAAACGGCTCCGGCAGTTCAGGACCCAAAAAACTGCTAAAAATAGTAAATTGTGCTACAATTACAGAAACTAAAAAGCTGAAAGAGACAATTATGGGGGTCTATATGGGATAGGTGGGTGGCCACCAACATCCACCTGGATCAGAGAATGTTTGATTGCGTGAACAGAATAGGGTATTGAAACAGAGACAGTGTTGCTGCAAAGAAAGAGATAGAGGCCGAAATAAATTGTTTTAATTATTGAAGAAAGAAGGTAAGCTTCTATGAAATAAACCAGAAAATATTTATTTTATGAATCATTACTTGTTAATTTTCATTATAGAGGATGAAGTTAATGACAACAGAAGCTTATATTCAATGGTTTATAGAGACAATGACAACAAGGATAGAGCCAAGATTCCAAATAGAAAACTAGAGGAAAGAAACAATAGAGAAGCTATATCGGGCAGGGCTCATAGGTTTCTTGCAAATATTTAGTGGCCACAGTGAAGAAATAACAATGGAATTTATAAAAAATTACACTTAGGAACAAACAAGAGTAGGAAACATAATAATTCTCGTAACTCAGTAATTCCTTTCACAAGCATTGGACCTCCCGATGATAGGAGAGAATTACCATAAGGATTTGCATTTCAAGGAGAAAACGTGGACTTTCCTCCTTGAGAAAAATAGAAAGGGAACTTTTGATAGGGCCAAAGGTATACCCAGGGAGTGGTTCAATGAACCATGGGGAGAGCTGGTTTTAATTATACAAAAATTACTCAAGCGTGATAGGGGATACAGTGTTGCACATCTGTATCACATCAGACTACTACAACACATTAAGGGAGAGGTTAAGATTAACCTGCCATATTTCCTCTTTAGAAGCCTCCTAAAGATGATAGAGTCAGTCAAACATGAACATAAGCCAAGAGAAGCAAAAATTTATCACCAAGGGTTGATAAAAATGTTGGTAGAATATCAAGTAAGATCACAAGGGATGATTTGGAGGGAGTTTTTGAGCAAAAACCAGTATAATGAATAGGTCATTGAGGAACAAAACAAGGTAGAGTAGGAAACTAGGGGGATGATGAGCTCACCTTTTTATCCCAGAACTAGAGCCAAAAAGCAAACCAATACAGTCATGCATGAAAATGAAATATCCATCATGTCCATTCCTAGGAGGTTTAGGAACAAGAGTCCAGCTGAGATAAATAGCAGGGATAAAGAAGTACAGATAGTAGACACATGTTCAACAGAAAAATAGGCAGAGGATAATATTGAGAAAGAGGCATTAGAGAAATATTCCTACTATGATGATGTAGCAGCAACATCATTTGTGAAAAACACACAAGAGCTTGAAAAGGAATTACATTTGAGCAAGATTAGAGAGTTAACAGACCAACTTGAAATAAGCAAAATTTTGGAAAAGCATTTGAAAGAAGAAAACAAAGCAAGTAAAAAGAATAATGCTAAGTTGGTTAAAGAAAATGAAAAGTTAACTGAAGAAATAGGAAGGTTAAAAAGAAAGAATGATCTAATCTGCAAGCAGGCATTCAAATGGCTCAAGGAGAAGAACATGTGGAAAGCTAAACATGAGAAGCAGAAAGTTAAGGTCACTCTATATAGAGAAGAACATAATATAGGTATGGAATATTTGATAAAACCGACACAACAACAAGCATCAGGGTCTGGAACTACATCACATCAGGGGTCAAGAGATCAAAAAGGAAGTAGCAAGCATGAGGACATGCTTGATGATCAGCAACGGGGAGATGTTGGCCCTCAATTTTGGTCTATTTTTGCTTGAGGAAACTTACTTAATCCATATATTTTCCATCGATTTTCCATTATATCTATCCCATTTTGATGTATTTCATGTATATTCAGGTATTTAATTTTAATTTTTCAAATTATAAATTTTTTATGAAAAATTGATTTCACATGCAAATTTTGACAGATTTAGAAATTCCCGTAATAGCTATGTGGATGACATGCTTGCAGGACACTTGAGATCGAGTTAGATGCATGGATGGATAGCTTGGGAACTAGGACTAAACTAATTCCACTTGGTTCGGTCAGGACAAGCTTTATTAGGCACGGTCAATGCTGGTCAAACATGACTAGTCACCTAGAAAATCCCTAGGAAATAAGGCAGTTTTGAGATTTTATGGGATTGACCATATTTCTTAGGGTGGATTGTATGAGTTTGACTTAGATAGGTGGATATGAGTAGATATGATTGTTAAAGATACTATAGATCAGTTTGTTTAATAAAACTTCTATTTAAGCCAAGACTTTGATGGCTTATGTATGTAACTTTTATATAATTTTATGTTGAGACATTTGGGTCTTGAAGATTAATTTGAAGAACTTGTTCTACTTTCATTTTGATGTTCATTGATGTGGATGAGTGGCTGAAGCTTTATCTTTTTAAATCAACTTCAAGTGTGCAAAGAAACAATGGAGGACCCCCACTCCAAGCTAAGTACACTTCATTGTTAGACTAGTTTCATTTTCCATAAACTGGTTATCTTAGAACTTGTTTATATGCTTTGTTTCAGATTTTCTTGTGAATTGATGTGTGATGATTTATATTATTGGATATTAGTTTGTTTATCATTTTAGTAAGATGGGATAACAAAGTGTTCAAGTTGAATTCCGCTTCTGTTAAATTGATAGATCAAAACTAGGCTTCTCCTTTGTTATATGCAAGCAATTTTTCTTATGTATTTTTCAGTTTTCAAATGATAGCATAGTGATGAACGAATTGTGATGGAAATTACCAAATATCTCTTAAGTTAAGAGTCTCCTTGATTGTTGATTTATGCATCTTAAGCTATTGTTAATTCATAGTTTCTGATTTCTATTCATCAAGTAATAATTGAGAGAGAAGAACACAATTGGACCTCTTAAGTTAAGAGCCACTTCATCTTTCTTTCATTGCAAAAGTGAATTAGAAATTGTTAATGTAGGCTTATATTTGTAATATGCACTTCTTTAGTTTTGAAAAACTCATCTTTTAAGCTTGACTATACCGAATATCCATATATTGTGGAATGGCCTCCAAGTTTTACAAACCTGGATTGATAAAGAATACTTGTGTTAATTTGTGTGAATAAATTAGCTCAACAATGATTCCATCATGGTTGTGGTGGACAGGTTGAAAAAGGTAGTGCACTTCATTCCAGTGAAGTCTACTTATTCAGCTAGTGATATAGCTTAGGTCTTCAATAAAGATGTGGTTATATTGAATGGTGTTATGGATAAGATTGTGTCAAATAGGGATGCTAAGCTCACTTCCACATTTTGGAAGGAGTTGCTTGCAGGATTGAGGACAAAGTTGGCCTCTACTACAACTTATCATCTACAGATAGAGGGATAGACGGATAGGGTCAAGAGGATATTGGAGGACATGTTGAGGATGTATGTGGTGTATCAATAGAGGATATGATAGGATTACATTCTGTTGATTGAGTTTCCTTACAATAATGGATACCAGGAGTCCTTAAGGATCTGTCTATTTGTGGCACTATATGGTCGGAGTTGTAGCACTCCCATCAATTGGAGTGATCAAGTGAACATGGTATTGATTGGATCAAACATGGTCACGGCATAAATGCAATAATGAATGTAGGCAATAAAGAGGAATCTAAAGGCAACAAAGGATGTGCCAAAAATTTATGCACATCATAATAAGTTTTTTAAGGAGTTTCCGTTTGGAGAACAATTGTACTTGCACATCAAGTCGAAGAAGAGCTCCTTAAGGATTGTATCATATGCCACTAGTAGCGTATGGACTTACACTACCTCTGATAGTGAAATTCCATGATGTCTTCCATGTTTCATTGCTTAAGAAGTATGTTTAATATGTTGATCATGTGATTGAATGGTCTGTATTGTAGTTGGAGCCCGAAGGGGAATTCAGGTTGGAACCATAGTGTGTTATATAGAGAAAGAGGCTCATGCTCTGGAACCAAGCAATCGATCAGGATAAATTGCAGTGGAAGCACTCTGGGCCTAATGAAGCTAAATGCGATATGAGGATGAGGTGCGGGCTATGTATCCTTCCTTATTTGCTAGTTGACCAAATTTCCTTGATATATGTTTTGGGTATATGTTTTGGTGTGATGTTTTGGTATATGTTCATATGTGTATGGATGGAAATACCTCCATGAGATGTTTTATAAAGCTGCAATAAGTGGTGTGGGTGTCATATCATTATGGTTGTCATGTTGTTACGATTTCATGTTGGTTTTCTTCTCAGCATATTGATTATTATAAATATGCAATGAAATAAGTTATAAAGCTACATGGGTAGTATGTTTTTCTTTTAGCAGTATTTTTGGTTGTAGGTGTCATTGAATACCGAGGGTGTTTTTCCCCCAAGGGGGAGGGTTCTGTAACATCCCTACTGAATATTCCATGGAATAAGTCTTAATAAAGGGAGAAATAATAGCCACAACTATGGGACACGTATTCGAAGAAGAATGTTGGGAAAAATATCCTAGTTCAAGTGTTCATTTGGTTAATTATGACTAGGAGGAATTCGCAAAGGTAATGGTAAAATGAAAATTTTGGAAATTTATTTATGAAAAGAATGGAAATTAGGAGAAAAGGAAGGGGAAAGGTCATAGGTTTAATGTGAGGAGTAAAATGAAGGAAAAATAATAGAAAAGGAAGAAAATACAAGCCTCATCAATAGAAAGGCTTCAGAGGATCAGTTGGTACCTTTTGTCATTGTTACCTTTTTCTAGTTTAGTTTTTGAGCTCTCTCTTTAATATCTATCTCTCACACTCTTGGACACTTATATTTTTTTCTTGGATCACTTCATCATTGGATCAAGAAAAGAAAAGAAGACAACAAGAACAAAAGATCAAGCAAGGAAGAGTGGGATCAAGCACCTACAGTGGGATTTTTTGTTGGTATCGAGTTGCATGTATGATTTCCTTGCTATTTTTAGCATGCATGGTTATGCATGTGTGTTCTTAGTTGTTCTGTTGTCACAGGCATGCATTTGTCCAAGTGTGACAATGTTTTTCAACCTCCTTTCTATTTTCGGATAACCATGGTGTGATGGGTTCTCATGTTTCGGCTAAGATGGATTTCCAGATGGATTCAAAATCAAGTGAGGTGGTATCTGAAAGAAAGAACACATGGCCTGGTGATTCCTGAATTTGACTATGGATTTCAGTAAATCCTTGGCCTACTGACCCTTGAACTCGACTGTGGGTTTGGTAAATCCATTTTTTGTGTTAGCTTGGTGGGTCTAGGAATTCCAACTGCTGAATGGTGGGATATATGGTAAATCCTATAGGTGGGTGCCCTTAATCAGACCTACAAATCCTTGCCCATTGATTGGCAGATATACAGTAAATCCTAGAGAGTCAAGTCTCAAATAGTCTTAGGAATCCATACTGGGGAATGGAGGGATATATTATAAATCCTAGCAACTAGGAGACAAAAAATTTTCTCACATTGTAGGTGGAGAAATCCGGTCGCATCCATGCTTGCTTATGGCCTAGTGATATAGTGGGAATTGTGGTAAAGTTTGGTTCTATTGATGAGGGTGAGGTGGTTTAGCCTTGAGAAGGCCTGGTTGATTTCTGTTTTTACGTCCCACATTCATTCTTGGAATATGGCACGGGGGTGATTGGATGAAAGAAATATTTGGTTCAACCAATCTATGGTTAGGTGGTAGGTGGAAGTCCCAAACTTGGTTAGCTTTCTCATTCATTAATAAGTGTTCCTTCCCTTGGTATTTTATGTGGAAATGTACTGGTTCATATATGGCATTTATGGTTCTTGTATCCTTATTATTTATGTTGTTTATATGTTGGTTATAATTATATTTTATGGTTGTGATGATGTATGGATATGATCATGTTTTGATTTATAAGTGAATGAAAAGAGAATATATGACCTAATAGATGATAGTTCAATTAATGTAATAAGGCATCAAAGCTTCTTAGTGATTATCATATAAGTATGATATCGCTATGCTCAAATTTGTTGTTAGGACCCGCGGATTTCATATTTGTGACATGTTTAATGAAATTATTGGCATGGCTAGTAGGGGTCCATTCAAGTCATTGATCAAATGTTTGCATCAATATTGTTTTCCCAGTGTTACTTATTGTTCCTGAAGTTTTCATAAAGTTCTAGACAGTGGCCTAGGCCCTAGCCCTGAATAAGTGGCACAAAATCCAAGGTCGTTGGCATAGAAATAGATGAAAATGTCCATAGTAACCTGCCTTCCATTGATTTGGGAGCTATTAGAGGTCTACATTATCATGCATGTCTTGTCCAGGGAGTGACTGGGGTTTTAAATTAGTGAAAAATTAAGTTGCCTCAGGGGTTGGTTAGGTGGAGAGATTGATTGGATCCTTGAGGTCCTCTAGCATGTGTGGAAGGTCAGTTTTGTTTAGTTTGATCGGTTCAATTTCCTTAACGGTACATGGGGAGTTGAATCAAATCATAGTAACCTCTCGTTGCATATTTACCCAAGTGGATAGGGTAGCTTGGGTAAATGTGGGAGGAGGGTGTTACAAAAAGGGAGATGAAGGGTCACATATTTTCATGAGGAGAAAGTTGAAGGAAAAATAATGGAAAATGAAGAAACTATAGGCCTCAATTATAACAATGGTTTTGAGGATCAGTTCATAGCTTTTTACTAGCTTAGATTTTGTTTGTTGAGCCTTTTGATAGTTTTTGTGTTGACGTCTCTTCCTTTCTATCTTCCTATCATACTCTTGCACACTTAGAGGATTCTTGGAGCATTCTAGTTTCACTTGGATTAAAGAATGAAGGAAAAGGAATGTATGAAAGTGGAAGGTAATATGTGAATCTAAAACTACAAATGGATTTATTCGTAGGTAATAGGATGCATGAGTTTTTTCCTTGCTGATTTATGGATGCATACTGTATGCATATGATTTTCTGGTTATGTATTGCCATTGGCATGGACATTTTCCTTGATTGGAAATGGTTTTAGTCTTTCCTTTCCATTTCCTAGATAACCATATTGTTGTGGGTTTTCCACTTAACTATTTTCTGATTGGTGCTCATAATTCCTTATGGTCGTGGGTTGAAACAAATGCTCTGGAAGCCCTGGAATATCTTGGGTTGAGTTACTACTCCTAGAGCCTAGGTTGGGACAAATACTCTAGAGCCGTTTGTGGTTTCAGTTACTAGTCCCTAGAGTCGGGTTGGAAAAACTCTCTGGAGCCCTAGAAGGTTGTGAGTTGAGTTAATAGTTCCTGGAGCCCTTGACAACTTAGGTAGAGACCAATCTAGTTGGTGATTAGTTATGTCTAGCCATTGAGGTGGAATCATTGTGGTTAAGGGTGGAGGTAGTTTTGCCTCTAGATGCCTTGGTTTGATTTTGTTTTTGTTATTCCATGAGATCCCGCATTGATGCTTGGAATATGGCATGGGAGTGATAGGCTGAAAGAGATATTTGGTTCAACCCAATGTATGGTCAAGTGGTATGTGGAAGACCCTGACTTGATTGGTATTTCCATATGCTAATATGAGACAATTCCTTATTGTCATATATGAGCATCTGTACCAACTATGTTGGTGATATTATGGTTGCGTTTCCATGGTTTGTAAGATGGTTATTTCATGGTTATATGTTAGATATGTGAACTATATTACATGTGGCCCTTAACATGTTTCAATCAGTGTATTAATGGTTAATGAATGCATGGACTAAATTTTTTTATTGTAGCTATTACGAGAGGGAATTAGACCTTCTTCGTCATTCTTAGATAAGTTTAAGAATCCAATGATCATGGTTAGGCCTAGTTAGTTAAATTTATTGTTTAAGTTCTTATATAAATAGAATTGTCATTATGTCATCTATCATTCTAGGAAGTCTCACATAGTTTTGGGTAGGGGTCTATATGTTGTCCTAGAATTGTGGCTCAGATATTAGCACTGTAGGAACTGGACTGAGAAATTTATGTCACAAATGTATGGGGTAAGGCTTGTGAGTATGGTTGGAGGCCTTCAACCACATGCATGTAGTGTCAAGGGTGCGATTAGGAGACTAGGTCACTAAAAGAAAGTTTCAGCTCAGGGATTGACAACCTCGGGTGTTTCTTCAAATCTTGTGTGATTTGTAGTCCCTTTAAGATGTAAGTTGGTGGTAAAAATGTCTTATTTATAGTCCCCACTTCCTTAACTATAGCTAGGAGGATGGGTCATGTCATAGTGTCACTTTGTTTCACATTTACCTGGAAGGCTTGTAAAAGATGGTAAATGTGGGAGGGGCATTATAATATTTTGGTGTTACATGTCTTTTGGACTTCTCTGTATGCCTCTTTTGTAAATAAATGACTCTTGGACTTCCGATCCTTTTTATATTCAATAATTAAAAAGTTACATCATGATTTACACATCCTCATTTGGTGAGAAAACGATAAGTCATTTACTTTGATTGCTTGGACTCATATTCATTGATTACATTATCATTCTTGATGGGTGACAATGTTTCCACTTGTATATTTGATCTTACATGAAACTTCCATGTTGTTGATGTTTTCATCCTCAAAAGGGTTTTTGACCATATGGATTCTTTGAGGCTGCTTTGATCCTTAGGATTTCAATGCTCTTCATTTTATCTCATCACGTGTTTTTCATTCTTGAATTATTCCTTTAACTGTCCTCTTTCTCAGATCTCTTTGCACATCTTTGCGATTCTATTATGAGGTACCTACAAGTGAAATAACTCATGGAAAGAAAACATAATTATCAAAAATATCTTATTCTATCATGTCTCATGCAAATTCTCTCTTCATGGCTTAACAATGCGCTCAGGAAGAACACAGGAAATTTATGGGAGTAGGGCACACAACTAAAGGGGGAAGGACTTAGTGCTTAGAGGCTTCAGAATGTGCTTGTGCACTCAATTGGAAAGAGGAAGCTAAAGGGAGAGAATGCAACATAGGTCTAAAAGGGGAAGGAAAGTAATTTGTCCTTTGGATATTCACTATGTGCTCAATGGAACCAGAGAGGGTATAGTGCACAATTTTGAAGGCTGAAGGGGTTGAACTTCAACTTTCTTAAGTACGTTGTGCACTCAAGAGAAGCTCAGAGGGTCCAACACACAAGTATCAAGGCTGATGGTATCATGATTTGGCCTTCCCAATTATGTTGTGTGCTGAATGGAGCCAAGGATGCTATAGGGAACAAGGTTGGAGGTTGAAGGGACCATGATGTTGCTTCGATGGTGGGCAATGTGCTCAACAAGGAGGAAGGATTTCTTTAAGGGCCCATTTTGGAACAAGATTTGGGTAACGATGCTTAGGATTGCACTGTGCAATATTAGATGGTGCAAGCCACACATTAGAACAATGAAGGGGTCCTGACTATGGCTTAAGAGTGCGCTATGCACTCTCCTAGCCCTAGTGGGCTAACTTGTGAAACCAAAATTTTTCTAAGTATGAATGATAAAACAAGGGGAAAACACAACGAGTTTAGACATAAAATATACTGTGACAAATACCAAGTCATGAATAAGACTAAAACAAGATCAAGCAATGATAAATACACATCAAAACACTAGTTTACAAACACTCCCCATGTATAATAAATAAAGTGTCTCTGACTACAACTAAAAGTGAGGTTTTACAACAAAGAAAGGTATTGTAAGTATGAAGTGCACTAGGGATGTTTTAAAAAATCAAATGATGCATATGAATGATCAACAACACTTAAAACATGTGGGATGACTTGAAGTCATAGTTGATGACTGTAGGTCGTAACCCCGTACAGAAATTACTTGCATACGAATTCTAAAACACAAAAAATAAACAATGCGAGAGCATAACACATAAAACACATATACACAAATATTTTCCCCTGGATCCCAAATCCGAGACTACCAGATTGACTTTTCATTATGTTCGTTTCAATGTTACAATACATATTTATACATGTCGAACCATCCAAAATACCATGGACTGAAAACCATCGCATCCAAAACCATGTGTGAAAACCATGCGCAAAACCATAGGAAGGTACACCCAACCTAATATAGGGTCCAAACAAATTTTCCCTGGGGCACTACCCTAGACCCTGTAAAGGAGGGCTACCTATGGGCTACCTGCCCCCCTAAACCCCATGGATAGGTGAGGGTTTTGCCCCGCTGCACAATCGATGCAATGAAGGGTGGGCTTCATCCCCCGTCTAACACCTTGGTTAACTATATGTGTTAGTCGTGGAAAGAATATTACATAACCCGAAATTCTCCCACTTCTTGTTTTCTTTCCACAGGGGGCCACAGGAGAGCTTAGTCATTTATCCAGCCTTGCAATGCCCATTATTTCTCTACACCAAGAGAACTTCTCAAAGCTCATATATTTTGTCAATGCATCTGTAGTATTCTTCAAAGTGTCCACCTTTACCAACAACACTCTTTTGTCTTCTATCATATCCCTCACAAAGTGATACTGAACATCAATGTGCTTTGTCTTTGAATGGTAAGTAGGGTTATTTTCCAAGAAAATTTCACTTTGGCTGTCACAATCTATCCTTATAGCTCCCTGTACTGACCCCATACTTGAACACAATCTCTGCAACCAAGGTGGCTGCCATGTATTCTACCTCTGTAGTTGATAGTGACACTACATATTGTTTCTTACTCATCCAACTGACTCCACCTCGAGATAGGTTAAACACCTACCTACTTGTAGATCTTCTCTGATTTAGATCTCCAGCCTAGTCTGCATGAACAAAGCCATGGATATCCAAAACTCTATCCAACCTTGGTCTTCCTTGTTAGCACAAACCATAATCACTAGTGCCACACAAATACCTGAAAACCTGCTTCACTGCTGTCTAATGCTCCTTCCGTGGTTTTGACATAAACCTGCTCAATACTCCCACTGCATGTGCAATGTTTGGTCTAGTACAGACCATCGCATACATCAAGCTACCAACTATGCTTTCATATGGAACACATGACATATCCTCTTCCTCTTCTTGTGTCTTGGGACATTATTCAGCAGATAACTTTACACCTATAGGGATAGGAACCTTCACTGGTTTACTATCCTGCATATTAAACCTCTGCATTATTGTCTTGACATACTTCCTCTGGTTTAACCAGAGCTTCCTCTTTTCCCGATCTCTTTCAATTTCCATGCCCAAAATACAGTTTGCAGCACCAAGATCTTTCATGTCGAATTTGGATGACAATTGGGTGTTCGATTCATGGATAATTTCTTGGTCATTTCCAACCAGAAACATATCATCCACATACAAGACCAAATAAATAACACAGTCACCAATTAATTTAAAATACACACAATGATCTGC
The DNA here is from genome assembly GCA_031772625.1 of Pinus tabuliformis. Lineage (NCBI taxonomy): Eukaryota > Viridiplantae > Streptophyta > Pinopsida > Pinales > Pinaceae > Pinus > Pinus tabuliformis. Next base: position 1,385,800,732 of record CM062820.1, on the reverse strand, counting down.
CTTGCTTCCGATGAAGCCAAGTCCCCATATAAATGTATCAAATTTCTGATACCACATCCTTGGTGACTCTTTTAACCCATACAAAGACTTCTTTAACTTGCATACCAGTTGTTTCTTACCCTCCACCGTAAAGCCTTTAGGTTTCTTCATGTAGATCACCTCCTCTAGATCCCTGCGAAGAAATTTTGTCTTCACATCCATCTGTTCTACCTCAAAATCAAAAGCAGCAACAACAGATAAAAGAAATGTAATAAAAGCTACCTTGGCAACAGGAGAAAAAATATCACCAAAATCAATTCTCGACAGCTGGGAATAACCTTTTGTTGCTAACCAAGCTTTTTATTTCTCCACCTTTCCTTCTGCATTTGTTTTCCTCTTGAACGCCCATTTGCTACCAATGGGTTTCCTTCGAGCTAGCAACTCCACCAGACCCCAAGCCTCATTTTTGTGCAAAGATACCATTTCATAAACCATGGCCTCTTTCCAGAGTTTGCTAGCCTCTGAATCTATTGCTTCCTTCACAGTTCTAGGATCATCATCAGTAACAAATAAAGCAAAATTTGAACAGAAATCAGATGGACTATACCTTTCTGGTTGCCTTCTTTCTTGAACTGATCTTCTCATACCCAGAGTTTATGGTTCTTCATCTTCTGATTCCCCCTCTATTGTAGGGTATGATTCTTCCTCCTTAAGCTCAAACTCTATCTTCTTAGGTTCCTTTGGTTGGACTTCATGTTTAATAACATCTTTCACCTCTCTAAGCACCACTTCTCAGTTGTACACAACCTTCCTTGTTACTAGGTTCCAAAGCTTATAACCCTTTAAACCATCCTTATACCCAATCAAGATGCACTTTTTAGATTTACTATCCAATTTGGTTCTTTTCTCTTTTGGAACATGTACATATGCATCATATCCAAATACTCTCAGATGTGAAAGAGAGGGTTTCTTACCAGTCCATACCTCTTATGGAGTCTTATCCTACAACGATGATGAAGGTGATTTGTTGACTAGGTAACATGTTGTCTCCACTACCTCTGCCCAGAATTCCTGTCCCAACCCAGCACCACTGAGCATGCTTCTCCCCCTTTCCATCAACATCTTGTTCATTCTTTCTACAACTCCATTTTTCTCAGGTGTGTATGGAGTAGTCTTCTGCGGTGTTATACCAAACTTCTTACAAAATTCTTTAAATTCCTTGCTGCAAAACTCTCCACCATTATCTGACCTCAACACCTTTATCTTCTACATTGTCTGGTTTTCCATCAGAGCCTTAAATTCTTTAAACCATCAAAGACTTCGTATTTTTCTTAAGGAAATATATCCATGTATTCCTTGAGAAGTCATCTATAAATGATACATATTATAGAGACTTACCTAGTGATGGAACCTTCATAGGTCCAAACACATCACTGTGCACAAGATCTAATATCTGTTTCGCCCTGTTACCACCAGAGGGGAAACTCACCCGTTTTTGCATCCCATATACACAATTTTCAAAGAAATCAAAATCCAAAGATTTATTTCTCATACCTTCTACCATACATTTACCATGAATTATTCGAAGGCTATTCTCTCCAATATTTCCAAGCCTTTGATGCCACAATATGGTCTTCTCTCCATAGGCCACTAGATTTTCTGCTCCACTTTCAGGAACCACAGAACTGTTGCACCCATCAACAAAAGTGCTACCTTGCAGCTTGTACAGAGTGCCAATCCGAATTTCCCTCATCAATACTAATGCTCCCCAAACCATCTTACATGTATCCTTCTCAAACACTAATTTTACACCTACATCATCCAACTTGCTTACATAAATCATATTTATGGCCAATTTAGGAATATGCAGAACACCCGGACGTGTTCTACCCCTTCCACCTTGCAATTTCAACTTTACTTTTCCACAACCAATGATTATAGCCTTCCTATCATCCCCTAAGAAGACATCACCGCCGTTGTATTTCTGTTACTCGTAAAACCACTCTCTATGGGGAGTGGAGTGAAAGGATGCACCTAAGTCAATCAACCATGCCTCATGATCTACATGTGTATTTGAAGAACCCATGTACACATCCCCACCTTCATCTGAGGTGGTTTTTACCTTTGTAGAAGGAGCATCATCAAATCCCTTTCCTTTGTTACAAGCTTTAGATTTACAGTCCCTTTTATAGTGCCCTTACTTTCCACATTTCCAGCAAACCACCTTTACAATTTTTCCTAGAGATTTAGATCTCCCTCTAGATTTAGATCTCCAACTCGATGACTTATTTCAATTTCTATTCTGGGACCGTCCTTGTACAAACAAGGCATCACCATTCTGGCTCTCCATATTTTTCCATCTCATCTCCTTCATTAGCAAGGATGAGACTATTTCATAAAACTTCAAGGGAGTTGCATTGCTACCTATTGCAATAACTAGACTATCCCATGAATCTGGGAGAGAACACAACAAACTGATGCACTTATCTTCATCCGAAATTTTAATATCAATAGATATTTAATTGACTTACCACTGTATTAAATGTGTTTAGATGCTCTGTCACTGAGTCTCCATCTCTCATGCTCATGTTATACAACTTTTTCTGTAGGAACAATTTATTCACTAGAGACTTAGATTGGTATAAAGTCTGTAACTTATTCCACAAAGCCTTCACCGTAGATTCTCCTGATACATTCAACAATATTGAGTCTGAGACACAGAATTGTATTGTTCGCTTTGCCTTCCAATCCAACTTCTTCCATTCTTCATCGGACACTCCTGTTGGTTTAGTACCTAGATCTACTGCAATCCCATGATATTTATGCACCAACAGATCCTCCATCTTGAGTTTCCATAACTCAAAACTCTGTCAATTAAATTTGTCGATCTCTATCTTTCCACTGCTCACCATCTTCTTTCACCACCAGAATCGATCTCCCAGATCTACCATTGAACAGGGTCTACCACAAGCATGAGCGAAAACCCCTCAGCAAAGAAGGCATCCCCTTGAAGCCAAAAAGCTTTGATACCAAATGTAGGTTTTAACCTCGTACAAAAATTACCTCCATACGAATTCTAAAACAATGAAAATATACAATGTGAGAGCATAAGACATAAAACACATATACACAGAGATTTTCCCCTGGATCCCAAAACTGTGACTACTAGATTGATTTTTCATTATGCTCCTTTAAATGTTACAATACATATTTATACATGCCGAAGCATCCAATACCATGAACCGAAAACCATCACGTCCAAAACCATGTGTGAAAACCGTGCACAAAACCATAGGTAGGTTCGCCCAACCTAATATAGGGTCCAAAAAAATTTCCTTGGGGCACTACCCTGGACCTCATAGAGGGGGGCTACCTTCCCCCCTCAATCCCCTTAGATAGGGGGGCTACCGCCCCCCTGTGACCCCCCCACTGTGTGATCGCACAATGAAGGGGGGGTTACACCCCCCTCTAACCCCCCAGTTAACTACGTGGGCTAGTCATGGAAATAATATAACACAACCCAATAATGACCAAGGAAACACTTGATATGATAGTTTGGTAGGCTTAAAAATCTGAATGTAGTGAAGTTTTGGAGGTTGTTGTAGCAACGAAAACACATAGTGACACACATTTTGAAGTTCAACTTCTCAGCCTAGGAATAGATTTTTTAGTTAAAGGGTTATTCCTTTAGGAAGTATTGATTCCCCAATTATATTTCCTTGACTTCCCCTCTTGACACGTTTTTATACATAGCATGTTACTTCTTTTTACTTGGTTCAAAAACACAACAGATATGGCACATTGCAATTGTTTCAATCTTGAAAGGATATTATGCGCAGTGAGCTTAAGATATTTAGAGTATGAAATTCATCTGTAGTGTTGCTCTACTGCTAGCAAGCCTAAATAATACCCCAACGGAGGACAAGCATTTCTTTGCTACCAACAAGCTTGGAAAATAACTTTTCGGAGTCACTTGTTTCACCTTGCTGCACACGAATCCTTTAACTTCTTTCAGCCTTTATTTGTTTATATTTAATGTGATTGTGCTTAGAAACTTATTTTTTTCAACTGGCGGAACAGGGATCCTGAATTTTTGAGAGAAGAAAAGGCTTCCCCTTCAATGAAGTACTAATATAACCTTTGATATTTTTTTTCTCACTTTATACTTTCCCTACCAAAATGTATAAGGATGTAACAAAACCAAGTATATATAAGACCAAGTAGAGTAGTTCAGGTACTAGAATAGATGTTGATGTAATAGGTTTCTTGAAGGTTTTCTTCTTGGATGCATTGTATTTTCTGTCCAAACTTAACTCAACCTATGGCATATTTGAAAATAAAGAAGCATAACTAACAGATAGCCAAGTGTTTTGGTTGCAACATTTCCTCTTTTCTAGACCACAAAGCCATTCTGAGCCATGCATTATTTCACACAAGGTCTTGTTTATGTACAATGACCAAGACACAAAACAAGATAGGAAACTAATCGACACAACAAATATAGGACCAACAGAGATGATAAAGAGACATATTGTATAGGAAACACAACCTAGAGATGATATTGAAAAGAGTGCTTCAAATCTCAACCATTAATGGGAATAATGTCAGTCCTTCCCTCTAGTAATTTCAACCTGAAAACTTATGGTCAAGTTTCTCTTCAATGGTATAGGGGCCTATCCATAGAGATTGGAACTTTGTGTTTTTTTTTTCTCTTCATGGGATTCATCCCACTTCAATATTAAGTCACCCACACTAAAAATATTTGGCCCTCCATATTTCTTATCGAACCAACTCTTAATACATATTTGACGTGTGGAAATTCGCTATGCGCTCAGGAGAACCAATGTTATGAAACCAGTTCATAAAAAGATAGCAAAGATATATCAACGCCTTATAATTCAGCCTCTTCGAGGGGGAAACCTCCTTTACATTACACAAATGAAAAATTCTTTGATGATACAAATGAAAATACCTCCGTTCTATATATAGGAGTCTAAGGGGTCATAATATAATCAGAGCCGACATAACAATAATAATGTAAGGGCATAATAATAATAATAGTGGGCTTCTATGGGGCACAAAAGTAACAATATGGGCACTACATGGTTACATCAATATAATAAGGGGGTTGTACTAATAACAATAAGGGGTTACACTAGTAGTATAGGGGCCTAACATGCTCCTTTCCTTCAAAAAGTGTTGTCCTCAATGCTTGAGTAGTTCTTGATGCTTCTGTATAAAATTCTTGTCCTCCAATGTGGAACCTTCAGCGGGTAAGTTCTTCCACTTGATGAGGTACCTTGAAATTGATCGATTTTGTAGCTATCGGGTTCTTGTCTCTGTGACTGCTACAGGTTCCAATATGATTTTTCCTTCCTCTTTAATTTCTGGCAATATTGTTTGAATTGGGATCTTTTGCAACTTGTGAATAAGTGGCCATACTTCTTCGTCCTTCTTCCATTCATCCCTTGCTTCATTTATCCAATATAGTTGGATAATAGAAATAGCACAAAACAATGCTTTCACATCATCATCCTTTCTTGAGATTGCATCTGCAACAAAAATTTTCTTCCCTTTTCTGTAGATGATGTCAAAGTCATAACCCAACATATTTATGACCCATTTTTTTTGTTCTTCTAAAGATAATATTTTTTTAAAAAATATTTAAGACTATCATGATCCATTTTTACATTGAAGTGTCTTCCCATTAGGTAAGGTCGCCATTTCTTAAGTGCATGTAGTATTGCAAACAATTCCTTCTCATAAATAGCTTTCTTGAGATGTAGCCGTAAAAATACCCAATCACCTACATCAAAACAATTTTCACTGCGATCTTGATCTACCTGTTCTTTCATTCAATTCTGCACCAAAGTGGCGTTATCGTTTAAAAGTTGGAGAACTTGTTGTTGATGCTCGATGTGATATTTCACTACTTGAACCTTTTTCTTCTTGATATGTCCTTCTATCTTTGGAGTTTGAGGGGTGGTAATTTCTTCCAATCCTTTACAAGATATGGTCGGATTCATTTCTTTATGCTCGATGTGATCTTTCACTTCTTGAACATTTTTATTCTTGATCTGCCCTTCTATCCTGATAGTTTGAGGAGTGGTAATTTTGACCAATGAATTACAAGATATGGTTGGATTCATTTCTTCTTTCTCAATGTGGTCTTTCACTTCTTGCACCTTTTCCTTCTTGATATGTCCTTCTATCTTGAGAGTTTGAGAAGTGGTAATTCTTGCCAATGCTTTACAAGATATGGTCTAATTCATTTCTTCTTTCTCTGGGGGTTTGGTCCTGGCGTATATCTTCTTCTTTTGATGTTTGTTGATCATTTTCTTCCTCCTCTTCATACTCTGCATAAAATAATTTCTTCTCAGCACACTTATGACCTTTAGTGCATTTGCTATCACAATTTTAACAAAGTCCTTTTTCTCCTTTTTCTTCCAATTATTGTAGTGTAACACTTGTAGGTTGTGGAAAGCTAGAAGAAACAACACTTCCATATTTATAGTTGTCAGGGGTAGACTTCCTTGTTGCCATAATTTTACCTTCCACTATGTAACAAAGCTCTTTTACTCTTTCCAATTTTTGTGGTGTTACTCTAAAAAAGGTGTTTCTCTTTGTATCCTAATAATGTGCTATCATTTCCTCCGTGAAAATTGACCATGTAACAAGTTGTTTACGAGAGCAAAGCCCTTTATACCATAAAAATTGATCTAGTTCTAAATATGAAGATGTAAGACATACCTTTTGTAATAGTGGTACACCATGTAGATCAAAATATTTCTCCATCTAAGGTATCCAATTTACCGGATCCTTGCCATCAAACTTCCTCATATCACCTTTTCTTGATTTTAGGAGCTCAATCTTGAGACGACTATAACTCTGTAATTTTAGCTCTTCCAGTTTTGAAATTGCGACCTACAGTAGACCTCTATTTCCTCTTTCTAATGCCACTAGTCTAATCCAAATTGGATTCTCCAAGGAAGAGTTATGCCAAATCTCCCACGGTGACCTGGTTATAGACTAGTTCAGTAGAGCGAACTTATGCAACGTGCCAGTGTCATTGTTTCAACCTTTGGATCTGAAAAATGTATAGAAGAAGCTACAGTCTATCCTTGTTCTGCAACTTCTTACGAAATTTCAATCTGATGCTCAAAACAAAAGTTATGACTATTTTCCCCATGTCACCTGTTTGGAATGTAATTCGAGAGTCTGCAAAAAGACCAACTTCCTCAGATCATATCTTCGCCAATATAGCACCAAAAGCTCTGAAATTTGGAACAGAGGTTCAATGGGACTTCATATCAAATGGGGTTTTTTCTTTCTTCGCTATTGAAACGTCGCAGAAAAAAAGTTGTAGTGAAAATACCATGATGGCCTATTTGGAGTGGTGAAACCCTACAATCCAAAGTTCTGATACCAAATGTTATGAAACCAGCTCATAAAAAGATAGAAATCATAGATCAACCTTAGAATTCAACCTCTTTGAGGGGGCAACCTCCTTTACATTACACAAATGAACAATTCTTTGATGATACAAATGAAAAGACCTCCTTTCTATATATAGGAGTCTAAGGGGTCATAATATAATCAGAGCCAACATAACAATGATAATATAAGGGCACAATAATAACAATAGTGGGCTTCTATGGGGCACAATAGTAACAATATGGGGACTACATGGGTACAACAGTATAATAAGGGGGTTTTAATAATAACAATAAGGTATTACACTAGTATTATAGGGGACTAACAACCAAGGTGGGCATAGGAACAATTCTAAAGGCTAAATGGGTTGAAATTCAACCTTCCTATGTGCGTTGTGCACTTAAGAGAAGCTAGGAGGGTGTAGAGAACATTTCCGAAGGCTGAAGGTATCATGACTTGGCCTTCCCAATTGTGTTGTGTGCTCAATGGAGCCAACGATGGTGTAGGCCACAAGGCTGAAGGCTGAAGGGACCAGGATGTTGCTTCGAGGGTGCACCATGTGCTCAACAAGGAGGAATGATTTCTTTAAGGGTGCATTTTGGAATAGGATAGGGGGGATGATGCTTAGGAGTGAATTATGTGCTCTTATATGGTGTGAGGCACACTGTGAAAAATGGAAGGGGTCCTAACTATGGCTTAAGAGTGCACTATGCGTTATTCTAGCACTTGTGGGTTGACTTGTGCAACCAAAATTTGTCTAAGTCTGAAAGATAAAAGAAGGGGAAAGACAATTAGTTTAGACATAGACTCTAGTGTGAAAAATACCATCTCATCAAGAAGACTTATTGAAGATCAAATAATGATAAATACACATCAAAACACTAGTTCAAAAGCACTCCCCAAGTTCAATAAATAAAGTTTGTGTGACTACAACCAAAAGTGTTGTTTTACAACAAAGAAATGTATTGTAACTATGAAGCGTGATAGAGATGTTCTAAACAATGGGACAACCCCTAGGAATGATCAAGAACACTTAATACATGTGGAATGAATTGAAATGATAGTTGATGACCAAAGAAACACTTGATATGATAGTTTGGTAGGCTTCAAAATTTAAATTTTTGGAGGGTGTTGTAGCAACGACAACACATAACGACACACATTATGAAGTTCAACTTCTCTGCATAGGAATAAATTTTTCATCTAAAGGGTTAGTCCTTTAGGAAGTATTGATTCATGAATTAGATTTCCTTGACTTCCCCTGTGGACCAATTTGTATACATATCACCTTACTTCTTTTTAGTTGGTTCATAAACACAACATATATGCCACATTACAATGTTTGAATCTTGGAAAGGATATTTTGCACAATGAGTTTAAGATATTTAGAGTACCAGTTTCACCTCTAGTTTTTCTCCACTACCATCATGCCTAAATAATAACCCAACAGAGTCACTACAAGAGCACATGCATTGCTTAGTAGCCAATAGGCTTGGACATTACCTTATCATGTGTTTCACCTCGCTGCACATGAATGATTTTTCTTCTTTCACCCTTTATATGTTTATATTTAATGTGATTGTGCTTCGACACTTATTTTTTTCAATGGGTGGAACAAGGATCCTAACATATTGAGAGTAGAAAAGGTTTCCCCTTCAAACAAGTATTCGTATAATCTCTGATATTGGTTTTCTCACTTTATATTTCCCCTTATTCTTTCTCTACTAATTTGGATAAGGATGTAACAACACCAAGAAGATTTTCCACCAAGTCAAGTAGTTCAGGTACTAGAATAGATGTTGAGCTAATAGGTTTCCTGAATGTTTTCTTCTTATATGTATCTTATTTTCCGTCAAGATTTAACTCAACCTATGGAATCTTCCCAAAAAAATAGGAATAACTAACATATAGCCAAGTGTTTTGGTTATAACATTTCCTCTTTTTTAAACCACAAATCCATTATGAGCCATGCATTCTTTCACACAAGGTCTTGTTTATGTACAATGACCAAGACAAAAAGCAAGATGGGACACTAATTGACACAACCAATATAGGACCGACATGGATGGTAAATAATCATGTTGTACAAGAAACACATCTTAGATATGATATTGAAAATATTTCTTTTAATCTAATCCATTATTGAGAATAGGGCCAGTCCTCCCATCTAAATATTTCAAGTTGAAAGCATTATGGTCGAGTTTCTCTTCGATGTTATAGCGGCCTATCTATAGAGGTTGGAACTTTTTGTTTTTTCTTTTCTCTTCATGGAATTTATCCCACTTCAATAATTTGTCACCCACATCGAAACGCTTTGGCCCTTCATATTTCTTATCGAACCAACTCTTACTACGATTTTGATGTGTGGAAAATATTTCTTTAGTCTTGAGCCTTTCTTCTTCAAGTTTAAGAAAAGTATCTATCATGCTTTGAACAAGAAGGAATTGTCTTCCATGGGACTGCTAGGAGAGTTTGAAGGCTGGGTGATACAAGTTAGGAGGAAAGATATGTTCTTTACCATATACCAGGAAATATGGTGAGGTTTTTAGTGAAGGATTAAGAGTTACATGGTCAGACCATAATGAATTTACCAAAGCATTGTGACATTTCCTTTGCTTAGAAAAAACTATTTTCTTGATTATGAAAATGAGATTTTTGTTTACTAACCCTACTAAGCCATTTCCATATGGGTAGTAATTGGATATATGCTTTCATACAATACGATTTTCTAATGTGAACTCATAAAGTTTACATGAAGAGAAACAAGTTTCATTATCAAAGACAAGAGACATTGGAATGCCAAACCTGGTTATAATGTTCTTATTTAGGAATTAGATGACTTCCTAGTCTTTAACGTGTCTTAAAGAAACAACTTATATCCACCGATTAAAATAATATATCGCTATCAAGATGTATCGATGTTGGTTTGATGAGTGTTGGAATATTTTTCCAATAACATCTAGTCGCCATTGTCTGAATGGTTCCTCAACTTCTACTGGTAGCAACAGGACATCTGAATTTTGGTCTTGACTGACACCTCTCTGACAATATGCCACTTACAGGGATAAGCATGAGCCTTGTTAAATAAGGCGAGCCAATAATAACTGGCCTTCATTACTTTATGGGTAGTTGTATTTCATGCATATTGTCCACCTGATGGTCCATTGTGCAAATATATTATTACCTTATGTGTGTCTTAAGTGTCTAGGCATCTTATCAAGGCACCATTATGGTTATTTATGAAAAACACTCCACGAAAAATCTAACAATATATAGCTTTAAGTTTGGGTTCCCTATTTTGTTTATTCGATAAATATGTGGGAAAGGCTTTGTGTTCTAATAATTATCATGTGTCTCAATACCATGGAATTTTTGAGCTTGCTTGGGGGACTTGTTCAATGTTATACATCTCTATTTTCTGCTCACATCCTAAAAGATCTTCCTCTACATCATCTCTCACTTTGGCTACAAGTTGACAGAGGCCACGACCTTTGATAGTATGAACTCACCTTAAGATCAAGATCATATTATTGCAAATAATTCATCCAATTTTCCCTATTGTCACCCATATCGTGTTGAATGAATAATGTTTTCACTGATGGATGAGGCACATATACGATTGTATGATACATAAGGAGGTAGGTTGTGAAATTATTGACTGCCTTATATACAACATAAGATTGCTTATCATTGACAGGATATTTTAACTTTGACCCCTGTAAGATAGTACTCATGAAATAAATAGGTTATTAATTTCCTTCATAATCCTTCTGTTTTAATACAGCCACAATAGATGAATCTAAGGTGAAATTATAAAGCAGGAAATCCTTGACCTAATTAGGGATTAAAAATGCAGGCACATCAGTGATAACTTGTTTGGTACAAGAAAACACATCCTTATCCTTTTGTCTCATTTATAGATTCCATATTTCTTTATCATATATTGCAATGATTTATCTTTCTCGGCATAGTTAGAGATGAACATGCATAGGAAATGAATCTTCCCTAATAATTATTGGATAGCCTTTTAGTTTATAGGGAAAAATATTTGAGAAATAGTTTTGAACCTAATTTCAAGATCACCATTGATTTCAATATTGGCTATGATCTGTCCTAAGTGAAAGCCTTATGACACACCAATTTTTTTTTTCTTGCGATTGACAGAAATCTCATAGTTATGACACCACTCAAATATTTGTTTTAGATGATGCACATGGCTAATACTCTTTGGCGAATTAGGATACAGAAAACAATGCCCATTTCTCTTTGAAATTTAGCACTAACATTGGTAAGCCTGAATTGCCTTTGTTTAAAGGCGAATGTTCCCCACTTGTTCTTGAAATTTGTTTTGAGGAGGTCAAGGTTGGCCACTATAACTTGATTGTAGCCAGAAACACCATCTAGTAGCGAGAACATTTCAGACCCAGATATTGTTTGGACGATTTGTTCCATGGCTGACACAAGATAATATTTTTTTTTAGCCTTGGATGAGATTCCGAAAATCGACACACAAACTTATGTTACCAGAATTATTCTTAATAGGGAGAAATTTCAAAAACCAAGTAGAATGTCTGACCTTAAAAATGATCCAAGCATCCAATAACTTTCTTAATTCCTTTCGGATTAGAGTGTGTAATGTTGGATGAACCTTCCTTAGTTTATGCAAAAATGGTTTCACCCCGTCCTTAAAGGGAATAACATGATGGATAATATTAGTATCATATGACTTTAAATTATTGTAATTCCATGCACACCCATCTTGGTATTGTTTTAAAAAGTGGATGAATTCTTTTCGTTCTTGTGGAGAACAACATGTAATGAGATTTACATATTTTAGATCCTCGTGAATTCCTAGGTTGACTTCTTCGAAAGAAAAATTTGAGCTCTGAGTCTTAGTATTAATTGATCCTATAAACCATTTTTTCTGGTCATATCCTTTTTATAGGGAAGCGACACCTTCACGCATAGTATTTCCTTTCACTACGTCAACGGCTTCTTGCTAAACCTAATCATTCTCAACTTTCCCGATTGCCACATCTTTCAACACATCCGCATTAGCCATAAAACAAAATATCTGTTGGTCATCATTGAAAACAGGAAAAATAGTTGTGCTATCAGGCATAAATGGTTTATATATTTTCTATAGGAAAACCATTTTTCAAAGAAAACATTCTAGCTGTTGCATTAACTAATGTATCAACTCTAGCATCTAAAACTATAGGAATATAAATAACATTAAAGCTTCAAAATAAGTAATAAGTTACCATACTTCATGTTCGTATTTTTCTAAACATGGTGAAGCATAGTGGATAATGATCTGTACTTGGTGACTAGCCACTTCTGAGTCACCAATTACCTTGAGCATTTCTACCTTTAGTTCAATGTCTATCTTTAATCCAAGAATGATCACTTCATATTCAGAAGTATTATTTGCGCACTTGAGTTTTAAACGCGATGATAGAATGTACTTCTTGTTATGTGGGTCAATGAGAATTCAACCATCTTCAATTCCATCCCAAATTTTTCAACCATCAAAGTGCAAAGTCCAAATATTATTAGATACTAAAGAAGTTCCTATACTATTATTACTATGTACAACTATGTTACAATATTCATTAGCACTAGTTGGAGTACAAGTAAGGAAATCCAACTGTTTATATTATGGGACGAGTAGTTGTTGTGCTTTATAATACCTGTGATCAATTTCTAGGAAATAATTTCCAAAGATTATGCCAACAAAGGCAACAAGTTCATTATGACTATCAAGTTGTGTCACAATATATTTCATGTAGGGTTCACTTTCTACTTGAAATCATTGTTTCTACCCTTATATGGAAGCCATAAGTGTGGCCAATCTTTAGAAAAATACCTTTGTAATTGACTAGACCAATCTATACTCAAGGGTCAGGTATAGGCTTTAGGGATGTCCATAATTAAAAATGTTTATGCATTGGTGTACCCAATCATCAGATGACAAGTAAAAAACAAAATTCTTGAGTTCACCAATGGCCTTGACAAGTGATCTATCCAACTTAATGGTTTACTCAACAATTCTATACTATTTAGTATTAATTTTATTAGAAATTGATAATGGCGTTACATTCATAGATGCACCCAAATCAACCAAAAAAAATGGAAACTGCAATTAAATATTTCAAAAGTTAGCAAAAATGGGGGGTAGAGAATTGTACAATATAAAGTTACAACATTAAGCATAGATTCAAGAGTTCCAAGAGACTTGTGAGACACCTTTTAAGATGTAGAATCTTTTTTACCTCACAAAGGATGTGAGAAGGCTTGGACAAGAAACTCTCGCTGGCCTGCTATATTGGCGAGCTCAAAGATGGAAATGTTTTGATGAGATCTTTTGAAGTCTTCAACTATGTTACAATAAATATTTTCATTTTTATCAAGAATTATTGTAGTGCTTGAAGGTGCAGATTTGTTCAAAACTTCCAAAGACATATAGTTTTTTTTTTGTTGCTAGTGGAAGTGTTCTAAGAATAACTACCATTTCTAGACTTGTTTTGTGCATTTTGAGCAGCATTTGTTGGTGGTGAGATCCTTCTTAAAAAATTCTTCACTTCATGTTCAGAAATGGGCCCTTTGCTCCTCAAATTATAACAACCAATTTGTTTCCAGGGGTGGGGCTTCACTTTAAGGTACTTCTTCATCACTTTTCATGTTACTATTGAGAATTAAATAAAATCTATTAACTAGATGTCTAATACCTATACTTTCCTCAACCGATTTATGCTCATTTATTTCTTCTTTGTACTATGATTGAACAACTGCTAGTAATGTATCAACAAAATGGGTTTCCAGAGCATTCATATCGTGCTTCCATTGTGGACAAGTTTTCTCTGAATTATATTCCTGAAGGAAGGAGAAATAGTTTTCCATGCAAATATTTTCAACATTCAACACAATATTTGAACCTTGGATAGACATAGTTGGTTGATTATTGTTGTTCCTTCTAAACAATAAAAACTTAGGGGGCTTGCTACTAGTAAAATCGTCGCTTGCCTTTCTCTTTAATTCTGAGACTGCATTGGTGAGTGCCCTTAAATATCTGTTCAAGCTTTAAATATCAATAGAATATTTGTCCCTATCATTACTTGAAGATGCTTGAGACTTCTTGTAGTTTCCTTGGAGTCTTTAGATTTTTCATCATCAATGATATCTCCAATGGCATGTAAGTCTTTCTCCACATAAATTGCCTCTACAAAGTTCAAAGTCAATGTCTCCTTTGTAGCTCCCTTAAAAAAGTAGAAATTCTTGTTGGCAAGGCAACTATATAATAATAGATAGTGATATAATCATGAGGCTGCATGCTTGGGAAGAACTTGTTCAATATAGAGTTGAATTTTTTATTGTAATATTTTCCTTTCTCCATTTCCTACATATTGATATTTCCAAGCTCTTTTAACAACTTTTGAGGAGTCTTATCATCGACAAATTTCTCCAAAAATAATTTTTGAAATTCCCTCCAACCATAGATTAAATTAAAAGCAATACTATGATACCATGTTATTTCTCTATGTTCTAAATTAAAATAAAAAATCCTGCAAGAAATGTCATCGTATCATACCTCTATCATTTGTAGATGCATGTAGATATCATCAATATGATCCTTCTCCTTAATCTTCCTATCAGTATCAAACTTAGATAAAAACTTCCCTAGATGTCTAGGCATTGTATGAAGGTTATCCAGAAGAGTGAGTGTCCCTTGGTCCATCTAATCTAGTTCTTAATCTTCCATGTCTTTGTCTTATTTTTCCTCATCCTTTTTTGACTCAAATGATACCTCTCCTTCACCACTAAAGCTTTCGTTAAGCTCAAAATTAGTTTTCAGTTATTCTTTGTTAGAAGCAACAAGGTCTTCCTCATACTCTTCATGAATAGGTGGAAGTGGGTCTTGCTAGATTGTGTCTACTGAACACTTTTCTAATTCCTAAAGAGTGATAAATACTAGATATTCCATTAATGTAACCAATACACTAGTACAAGTGGTCTATTTCTTTTCGGCATGATGAGTAATATTATGGGAAAAAAGAAGTCAACTTATGGCTTTTGCAAATTGACAGGTAATAGGATTAATTTCCCTAAGTTTCCATAGGTAACTTCATAGGGTAACTATGAACCAGGTTGAGATGACCCTCCTACCTCAGGAGTAGGAGTTTTGGTGCTACTCGGGATATTACCTTTCTATAAAATGAATGGTTGAGATGTGATGAGTTATAAAAAAAAAAACTAGTTTCTCTCCATCTAGTACTAGAATGTTGATAGTGGTAGAACTCAGCAAGATATAGAGGATCTCCCCTATATGAGGTCCCAATTAGATCTCAGACCATCAGATGTAGGGGTCTCATCCAGAAATATGGCCCAAATACTGTGAAATAAGAAATTTCCTTGGATTAATCAATTAGCATGAGAGAGTAGCATGCATGTGCCTTGTGGAATTTTCAATTGTAAATGTATCAAGCTATTTTACTACAAGGAGGAAAAAGTGAACCTCTAAAAGAGAATTAATAGTACTAATCTAGTAGAGACTCATGCATATAAAAAAGGAAGAATCGTTAGACATCAAAGTGAAATAGTTCACATAAATGCTACAATAATTAATTCATCACAGCACATATTCAACAAGTTGAGCACCAAAGTCACCAAAGAAGTTAAATTACTTTAGTACATATGAAATCCAACATAAATGATAAACGTTAGAAGAATAGTTTCAAAAAATCCGTGATCCATGCATGAAAATGTGTTGGATGAATGGCTTCAAGTATTAAGAAAAATTTCCAAGATACATGAGTACAATAAACATCACTAACTCCAATCGTGAAGCATTAGAGCCATTATTTTCTCCCAAAAGGTACTATCTCTATCTCTATAATGCATTATGGGAGAAGCGAAGGTGAGAAATATTTTTCTTGATTAATCAGGTTCCTTTTATAACTTGAGGAATGAAGTTTCACATGCTCGTTCCCCTTGATTTTTTCATAAGACTTTTCAACCTCTAATAACCTTTGAACTTTTATATAATGCTTGGACATCTAAATGACTTTTGGAGTTACATGTCTTTTAGACTTCTTTAAATGGCTATTTTTTCCATACATGACACTTTGACTTCCACTTCTTTTCCTTTACAATAATTACATAATACATCATGATTTCCACATCATCATATGGCGAGAACATGACAAGTCACTAACATTGATGACATGGACTCATAGTAACTGATGACATGGACTTTCTTGATGGGTCACAATGCTTCCACTTATATCTTCGATCTTGCATAAAGCTTCCATGTTGTTGATTTTTTCACCCTCCAAAGGGTCTTTGATCATATGGAGCCTTTCGGTTTGATTCAATCATCAATGTTTCAATGCTCTTAATTTTGTATCATCATGTGTTCTTTGTTCTTGAATGTTTCCTTTGACAATCTTCACTGTCTAATCTCCTCACGCATCTTTTCCATGTTGCTTTGAAGTACCTGTATGTGGAATAACTCATGGAAAACAACATTAGTTTAAAAAATATTATAGTCTAACATGTATCATGAAATTATTTTGTTCACAATTTAGCAGTGCACTCAGGAAGAGCAAGGGAAACTTTTGGGCATAGGGTGCATTGCAAAAGGCGGAAGTATTGAGTGCTTTAAGGCTTTGGAATGTGCTTGTGTTCTAAAATAGAGAGAGGAAGCTCAAGGGAGGGTGTAGGGAGAAGATATGAAGGGGGAGGGAAGGCCACTAAGGATTCAAAAATGTGTTATTCACTCAAGGGAACCAAGGAGGTTGTAGGGAACAAGTCTTAAGGCTGAAGGGATCATGCTTTGGCCTTCCCAAGTGTTTTGTGCACTCAAGATAAGCTAGAATGGTGTAGGGAGGAATTCCAAAGGCTAAAGGATCATGCTTTATCCTTCCCAAATGCGTTTTTAACTCAAGGGAGTCGAGGAGGGAGTAGGGTGAAAGGTTGAATGATGAAGGGGCCATGATGTTTCTTAGATGGTGCACCATTCACTCAAGAAGAAGGAATAGTCTCTTTAAGGGTGCAGTTGGAATAGGGAAGGGGGGATGATCCTCTAGAATGTGCTATATGGTCTTGGAGGGTGCAGGGCACACTTCATAACAAGGAAGTGGCCCCAAATAAGGCTTAAGAGTGTGCCATGTAATCTCTTAGCCCTAGTGGGCTAACTTGTTCAACCAAAATTTGCCTAAGTCTAAAAGATAAAACTAGGGCCAAACAAATGAGTTTAGATATAAAATCAAGTGCGACACCTACCAAATCATCAATAATACTTAGAGAAAAGAAGACACCGATAAATACACATAAAAAATCCAATTTATGAACACTCCCCAGGTACAATAAATAGAGTGAGTGCAAGTATGACCAAAAGTATCATTTTACAAAAAACAATGCTATCGTAACCATGAAGTTCACTATAGACATCCTAAATGTTAGGTCCCTATAATACTAGTGTAACCCCTTATTGTTATTAGTGCAACCCACTTATTTTATTATCATTCCCATATAGTCCCCATGTTATTATTATTATGCCCCATAAAAGGCCACTATTGTTATTGTTGTGCCCTACAATATTATTGTTATGTAGGTTCTAATTGTATTAGGACCCCTTAGACTCCTACATATAAAAAGGAGGCCTTGTCATTTGTATCATCCAGTAATTTTTAATTTTTGTAATGTGAAGGAGGTTTCCCCCTTGAAGATGTTGATTTCTAAGTTGTTGATCTATCTTTTCTATCTCTTTGTGAGCTGGTTTCATAACATTTTGTATCAGAGCTTTGGATTTTAGGTTTTCGCTAATCCAAACAGGCGATTGCAGAATTTTTGCTATAATGTTTCTGCTATGAAGTTTCAAAAGAAAACAAAACACCCATTTGAGAAGAAATCATTCTAAACTGCAAGACTGAATTTCAGATCTTGTATCACTATAATTTCGAAGATATGATCTAACGATGTTATGGTTTTTGCAAGCTCTAGAATTCCATGACAAACATGTCATTGTGGAATTTTCACTATAATATTTTTATACGAAGGTTCAGAATCTGAAATTAAAACCCATTTGAGCCAAAATCTTGATGAATTTCAAATCAATATTTCATAACTTGTTTCACTATACTAGCGAAGATATGGCCCAAAACATTTAGGCTTTTTTCAGGATCCCGAATTACATCCTTTCTCTCTGAGCATCAGATTGAAATTTCATAAAATGATACAAAAAGAGGATGTCTTGTAGTTTTCTTTGTAGCTTTCTTAGGTCCTAAGGTCATAAAAGTGACATGTGGCACTTCATACAAGTTCGCTCTACTGAACTAGTGTATAATCAGGTCGTCATGGGCGATTTGGTATAACTCTTCCTTGGAGAATCCAATATTGATCTGACTTGCAGTGTTGGAAAGATGACTCATAGGGATACCAAAAGATGTAATTTAAGTTCTTGAATATTCAAAATTACAGAGGTATGACTGATTCAATATCAAGCTCCTACAAATTTAAAAGCAATGTGTAGTTTTTATTTTTATCATTATTTTGCATAAGTTTGGTTGAAAAATTAGTTTGAGGGAATTCAAAGGGCATAGTGAAGAATTATTATGATTAATTGATGCCTGAAATAAATAAAATCGAAACACCAAGTAAGGAACCTAAAGTATCTAGCATGACTCATGAATAAAAGGAAGAAATGAAATATGATATATCAAAATTACAAGACCAAGTGCGACAAAATCCACTCTCACAAAATGTAACAAAAGCTAATATGGATAATTTAAATAAGGGAATGGAAGCTAAGATGGATGGATTGGAAGCTAAGATGGATAGTTTAAAGAAATACGTGGATGGTAATATGGACGGTATAGAAAAAAAACTTAAAGGAAACATGGAAGATTTGAAGAAAGATTTGACAAAGTTGCTACAAGAAATGCTTACTAATGGCAAAAGGGTAGTAAAGGAAACTAATGATAAGAACAAAAGAAATGTTAATCATGATTTCATAGATTCTAAAATTGGATTGGATACCCACCATGTTCCAAAGATTGATATGAGGAAGTTTGATGCTAAGGATTTTGTAACATGGATACTACAGATGGAGCAATATTTCGATGTCCATAATGTGAAAAACATACAAAGGGTATGCATTTCAACTTTATATTTGGAACTCAATAAGTTTTTATGGTATTGATGGATTTTCTCTTGTAAGCAAATTGTCACTTGGGCAATTTTTACGAAATAAATGTTAACACATTATGAAGATACAAAAATCAACACCCTTTTCAACCAATTATTAAATCTCAAACAAAGGGGTTGAATGATGGAGCACATTGAGGACTTCCAAAAATTGAATATAAGCGTAAAATATATTCAATAGGAGCATATGATTGATGTGTTTATAGGGTCTTTAAAGGATAACATACAACATGAGGCTTGCCTTTGAGGACCTCATTCATTGGAGAAGGCATTCAGGTTGGAAAGGAAAATGGAAAGAAAAATTATGGCAATAAGGAAGCCTACCGCTCACAACTATAAATATGGAAGTGTTTTTTTGCTCCTAGCCTTTCACCACCTACAAGGTTGTAACCACAATGATTGGAAGGAAAAATAGCAAAAGGGATTTGTTACAATTGTGATGGAAAATACACTAAAGGTCATAAGTGTGCTAAGAAGAAATTAATTTACATAAATAGTGAAGAGGAGTAAGAAAAGGAACAAGAAACATAAAAAGAAGAGTATATATACCGGGAACCAATACTAGAGAAGGAAGAAATGAATCTGACCATATCTTGTAATGCATTGACAGGATTTAGCGCTCCTCAAACTCTCAATATAGAAGGGCATATCAAGAAGAAAAAGGTAATAATGTTTATTGATTTGGGTAGTACCCATAATTTTATTCATTTTTAGATAGCGAAGGAATTGATTTGCTTCCTATGTCTAGCACCAGAGTGTCAAGTAATGGTTGCACATAGAGAAACCATAAATTTCTCTAGAAAGTGCCACAATATCAAGCTATCCATGGGAGAATATGTCTTGAATAGTCCAAGTCTTTCCATTCCAATGGGTGGTGCAGGTTTTGTACTAGTAGTCCAATGGCTACAATCTTTGGGTATGATAACTTTTAATTTCAAGAACTTGAATTTTTTTTTGGGAAGGAAAGGAAGTTTAATTAAGGGGTATAGAAGGGAAACAGGGAAAGATAATCAACTCTAACAGTATGACAAATTTTCTAAAGAAATAACAATGGGGCGTAATTTCACAATTATGTTCATTTGAGGTTCCCACATCAAAATCATCCATTTCTCCAGATCTCCAAAACGTTTTGGACAATAATTCCAAGGTATTTAAGACTACAAAAGGCCTCCCATCTATTCTTGATCATGATCAGGTTATTCATTTGATTTCAGGGAGTGTTTCCCCAAACATGAGGCCTTATAGATATCCATATGGCCAAAAGAGTGAAATTGAACGTATGGTTGCTGAAATGCTAGAGGTTGGTATAATTCAACCTAGTTAAAGTTCTTTCTCTGCTCCAGTGGTATTGATATAGAAGAAGGATGGATCATGTTGCATGTGTCCAAATTATAGGGAGCTCAACAAGCTTACTATTAAAGATAAATTTCCCATTCATGTCATTCATGAATTATTGGAAGAATTACATGGAGCAATTTACTTCATCAAGTTGGATCTTCATTCAGGATATCATCAAATCAAAATGAATACTTAAGGCATTCCAAAAAAACATTTAGAACTCATGAATTTCATTATGAATTTTTGGTCATGCCTTTTGGCCTCACCAATGCACCTTCTACATTTCAACATTTGATGAATTCCATTTTGAAACCTTTCTTTAGAAAATTTGTGTTAGTATTTTTTGATGATATACTAATCTAAAAAAATTCTTGTAAGGATCATGTTCAACATGTTCAAAGGGTGCTCAAACTATTGGCGGAGAAACAATTATATGCAAAAAGCTCCAAATCTTTCTTTGGAGTACAAGAGGTGGAATATTTGGGTGCTTAGTTAGCTCATATCTCATCTCATAATCCGCAATATGATGGGAAAACTAATATAGTGAACAATTTTTTGGAAGGATATCTTCATTGCTTTGTATCTGATAAACAAACACAATGGGTAAAGTGATTTAGCTGAATGGTGGTATAACACTTCCTTCCATATTGCAGCAAAAGTGACCCCATTTATGGATATCATCCACCATCCATCACATCATTTTTAAAAGATAATTATAAGGTTGAAGCAGTGGAATATCACATCCAGCATCAACAAGAAGTTCTAAAACTCTTAAAGGATAACCTCACTTTGGCACATAATAGAATGAAACAACAGGCAGATCAACATCACAGTGAAAGAACTTTTGATGCAGGTGACTCGGTATTTATACGACTACAACCATATAAACAAATTTCCCTCATGAAAGCTAAGAAGGATAATAAATTATCACCAGAGTATTATGGTATGTACAAGGTGCTACAAAATATTGGTACTATGGCATACAAATTGGAGCTTCTTGCAGCATCCTGAGTACACCCAGTTTTCCATGTTTCATGCTTAAAGAAGGTCATAGGTGAGAATATCCCAGTCAAAACAATATTGTGAGAACTTGACAAGGAAGGAAAAATCATATTGGAACCAAAAGGAATCATAAAAAAAAGAAATTTACGGCTACGAAATTGATCAATTTAAGAGTATCTCTTCAAGTGGAAGAACTTACTCGTTGAAGATTCCACATGGGAGGATGAGAATTTTATACAGAAGCATCTACAACTACTCAAGTGTTGAGGAAAACACTATTGAAGGAAAGGGGCATGTTAGGTGCCTATACTACTACTCTAGCCCCTTATTGTATTATTGTGCCCAAATAGTCCCCATGTTGTTATTTTTATGCCCCATAGAATCCCAATGTTATTATTGTTGAGCCCCTACAATATTATTTTTATATAGGCTCTGATTGTATTGAGACCCCTTAGAATCCTATATATAGAAAGGAGGTCTTGTCATTTGTATCAACCAAGAATTTTTCATTTGTGTAATGTAAAGGAGGTTTCCCCCTCGAAGAGGCTAATTTCTAAGTCATTGATCTATCTTTTATATATTTTTGTGAGATGGTTTCATAACACTAAACAATATTGTCACAGTTGGGAATGATCAAAGAAACTTGAAACATGTGGAATGACTCGAAATGAAATTTCACTACCAAAGTGACACTTGATATGATAGTTTGGTAGGCTCCAAAATTATAATGTAGTGACGTTTTGGAGGGTATTGTAGCAGTGACAATGGACCCCTATATTTTCTACTATGAGTGATGCCTACTTTAAGACTCAGACCTATTATTGGATTGAATGGATATGGAATCCATGTTTATACTTTTGTGATAATGTGATTAGTTTGATTATTGTTAATATAATAAATAAATTATTTAGAAACAAATCTGGAAAAAACACTAGATTTAGAAGACTTCTTAGCAGCTTGGGAAAACATTGTTGGTGCTCAAGTCCAAATGATGGAACTTCCCTAAAATATCCTAAAAATCCTTTTGAGAAAAATAATTAAAAATAATTTATTTAACACTATGGCAGAGAAATATTGTGTTAAATCACTTAGTTGGTGAAAGATACTAAGTATGGCGGGGTAAAGAATTGCAAGTGAAAAAGGAAGGCTTTAAAGAAAAAGGAAAGCCTCTTTTTCCAAAATAATAAAAAAAAAATCTTAAAACAAAAATTCCTAGGAAAAAAGATTGGCATACCTTAAAGCAGGATGCTGCTAAAAAATATGTTCAGGAAAAATATATAAAATCAACCACCTAGGAATCAATGAGGTTGTTTATTTTGGAAGCAAGAAGATCTTAGCTCTGGGGGACTAGCAGAGGTAGTTCATGGTTAGAAGGGACATTTTTATTCATTATTTTTTTCTCAGCCAGTAATTATTGTTAAATTCTTGGTTATGTTCATCATCAATATTGCATAGTATATGCTATTTAAATTGTATATTGATTGTTTAACTGAATGCCTTAGACTAAAGTATATGTTAAACTTTGGGTGTTCAGCATAAACATTCTTTATTTTAAATGTGAAGAATATTTATATTTTCTGATGTATACATTGAAAAAAATAAGCATCTTAGGATTATAATTAGAATATAAAATTTCTTTTTTGCATGCCAGGAAAAAAGAAAATATTATGTAAATATCCTAGTTATGTACGAGTAACTATGTCCCACATATCATCATATATTATAAAATATAACTTATGGATAATTGTTGTCTACATAGTTATACAAGTTCTAGAAGATTATAGAACACAATTGCCTTTCTATTATTTAATGTATATTGGTATTAATAAAAAAATATTTACCCGAATGCGGGTGAAATAAATGTGTAATAATGGTTTACAGGATAGATGGAGGTGCTAGGTACTACCAAACGTAGACCCGCGCGATTCTCCAAAAGCTAATTTGGTTGATGGGTGTGACACTCAGGTGGTTCGCTCGGTTCCTAAAGGATCATTTGCAGAGCAGAAGATTTGGCACGTTCTCTGCATTTAATAATTGTCCCATTCAAGGTATGGCTTTGGTTATTTTATCCATGGCGTCCAAGGATTTAATTAACACTGTAAGCACCCTGCCTTCGTGTCTCTGGTTAAAGTCGAAAGTGGGTTTCAAAGGCTGGCTATTCCTTGCAAACAACGATGAGTTTTCTTTGTGTATTTCGTTTCTTGTTCATCTCTGGCTTGGGAAAGTGTGGCATTTAGATATCGGTCTGGTCTTTGGAAACTTTGGAAAGCTTTCTACTTCCCCTGCTACTTTTCCTGCATTGCTCTCCCTACATTTACAGTCCAGTCCTCCGTGTCTTAAGTTGGTTCCTGAGTTGTGTAATCTATCTCTGGGTTCTGCTTTCGGTTTTCTGGATTGTTTCATCACCCTCCAGTCTCGGCCTTTCTGGACTCCCCTCATCATGGTGCGCCACAGCAAGAGGAGTCGTTCTGGGGGAAGTTGGGGAGGGCGTGGAAAACAGCCGGCTTCCAGCTCTGTGGATCCTGCTCACAATCCAATTCCATATCATGGGTTCCAAACAACTCATTTCACTTTTCAGAGCAATTTGCATAGACCTGTAATCATTGCCAATATCACCATTCTCTTCTCTGAAGAAGAATCTCCGCCCCCAATTCGGGTGTGCCTGATGTCTGAGCCTTCTCAGGAAGCTTTCCAAGGCGTCAGCAGTCAAAGCAATAAACAGGATACTGCAGGGGAAATTCCGGCAAAAGATCAGGGGGAGAGACTTGAAATGAGCGAGGCTCCCAGTGCCTCTCAGCCTCCGGAAACTGCTGTCTCGAGGATTCGAGAAGAGTTGGATAGTGACACGCGCCCCCTGATGAGGCACCCAGGTGTGGAAGATGCTGGACATGAGAATTCATGGAAGGATAACGTCTGTATGGTGGTGGAGGAACCTCAGCATGAGGACGATGCATTTTGAGGCCATATGTGCCTTCTCCTTTTTTGGTTTCTGGATGACTAACATGATCAAGATCAAGCAGTTTTGGATGCATCTCGGGTCGAATTTCTTCAGACAGGCGGACTTAATTTTCTCTGTGTTGCTTAGTAATGTAAAACTCTTCTATATTTTTGAGCATTGTAATGGTCTCTAGAATTTTGAGCAATGTAATGGTCTCATGCTATGGTCATATGCTCTCGACAAACAGTTTTCTCCTCCTCTTCATGTTTACTCGGTTAATTCCTGGTGGCAATATCTGTTCTCTTGCTTATGTATCTAGTTCTTCCCTCACAAGGGATAGTTTATGTTATTTTGAGTGCCCTAAGGGGATGATTCCCGAGGTCTCGCCCCCTTGTATTTTTACTTTCTTTTACAGTTAATAGAATTAGCATTTGCCGAGAAAAAAAATAAAATAAAAAAAGATTTGGATGTATAAATATATGTCTCTTGTAATATTATTACATGTTGTTTCCTTCTAAACATGTACGAGAAGCATTTACAGTTGAAAGGGGTAATTCAACTAGGAATATTAATGTTATTTAAATGGAACGTAGAATGCTATGTCCATGAGTTAGCCATAAATGGAAATAGCATAAATTTATTCTAACGCTGCATATATGTCAAACGATACACCAATGTTGTGTATTTGACACACCTTTTTAGGAAGAATGGGTTTCACAATTTCCTGTAAGACATAATTTAGTAACTATTTACCCATTATAGGATATCTCCCCTGGTTTTAGATATACGTAACTAATTTAAAGAATTAACTATAAGGAATCAATTATCTGTGTTGTAGACCTTAGGTGGAAGAAACTAGAGTTTTTATAAAATTCCAAATGTTATAGGTGTCATTTTATTTTTAGCACTACACCCCTTAAATTATACAGTGAACAAAAATCGATATCTACTGATGAAGAGTACACAGGGGTGAGTCATATTTAATGCAAGGGTGTTGGCCTTGTGATTAGATAAACAATCACATCAAACCAGGTAATTCAAGGATCATATAGGAATCCACAAGAAATAAAATAACACCATTATCGAAACATTATTTACAATTGTATATTGATAACTAAGTCCAATCACAGGTCTAGATAATTAAATGCAGAAGCCTGTGTAATTTGATACCAGCTTAGATGGAGAATAGTTGTATGGGTGGAGTTCCCAAATTTGAGTATAAATACAAGGACACTAAATAGTTAAAGCAGACTTTGAGTTTGAAATTTAGTTACTTAAAAATAAAAATTTTAGAGAAGAAAGCATAAGTGTTATAAATAAAATATAGTACAAGCTAACTTTTGCTAGGAAGCTTGTATAACAATATCTGTTATGAGATACTTCAATATAGGAAAAAGACCACATAGATACATCTAAATGAAATGGAAATAACACAAGAGGTGTCCAAACCACTAGCCTAGCATAGAAGTGAGAAATAAACAGAGCCATAAGAATAAGGAATTCATATAAATCCATACATTTTGTAGCCATAACTTTTCATATTTGAAGGATTGACTACGAAAAAGTGATACATCACATTCATAATTATAGTATTGTAATCATACCAAGAAACCATATTTTTATATATGTAAATTACTGTATATACAGTCAACATTTTTCCATAAAACTTACAAGGCCATCTACCATAATATTGAAAATAAAAGAGGTCACATCGACATCAAGTGGAGGGTACATAAGCCACATCAAAAGGTTTTGGAACAATTTCAAAAAAAAAAAAAAACTTGAATTGGGTTTCAAATCACAAATCACATCATGCAAAAATCTAGTATTTGGAACCTAAGAAATGTACTTTGATAACGGCCGACCCGTGCCAAAGTGAATGACCATCAAGGGTGGAGGATTAAGCTGAAGTTCAGTTGAGCTCCCTCCCTATAGTTCTATAAATGTATTGACAACAAAACACCAAGTGGCGTTAGAAATCCACATTTGTTACAATAGGAAATTGGCAGAGTGAGTGGACTAGGGAGGTATAACATACCTATTGCAAGATATGCCAATAATCTCTCCGACCATAGACACACACAAAGCTTAAGATGTTAGAAAGTTGTTACAGGAATATAGAGGTAATCCAAGAATTACTGAAATATTAAATGCAGTCTCTGGACAACGAAGTACTAAGCTAAAGACTACATGACAAGTAAACACTAGAGAAAAATTGAACTATAGAAATCGTCATAATAATTTATGTGTTGAATCCAAAAGTACTTGTTGATAGTAAAAAATGACCTCATCAACATGTAAGGGAGACCACCCGATCAGAGCCCGAATTAAGCTCTTATCTGCTTGATGTAGTGGTCCAAACTCATTCAACTAGGTCCAAATACCCTCTCTCCTTGCTTACAATATGTCTATTACTTGAAAAGATAAAAGAGACGTCAGATCTGCCCTCTTACATAGCTCTTGCAAGAAAGTGATCCTTAAGCATAATTAATGGCTCAACCAAGTCACTCTAAACTCTGCACCTATATATGAGGACATCTAGAATGGAATAATTAAAACTTAATGTAGAACTAATCTAATATGAAACAAACATAAAATAAATCCTACATCTATCTCGATTGAAAGGATTAATACCCGTCTCAACTAAGAGTAAGATAAAAATAATTTTGGACTAGCTTTGAATTTGAAATAAAAATGAAGTCAATAAGCGAAGGAAATAGTTCCGAATTATTACTAGTTCAAGAAAGTATATGTATTCAGATATTTGATTAATAATCATCATATTTGTCATGCACATGCATATAAATTCAAATCAAATGAATTCAAACTAAAAAAATATGTTTTCATTAAGGAATTCTCATAAAACAATCATTATTTAAAACAAGATAAGCTTGATATGAGTTTTCTAAATAGTTAATAAGTATGTTGTGTTTACCTATTCAAATTTATTATTTAACTCGATAGAAATTAGATCCATCATTAAAAGGTAACTTTCAAATGATTTAAACAAGAACATATTAAATGAATTTACAATAGTGCAAAACTTAAAAAAAAACATACTTATCTTGATGAAGAATTGCATCAATTTTTATTAAATGCAGGTTATCGATCAACCTATAAGTTTAACAATAGTGTATAAGAATTAAAGATTTGATCAAAGGCTTCGAGTGTATGATATTTTCAGAAAATTTCATGATAGTACATTGAAATTTTGGATCTGAAATACATCTCTTTTAATCTCCACAAGTTTGGTCCAAACTACTTGATTCGCTACAAAAATTGCGTTCGTTACACTAGTGCAAAAATCCCTCTCTTTGTAGAGAATTTTCGCCCCAAGTTTTAGATCTAGATTCCTCCCTATTCATTCTCAAAACTGTTATTTTGTTTACAAAAATGAAAACTAAAAATGGAAATCTTTTGAAGTTGTTTCTTCCAATCCTATTTCTTATTCCTTGTTGGTCCCTTCTCATTGCTCCATATCTTCTTTTTTTTATCTCCTCAATTGTTCTCCTCCCAAGAAAAAATAAAAAATAAATTAAATTGCAAATCAAAATCAAAATTACCAAATCTGGGAAAATAAACTTCTCCAATCAAAATTCAGCTAAATAAATTAATAAAAAGAAGTCAAATATTTCTATTTATCCTTGTAAATATATTTTTTGTCAAAGGAAACAAAATCGAATGGATCTGCATTTAACAAAAGCTTTGGCCAAATGAACATACAAAAAGCTAAACTTAGACAATTAGTTTTGATTACAAATTCAGAGCTTATTTTTCTGCTAATTTTTAGGCTTAGTTAGTAATCAAATATGGTCATCCAACCACTTCATAAATATTCTCCATGATTTAATATTTCTAACGAGCCATCCTCGGCCTCATTTGGAGATATAAAGCTCAACATATGAGCCTCCAAAGTTGAAGTGTCAAAATTGACAGAATTATGGAAAAATGTTTGCATAGGCTAAAATTACGCTATTTTAATTAAAAAATCTATTTCTAATTAATTGTACAATTAAATTTAATTAATCATTAATTAATTGAAATTATTAAAGTAATTATATACATTTATAAAATTAATTATAAACCAATTAACTCATTTGTAAAAAAAAATTCCAATTATAAATTAATTTAAAATAAACTAATTAATATTAAATAGATTATTTATTTACAAAATATAAAAAATTGTCAGTGGCCTTTTTGGCTCAATATGTGAGACATGGTGAATAAATGGAGGGGATTTTATTATATATGATGAATGTGAGACATAAGATGGAGTAGGTTTTTGGAGGAAGTCTTTTCGGGTGTCATAAGGATTTCAAAGAATTTAAATTTTCGGAGATGATTAAAATTAGTGTTCCAAATTATCCTAAGCTATGAAATGTGATGTGTTGAGGTCCTGAGGAGGTGGTGATGTATTGGGAGGAAAATTTCAAAAGGGATCTAAAATGAATCTCTGAAAAGTTAAGTTCCAAAGGGATGCGGGATAAGTAAGGCTTCAGGAGGTATAAAGGGATTCTATAATCAGAGTTTCAGAGGTGAGTTATTTCAGAATGAGAACCCCTGAAATGGGAAGAGGCGTCGAGGTGTGATAAGAGGTGAGGTAAGAGGGAGGAGTTTCAAAGTTTGGAATTTCAGAAGATGATTTTGAGAGATGGAATTAAAAGGACTTACGATATGGAAAGCTTCCGAAATGAGGAGAGGGTGAGGTATGGTGAGAGAGGAGAGAAGGAGAGGAGGGCCATGTTGAGTGGGTCCCTCCCACTATCAACTATAACCACTTGATTTTCGGGATTTTATAAGTTTTTAACAATTGAAATTTAAATTAACTTTCGAAATTTGATAATCTATAATTTTATTGTTTTACAATTTTGCTGTGATGATTTTGTAGGATTATTAGCTAATAAAATAATAATTAATAAAAAATTATATATAATAAATGTCTACAATAAATTTTAAAAAAGTGCAATAATATAGATTTTGTACATTTTTTAGTCTTCACGATAAAAATAACAAAACTTCAGATAAATGACATTCACAAAGTGTGAGTGCAAATGAGATGGAACGAGTACCAATGGAAAGCTAGTAAAAAATTAAACACAATGAAGCAATAATAAAAATATGAATAAAATGAAAATCACGTGAAATTATCAGGCGATTAACCAAAAGAAAATATTAAAAATTTATTTAGCCAAAATTTATGAGAAAGGTCCCAATTATTATGGGGGTGTTGTGATTTTACCACAACAATGGTGACACAAGGGGAAGAACCAATTATCTCTGGTTAAATATACTGAAATTTTCTTTATCCAAAGTTTAAAAGGGAATTATTTTATTAAAACATCAAATAGTAAAACATTTCCAAGGGTTCAACATGAATCAATTAAGAAATATAGGTTCAAAAAGATAAGTACTCAAAGCAGACTCAGTTTAAAGCCTTAAATTTGAAATATGGCACATATCTAATATTTAAGATTACCTCGTATGAGAAATAGAAGAAGGTAAAAATAAGACTTTTTTTTAATAGAGCATATATCCATCAATATGAATAGTCTTTGACATTGCTTCACTGCTAGTGACCCTGGTCACTACTCAACGAAGTTGTCCTTAATGCCATACAAACATGGCCCCACTACCAGTGAGCGTCCATAGCCTTGATAGGTTTACTTGTATTTCTCATTCTTCCCCATTTGATCACCCTTTTAATAAGCACATTGTTAGCTATGTTTATGACGTATTTGAGTGGAAGGGGTGGGATGGTAAAATAAACTTAAGAAAAGGGATATGATACTTCCATAATGTTGACTTTTATATATTTCCATGTGATTATTCATTCAATCTTTTATAAAGTGGAGGTATGGGAGAGATCCATTGATTTAAACTCACGTCAATTCCTTTGTTGATAAGGATGAACTATATTACTTAGAAAGGATGCATGTTCCTCCATGGAAAATATTTAATGAAAGAGGGCTTAATATTCCATAAAAGTATCCCTGGAAGATAAATGAAACTCATTGAAATTGACAGAGTGAAAATTTCCAACGTATGCCAACCAATGTTGGGTGAAAACAATTTCTTCCAGATAAATCTTGGCGGGATCACCAAAACCAAACCATAACAATCGACAAAAAGGAAAAACAAATACAAACTAGAGTGAAAGGAGAATTGTCAAACTCAAAAATGTGAAACAACGAAAGGAAAGCTAGAAGAACATACCAAATTAAAAACAACACCAACAATACTAACTATAAAGATGTCTCAACAAATGTAAAATAAAAAAACCATGAGTGTGTTCATCTTATGTTGAGATTTTAGTGAATTTTATCTTGAAGAGATATAATAAATTAGGCTCTCAAATTGTAAGGGGAATAACATTCGTGAGTTGAAATTAAGCCAAATGTGAAGTACTTTCCTCCTGCATTTTCTTTTTTATTTTAAAACAAAGGCTACATGATGATATATGAACAATTTTAAACAAAAACGAGACTTGTGAAGCTGACTGAAACTTCAGGTATTCCCCAATTTAGCTGATTTGGTTAACACCATTACTACTCTTGAAAACTTAAAGGAAATCAACAAGGAGAATGAGCTCTAAATATGAGCTAGTAGAGGTGCAAAATAATTCTTGGAGACCTTCAAAACAAAGATATATATCAGCCAAACTAAAAACTAATCTGAAACAAAAGGAAAAGAGATTAAAACAATGAAAGTTGGCATATTGAAACTTACCATTTCAATAATTTCATTTAATTTTACCTGAGAAATGTGGATTTCTCCAATAAAAGATAACATCCTTTTTTTATTGGAATTAAAAGCATGAATAATTGGCTTTCAATGAAGTTTGCAATGAACCAAAATCATAATTTATTAAATCTAAATTAAAGCAAGCAGTGAAAATAGAAAAATGATGTCTCATGTTCAAGGAAACGGAAGTAAACCAAATCCATAATAAATAAAAATGGAGATGTGATTCTCAATCAATTGTAGCAGTAATCGTTCTCTTTATTTTTTAGATTTCATATCAACTCCAAGGTTTCCATAAAATTTTAGAAAATAAAGACCAAACTCCAAACTATGTAACTCTTATACATGTATCGAGAGGACTTGAATCCTTTTCATGATAAATATGGATCAATATTATAAAAAATAAGAAAACCACAAGAGAATTTAAATATTTATTTTCCATGATCCATTACATTTGTGTGTTTCAAATTTCCTAAACAACTACTACATTACCATAGTGGTTTCTCAAGAATGCCTTTTGCTTTCCCTTGTCACCCTTCTTCATTTGTTGACATGTTGGGGACTTGAACCTCTATTATATCATTTTAAGTGAAAAGATGTCAGACCACGAGATACTTTCCACGTTCGATTTGAGAGTGGAAATATTAGGAATGGAATTGAAATAAAGTTACGATATTACAATGTCCCAAAATAGAGAAGCCCGATATAGGTAATATGAGTTATAAAGTTCCGATATAAATATTTTATCATACAAAAGTTTTTTTGGAAGTTCATTTCTTGTAATTAAAAAAAATGATTTTACGATACACTAGACGCTTGGTTTAATATGATTTGTTAGCAATATTTAAATATAAAATAAAATGTCTATCAGGAAACTAAATTTTGGTACGTTCACATCCCATCAAAATTTTAAAAGAGGTCCAGACGTGGAAGGTGTCGATAAATTATGTGCTATAGGTAAGATCTTCATTAAACAAGGTTTCCAAAATACAAATTCCTTGATGGACAAAATTCTAATAAATAGAGCTGCTTTATACACATTTTCTACAGAATTCCTTTATGGAAGTATAATTGAATTTCACTTCCAATATAAGAAGTCCAAATTTATAGAATTCTTGAATATTAAAGTAAAGCGTCGGGAAGCAATATATCAGAACACGAGCAGTTTGTAACTTTTCACAAATAAAAATTACGTTATTAAATATACTTGATAGTGAGTTATTTTTAATGTATGACATGGGAATATTGTCATTTTAGTACATCGGACATTCAAATATTGGAGGTAAACAATTTTGAAATATTTTTATAAAATAGCTCCAATAAATTTCGTTCTGATAAGAAAATAACTTAATTTTTTGTGAAATTGATTTGAAGAGCACTTATATTTGTGTGTAAAAATAAGCTTCCAAGAAAAGGAGTCTGAGATGGAAAGAGGAGAAAATGAAATCTTGGGAAGAAAATTACACTTATTTACAAGCTAATATGGAAAATATTTCTCGTAAATCCTTTAATTGAGAAAAAAGGAAACCTAAGATTAATATCGAACAAAAATCTGCTATAAAAAACTCATACAAAAACAACTTAATATGAATTTACGATATTTCAAGACTGATGAATTTGGGCAGACAAATAAAATAGACCTCGTGGAACTCAGGAGGAAAAATTCATAATATGGTTTTCAAAATAAAATTCCAAAATAATACAGACCTAAGAGTCAGGTAAATGAATATAGTGCAAAGACTCAAATCAAATTCAGCTGATGTAATATTTGGAATGGGAAAAGGTGGATAGGCGCACTTTTACAACTGCTACAAATGTTATATGTGTGGGTTTCCTTTGCTTATGGGCGTTTTTTAATTTAACATTTGAAATCCATGAAGTTGTATACCCACAGTAAATCTGAATGAGGAGTCAAGAATTCTATTTCAGCTGGATCCATGAGAGGAAAAATATGATTATTGACTCATATCGCTAAATTTGAAAAAAATGACAAATGTAGAGAAGCATTAATAGAGAGCATAAAGAAGTATTTCAGATGAGAAAGCAGATA
Source organism: Pinus tabuliformis (assembly GCA_031772625.1). Lineage (NCBI taxonomy): Eukaryota > Viridiplantae > Streptophyta > Pinopsida > Pinales > Pinaceae > Pinus > Pinus tabuliformis. The sequence continues at coordinate 1,385,767,043 of CM062820.1, read as the reverse complement.
CTTCCCTAAATAAGTTCATAATTTAGAGAAGGTTGGTTTCTCACTTTATTCTTCTATGTGTATCATTAAAATGAGAAGAAAACATAAAACAACAAACTAAACTAATGCTGCTCCTAACTGAATATAAGGAAACATGACTAAGTATAACCATACTTCCAATGAAACCATTTAAGCATTTTATTTCATGTATGTATGTACAAATTAGACAATATTAACCAAAATATAATTATAGTAAAAACAACCAATATAAATCTGAATTCAGTACGTACACTAATTGTTAACATATTTATTAAAAACAATTTATTTACAATCATCTTCTCTTGAAAAGTTTCCTCCAACCAAATCACTATGGGATCATAAAAATAAGGATGAGTAGTTGATAGAGAATGGAAGAGATTACATGAAAGAGAGGTTGAACAATCATCAAATAAGTCATTAAAAATCTTTTGTGAAAATTAAGATTCCAAACAAATTTTAAATGGATCAATGAAGTGTGGGTAGAGGCTTATTGCATATATCATAAGGTAATCAATTGGGTTATATAGTTGGTGATATTAGATCAATGCACTCATATGCACTATAGAAGGAAAATTAAGATGATAAGATATGACCATCATATGGAATTGGAGGATCAAAAGCTCTTGATGGTTATGATTTAAATTTTGTCATCCACATTCTAGTAATGGAAATTCCAAATTTTCAACATTTTATTATTCAATATACCAGTAAATGACAAATAAGGACTGGAAAATGCAAGTAGAAAAAAAATCTAAAATCAAACAAAATTAATGAAGGAAAAACAATAAAATCAACTAATAATTCACACTAATCTTACAATTAATGTTACAGCACAATTGTGATTGATTTTAAATAAATTTCCTTCTTACAAGAACTAGCCAAGGTAGTACAATTAGAATGATCCTCAGCATCAACTTGTGGAAGAGGGAAAGATTCAAGACTATGAATAGGAGTGATAACTTGATCATCATAAGAATCATAATTTGGGACGGATTCTTGAATGATGAAATCACGACAATGATTAAATGTTTGAAAATGAGAATTTTTGGGCATAGTTTCTAAATTAAAGTTTTCTTCATTCTCAAATATGATTTGAATTTGATCATGATGATTTAATGGAGAGAAGGATAAATAAATATCCTCAAAGTCAAAGTATTCATCACAAACGACTTCATGACATTCACTAGAATCCTCTTCACTCCCATATGATGCATCAAAAGAAGGAGTATGGAGCACATTTCTAACAATCTTAGAAGAATCATCATTGAATGATTCTCCATCTTGATAAAAACTAATAGGCAATTCATTTAAATCAGTCTCTCTATTTTCTGGAACAACATTAATGCAAATAGGGGATGAATTACTACCACCAAAAATATCGAGATAAAGGATAAGATGAGAGTTAAAAATTATGAACCTGAAAAATATGTCTATTTATAGATTCTTCTGTGTCGTCTTCATTACAAATTTCAGATTCCTGATCATTCCCTTGGTTGTTTATGTTTTCTTGAATAATGTTGTTCGATTTACTTACATTTTGTATTTGATCAACATGATCATATTTAGATTTTTTTGCAACTAATTGCAAATTATTGAAATATTCAATTTATAATTGTGCTTACCAATTTATAAAATGGTTTTCGGAATTTATTTATGTTGATTTTTAAATTTTTAAGAAGCTAGTTCTTCAAATAGGTTGTTAGTATCTTCTTGCAATTGATTATGAGAACCTTCCAAGCTTTGTGATAGTGATTCATTAATATGTGGGAGTGCATAAAAGTGATTATCAAAGTTGTAGGAAGTGTACACCAAATGAAGGAATGTATCTTACATGGAAAAGGAAACTTCATCATTATTAGTATGAATCTTCATATCATAAATTTTTATCATGTTAATAAAATATGAAGAAGATTTGTCAAAGCTTGAAATTGTTTCATGTGGATAAGGAATGCAAGGAAGGGAAAAAAATATTCAAACCATTCCATCAATTCAATATCTAAAGGTTCATATTAAAGTTTTAATCTAAATAAAATTAATCAAAATTTAATGGTAAAATCTATGAAATACTCATGTTCAAACCTTTGTAAATATTCAAGTTCATCACACACCTTTTCATAATCACAACTGTCAGATTCATAAAGGAAATTTGTGATCAATTGATCGCAATTGTGGATAGAGGAACCTGGAAGAGATTCACACATTCTTTTGGCTTTTCCTCAAATTGTAAGTGTAAAAATTATGCATAAAATACCTTCATTAATATCATGCATAGTAAAATTTGTAAAATTTCGAAAAACCATAAATCATGACCAAATGCAGAAGCATTACTCTTATCATTAAATTTTATTTTTGATAAATGTCTTACTATTTCTAGTGGAGTATTGGTGGATGCACATCCAAAGATACAACTCCAAATGGGAAGTTTGTAAGGATCCATTATGATTAAATTAAAACTATCAAAGAAAACAAGTGGTCATGCCCTCCTTCTAGCACCAAAAATGGTGATAGTAAAAAATGATCTCATCAACATGTAAGGGGGACTACCCAGTCACGTTAGAAAATTATATATTACAAAGCAATGGAACACATAAAAATTTTGTAGAAATATAAACACAAAAAACAAATAAAACAAGAGAGATGCGGATATATCGGGTTTAACAAATTGGGCTACGTGCACAGAGAAATAGTTGTTCCTTCCTTTTATATAATCTAGCAAAATGAAGAGATACAACCTACAGCAGATCCGTTGTAATTCCCTCTTCACTCCCACCCAATCTCCTATCTCTTTCTTACTAGGAATACACCTCTACATAGACGCAATACAATTCCCTCATATATATCAAGGGGTTGCCTTATAGGGAAACAAGTCCTAAATTAAACGTAACTTATACCATCATATTTCTTCCTAATGAACGCCCCAGATTGACTACAAAATTACAACATTTTAGAAGGAAATTTTACATCTATTTTTAGCTTCGAGGGCAATACCCCCAATCCCCCGCCAGGGGGGACTCCAAATAATCATCGTTTCCCGCCACCCAGACCCCCCTGATAGTGCATAAAAATAGGTATCATTTCTTCCATATTGCAAAATGGGGTCCAATGCAGTGATACCTCTGAATAAAGAAGATAATCAAGCTCCATACCCAATAATCTATCACTTGGAGACTGATTATAGTAACTCCACCAATTTCTTGCTTTGTTGGACAATGACTCCACTTTGGACTTGGTTGTTTCTCATCTTCATCATCATTCATGAAGGCCAATTGAAACTAAGTAGAATCTTAGTTTCTCACTGGTTATAACTTTTGTTAACATATCTGTAGGATTCTAGCTAGTGTGTATCTTTTCTAGCTTCAATTGTCCATCTTCCAACAATGATCATATGAAATGGTACTTGAGTTGTATGCGTTCTATCTTGTAATGAAATGTGGAGTTCCCTGCAAGATGTATGGAACTCTAGATGTCATTGTGTAACCTGCCCAACTCTTGCTTCTTACCCAATTCATCCAGAATACTTTGTCACCAAATCATTTCTTTACCAGCCTCTGTAGAAGCAACATAATCTGATTTCGTCATTGAAAGTGCAACAACGCTTTGCATTTTGAAATCCAGCTAACAGTTATTCCACCTACAGTAAACACAGACCTTGTGGTGCTCCTCCTGTTATCTCTATCACCCAGCATATCTGCATCGACATATCCCTATAGAGAAATGTTTGAACCAGCAAAGCACAATGCTTGATTTGTGGTACCTCTCAAATACCTGAGAATCCACTTCACCACCATCCATTGTTATTTTCTTGGATTGGTCATGTACCTACTTACAACTCCCACTACATATGCAATATCAGGCCTTGTGCAGACAATTGCATATATTAAGCTTCCAACTGTTGATGCATATGGAACTTCAGACATATAAGTCATTTCTTCCTAAGCCTTGGGTCACATCTCCTTACTTAGTTTGAAATGGCTAGCAAAAGGTATAGTAACTAGTTTTGTATTATGCTTATTAAATGTTTTCAACACCTTATCTATGTACTCACTCTGAGACAATGTTAATTTTCGATTCTTCCTATCTCTAGTTATTCTCATACCAAGGATTTGTTTTACAGCACCCAAATCCTTAATTGAAAATGAGTTTGCCAATTTTATTTTGAGCACATTTATATCTTGCATGTTAGAACCTACAATAAGCATGTCATCTACATATAATAACAATATAGTATATCTACCATTATTTTTCCTTTCGAGATAAACACAATCATCAAAGTGACATCTAGTATAACCTTTTTTAGACATAAACCTATTAAATTTTAGATACCACTGCCATGGAGCATGTTTTAAGTCATAAAAGCTCTTCTTCAACCTACACACTAGTTTCTCCTTCCCTTTTACCTCATATCCTTGTGGTTGTTGCATATATATATCTTCCTCTAAATCCCCATGGAGAAAGGTTGTCTTTACATCTAACTGCTCGAGATGCAAACCTTTAGTTGTTACTAGACTTAAAATAGTTCTGATTGAAGTCATTTTAACGACAGGAGAAAATATCTCATCAAAGTCTATACCCTTTTTCTGTGAAAAACCCTTCACCGCAATGTTAGCTTTATACCTTTTTCTACCTCCATCTTCTTCCTTCAACCTGTAAACCCATTTATTCTACAATTTTGTTTTACCTATAGTTAACTTGACTAAGTCCCAAGTTTGGTTATATGCTAAGGAGTCCATCTCTTCCTTCATGTCTTGCTCCCACTTCTTCTTGGTTTCTACCTGCACTGCTTCTTTATAACATTCTCCTTCACTAGAATTAGTCAACAATAAATAATATAGTGACGGAGAGTATCATTTATGGGGTCTATTTATCTTGGTAAATCTTTTAACACCACTTTCAGGAGTTTGAGGTGCTTTTTGTTGTTGTTGTTGTTCTGACTGTTGATCATTATGATTTTCAGGCACCTTCACTTTTTCTGTGATCTCATCAAGTATTGTGTATTCTTTGTTTTCTTTTTCATGTTTCCTTTCCTACACCTGATCCTTATACAAAAACTTTTCATTGAATATGACATCTCTTCTCCTTATGATTTTGTTATTCTCTATTATGAAACTAGCTCACAAAAAGATAGAAAAGAAATATCAATGCCTTAGAATTCATCCTCTTCGAGGGGGCAACCTCCTTTACATTACACAAATGAACAATTCTTGAATGATACAAATGACAAAACCTCCTTTCTATATATAGGAGTCTAAAGGGTCGCAATATAACCAAATTTTACCTAACAATAATAATATAAGGGCACAAAAATAACAATAGTGGGCTTCTATGGGGCACAATAATAACAATACGGGGACAATATGGGCACAACAATAACAATAAGGGATACAATGAAAATAGTAACAGGGGAATCACTAATATTATAGGGACCTAACATGACCCTATCCTTCAAAAAATTGTTGTCCTCAATGCTTGAGTAGTTTTGGATGCTTCTGTATAAAATTATCATCCTCCCATGTGGAATATTCAACAAGTAAGTTCTTCCACTTGATGAGATACTCTGAAATTGATCGATTTTGTAGTTGTCAAATTCTTGTTTCTTTGACTGATTTTGGTTAGAATATTATTTTTCCTTCATTATCAAGTTCTAGCAATATTGTTTGAACCGGGAGCTTATCACCTATAATCTTCTTTAAGCATGACACATGTAAAACTCGATGCACTTGGGAAGCTACAAGAAGCTCCAATTTGTATGCCATAGTACCTATATTTTGCAACATCTTGTACGGAGCATAATACTTTGGTGATAATTTATTATCCTTCTTAGCTTTCTTGTGGGACATTTTTTTATATTGTTGTAGTCGTAGGAATACCCAATCACCTAGATCAAAACTTATTTCGCTGCGATGTTGATCTATCTATTGTTTCATTCTATTGTGCGCCAAGGTTAGGTTATCCTTTAAGAGTTGGATAATTTGTTTTTGATCCTTGATGTGATCTTCCACTGCTTCAACCTTATAATTTTCTCTTCAATATGATGTGATGGATGGTGGATGATATCCATAAAGTGCCATAAATGGGGTCCTTTTTGTTGCAGTATGGAAGGAAGTGTTATACCACCATTCAGCCAAAGGCAACCATTTGACCCATTATGTATGTTTATGAAATACAAAGTAACAAAGATATCCTTCCAAACATTTGTTTACTATCGTAGTTTTCCCATTAGATTCAGGATGATAAGATGAGCTATGAGATAACTGAGTACCAAGACAAGAAAATAATTTTGTCTGAAAATTTCCAGTGAAAATGGGATCCGTGTAGCTTACAATAATCTTTGGGTTTCCATGCAACTTTTGAATTGTTTCCATAAATGAAGTAGAAATTGTACTCACTTTAAATGGATGAGATAATGCACAAAAATGTGCATACTTGGTAAGTCTGTCAACTACCACCATGATTACACTCTTTCCTTCGGACTTGGGTAAACATGTGATAAAATCCATTCAAACTTCCTCCCAACGTTGGCTTCGAATGGATAAAGGTTGTAATATACCTAGGGTCTTAATTTTTTCAAATATATTTTGTTGGCAAACCAAACATTCCACCACAAAATTTTGCATATCCGATTTAAGGCCATCCCAAAAAAATTCCTTCTTAACCCTCTGGTAAGTTTTTAGAAATCCTAAGTGCCCTCCTAAGGGAGAGGTGTATAATTCCCCAAGAATATTTTGTTTGAGTTTGGAATTCTTACATAGGTATAACCAATCTTTGTACCATAACGAATGATTTTTCCAGCTAAATGTATCATATGTACTGGGATCTTGTTGTATCTTTTGAATGTGTGCCTACACTTCTTTTTCATTCTTCCGTTCATCCACTACTTCGTTTATCTAATATGGTTGGATAATAGAAATGACACAAAGAAATTATTCGACATCCTCATCCTTTCTCGAGAGTGCATCCGCCACAACATTTTGCTTCCCTTTTTTGTAGATGATTTCAAAGTCATAACGCAACATCTTTGTGACCTATTTTTCCTACTCTTCTGAAGATAATCTTTGTTCTAAAAATTATTTAAGATTATCATGATCTTTTTTTACCTTGAAGTGTCTTTCCATTAGGTAGGGTCACCATTTCTTAAGTGCATGTACTATTGCCAACATTTCCTTCTCATAAATAGCTATGTAAATACTTTCCTTTGATTGGATGACTTACGAAATCAATGGGTATTTATTCTTGCATTAAAGCAACAACAATTCCATTTCCTGAGGCATCACATTCCACAATAAAGGTTTTTGTGAAGTCCGGTGTAGCTAAAATCGATGGTTGGCACATTTCCTCTTTAAGATGTTCAAAGGCCTTCGTTGCTTCTGGAGTCCATGAAAATGCATCTTTCTTCAATCATGTTATTATAGGTGCTACTATTCTCCAATAATTCTTAACAAACTTGTGTTAATACCCTGTCAACCTGAGAAATCCTCATAGATTGTTTATGGATGTGGGGATTTTCCATTCCTTAATGGTTTTAATTTTACTAGGGTCTACCTTAACACCTTTGTGAGATACAATATGACCCAGATATTCCACCTCTTGTACTCCAAAGAAACATTTGGAGCTTTTTGCATATAAATTTTTCACCCCCAAAAGTTTGAGCACCCTGTCAACATGTTGAACATGATCCTTCCAAGACTTGTTGTATATTACTATATCATCAAAAAATACTAACAAAAATTTTCTAAGGAAGGGTTTGAAAATGGAATTCATCAAACCTTGAAATGTAGAAGGTGAATTAGTAAGGCCAAAAGGCATGACCAAAAATTCATAATGACCCTGATGAATTCTAAATTCTGTTTTTGGAATGTCTTGAGTCTTCATTCTGATTTGATGATATCCTGAATGAAGATCCAACTTGGTGAAGTAAATTGATCCATGCAATTCATCCAATAATTCATCAATGATAGGAATGGGAAATTTATATTTAATTGTGAACTTGTTCAAATCCCTATAATCTAGACATGTGCCATGATCCATCCTTCTTGTGAACCAATACTACTGGAGAAGAGAAAAAGCTTTGACTAGCTTGAATTATACCAGCCTCTAGCATTTCTGCAACCATACATTCACTTTCACTCTTTTGGACATAGGGATATCTATAAGGCCTGATGTTTGGAGGAACACTTCCTAGAATCAAATGAATAGCATGGTCATGATCACAAATAGGTGGGAGGATTTTGGGAGTCTCAAATACCTTGGAATGATTTTCCAAGACTTTTCAAAGATCTAGAGAAATAGGCAATTTCGATGTGGGAGCCTCTACTGAACATAATTGTGATATTATGCCTCGTTGTTCTTTCTTTAGATGTTTTGTCATTCCGTTAGAGCTGATTATCTTTCCCGGTTTCCCTACTATACCCCTTAATTCAACTTCCTCTCCTTCTGAAGAAAATTTCATGAAATGTTCTTGAAAATCAAAAGCTATTGTACCCAAGGATTGTAGCCATTGGACTCGTAGTACAACATCAGCACCACCCATTGGAATGGAAAGCATTGGGCTATACAATACATATTCTCTCATGCATATCTTGATATTATGGCACTTTCCTGAGCAAGTTATGGTTCCTCCACTTGCAACCATCACTTGACACACTAGTGCTAGATATAGGAAGCAATTTAATTCCTTGGCTATCTTACGATGAATAAAATTATGGGTGCTGCCCGAATCAATCAAAACTATTACCTTTTTCTTCTTGATATGCCCTTCTATCTTGATAGTTTGAGGAGTGGTAATTCTAGCCAATGCATTACAAGATATGGTCAGATACATTTCTTCTTTCTCTGGGGTTTGTTACTGGTGTATAGCCTCCTCTTTTGATGTTTCTTCTTCCTTTTCTTCCCGCTCTTCACAATCTATGTAAATTAATTTCTTCTCGGCACACTTATGACCTTTAGTGTAATTTCTATTACAATTGTAACAAAACCCTTTTGCTCTTTTTTCTTCCAATTGTTGTGGTGTCAACCTTGAAGGTTGTGGATGGCTAGGGGCAACAAAACTTCCATGTTTATGATTGTGAGTGATAGGCTTCCTTGTTTACATAATTTTACTTTCCATTTGTCTTTCCAACCTGAATGCCTTCTCCAATGAATCAAGTTCCCAAAGGTGAACCTCATGTTGGATGTTATCCTTTAAAGTCTCTATGAACACATCAATCCTATGGTCCTTTGGAATATCTTTTACCCTTATATTCTATTTTTGGAAATCCTCAATTTTTCTTGATCACTGAACCCTTTTGTTTGAGATATATCAATTGGCTAAAAAAAGTGTTTCTTATTGTATCAAAATAATGTGCTACCATTTCTTCTGTAAAATTTTCCAAGTGAGAATTTGTTTACTAGAGAAAATCCATCAATACTGTACAAACTTACTTGGTTCCAAATATTATATTGCAATGCGTAGCTTTTCTATGTTTTGGACATTATGGAGATCGAAAAATTGCTCCATTTGTAGTATCCATGTTGCAGGATCCTTGCCATTAAACTTCCTCATATTGATCTTTAGAACATGGTGGTTCATCGAGCCAACATTAGAGTCTATGAAATCATGATTAACATTTATTTTTTTCTCATCATGTTTTTCCATTACTACCCTTTGGCCATTAGTAAGAATTTCTTGTAGAAATTTTTTCAAATCTTCCATCTAAGCTTCCACGTCATTCATCTTAGCTTCTACGACTTTCTTTAAACCATCCATCTTAGCTTCCATGCCATACATCTTAGCTTTTGCATACTTCTTTAAACCATCCATCTTAGCTTCTGTTACTTTTTGTGCGAGTGAAATCTGTTGCACTTGGTCTCTTAATTTCGATATATCATGTCACATTTCCTTCTCTTCTTCATGAGTCATGCTTGAGATTTCAGCAAGGATAATTTTAGGGGCGAATGTTCGCCCTTTGGCGAAATTAAGGGGTTTTAAATTTTTAGTGGGCGAATATTTTGTATCATAGTACATTTTTACAAATCACCTCAAATAGCCCACCTTATTTTAAGGGAGAGGGTAAAAAAGGTAAATTTAGCCCTTGAAATTAGGACTTACAACCTTCCATTCGCCCATTTTCATTCGCCCATTTTCAAGAATAGGTTTTATTTAAGTGAATCCTATGGGCCAAATACCATATTTATAAAAGAGGTATGGTAAATTAATAAAAATATAAATAAATGAGAGGTATGGTAAATAAATAAAACATTTTTTATATTTACTCCATAAGTCACCTTATATACATGTAAGGGTGTAAACAAATAAAAATATAAGTAAAGTGGAGGTATGGTAAATAAATAAAACGTCTTTTTATACTTACGCAAAAGGTATGGTATATAAAAAAAAATATAAATAAACTAGACGTATCGTAAATAAATAAAACCTCTTTTTATATTTAGTCCATAACCCCTCTTTTTATATTTAGTCCATAACCCTCGTTCTATTTATGAAGGCTCAAGAAATAGGTTTTATTTAAGTGAATCCTATGGGCCAAATACCATATTTGTAAAAGAGGTATGGTAAATTAATAAAAATATAAATAAACCAGAGGTATGGTAAACAAATAAAACATTTTTTTATATTTACTCCATAAGTCACCTTATATTTACGAACACTCAAAAAATGGGTTATATCTAGGTGAAACCTATGGCCAAAATACTATGGGACAAATACCATGGACTAGATTGTTATTAATACCATGCAAAAAACCATTATTAACCCTAATATTAGAATCAATAAAAATAAATATGGCGCATGGTATTGACCCATGGTATTCACCAAAATGGCACATGGTATTGACCCATGGTATTCACCTGGAATGTAGCCTATTTAAATGGGGGAATTAAACCAGCATGTAGCCTATGCTAAGATTCACTAGGACTTTACAAAGTTTTATTATTTAGTGAAAGACTTGCCAAGACATTACAAGATTTTATAATTGAGTAAAATATTCGCCATGCCTGGTGAGAGATTCGCCAAAAAATTATATATACATATTATATTATTGGTAAAATCGCCTTCCATTTTTCCTATATACCATGGAGATTCGCCCATTTATTATATTTATAAATTTAGGGGGGGTTCTTAAAATTTTCCCTGGATTTCAGGTTGTTTACTAGGTATTTCCATTTCCTTTCTTTGGGGAATCAATTACTGATAATAATGCTTCACTATTCCCTTTGAATTCCTTCAAACTAATTTTTCAAACCAAACTTATGCAAATATTTAAAAAAAACTGCACACCTTTTTTCACTTTGTACAAGCTCGATATGGAAACGACTCTAACTCTGTAATTTTGGATCTCCATGGTCTGAAATTGTGACTTGTAGTATCTCTTTGTGCCCTCTTTAAAATTCCACCAGTCTGATTAGAACTGGATTCTCCAAGAAAGAGTTATTCCCCACCTCCCAAGATGGACTCTAACTCTGTAATTTTGGATCTCCATGGTCTGAAATTGTGACTTGTAGTATCTCTTTGTGCCCTCTTTAAAATTCCACCAGTCTGATTAGAACTGGATTCTCCAAGAAAGAGTTATTCCCCACCTCCCAAGATGACCTGCTTATATACTTTTTCAGTAGAGTGAAATTGTACGAAGTGCCACGTGTTTCTATTTCAACCTTCAGAGCTTAAAACAATACATAGAAAAGTATAGTCTGTCTTCTTTTTGTAGCTTCTTACAAAATTTCAATCTGATGCTCAGAGAGAAAGTTATGATGATCTTTCCAAAGTCACTTGCTTATAATGTAATTCCAAAGTATGCAAAAATCCTAACTTCCGCAGATTATATCTCCGAACATGTAGCAAGACAAGGTCTGAAATTGAGATCTGAGGTTCAGACTGATTTCTTCTCAAATGGGTTTTTTTTTTAACTTCTTAAACTTCGTAGCAAAAACTTTATAGTGAAAATGCCATGATGAACTCATTAGAGCAGTGAAACCCTAGAATCCAAAGCTCTGATACCAAATGTTATGAAACCAACTCACAAAAAGATAGAAAAGAAATATCAATGCCTTAGAATTCAGCCTCTTCGAGGGGGCTACCTACTTTACATTACACAAATGAACAATTCTTGGATGATACAAATGATCAAACCTCCTTTCTATATATAGGAGTCTAAGGGGTCACAATATAACCAAAGCCGACCTAACAATAATAATATAAGGGCACAAAAATAACAATAGTGGGCTTCTATGGGACACAATCATAACAATATGGGCACAATAGTGGCACAATGATAACAATAATGGATACAATGATAATCATAATGGGGAATCACTAGTATTATAGGGACCTAACATTTTCATAATCCTAAAAGAGATAACCAAAATCATTAACACCATATCCAATTAAGGTACATTTCTTTGATTTTTCCTCAAGATTTGTTCTATTTTCTTTATTAATGTGGACAAAGGCTTCACAACCAAAAGTATTTAAAAATTAGTAGTTTACCCTCTTACTTATCCATGCCTCCTCTGGAATACCACCATCCAAGGAACTTGAAGGCCCTTTGTTTATTAGATAAACAACACTATCTACAACATCTTCCCAAAATTGTAAAGGAAAACCTGCATGCAATCTCATCCACCTTGCACGCTCCATGATTTTCATGTTAATCCTTTGTGATACACCATTTAATTGTGGTCTTCTTGTAACTATCTTCTCTCTATGAATTCCATTCTCTGAATAGTACCTATCAAACTCTTTGCTGCATATTCACCTCCATTTTTTGATTTAAGACACTTCAACCTTTTTCCTGTTTCATTTTCAACCAAAGCTTTCCATTTATTGAAAGTATTAAATACATCATATTTATTTTGAATACAATAAATCCAGGTTTTTATGGTTGCATCATTAATAAAAGTAACATAATAATGAGAACCACCGAGGGATGATACCTGAGAAGGTTCCCATACATCTGTATGCACAAGCTCTAATTTTTCACTCTTCTTTTCTTTCTTAACTCTGAGGACTCTGACTCTCTTTCATTTTCCATAAACACAATTCTCAGAGAATTCCAAATCAACATGCTTCAAACTTGGCAACAAATTTTTTTAGTGAAGAATCTGCATCCCCTTCTCACACATGTGCCTGAGCCTATGATGCCACAATGTCATATTTGTAATTGTAGAGGTTAAAGCATTAACAAAATTCGAAATAATAGTGCATAAATACAATGCACCAACATTTTCTGCTTTTGCTATTACCAGGGCCCCTTTAGTGACCTTCCAGGTTTTATCTGTAAAAGTAGTTACACAACCTTCACCTCCCAACTGCCCTATTGAAATTATATTTTTCTTCAAATGTGGAACATGCCTTACCTCCTTCAACAACCATTGATTTCCATTCTGTTGTTTTATAAAATCTGTACTCATTCCATTGATTTTACAGGTTTTATCATTACTGAATCGAACCTTTCCAAAATCTTCCTGAACATAATCATGAAAATGTTTCCTATTAGGTCTGGCATGGAATGAGGCCCCTAAATCTACAACCCAGGCATCAATAATATTTTCTAATGAAATAATCAAAGCATCTTGCAACAGATCACCGACCACATTGGCTTCATGATTGTTTTCTTGTTGCATGTATCCTTATTTTCCCTTCCGAGACATGCAGTCTCTCTTCAGGTGTCATTTTTCTCGCATTTCTAGCATACTATCCCCGATCTGGACTTGGATCTACCTTTCCTTGACTTACTGCGATATCCTAGGTTCTTTCTTCTTTCCACTTTTATTCCCCTAGTCTCTGAAATCAAAGCATTACTTGATGTCTTACTCAAGATTTTCCATTGCATTTCCTTGCTAAGGATTGCACAAACAACATCATCAAACTTTAAAGTACTAGATGCAGAGACACAGTTACTGATGGCCACAACTAAACTATTCCAACTTTCTAGTAATGAGCATAGAAATAACAGAGCCCCAACTTCATCATCAAAAGTTACCCCAACAAAACTTAACTCACTGGTAACTATATTAAATTCATTTAAATCATCAGCAACAAATCCACCTTCTGACATCTTCATATTAAGTAAATTCTTCATAATAAATACCTTATTTGAGGCCGAGGGTATTTCATATAGTTTGGCAAATTCTGACATTAAAAACTCTATTGTCATTTCCTTTGAAATATTAAATGCTACCGACATGGCTAGGCACTGTCATATTGTTCCAACTACCTTTCTGTCGAGAATATCCCATTCTGTATCTATCATACTTGTTGTCTCTTTGTCTTTCGGTTCAATGGTAGGTACAAATATTTCTGATATAGATAATCTTCCATCTGCATCTTCCATAGCTGGTAGTTTTGGCCGTTAAATTTTTCGACCCTAAACCTACCATCTTCCGCCATTTCTCCCACTCGAACCAAGAACCCTTCTCTCCTGTGAGTTTATAAGCCAAATATACCTTTGGCTCTAATACTAGTTGTTAGAAGATTATATATTACAGAGAAATGGAACACATAAAAATAGTGCAGAAATATAAACACTGAAAACACATAAAAGAAGAGAGACATAGATATATGTGGTTCACCCAATTTGGGCTACGTCCATGGAGAAACAACCAATCCTTCCTCTTATATTATCAAGCAAAATGAAGAGATACAACCTACAACAGATCCATTGTAATTCCCTCTTCACTCTCACACAATTTTCTCTCTCTTTCTCGCTCAGAATACACCTCTACATAGACACAATACAATTCCCTCATATATAGCGAGGGTTCTCCTTCTAGGGGAAAAAACCCTAAATTAAACATAATTTCTACCATAAGATTTCTACCTAATGAACAGCCCAGATTGACTACAAAATCACAACATGTTACAAGGAAATTTTACATCTATTTTTGGCTTCGAGGGTGTTGCACTCGATCCTTCGCTAGGGGAGGCTCGAAATAATCATCGTTGCCCCCCCTTGGAGCCCCCTGGCAGTGCCATAAATGGGCTGAATTGCACCACATTAGGAAGTGGGGTCCAATGCAGCGATACCTCTGAATAAGGAATATAATCAGGCTCCACACCCAACAAGTCAGAGTCCCAATTAATCTCTTATTTGTTTGGCGTAGTGGTTCTGACTGGTTCAATTGGGCTAAGTTACCATGTCTCCTTGTTTGTTGGCTTATACTATGTCTATTACTTTACAATAGAAAAGAGACATCAAATTTTCCCTCTTACATATCTGTTGCAGGAAAGTGATCCTTAAGCTGAATTAATGGCTCAACCAAGCCACTCTATAGTATGCCCTTGTATAACATGACTTCTACAGTGAAATAATTAACAATAAATGTATATCTATTCGAATATGAAAGAAACAAAAGATAAATCCTAAACATATCTTGATTGAAAGAAGGATTACTCCCTTGCTCAACCAAGAGCAAGGTAAAAAGAGATTTGGACCAACTTTGAATTTGGAATCAAAATGAAGTTTGTAAGCGAAGGAAATAGTTCCAAGACTTATTACTAGTTTAATCAAGCATATGTATGCAGCTATCTACTGAATAATCGTCAGATATTTGGTGCACATACATCCAAATTAAAATAAAATGAATTCAAACTAAATGGAATATGATTTCATTAAGGAAATAGTTCTCAGAAAACAATCATTACTAAAACCAATATAAACTTGACATGAATTTGCTAAATAGTTAACAAGTATGTCATGTTTTTTTTTTTTCTTCAGTAAGAACAAGTATGTCATGTTTATCTACTCAAATTCATTATTTTACTTGATAACAATTAGATCCATAATTAAAATATAGTTTTTAGATGATTTAAATAAGTGTATATTAAATGCATTTACAATAGTGAATAACTTTCAAAAAAACATACTTATTTGGATCAAGAATTGTATAAAATTTTATTAAATGTAGGCCATCAATTAGGCTCTACCTCTGACAATAGTGTACAAGAATTAAAGATCTGATCAAATCCTTTGAGTGCATGAAATTCTCAGAAAATTTCATGATAGCATGAAATTTTGGAGCTAAAATACATCTCTTTTAATCTCAACAATTCTGGTAAAAACAATCAATTTCTCTACAAAATATTTTCTCCCTATAGTAGTGGAAAAAGCTCTCTTTGTAGAGAATTTCCTCTTCAAGTTTTAAATTTGGAACCCACAAACATTCACTCTCAAAATTTCTATTTAATTACAAAAATGAAAACTAAAAATGGATAATTGTTGAAGTTGTTTATGCCAATCCAACATATTATTCCTTGTTGGTCCCTTCTCATTGCTCCATATCTTCTTTGCTTCATCTCCTCAAGTGCTCTCTGGCCAAGAACCAATAAACAATGAATGAAATTGTGAATCAAAAGTAGAATTACCAAATATGGGAAAACAAACTTCTCCAATCAAAACTCAATTAATTAAATAAATAAAAAGAAATCAAAATTTTCATTGATCCCTATAAATATAATTGTTGGTCAAAGAGGACAAAATCGAATGGATTTTCAATTAACAAAATCTTTCGGAAAATGACAATACCAAAAAATAAACTAATAAAAATAGTTTTGATTTCAAATTCGGAGCTTAATATTCTACTAATTCATAGGCTCGGTTAATGAATTAATCTAGTAATGCAATTACTTCATAAATACTCTCCATGACTTTATATTTCTAATGAGAAATCCTGGGCCTCATTTGGCCAAGTAAAACTCAACTTATGAGGTTCCAGAGTTGAAGCGTCAAAATAGCCAAAATTCTGGAAAAATGTGTGCCTCGGCTAAAATAAAGTTATTTTAATTAAAAATTGAATCATAATTAACTATACAATTAAAGTTAATTAATTATTAATTCATTACCATTATTGAATTAATTATATACATTTATTAAACTAATTATAAACAAATTAATTCAATTGTAAAAAAAATAGTTTACAATTACAAACTAATCAAAATTCTGGCAAAATGTGTGCCTCGGCTAAAATAAAGTTATTTTAATTAAAAATTGAATCATAATTAACTATACAATTAAAGTTAATTAATTATTAATTCATTACCATTATTGAATTAATTATATACATTTATTAAACTAATTATAAACAAATTAATTCAATTGTAAAAAAAATAGTTTACAATTACAAACTAATCAAAATAATTAATGTTCGGGAGTCATAAGGATTTCAGAGAATTTAAAGTTTTAGAGATGATTAAAATTAATGTTTTGACTTCTCCCAAGCTTTGAAATGGGATGTTTTAGAGGGTTTCATTGGAGGTTAATTAAAATAGAAGCTTTGAAAACATATGTGTCGAGGTCCCTAGCAGGTGGTGAAGTATCGATAGGTGAATTTTAGAAGGGAGTTAAAATGAAGCTCTGAAAAGTTAAGTTTTGATAGGATTAGGGAGAAGTGATATTTTAGGAGGTATATGGGGATTAGATGGGAGGCATAAGGAGTATGTAATCAGAGTTTCAAAGGTGAGTTATTTTAGAGGCTTTTCAAAATTAAAGTTATGAAATGAAAACCCCCGAAATGGGAAGAGGTTCTGAGGTGAGCGATCCAGGAGGATATTAGTGTCCACCCACCTATTCCACCTATACCTCTAGTTGGTTTCATGGTTTCCTTGTTTTTATCAACATTTACTATTTTTAGTAGTTTTTTCAAATCATGAACTTCAAGCGCAATTTTGACCCCCAAAATGGAATTTTTTGAGGTTCGCAGTACGCCCATAGCCATTGGCAAGGGTCTATGGTAAATCCTATATTACATGGAGAGATATTTCCAATGAGGTATCATACACACCAAACAAAGATAATATGACTGAATTACAACCCTAGGAAGTTGGCTACCCATCTAATCCCAAGAAGGCCCACAATTGATTAGTGTTCCATCTCTTAGGGTTATGGTTTTGGTTGTTTAGAGTTTTATCTTCTTGTTCAATAATAAAAAATCCTATAAGCCTCATTGTAACATAGTTTATAGGCATGTAGCTGCCACATCTCTTCTTAGAGATAAGTTACGACTATCTGAGCTAGTTGTTTTCCATTTCTTGATGTAAGCATATTTCAGTTCTTTGATATTGATGAAACAAAATTTTATTCCCCCTGCATCTCTATGTTGATGTGTATACCTGTATTTTTTTCAATTATTTCGTAAGTATGGATCAGTGGTATCAGAGTGGTTTGTTGTTTCTTTGTGTTTATTTTCATTTCGCCAACGAGGTCAGGGTATAAGGAGTTAGAGCTCGAACTGGTGGAACCTTTGCAAGACCATCCTCACAAACCCCAACGAAGTCCCATGGTAGAAGAAAATAAGGACAAGGGGGAAGGATACCCTTTTAGAATATTGCTCAAAAAATACCTCAAGCAACAAAGGAACATGATGATGGATAACTTTGCGTAGATCCTTTAATGGCTACCCACAGGTGACACATATTCATACAACAATCAATCTGGAGGTTCCACGCCTTTTAAGGTACAAGTTAGCATTGACATTCCCATATTTGAAGGCTAGATAGATGCAACTGTCGTAATTAGATAATTAAGTATGTTGGAATGGGTATATGGTAAATCCTATATTACATGGAGAGATATTTTCAATGAGGTATCATACACACCAAACAAAGATAATATGATTGAATTATAACCCTAGTAAGTTGGCTACCCATCTAATCCCAATGAGGGCCACAATTGATTGGTGTTCCATCTCTTGGGGTTAGGGTTTTGGTTGTTTAGGGTTTTATATTCTTGTTCAATAATAAAGAATCCGGTGAGCCTCATTGTAACATAGTTTCGAGGCATGTAGCCACCACACCTCTTCTTAGAGATAAGGTATGACTATCTGAGCTAGTTGTTTTCCATTTCTTGATGTAAGCATATTTCAGTTCTTTGATATTGATGAAATGAAATTTTATTTCCACTCCATCTCTGTGTTGATGTGATACCTGTATTCTTTTGAATTATTTCATAAGTATGGATCAGTGGTATCAGAGGAGTCTGTTGTTTCTCTGTGTTTATTTTCATTTCCCTAATGAGGTCAGGGTATAAGGAGTTAGGGCTCACACTCGTGGAACCTTTGCAAGACCATCCTTGCAAACCCTGAAGATGTCCCATGGTGGAAGAAAATAAGGACAAGGGAGAGGGAGATCCTTTTAGAATATTGCTCGAAAAATACCTCAAGCAATAAAGGAACACGATGATGGATAACTTTGCCCAAATCCTTCAGCGACTACCCACAGGTGACAAATATTCATATAGAAACCAATCTGGAGGTGCCACACCTTTTAAGGTACAATTTAACTTTGACATTCCTATATTTGAAGGCTATATAGATGCAACTATCGTAGATATATAATTAAGTATGTTGAAGGATATTTTTCAGTTCATGACTTTTCCAATAGGGAAAAGATTACTTTTGCACTCCTCAAAGTTGACCCACATGTCAAGGATTGGTGGGAAACCTACTATGAACAAAAGGATGAGAGGGATTCCTCACTATTTGCAAACACACCCACTTCAAATTATTTCCTAGATGCCATGAAGGAACAACATTACCCTATCGGGATCTATGAAGATAAAAACATAAAGTGGACCACACTGCGGTCAAGGAGGGACCAATATGTTCCGGAGCCACAAATGTTTTGCATGCCCTTCAAATGAGGTTGGGTATAAGGATTCTGAGCAGCATTTGGTTCTCAAGTACCACGAATATCTACATAAGTACATCCTTGACGAGATGGAGTTCTTGGACATCCCATCTTTTGGAGCCACCTATCGATACGTTGTCAAGATCAAGAAGAAATTTAAACAGAAGAAGCGAGACTTTGGATCCATGAATTTGAAGCAAGGGAAAGGCACCCCAAACCATAGAAAAAAGGACAAATCCATGACAGGGTGATCTAGGACAACCTACCAAAGAAACAAGCAAAGAACAACACCAAGAAGATAAAGAAGGACAAAAGGAAATGGTGTGAGTTCCATAAGAGCCCCACTGACAGCAAAAGTGTGTGTTGAGCCAAGCCTTCCAAAGTAGACGGATGTTCTGACTCTGAGCAAGAAACTAACAATGGGAATGAAAAAGGGAAGTGTATTATCGATTTCAATCCTAGTTCCATTGTTTCCACCATGAAGATGCATAACGATGAGCCTAAAGATCTAGAGGAGGGGGAGCGATTGTTCCTCTCTCGGATGTGGGTGAAGGGTTCCTTGCTATAGTTCATTTTCGATAGCATGAGCCAAAAGGACCTCATTTTAGCAAAGTTTGTGAAGTGGTTGGGTCTACCAACCACACTAAATCCATAGTCGTACACCATCGGGTGGCGTCACTAAGGGTGAGATCTTCGCATCAACCAATAGTGTCACCTTCACTACAACATCAAGCCATTCAAATATGAGGTGTTGTGTGATGTTTCTCCACTTGGAGTTTGTGGTGTATTTTTTGGCCAACGATAACTGTGGAATTGGTATGCTATGTATGATTCTAGGCCTTGTAGTGTTATTAATTTCAGCAATAAGTTGTACGTGATACCAAAGGATGCACTACCTACCACCATTTATTTGATCACTCTGAAGAAATGCAGTAAGATCATTTCCCAGACCATGAAATTTGTTTTCCTCTTGATTCACACTCATGGAGAGAAGTAGATTGTGCCCATAGCCTTCAGACATGGCTCCTATGCATGATAATAGTAGATGGAGAAGGTTTTGTAGGAGTACATAGACATCTTCACCTCGCCCATAGGGGTACCTCTACATTCTCAAGCCAAGTACTCCATTGATCTAACCCATGTTGTGTCGCTACGAAATGGACCAATCTATTGATGTCCTATTCTAGAGAATGATGAAATCAAGAGGCAGGTTCAAGAGATATTGTAGAAAGGGCACATCATGCCAAGTTTATCACCTTATGGCAGATCGAGCATGTTGGTACAAAATAAGGATCAAACCTGGAGACTCTTTATTGACTATTAGGCATTAACAAGATCATTGTCCAAAATATGTATCCATTCCCATAGATTGATGACCTTATGGACCAACCCAATGGGGCCAAATATTTTAGTAAGATTGACTTGAAGTCTAGCTATCACCAAGTACTGATCGAACCCTATGATGCGTGGAAGACTGCCTTCAAATCCAAAGAGGGACTTTTTGAATGGCCAGTCATGCCTTTCAGGTTGATGAATTCCCACACAACCTTCATGAAGTTGATGGAAAAAATCTTGTGACCCTTCACGAACTTATATGTGGTGTTTTATTTGGATGAAATTATGAGCTCTAGCTAGAGTTGGTAAGAGTACCTCCACCATATTTGACATGTCCTCCAAACCCTAAGGAAAGATAGATAAATGTAGTTTTGGTATGAGAGAGGTTCAATATCTCTGGTGCATCGTTGATGAGCGAGGTGTGCATGTCGACCTAGACAAGATACAAGTCTTTCAAGATTTGCCAGCCACAACCATTCTAATGGAGCTCCACACCTTTATGTGTCTTTCCAACCTAAACCATAGGTCTGTGTTCGGTTTTTGTCATATCACTCGGACTTTGAGTCAAGTCACCAAGCGAGCAGTGAAAGAAAATTTATTTTGGTATGAATCCCAATAGAAGGCGTTTATCGAGTTGAAGCATTTTCTATGTTCTGCAACAATGCTTAGATTACCAGACCACCAACAACCATTTGAGATCGAAACAAAATTGTTTGACTATGTGATTGGTGTAATTCTTACTCAATAGGGGCCTCTAGTGGCATATCATAGTGAGAAATTTTTGACATGGTACAAAATTATCACACCTATGACAAAAGGATGTATTCCATTATGCAAGCCTTTTGAAAATGGACGAAATTGTTATGAAACCAGCTCAAGAAAAGATAGAAAAGATAGATCAACGCCTTAGAATTCAGCCTCTTCGAGGGGGTAACATCCTTTACATTACATAAATGAACAATTGTTGGATGATACAAATGAAAAGACCTCCTTTCTATATATAGGAGTCTAAGGGGTCATAACATAATCAGAGCCGACATAACAATAATAATGTAAGGGCACAATAATAACAATAGTGGGCTTCTATGGGGCACATTAGTAACAATATGGGCACTACATGGGTACATCAATATAATAAGTGGGTTGTACTAATAACAATAAGGGGTTACACTAGTAGTATAGGGGCCTAACATGCCCCTCTCTTTCAAAAGGCGTTGTCCTTGACGCTTGAGTAGTTCTTGATGCTTCTGTATAAAATTCTTGTCCTCCCATGTGGAATCTTCAGCGGGTAAGTTCTTCCACTTGATGAGATACTTTGAAATTGATCGATTTCGTAGCTGTTGGGTTCTTTTTTTTGTGACTGCTCCAGGTTCCAATATGATTTTTCCTTCCTTTTCCATATCTGGCAATATTGTTTGAATTGGGAGCTTTTGCAACTTTTGAATAAGTGGCCATACTTCTTTTTCCTTCTTCCATTCATCCCTTGCTTCGTTTATCCAATCTGGTTGGATAATAGAAATAGCACAAAACAATGCTTCCACATCCTCATCCTTGAAGAGTCTTCCAATTTGGTAAGGTTGCCATTTTTTAAGTGCATGTAGTATTGCCAACATTTCCTTGTCATAAATTGCTTGCTTTAGATGTAGCAGTAAAAATACCCAATCGCCTACATCAAAACATTTTTCACTATGATGTTGATCTACAAGTTGTTTCATTTGATTTTGCACCGAAGTGGCGTTATCCTTTCAAAGTTGGAGAACTTGTTGTTGATGCTCGATGTGATCTTTCACTGCTTGAACCTTTTTCTTCTTGATATGTCCTTCTATCTTTAGAGTTTGAGGAGTGGTAATTTCTTCCAATCCTTTACAAGATATGGCCGGATTCATTTCTTAACGCTCAATGTGATCTTTCACTTCTTGAACATTTTTCTTCTTCATATGTCCTTCTATGTTGATAGTTTGAGGAGTGCTAATTCCAACTAGTGAATTACAAGATATGGTTCGATTCATTTCTTCTTTCTTGATGTGATCTTTCACTTCTTGCACCTTTTTCTTCTTGATATGTCCTTCTATCTTGAGAGTTTGAGGAGTGGTCATTCTTGCGAATAGTTTACAAGATATGTTCTGATTCATTTCTTCTTTCTCTAGGGTCGGGTCCTGGCATATATCCTCTTCTTTTGATGTTTCTTGATCCTTTTCTTCCTCCTCTTCATACTCTATGTAAAATAATTTCTTCTCAGCACACTTATGACCTTTAGTGCATTTTCTATCACAATTGTAACAAAGCCCTTTTTCTCTTTTTTCTTCCAATTGTTGTGGTGTAACCATTGTAAGTTGTGGAAGGCTAGGAGAAACAACACGTCCATCTTTAAAGTTGTGAGGGGTAGAATTCCTTGTTGCGATAATTTTACTTTCAAATATGTCACAAAGCCCTTTTACTCTTTCCAATTGTTGTCGTGTTGCTCTAAAGAAGGTGTTGCTCTTTGTATCCTCATAATGTGCTACCATTTCCTCCGTGAGAATTGACCATGTAACAAGTTGTTTACGAGAACAAAGGCCTTTATACCATAAAAATTGACCCGGTTCTAAATATGAAGATGCAATACATACCTTTTGTAACAGTGGTACGCCATGTAGATCAAAATATTGCTCCATCTGAAGTATCCAATTTACCGGATCCTTGCCATCAAACTTCCTCATCTTGCTTTTTCTTGATTTTAGGACCTCGATCTTGAAACGACTGTAACTCTGTACTTGCGGATATTTAAGTTCTGAAATTTATATCTGTAGTAGCCCTCTGTGTCCTCTTTCCAATGCCATTGGTTTGATCCAAATTGGATTCTCCAAAAAAGAGTTATGCACAATCTCCCAAGATGACCTAATTATAGACCTTTCTAGAAGAGCGAATTTGTATGAAGTGCCACGTGTTAATTTTTCAACCTTTGGCTCTGAAAAAGATATACAAGAAACTAAAGTTTGTCCTCTTTCTATACCTTCTTACGAAATTTCAATCCAATTCTCAGAGAGAAAGTTATGACTATTTTCCCCAAGTCACCTGTTTGGAATGTAATTCAGGAGTCTGCAAAAAGACCAACTTCCTCAGATCATATCTCCACAAATATAGAACGAAAAACTCTGAAACTCGGACCCACAATTTAGCATGATTTGTTCTCAAATGTGTTTTATTTGCAACATCTGAAACGTCACAGAAAAAAAGTTATAGCGAAAATGCCATGATGACCTGTTTGGAGCGGCAAAACCCTAGAATCCAAAGCTCTGATACCAAATGTTATGAAACCAGCTCAAGAAAAAATAGATCAACGCCTTAGAATTCAGCCTCTTCAAGGGGGAAACCTCCTTTACATTACATAAATGAACAATTATTGGATGATACAAATGAAAAGACCTCCTTTCTATATATAGGAGTCCAAGGGGTCATAACATAATCAGAGCCGACATAACAATAATAATGTAAGAGCACCATAATAACAATAGCGGGCTTCTATGGGGCACATTAGTAACAATATGGGCACCACATGGGTACATAAATATAATAAGTGGGTTGTACTAATAACAATAAGG
The DNA here is from genome assembly GCA_031772625.1 of Pinus tabuliformis. NCBI lineage: Eukaryota > Viridiplantae > Streptophyta > Pinopsida > Pinales > Pinaceae > Pinus > Pinus tabuliformis. The sequence goes on along the minus strand of CM062820.1, from coordinate 1,385,742,500 downwards.
GGTTACACTAGTAGTATAGGGGCCTAACAGAATTACATTATGAGTAAGGAAACGGTCATCCACACAAACCATTGACCCCTGTAGTTCATACAAACACAAGGGAAGTTGTAGAACGATCACCATTAGAAATGGTCCAATACCTACAATAGTTCCATTTGAACATTAATTACAAGAAGGGTAGCACCAACAATGTTGCGGACTACCTCAGCCGACCACCAGCCATGGCGCTGACCATTGTGCTCGACTCTTGTGGGCATGGGACAGTGAGGTGGATGCAACATTACAAGAGTGATACTGAATTCAGAAACACGTACAAGACGTTCTCGGAAGGAAAACAGGTTAAAAATTTTCGCCTCCATGATGCACTATTATGCCACCTGGGACACCTCTGTGTGCCTTCAAGGGAGCATTCCAAGATGATTTGGGAGGTGCACTACAGTCAGGTTGCTGGAAATTTTGCGGTAGAGAAAACAGTCAAAGTGCTGCAAAACTATTTTTATTGGTCAAACTTTTGACAAGATAATGGAAGTATATCATATCCTACACTTCATGTGAGATTACTAAACTGGCCATCAAGAAGAAAGGCCTATTTACTCCTTTTCCTACTCCTAGTTGACCTTGAGAATCCATCTCCATGGATTACATGTTGAGCCTTCCTTCTACTAAGCATGGGAATGACTATGTTTTCATGGTCGTTGACAAATTCTCTAAGATGGCCATTCTAGCAGCCTGCAAGAATAGTATCACAACAGAAGTCACTACTAAGCTCTTATTTCAAAGAGTGTGGGTGCACTTTCGGAACTGATGGCCCATTATATCAGATCAAGACAAAAGTTCCTAAGTACATTTTGGTTAAGTCTCTTGTCTATGTTGTATACCAAGCTCACTGATCCAGGTGGATGTTGGTGGCAACCCACCTATCCCATTTGGACCCCCACAACTGTCTCTTTTAGCATTTTTAGTTTCCTAAATTGTAGCACAGTTTACTATTTTTAGCAGTTTTTCGGGTCCTGAACTTCCGGAGCCGTTTTGAGGCCCTAAACGACGTTTTTTTGGGAATCTGGGGCAACATGGGTCCATGGATTGATGTTGCCTCCCAAAGTGGTAGTACTCGGATAGATCTTTCTAACGAGCTATCGTGCGTGTAAAACGGAGATCGTATGCCAAAGTTACGACCCCGGGAAATTGATGTACCAATTTACCCAAACGGGGCCCACAATTTGGTGTTTCATCTTCTAGGGTTAGGTTTTGGAATGTGAAGAGTTTTCCATTGTTTCTCAACAATAAATAGGCCTTCAAGCCTCATTGTAACTCAGTTCGGAACAGTTCAGAGGCATGTAGCCATCACATCTCTTCTCAGAGATAAGCTACCATCGCCCTAGCTGGTTTACTTCCATTTCTGGTTGTAAGCATATTTCAATATTTTCCATTAATGAAATGAAGTATTATTTCCGCTGCATCTCTGTTTTTATGGTTATCGCATCTCTGTATTTATGGTTATCTCTGTAATCTATTGCGTTCCTGTTTAAATCCGGATCAGTGGTATCAGAGCGGTCTGCTTTTTCTCTGTTTTTCTTTGCATGTCCCCAACGAGGTCGGGATATAAGGAGTTAGGGCTTGAACTGGTCGAACCTTTGCAAGACCAGCCTCGTAAATCCCGACGGCCTCCCATGGCGGATGAGAAGAAAGACGAGGGGGCAGGAGATCCTATCAAAATCTTGCTCGAAGAAGCCCTCGAGCGACAACGGAACGCGATGATGGATAGCTTTGCGCAGATTCTTCAGCGGCTACCCAGAGGCGACGCATTGGCTTCCAACAAAGACTCTGGAAATGCCACACCCTTCAAGGTACAAGTTAATTTCGAAATCCCCATCTTCGAGGGTCAAATAGACGCAGATGCCGTAGATAAATGGTTAAATCTGCTAGATGGGTATTTTTCTGTTCATGAATTTTCATGTCGGGAAAAGATTGTTTTTGCTCTTCTCAAAGCAGCCCCCCACGTCAAGGACTGGTGGGAAACCTACTGCGAGCAGAAGGATGAAAGTACAGGCTCACTATTTTCAGTCGCACCCATTTGGAATGACTTCCGGGATGCAATCAAGGAGCAGTACTACCCTGTCGGAAGCTATGAGGACAAATACATCAAATGGACCACACTGCGGCAGGGACGAGACCAAGATGTGCCGGAGTTCACAAACATTTTTCATACCCTTCGCACACAGTTGGGTATCAAAGATTCTGAGCTGCATCTGGTACTCAAATACCGGGGCTGCCTGTACAAATACATCCAGGAAGAGATGGTGTTCTTGAACATCTCCTCACTCGGCACGGCATACCGATACGCTGTCAAAATCGAGCAGAAGTTCAAACAGAAGAAGCGAGACTTTGGATCTGCAAATCCGAAGCCCAAAGGACAAAGCCAAGGCGGGGTGACCCAAGACAACCCATCGAAGCCGCAAGAAAAGAACAACACCACGAAGCCGAAGAAGGACACAGGAAAGTGGTGTGAGTTCCACAAGAGTCCCACTCATAACACAAGTGAGTGTCGGACCAAGCAGTCGCTGGTGGCCGAGTTGAAGGCTTCCGAATCAGATGCATGTTCTGACCCTGAGCCAGAACCTGACAAGGGGAATGGCAAAGGGAAGCAGATCATTGATGCGGATCCCAGTGCCACTGTTGCCACTGCCAAGATCCAGAAAGATGAGCCCGAAAATCCAGAGGAAGGGGAGCGTCTTTTCCACTCACAGATGTGGGTGAAGGGTTCGCCGCTACAATTCATTGTCGACAGTGGCAGCCAAAAGAACCTTGTTTCAGCAGAGGTCGTGAAGCGGTTGGGCCTACCGACTACACCACACCCACAGCCGTACAGTATTGGGTGGCTTCATGAAGGACGAGATCTCAAAGTTCGCCAGCAGTGTCGCCTTCCCTACAGCATCAAGCCCTTCACAGACGAGGTATTGTGTGATGTTACACCTCTGGATGTTTGTGATGTATTATTAGGCCAACCATACTTGTGGAGAAGACATGCTGTGTATGAATCAAGGCCTCGTGCTGTCATTATTTCTTTGAATAATTCATTATACAGAATACCAGAGGTAGCCCCACCGACTGCCACATCCTTGATCACTACCAAGAAAGGCAGCAAGCTCATATCACAGACCAGGAAATTCATCTGTCTGGTTCACTCCCAAAGTAAGGGGAAGATCGTTGCTACATCCATGACCCCTGCAAAGAGTTCCTCTATGCAGCAGCAACAACAAAGGAATACGGTCATGACAGAACACAGGGACAACTTCTCCTCATCCACAGGGATACCACACAAGCTTCAAGTGGGCAACAAAGTTTGGTTACATCTGCAGAAAGAACACCTTACCAGAACCCATCAGAAGCTCAGACCACACCGAAATGGTCCTTACAGCAGTACCAAGGCTATGGGGAACAATGCTTTGGAGCACAAGATTCCTCCATTCCTTCGCCTACACCAAATGTTCAATGTGGACCATCGTCGACCATGCTTCCCACCATCACTGGACACATCAGCGATTGCAGGACAAGTTCAGCAGATGGAGGAACTCAACGCAATGGGGACCATTGCTTCCTAAGGGGGGAGGAATGATCCAGGTGGATGTTGGTGGCCACCCACCTATCCCATTTGGACCCCCATAACTGTCTCTTTTAGCATTTTCAGTTTCCTAAATTGTAGCACAGTTTACTATTTTTAGCAGTTTTTCGGGTCCTGAACTTCCAGAGCCGTTTTGAGGCCCTAAACGACGTTTTTTTGGGAATCTGGGGCAACATGGGAATCGGATAGATCTTTCTAACGAGCTATCGTGCGTGTCAAACAGAGATCGTATGCCAAAGTTATGACCCCGGGAAATTGATGTACCAATTTACCCAAACGGGGCCCACAATTTGGTGTTTCATCTTCTAGGGTTAGGTTTTGGAATGTGAAGGGTTTTCCATTGTTTCTCAACAATAAATAGGCCTTCGAGCCTCATTGTAACTCAGTTCGGAACAGTTCAGAGGCATGTAGCCATCACATCTCTTCTCAGAGATAAGCTACCATCGCCCTAGCTGGTTTATTTCCATTTCTGGTTGTAAGCATATTTCAGTATTTTCCATTAATGAAATGAAGTATTATTTCCGCTGCATCTCTGTTTTTATGGTTATCGCATCTCTGTATTTATGGTTATCTCTGTAATCTATTGCATTCCTGTTTAAATCCGGATCACTCACTAACTCCACGACTTTCCACCCCAACACTGATAGCCAAACAGAGATCATCAATAGGATGACCATACACACTCGACACATGTACAACTCAAATAATCCATGCACATGGGATGAAATCCTCCCTTACATACAACATAGATACAATAGAGCTCTCCATAGCTCAGCTAGCCATAGCCCATTTCAGGTGGGATTGGGATTCTAGCCACTATGTCCCATTGATGTGGCCATACCATTTGTAGCCACTCAAGAAGATTTGACACATGTCCAGCCCAAAGCTCACATGGCTAAGAGATTCATCGAGCACATTCAACACATCCACCAGTAGGCCCATGACATATTAGACAGAGCTAATGCTAAGTACAAGCAGTGACATGATCAACATCGTGTTCCACAAAAGTTCAAGGTGGCTGACAAAGTTTGCCTACGTTTGCAGAAGAAACACCTTCTTGGGCCCCACCACAAGCTTCAACCACTTTGAAATGGTCCATACACCATCATTAAGGTTGTAGGGGACAATTCCTTTGAGCTCATCATTCCATCGTTCGTTGGTCCGCACCCGGTATTCAATGTGAACCACCTTAGGCCATACTTTCCACCACTGTTGGACACATCGAACATTGTAGAACAACTCACACAAATAGAGTTAAAGCCAGATAACATGCAACAAGCCACAACTGGTAGGATCATGGAAATTCATATCAAGAACACTCGCCAACAAAAGATCTAGATATGTTGAGTTGTCAAAGTAGGCCAACTCATTCACTAGGGAAAGTGGTTAACCAGGGACAAGGTTCAATAGAAATTTCCTCACCTCATGGAGCCTTTGCATGAAATGGGGAACATTGCTTCCTAAGGAGGGAGGAATGATCTTGGTGGATATTGGTGGCCACCTTCCTATTTCAGCTAGACCCCAAGTTAGTTTCATCAATTTCCTTGTTTATAGTAGCATTTAGTATTTTTAGTAATTTTGCATATCCTTAACTTATGGTCCTGTTTTGTATGCCTAAACAATAAATCTTGTTGTACTCATAGAGACATTTCTAATGAGTTATTGTATGTGCCCAACTGATATACTATGACTAGGTTACAACTTGGGGAAGTTGGATGCCCAACTACCCACAATGGTGCCCACAAACGCTTGGTGTTACATCTCGTGGGGTTATGGTTTTGGTTGTTTATGTTTTTCCCTTATTGTTAATTAATAAAAAGGCCCTTGACCTTCACTGTAACATAATTTAGAGGCTACCATTACCCAAGCTAGTTTATTTCCATTTTTGTATGTAAGCATAATTTAGTTCTTTGATATTGATGAAATGAAGTTTTATGTCCATTGAATCTCTATGTTGATGTGTATATTTGTATTTTTTTGTGTTTCTGCATAAGTCTCGATTAGTGAAATAAGAGGTGAGGTGATAGGGAAGAGTTACAGAGTTTTGGATTTCAGGAGATGCTTTTCGAAGATGGAATTAAAATGACTGAAGGTATTGAATGCTTCTGAAATGAGGAGACGATGAGGTATGGTGAGAGAGGAGAGGAGGGCCACATGGAGTGGGTCCCTACCTCCATAAACTACAACTAGTTATTATATTAAGTGAAATAAAAATAACTACAACAACTTTGTGATAAAAGTCCTGACATTAAAAACTATAGCCACATGATAATTAAGGTACCAATAACATTAAAACTACAAACACTTGAGTTTTATGATTGTTTGAAAGTTTTTAAGAAATGAAATTTAAATTAACTTCTGAAATCCAATAACACATAATTTTAATTGTTCTACAATTTTACTGCAAGGATTTGTATGATCATTAGTGAATAAAATAAAAAATAATAAAAAATTAATTAAAAAATAATATCAAATCAATATTTACAAGAAATTTACAAAAATTACAATAATATACATTTTGTACATTTTTTAACCGTGGTGGTAAAAATCACAAAAATTCAGATAAACATCATTCACAAACAGTGAGTCTAAATGATATGAAACGAGTATCAATGGAAAGTTAGTGAAAAATTGAACATAATTATGAATAAAATGAAAATCTCATGAAATTATAAGACACTTAAACAAAATAAAATATTAAAAAGAGATTTAGCCAAAATTTATGAAAAGGGTCCCCATTATTATGGGTGTGTTGTGATTTCACCACAACATAGTCTAAAACCCTTTTTGGAGTGCACGCATCTACAATGGTTGTGCTGGTTTGATGGACCCTGGCCTGGGTTTAAAATTAATTAGCCAAGCAAATCCCTACACTACTGGCCCTTTCAGCATCAATCCATGGAGCGTGGACTAAAGTCTTACCAGAAGCAATATGCGGTGGTGTGGGAACCAAGTTTCTGCACCTAGACCTCCACAAAGGTCTACGACTGTTCGTCGCATACCCTAGATAGGTGGATCAGACACTTATGTGCCTTTATAATTACTATTACTTTTGTATTTATCCAGATTAGCTTAAGTATCTAATAACTTCAACATGCATTAATATGATCTTCTCATAAATAAATATTCTTACATGCATTCATATAACAAAGAAAAGAATATGGATTCACGCATCAATACAACATTAAAACGTAAACCCAGTGTTCATCACAACATAATCATATGCATTTATAACAGAAGTAAAATAGACCATACACAAATAATTTTAGAATAATTCTCTTTATTTATGCTTCAAATCTTCCTCACAAAATCTAACTTCCCTGTGAACATAACTGCAGGGGTCTGTGCACTGAGCTATGAACTTCTACCCTAGGCTTGTGTGCACACAGCCATAGAGCCTCTTTCCTATGCTAAGACTCTTCGCTCTTAGCTCTCATAGACCCATTACATTCATCAATGACCCGAGCATCCCAAGACTCAACTGAAATGCCTTAGACTCTTCTAAGATTCCCTTTTTAAAACATCCCATGGTCCGCAGACCATGGGTGGATCTCTTAAAGCCGACACAGGTTACATTAAAGAAGGGCAGCAATCCTTGATGATTCTTTACATTTTCGCACTCCACAACCACAAAATGTTGAGACATTACATTCTTTATACAAAAAATTTGGCTTTTAACCCCAAAATTGACTCCAGGGGACCCATTCCCAATAGGGCCCCAACAAAAATATGGTGACTCACCCCCAAGTCACTTTGCTAGCGCAAAGATCTTGTCGCAAAGACCTACCAGCTCCACCTACACTATTACAACCTCGGCATACACTGCATCACCACATGCTTAGCCTAATCTACTAACTTCTCCATCACTGGTCCTGCTCTATCTACCTGTATTTTTTGCTTTGTTTCATGCAGAATAGCCAACTTTCCTTTAGTGGTGGCCATGAGCACATAGGCTTCATCTAGCCAAGGCCCCAATCTGGCCTTTAGTATTTCCTACCTACGCTGTGCTACGTCCACCTGTTCCTTCAGTTCCTTTGCTTCCTACAGCTTCGCCAACCTCTGTGTGATGGCAACGATGCATGTTGTTTCTCTGACCTCGTCATACCTCTGCTAGAGTTCCCTTGCCTCGGTCTCTAATCTCTGTAGGTTTGTATCTTCCTACAGACTGGTAATTACTTCTAGCGAATGTTAGAAGAGCGTAGTGCAATCCTTCACTATGGCATTGACTGTTGCAATTGCATCTTTGATAGCGGCCTCGCGCTTCTCTTTGACCTCTAGTGGAGTCAAAGACTGGGCCTTCAACTCACGCTCTGCAATTTTAAGGTTCAACTCAAACTAAACCTTAGCGAGCTCTATCCTAGCATCACGCACACCTGTAGTGAGCTTCCGAATTCTGGTGTCGATCAGCGCATCCTCTGGGATATGCAGCTCTTGAATGGTTCTGCATGCTTCAGCTACCACGACTATGGTGCACTTGTTTTTCTCATGAATCTTGTTAAGGAGATCAATCGCAAAAGTCTTCTCTACAAAAATCTAGGAATTTTTAACCTTCTTCTCACTGATCACATTCAGCACACGCTACTCTCGAGCCTAAAGTTCTTCGATCACACCATCTTGCAGAGTGTGAAGGGCTTCACTTGGAAGCATGGCCAAGTTTAACCCAACCTTTTTTAGGGTGTTGACGGTGGCCCTGTCAGATTCCGCTTCTGCAGTCAACACTCCATCCGCTAGCGTGACGGCTCAGGAATCCATATAGAGAACCATCTTCAATGTTTTTGAGGTACTCGATGCCAAACTAGTCGACGCCGTGCTGCCCCACCCTACACCAATCTGAGTAGCCTAGTTTTGTAGCTCACGCAGCCCCATATAAATGGAGACCAAAGATTTTTTCTGTTGTTTCTCAAATTGTTGCAGCAGTTCCACAGTCGCATTGCTTACTGTGTACAGATGTCATTCAGATCACCTTCTGTCAAAGTCGTCAGGTTGAGCGATAATTTAATAGCCTTGGACTTCTTCTGCGACCCTTCTTTTTCTTGCTCCCTTGTGCGCTTAACCGAGAATGGAGTAGTCTCTAGGTCTACACCACCCTGTCCTGATTGTTTCTCTTCTTCCTCCCTCTGCAGCGAGGGAGACTTCTAACTTCTATCAGAGTCATGCTCTTCCTCATCTTCCTTCTCTTTTTCCTACTTCTTAGCAATGCTCTTTGCTCTGGCTTTTTCCTCATCCTCCTTTTTCCTCCATTCGGCTTACTATTGTATCTTCAACCGAGCCTCTTCCTTTTGTTGGTTTCCTTTGCACTTACTGGACCCCGTTGACAACTTTGATGTCATGTGCCACTCTGCTGGGCAACACTCAAGGACCAATGTGATTGCATTGTCAATCCTCGCATATTGGAGATCATACCACTTTTGTTCGGGGTCCTTCCACGCTCTGTTGGAAATGTGGTGGAAGTATGCCTTGAACTCAACATATCCTAACAACTACTTGAAGATGGTTGGTGACAACTATGGTTTCCTGTTGATGGCCATATCGATACTCATCTCCATTAAGTCCTAGAGTATCTTGCTCTCGCAGACCCACCCAAATTCCTTTGTGGCCCACAGTGAAGCAAACTTCAGTGCTTCTTGTAAATCCTTTGCAACCGGAGGGAATTGACTGTCCTCTGGAAACTACCATGCAACCAACACAATTAATAACATTAGCCAAGAGTAGTGAAAGGTCTTACTCTAGTCATTTGCTTCTCTACAGTTCGCGAGGAACTCATTGCAGAGATAGTGTGCCCGATTGAATTGTATGCCCTCCTCGCACCGGGCCGCTAGTGACACAACTGGCATCAACACATCATCTGCACGACACTTCCGCATTATCTCTTTGCCAAAATCTCGATGGATACCTTCATCACGGGGTCAGTTATGAATTATATGGAGTATCCACGTGGTTTCTTGACAAGTTTAAACTTGTCCTTCATTCTTTCGGCGAGGTCGTGCTCGCCCTCCTTCCCGCCAAATGTCTTCGCCCGGTTCAGCCCTAACTGTGGCAACAAATTGATCCTATGGATCAACATATGGTGGGCCTCTAAATTAGACATAGATTAAGAACCATGCCTCTAATTTAAAACATAAATTAATGCCTATGACCATCCTTAAGCACATTAAACCTCTCTTTTTGCATTAGATAATTTATTTTTTAACTTTAATATATTCATTAGGAAGGTTTATGAATAATTGAATATTTGTGCCTAATATTATTTATTTTTGTGGATTATTATGAGAATATTGGGTATATTATGAAGAGTTGGAGGAGGAGATAGTTTAGGTACTTGTTCCCTACTACTGGAGGACCAATAATAAATAATAAGTGAACAAGATATTATGGAATTATGGCACAAATTATGGAACTCCAATGATTGAGAAAACCTAGGAATGTGTTCCACTAATCAAGGGAGCAAATCCACCAATCAAGGGAGAAAATCCACTAATCAAGGGATTTCGGTGGGGAAAGCTTCCTTCATCCATGGGGAATGATTCTTAATCATTTTTTATAAGTACCAAGTCAAATTTTCCTCTAGGGAATGATTGAGAAAATCTAGGAATGTGTTCCCTGCCATTTAATGCAAATTCCTAATGTTGGGGACTAGATCCACTAATCAAGGGCTTTTGGTGCAGAAAGTTTCCTCCATTCATGGGGAATGATTTATAATCATTTTTATAAGTACCAAGTCAAATTTTCCTCTAGGGATGTAATTCTATTGATGAAAATAATGAAGATTGGTGTCATGTTCAGCTTCTAAATCTTGTTCTCCTCCATATGTCTCTGATTTTCCTTAGGCTTGGCCATCCCAGGAACCTCAAAGCCCTTTTGTATCATCTTCTTTCCTTCTTTTCATTGCTTATTCACATGCATCTCTTGTTTTTATTTCTTTCTATTTCTGCATTTAGAGTTAATGATTTCTTGTTGTAGGATTGAGTCAATTGGTTGATATAAGTTATTTTTCAAAATAACAAGCATTATTTCATCCTTGTAAAAGCTTTGGAAGTTCATATGAATCATTGAGTTTCTTGGATTAGTCTTCTTATTCCCAAAACTAGATTGTTGGATCTCCTTTTTAGCAAAGAACAATAAATTTCTGCTATTTTTTTAGAGCATGCTAACAAGATTCAATCGAATTGTTTCCAATTTCATTAGATCAGAAAAACATTCTATTACATAAAAAAATTACCCCATTTCATTTGCACTTTATTTGGTTAGGAATTTCTTAGATTTACAAGCTCACTAGTTGTCTAATTTCTAGATTTTCTACTAGTAATGTTTTTTGCTTTTTTAGAATGGATTAACATAGCTCTTTTTGAGTGATTCCACATGGAATAGGTACCGCAGACATCCTAGTTAATAAAAAAAAATTCCCATCCAATTTGGATTTGGTTTTCTTGGTCATTAAACCTTCACCAATTTCATCATTTCATAAGATTTTTGAGCAAATCCATCCATCTCCCGATCTTGGTTTTGAGATCTCAGTGATCCTAGGAATTTTCCCACTCCATTACACCCATCACACACCTTTTGTAGGCCTCCCATCACCTCCAACACCTCACATTTTTCTCTCAGCTATATCTTGTAGGTTACTTGTAATTCCTAGAGGATCATCCTGTAGGTTTCTAGTACATCCAGTAGGTTTTCCTGAAATGGCTTGTTTTGAGGTCGAATTGATGGAAAACCTCTAGGAAGTCACCAAAAGCCTCCCATGGGTCCTCCACACCATCCAAACATCTCATAGACCTTCCATCCATCCTCAAACATCCTTAATTCACCCACCACATCCATAAAAGCAATTAGTTGCATACTTGATTTTACATAAAGAGACAAAAAAAGAAAAAACATATTTAGTTTAGTCTCTTTACTTGCACATTAGTGTTGTTTGATGCTTCTTACTCCTACATCTTAGATAGTAGCATTTGTTTCATGTTTATTTAGCATTTATACCTAGCATATCTTCTTAAATGGTTAATTAGGGAATGGTGTGTGATTTAGCATTGAATTTTCGTCTATCTCCTTGTACTTTCCTTCTTGCAATAGGTTAAGGTTCCATTTCAAATATTTCATTTTCTGCAAGTAGTTTAGGATTTGACTTTAGTACATGCACTCAATTACATCATGACAACAAAGGAAGGACACATTATATGCCGCACATATAGTGCCGACACCTCTTAAGTGTGTACGAACGTCGAGTTGATAATTAAAGTCAGTAGCCTTGGGAGTTGAAGCATTCTTGTTGCAATACAGAGGCTCATCACTTTTTGGCACCATTTCCAGGAGGTGTCAAAGTATGCATTGTTTTCTTCCCTAGTTGATTCATTTCTTTTTACTTTTTTGCATATATATATATATATATATATATATATATATATATATATATATATATATATATATATATATTTATTAGGCATATTTAATTTCAAAAGTAGAAAAATGCATTACATTATACTTTTCATTCAATGATAACAACAACAAAAAATCTCCAACACCAACCCACCCCCCCAATTGATCACGTAAGAGCCACGTCACCATTCACTTTTGTAAGTAGAAGAAGAATATGACAAAGAATTTAGAAGAAATGGATGGAGATGATGACAATGAGGAATATCCTCTCAGATTTCCCATTCAAGATACTGATGGTAGTAGGCACATGAAGAACATCCCTCCCTCTTTTCTTCCAAAATTTCATGGTATAAGGTCAGAGGATCCAAAAAAATTTCTCTTTGAATTTGAGATTGTTTGTAGATCATATGGTTACTTACTAAGAACTCAAAAACTGAGATTGTTTCCGACAACTTTGAAGGATAGAGATTTTAGATGGTTCATGAGTTTAGGAACTAATTCAATAAGATCATGGAATGATATGCAAAAGTTATTTATAGAGAAATATAAATATGATGATTTTAAGGAAGAAATGTTTAGAATGAATCAAAGAGAAGATGAGAGCGTTGACGATCTAATAGAAAGGTCCATGTATAATGTTAATAGGGCAAAGCTACACCATTTAGGATCTAAGACACTAAAAACCCTCTTACTTAGAACAATTAGGGATCAATCGATTGATCTCCTTAATATCATGAGTAGAGGTGATGTATACCAATTATCATTTGAAGAAGTTTGTGAAACATGCAAACACATATTGTCAGACCAGGCAGTAACTCCTCAAAAACAATTCGTTCTATTCATTCAAGTTGGTCTTTATTATATATATGAGGGAGAGACTATTCATTTCATCTCCAAGTGACTCTTCATATTTTCCATTATTTATTTACATTAGTTAAACTTATTCACCCAATCCTAATGATTAGGTGTCAACATTCCTCCCCATAATCTGAAGGGATGTTGGTGAGTCCAAGTATCATTCTTAATCTTTCAAGCTTTTCTCTTCGAAGCGCTTTGGTGAAGATGTCTGCAATTTTCTCATTAGTGGAACAATGGTGGAGATGGATTGTTTTGGCCTCAACATGATGTCGAATCAGATGATATTTCATATTGATGTGCTTCGTTCGATCATGGAACTTTGGGTTCTTGGCCAACTTTCTTGCTGATGTATTGTCAATCATGAGTGGAGTTGATTGTACTTGTTTTACCTACAAATCCTCAAGAATTTCCCTGAGCCACACAATTTCTTTTTTTGCCTCAGCTTTTGCCACATATTCTGCCTCTATTGTGGAATTTGTTGGAACTGATTGTTTGCATGATCTCTAGCAGACTGCTCCTAATCCAAGACTCATAACATAACCTGAAGTAGATACCCTAGTTTCTTTGTCTCCATGGAAGTCTGAATCAGAGTATCCAATCAAGATGAAGTCGTCCACTTATGTATACTTGATTCCAAAGTCTTGAGTTCCCTTCAATTACCTTAGAACTCTTTTTGCAGCAGACCAATGTCCCTCACAAGGCTTTTACAGAAATTTGGAGAGGATTCCAACAACAAATGAAATGTCTGGTCTGGTAGTAGTTAGGTAGTTAAGACTTCCTACAAGATGTCTATACTTTGTTGCATCCTCAAATTCTTTTCCTTCAATGGATGTGAGCTTTAAGTTTTGTTTCATTAGAGTAGTAAGAGGATTGCATTCTGTCATGCCAAACCCGTTCAACAGATCTCCAATGTACTTCTTTTGAGAAAGGAATATGGACTTCGGATGTTGAGTTACTTCAATACCAAGATAGTAATGAACATAGCCCAAATCAGTCATTTAAAAACCTTTCCTCAATTCCTTCTTTACGGATGCAATGTAGCTTTCATTATTCCCTGTCATCGAAATATCATCTACATATACCACAAGATATACAACTATTTTTCCAACCTTCTTGATAGACAAAGTTGCATCATCAAGATCATAATGTTTGAAATTGAGTTTCAGAAGATGCTGAGTTAGTTTTTCATACCAGGCTCGTGGTGCTTTTTTGAGGCCATACAAGGATTTCACAAGTTTACATACTTTATGTTCATGTCCTTTCACAGTAAATCCTTCAGGCTGGGACATAAAAACATTCTCTTTTAGATATCAATTTAAGAAAGTGGTTTCTACATCCATTTGATGGAATTTCCAACCGTTTTGAGCTATTGGGGCAAAGAGTGTCCAAATGGTAGCCCATTTTGTTGTGTGGGAAAAGGTATTCTCATAATTGACCCCTTCCTTCTAGGCAAAACCTTTTTCCACAAGCCTGGATTTGTGCTTGTTAAGTGAGCCACCAACTCTATACTTGTTCTTGTGGACCCACTTGCAGCCAATTAGTTTGGTTCCTAATGGAGGATCAACTAGCTTCCAAGTGCCATTCTTTATCAGGTCATCATACTCCTTTTCCATCGCTTCTTTCCATTCATCATGAGAAGCAAATTCTTTGAAGGAAGTTGGCTCAAAATCTATAGACAAATTCTATTCAAAATCATAAGAAACATCCATATCAATAGGTGAATCAGAGTCATCTACATCACCTCCATTTTGCCGGTTTGAATTTCTAGTTCTTGTCTTTCCAACCTCATTAGGATGAACACTTTCAAGTGTCTTTATCAACCACTTTGGGGGACCTTTCTCAGATGGTCCAGGCTGCTCCGTTGATTGAGTTGGGATTGAATCAAGATTGTGTCTCCCAATTCTAGCAATCACATCACTTAAAGTATCATTCATTGTTTGAGTTTCATGCAGGGGAGAGAGTGCTTCAGAAAAATATTCCACAGGTTGATCTAGTATAGGAATCCCCCCTTCAAGATGTGGAATATGATTATCATATTCTTGAAATGATTTTTCATTTGCGAATCTATCCAAGTGATCAGGTTGCCGCTCAACAACATTGTCAATTTTCGATGTTTCAATAAAATAAAATAATTTAAATTAAAGATTAATAATTAAAAAATTCAATTACATAATTAAGTATTTCAAACTCAATTTAAATTGTTTTATTTTATTAAATAGAATATAATTAAATCAAAACCCAATAATTACAAAGCAAGTCTGGAAAGGTCGGCTTCCATTCCTTGTGCATCTCTTAACCCTATTTATTTAAACCCAAGGAGATATGTCCTACAGAATTACTAATCTATCTTGATAGTGAGCCATGGTGGATGGATCGAAACATCAATACAAACAATTGTGCATGCGAGAACTCTGGAAGAAAACAACACACAAAGATTACATCTCTAGATACAACAAACTTTTTATTGACTTCATCATAGAGATGGTATGCTTTGGAGGTTTTTGAATACCATAGGAAGATACACTTACGACTTCTTGCACCATGTTTGTTTCTATGTACCTTTGGTATCAAGGCATAATAGGTGGACCCAAAGACCCTGAGATGCTTTACCGAAGGAATGTGCCCATACCACATTTCATATGGAGTCTTGTTTCTAATAGCATTAGATGGACATTTATTCTTTATGTATGCAACACATAAAACTGCATCAGCCCAAAACATCAAATTTACAATTTTGAAAAACATCATGGAGCGCACCATATTTAAGATTGTCCTATTCATTCTTTCAGCTACACCATTCTGTTGGTGATTATAAGGCATAATTGTTTGATGTTTGATCCCATGTTGGTGAAGATAGTTTTCAAATTCATTTGAAGTATATTCTTTTCCATTATCAGTGCGAATAGAGCCAATATGAGATTGTGCATCATTTTCAATCCATGTATGAAAGTTCTTGAATGTTTGAAAAGCATCAATTTGTTCTTCAATAAATAAACCCAACACATTCTGGCGTAGTCATAAATAAATGTCATCATATATTTATTTCCATTTGCAGAAGGAACAGGCCTTGGACCACATGAATTTGAATGAATGAGTTCAAGTTTTCTATGTGCTCTTGAATGTGAATCATGAAAAGACTGTTTGTTATGCTTTCCTAGAATACAAGCATCACATTGCTTAAGTTTCCTAGGAATGGTAGGCAGACCAGTAACACCATTTTTCTTCAACAAGCAGAGGATGTCATAGTTAAAATGTCCAAATCAAGCATGCCATAATAAACTTGATGGAAGTGTACCTTCTTCATAATGCGAATTGTATGAGAAATGTTGTGCACTAGCAGAGGTACCCTGCAGCTTGAGAAGCCTTTCTCCTTCCATCCCCCTCATGACAGGTGAGTGGTAAGATTCTTTTCTCACCTCAAGCTTGCCATCAAACATATGAATGGAGTGACCTTTCTAGCAGATGTGGACCAAGGACAACAAGTTTCTCTTCAGCTATGGGAGATATAGAACATGATGCAAAAGAAAGTCTGGAAGACTAGGAAATTTAAACCTGATTATGCCAAGCCGTGATGGCTTGAGTTTTGATTGGTCTGCAAAGTATACTACTCCATCAACATTGTCAGTAAATTATTCAAGAAAATCTTTTCTATGATTCATGTGGCAATTTGCTCCTGAATCAAGCAACCAATCATTTTTTCAAGAAGAAAGTGAAGCATTAAATAAATCTTCATTTACTCCAATATTACATTGTGCCACAACATAATGAGCAGATTCAGGTGCTTTACCTTTATCTGTGTCATTAGTTTTACCTTTGGGTTGGTTTCTTTGCTACTCAATTTTTTCCCAAGGTAACTTTCATGTGGAGGCATCATGTGATCCATTTCCTTTGCAGTGTATGCAGTGCAAATCTGACTTTTCTCCTTGAGAGTGTCTGCCCTCCTGCCTCTAAAATATCTTCCTCTTCCTCTTCGACCACCTCTTCCTCTGGAAGAATCTTGGGCAAGATTCTTTCTTTATGAGCAAGGCACACAACCTCTTCATAAGATTCAGAGGTTGTCTTATTTCCAAAAGCTTTCTCTCTTTCAGCAATTTTTTTCACAAGAGAGTCAAAGGTAATATCTTTGAGATTTCCATTTGCTTGCAATGACTCAAGGTAAGTGGAGTAAGTAGTATAAAGTTCCTTGAGAAAAGCGATAAGAGGAATATCCAGTTCAACCTTAGTGGCTTTGATATCATGCATTATAGATTTTACTTCAAATGCAAGAGCAAGAGGATCATTATTTTGTAATTCAAGAGTGAAGAGTTTAATCATGAGTTGAACAATTTCAAGTGCAGAATGTGAGTCATAGAGTTCTTACAGCTTTTGCAAGGCTTTGAAAGCAGTTGAAAATGGTGAAATATGGTGAATCACCTCTTCACTTACAGATGCTACAATTAATGCATAAGATTTGTTGTTCTTATTTTCCCAAATGGTGAACTCTTTGTCTGAGGTAGGCTGTTCTAGCTCTTTGTCTCCGTCTCCAACGCACACTCCCTTCCACAACTCATTGAAAATGAGGGTGTGTTGTATCTTTCGGGACCACTCAGGATGGTTCTCCTTGACAGTGGGAACTACTCCCATAATAGATATGATTGAATGCATTAAAAATCTATGTACTGTAAAAAAAACCTTCTGGCAATATACTGAAAAAAATTGTACTTCTAGTGGCAAACTTTGATATGTTGAGGCTAGTGCATGTATTCAAAAAAATGATGTATTAAAAAAACACAGCATATTAAAGCGTGGGAGCCAAACGCAGTGTATTGGGAGAGCCAACTGCTGGGATGGTGTATTCAACCGTGGGAGAGTATATGGTGTATTCAACCGCGCATAGACTGGAGTAGATGGTGGAAAAAAAATGCACTGCGTGGATGGGGGAGAGTGTATGGACCGACCACACTTCCATTGTGGAGTAGCCGGGGTGTATGGGGTGTTATGCCAAGAGAAAACCGAAGTTGTGGTATGGCAGCATATGGCATGGAGGTATGGTGCATATGGCGTTGCAGAGCTAAATGTGTATGGCAACATTCAACGTTGCAGAGCCGACTGTGTTAAAAAAACACAGTGAATATACAGTGTTGTACCACCAATGTGGGAGCGGATGTAAAAACTGGAAGTGTCGGAGCCGCACAGGGTGAATGGGGCATATTATAAGTGCATATGACAGTATTCACAGATATATGAGAGTGGCTAATAAAAGCGCAGCATTCAACACATTCACATGTTGCAACAGAATGCACACTAGTATTTCAAATGATTCAACGCACAAAACTTTCACAACTTGTAGAGAAAAGTGACTAGACCAACGGTGGGCCCCAGATTAAGGTTTTGGTTTGAAAGGTGTGCATTCATATCCCACAGCTATCACCAGATGCGTGAGTTTCCACTACGTTTCCACTGTGATTCCAATGATACCACTGAGCAGTATTCAATGAGATACCACCGAGCGAGCTGACTGTTCAGAGGGAATATAAAATGCATATGATAGTGGGTTCAAGAATGTGGGTGCAGGTCTCAGGAGCATGGTAGAGGTGTGAGTTCTGCAAAATAGGAAGGAAATTGACACTAGGAGTTACACAAAAGCTAATTTTGGGAGCTAGCTCTGATACCATGTCAGACTAGGCAGTAACTCCTCAAAAACAATTCGTTCTATTCATTCAGGTTGGTCTTTATTATATACATGAGGGAGAGACTGTTCATTTCATCTCCCGATGAATCTTCATATTTTCCATTATTTATTTACATCAGTTACACTTATTCACCCAATCCTGATGATTAGGTGTCAAAACATATCAAGAGGAAAGGCAAGAGTAGGTAAATCAACATCAGGATCAGTAAGTCAAGCTAATCTTGGAAATTTGTTGGATTATTTAAAAAAAAAAAATCTTAGCAATCTAAAAAAACAAGTAGAAATGTTAAGAAAGTGAGATGAAGAAAAATAAAAATGTTGATATTGTGTTGCAGAATTATAGGATGTTAAACATTGTCCATCATTACCAAGGTTGAAGGAAGTTCACCAAGAGAACAATGGAGCAAGTCAATTGCCAATGCAGCAATGTTATGTACCTCTAAGAGGTCCATGGCAACCTATTCAGCCTGATAAGGTGCAAGAGCCTAATTCCCAATTTCAAGGTTATGCATATCCACCTCAAACTAATTGGAACACGCGTTTTCCTTGGAAACATTGGCCATCTCAACCCCAAAAACAATCTTGGCAACAAGGTTGGCAAGGAACTTATGGGAACTATCCACAATATCCTCAATATTTTCCTCAATATCCTCCATAACCAACTCCATGTTATCCCTACCATTCACCTCCACCACAACCACAACCCCATCTACATCCATCTCAAATATACACTCCCACTTAACTACCTATACCACCATTTCCAAACTTACAAATTGAAGTAGCTCAGCCCACTTACAATGTTGAGGTACAACACTTCCAAACATCTCCTCTTGAGCTCAATGGTATTCACCATAGCTGAGGAAGAGTATTGCAAAAAATGTATTATCTTCATATCGTTGAAGGAATACAACCAGAAGAAGAAGATTCGAAGGAAAATATCAAAGAATCATGGGTTTCACTTGATGAAGATCAAACATCAAAATCAGAGATCGAGAGAGCTCCCTCATGCTTACCATCAAATCCTCCATGTATTCAAGAGAAAAATAAGAAAAAAGAGGAATATTTGAAGTTCATGGTAGAATACATGAAGGATGATCCAGATAAGCAATCAAACCAAGGGCATGAAAGTTATAGTAAGGTTTGGTTCTAGATAGTCACTAAGTTGTAGCATCACTCTCTTCCTCAAATATTCTTGATCCTTTCAAAGTCAAATCATTTGGTCTCTGAAATCCAGATACATGTCAAAGCATACATTTCAAGCCTTCACATCATTCTGTCTGTCATTTTGATGTGCACATGGCTCCATTGGAAGTATTCTTATACCTGAAAGTGATTTTGTTTTTCATGTAGGGTAGGGTAGAAGAGAAAAAACAAAAAACAAAAAAAACAAAAACAAAATGAAAAATAAGAGAAAATAATAAAAATATATGGTGAAAACCCCCTTGGAGACCCCTCAGATTGGATCTGTTGTACCTTAAGAAACCAATTTCCTGGTTGTATATAAATTGTGCTTAAGACATTAATGATTACAAAGATTTTCACTTGTTTGTCACTGAATTATATATTATGTTCTCAAATGAAGGACCTAGGAAATCTGGTTCTTAATCCTCAATACTTAGGTGACATGATAACATCGGAATTCCATTTGATTGTTGAATATAAAAGATGAATGAAGGAAGATTGAATTAGTCCAGAGACTGTTCATTTCATCTCCCTTCAACTCACTCAGATGACAAATCATAGTGCAGCAGGTCAATAGCAAAGAATTAATGATCAAACTACAAAGAATGAATAAAGATAGGTATACACATGTTCACCTTTACAAAGGAGCGTATACATGCGGTGTACTAGACCAAAACGAGCATATAACATACACGCACTTTCACAGAAGGAAAAGCATGTATATCTTGGAAAACTAAGTTTTGGTCCATGGTATTTTCATCCATGGTATTCGTCCATGGTATTTAGTCCAAGGTATTGACCCTAGGTATTTGGTCCAAGGTATTGGTCCTAAGTGGTTTTGGTCCATGGTATTGAGAAAGGCCTAAAACTATAAAATGAGAATATCATTAGGCCATGGGTGCAAGTATTGAATATTTGATGAAGTGTGAGATCTAGTATGTAGGTTATGGGTTTGTGATGCTTTGCTTGATCTGAAGCAAGGATGCACCTATGTGGATGATGATGGATGATGGATCAGGATCTTAAGGCTTGGATTGTATTATCATTACGTGGTTTTATCATGGATAGATGGTATTTGAATACTGATACATGTTTTATTTTGCAAATGTTATGATCTCGGTATGACTAAATTATGAAATAGTTGTGAAGTTTTTAAGTTAGCATTTGGAGATCTGTACGCGGGTTCACTTTGGTAAAAGTGCATATGTATGCTGGTTCAGCTCATCATAATAGTGTATACATTATGAAATATGATATCTGAATTTGCAGTTGGTTCTAGTGGTTGTTGCAGACTTCTGGGTTTTGCTTTGTGTTTTGGTGACTGTTTTTTTTTACTGTGTTGTTAAATTTCAGATAGATTGATTGATTCAGTTGTGTGTGATTCAGCGTCTCAGTGATTGGTAGATGTAGATGTATCTGATGATTGTATTGTAGTTATGATTTATGAGGTTCAATGTTGTCGATGGGTACAGTATGAAAATTGGATGAAATGCGGCCTTTCAGATTGTGGTGTTGTGTTCAAGGAGTATCCAGTTTGAAAATTTATGAAACATGGTCCATAGAGGGAGAGATAAGGTCATAGCCTTCTGTAGGTTGGCACCTATGTAGTGGTAAACATATCAGCCAATACAAGAGCCAGGGGTTTGGAGCTCCCTTGCAGTAGTAGCTAGAAAACGAGAGAGGGTTGTAGTCTTCTCTAGGCTGATGCCTACATAGTAGTAAATATATTGGCAAGTATGTTATAGACATTTTTGTGCCTTATAGCATTAAGCATGAAATGTCCATAATCTAAGGGATCCAAAGTCCCTAAACATGTTGTTGCTACCCCTAGAGGAACAAGGCTAACAAACCACAGCAATTCACAGTAGTTCTCCACCAGAAACTGCTCAAAAACAAGTCAATTCAGGCTCATTTCAGTGGCTCCACTAGCTGTTTGCGCTGAATGTCAAAGCCAACACTGGCTACCTGCGCTGAATGTCAAAGCCAACACTGGCTACCTGCGTTGAGCGAGAGTAGACATGTGGCAAGCTCATTTCTCAAGGTGTCAAAACCCAGGAAGCTTCCAAAATGACACTTGCCTCAGGGAATTTGACTGGTGATGAGTAAGAGGTTCCAAATCTCCAAGTGGAAGCAAGAACCTCCAAGTGGAATCAAGAACTGACAGAGGGAGAGGACACTAGTCAGATCTCAAGCTGACTCATCCTCTCTCCAAACATCTATATACGGATCTCTCCTCCATGAGATCTGGAGGCTGGAATTTTGTTATTGCAAAGAATTGCTGTTGGTTTGAGATTGGAATCATTGGGTGCTTAATGCTTTGAAGGGGGTGAAGATAGGAATTCCATTTGCTGGGAAGGAGATGTTGGATTGGAGCCCTCTGGGTTGTATCTCTTCCTGAACCTTGTTATTCATCAATAAATCTATCTTGGTTTCTCCTATATACTGATGTATTTTTGATGTATGATTGCATTAGTATGTTTAGTTTATTTCTAATCTTGAACTAGTTATGAATATGAATCCATGTCTTGTGTAGTGTTCTCTTCTTGTGATCTTGCAGAAACCTCTTGAAGCTGGGCGTGCGAGAAGGCAGGTAGCTGGGAACTCTCCAAGAGAAGAGAAGCCATATCGAGGGACAAACGGAAATGGTTCAACAACCAGAGCTGGTTCAAACTCAACAACCCCCATTCCAGCAATCATATCAAGGACCTAAGCAACAAGTCTTTGTAAGTAATGGGCAATCACATTTCCAAAGCGGTAATCAACAACCATATTATAATGGTTATGCCCATCAACCTTGTCAAAGTTGCTAGCATCAAATACATTATGCTGGTATGCAAAGACCCACTGCTCAGGCGATTCCATCTTATCCTGGGTATACTTCGCCTAACCTGAATCAACAGTTGCCCTTTGTAGCAACTCTAGAATTACCAGATCTAAACCGGTTGACGAATGATCCAATTGCTTATGCCCCTTGGTGGCCAGCGATTCCGCATAAACTTCTGTCAGATATTCCTAAATTTAATGGAAATTCGGGTGAAGATTTGTCGAATCATGTGATGACATTTCATCT
The DNA here is from genome assembly GCA_031772625.1 of Pinus tabuliformis. Classification (NCBI taxonomy): domain Eukaryota; kingdom Viridiplantae; phylum Streptophyta; class Pinopsida; order Pinales; family Pinaceae; genus Pinus; species Pinus tabuliformis. The sequence goes on along the minus strand of CM062820.1, from coordinate 1,385,719,721 downwards.
GTGGTGTTCATCAAACACCCTAAACGATGTTTCGATTCGGCTTCGCCTTTTTCAGAGGACGTTAGCGGGTCCAGTGGCAAAATGGTATATTGAATTTCCTAGAGCTTCATTTGACAACTTCAGTACCTTAGCCACGACTTTCTTAACCCATTTTCAATTACCGATAAGGTATAAAACGGGAATGAAACTCCTAACCAACTTCAAATAGACAATGGCCACTCACATATCTGATCATATACATGAGTGGCGACGTCGTCGTAGGATGGTAAAAACGTACGTTCCCAATCAGCTATTAGCTGAATGGTTTATCAAATCCTTACTTCCTACAATCACGAAAGTTGTGGCAAAGGGGGGAGTCATAACGGAAGAGCAAGTCATCGTTCATGCGCAATATCTGGACTTGGTCTATACTCGGTCTGGCACGCTCTACGACAAAATACCTGATGCCCCTAGACCGGAATTCTCAATTCCTCCTCCTCCTAAACCAAACAATGACTCTCATGCCATCGATGGCGTGATTGGCACGACAGACACGAAATCAACAAAGGCTACATCTAAAAGGGCCCGTAAGATTTCCAGTCAAAATGCAAATGAGGAACTTCTTGCCTCGGAAGTAAATGCCGCATCGACCGACAAGGGCAAACAACTGAAGCAACCAGGGGGCAAGAAGAAAAAGAAAGGGAGAAAAAGGAAACCCCCTGCGGGGTGTCATATATGCGATGAGGATCATTGGACGAGAGATTGTCCACATCTAGCGGAAGTTAAGAAACTCTTTAAGAGTTCAAAAACCTCAGCAGTATTGACTGATCTGTTTCCAAACCCGGGTACGAAACTGGTTGCTAATCAAAATGCTTCCCGATCCCAAGTGCTTATGTTGTCTATCTCAAAGCAGCAAAATGATGCTTTGGCAAGGAATAAAGATTACGGGAATCCACAGGTGTCGAATAACAAGGCTAATGAACAACCTAGTAGTTCGACAACAACTTTGACCAAAGTTGTGCCACCCACCATTCCTGAACAAATGATAAAGTCACCAAAGGAAGTAGTGTACAAGTCGACATTTAATCCTCGTGCAAAGATAGCACAGAATTATAATATAATAGAGGACCTGGCCCAATCGCCGTCCGCTATGTCGACGCTTGAGGTACCGCAAAACTGCCTCTCCCAAGAGCAAGCTTTATTATCAGCAATAGGTGAAATTGACCCAATGGACTCCAATCTTATGGCCTTTGATCATAAAGGATATGACCCTCAGTTACCAGCTCAACTAGCTTTCCTTATTCAAGTGAAAGCCCTCAACAAAACTGTTCATCGAACAATTATTGATGAGGGGGAATCTACGTGTATTATGTCGATGAGTTGCTGGAAGAATTTAGGCTCACCACCCTTGTTGAGATTGTCAACGACGTTAAAAGCATTTGATGGACGATCATACACTCCATACGGGATTTTAAGTAACTTGCAAGTTGAACTAGGGGGCAAAACAGTAGGAATTGATGTTGAAGTAATTGATGGAAACCTCGATTACAACATCCTACTGGGAAGGCCCTGGATATATGCCATGGCCGCAGTTGTGTCGACCTACTTCAGGAAGATTTCATTTCCCTTTCAAGGAGGAATTACAGTCGTCGACCAACAAACTTTCCTCCCCGACAGTTCACAAGTTACGGGAAGCATTCCAATGATCCATGGAAGCAATCATTCGCTTCAAAATATTGGAGTAGGTCTCCTAAAAGACCCTGCCTTAATGGGTACTTTTGCCCTACCGCCTGCAAGTAATCTGGCGGAAGTGGCCACAGTGGAAACCTACAATATGAAATCTTCTATATCTAATGGATTCGGAAGATTCCTAAACATTTTGTCAGCGTGGATCATCGCCCTAATAGAAATACTGTAAATACAGTGGGCTCCGAGGACGGTTCTAATCTTGTGTCAACCTCGTTAAAAAATGAAACAAGGAGTCATGAGGATAGTTCTTTTACTGTGTCAACCTCATTAAAAAATGAAACAATCTCCTTTCCAAATCTCAAAGGTAAACCTTCATTCCAACCACCAAGTTGAATGCAATGAAGCTTGGGGGGCATGCACCTCGATTTGCGTTGTTATGCTGGGGGCATGAAAACTTATCATCGAGCAATTTTAGCACATAGTTCATGCTTGTTAAAAAATAAACGCAAGATTTGAGCAGTTTTAGCACACAGTTCATGCTCGTTAAAAAATAAACGCAAGATCCGAGCAGTTTTAGCGCATAGTTCATGCTCGTTAAAAAATAAACATAAGATCGAGCAAATGTTTCAATCCGCGTTTAAGCTCGTTAAAAAATGAACTACCCGGTAAATAACCACAGTGAATGTAATATCATCAGCCATTAAAGCCTTGGTCGTGTTTGCCCGTCACCTCCACTTTTCCATTGGCCGATCATTAACCTCCATATGATTGTTTACCTATTTTGAGGAATAGCTGCGAAGAGTGATTTCACTAGCCATCCTTGTGACACTGCCGTGATTGGAAAATTCCAACCTGTACCTGGAATCAGTTGCTAACCCGTTTTATCACTCGTTCCTCAAAAGACGAGTCTTCTTTAAGCTCTTTTCAACTGACTCGTAAAACATGAAAAGATTGCTGAGTCCTTGGCCTTCCAGCTCATTAAAGGGACAGGAAGTGCTATCCCTCCTCTAGATTTAAATCTTTTTTGGACCTGAGGGATTATTGCACAAAAAGATCGAGTGCTTGTTTTATTCGGCTCGTTAAAACTATCGAAAACTCATCCCTTCTGTATTGTTTTATACTTTTTCGGACTTAAGGGATTAGATGACGAAAAAGGACTTTTGGAGTTAACTCTATGTACCTTTTTAGACTCTCTAAAAATGAAAAGGACCGAGTTATCCTTGTCGTTAGACTCTTTAAAATCATTAAATAGCGACAAACTTGTCTTTAGACGAGAACGAGTTTCACTATCGCTAGGCTCGTTAAAACATAGCGATGGGCTTGCCCGAAGGGCAGTGTCTATATACGAAGAGTTGAAGAGGCAGTGTCAAGAGGTCTACGATTATCATTAGGTGGTTGTGTCATAGTTGGGGTTATGCTCTAGTGTTTTGTCTTCTTCTACATCATTCTATATCATTGTAAAGTGGATCGTTTTCCCTGGTACGAGAGTCCATTCTTCTTTTATTCTTCTATAGGGTGGTAGGGTGGTGCTAGGGTGAGTTGTAGCACATTAGGTGTTGGGGAATCCATTCAATTGACTATTGAAGAATCTCGGCCATTGGAGCACCAATCTAGTGGGAGCTGGAGAAGAATGATTTTCTATATTCTAGGAAGTTGGAGCTTTCTTTTCAGTTGGAGTGTAAGATCAAAGAATTATTAGAAAAGTGTTCAGTGGCTTTTGACCCGGAGGGTGTTTTCCACCTAAACATTTTGTGCCTCCTGTTTTCTTTTATTCATTGTTGTTACTGCATAAACGTTAATGATAATTGAAGAGTAACTAATGCTATGAAAAGATTTAAAAGTGTTAATTGCTAAGAAATATTGATTCACCACCCCCTCTCGATATTTTCCAACAATTGGTATCAGAGCTTGGTTCCATCAATAGTAGCTTAACAACTAGAAGGAGATCCTAGAGAATACCAAGAATGGTGTACCTCTATTCATTGAAAATAATTATGCACTCTAGAAAGGAAGAATGGAGATCTATCTCTTGGGACAAGGTTATGAAGTATGGGACATTGTTCAAAATGGCTTTACACCAACCGTGGATGAACAAGGTAAGAAGAATTTTGTAAATGATGGAAAATCAAAGAATATTATTATCAGTGGACTTATTGAACCTGCTTATCATAAGGTTTTGGGTTGTTAAAATGCCAAAATATATGGGACAAGCTTGAGAATAATATGCAGGTGACTCAAATGTCAAAGAAGCAAAGGTGCAAATGTATAGAGAAAACTTTGAGCAACTCAGAATGAAAGAGGATGACAACATTGCTGCATACTTCCAACATGTTGACGAAATAAACAAAACCCTAGAAGGATTGGGAGAGGTTGTTCACGAGAAGACTATTATATGAAAGACTCTTAGAACGTTACTAGGAAGATTCAACCCAAAGGTATTGGTCTTAGAATATAGTGAAAATATAGACAAACTCAGCAAAGAGGAATTACATGGAGTTATCATAGCATATTAAATGAGACTTGATGAAGAAGAGGGTACTTCGCATCTAGAAACTGCGTTCAATGCATCTAAGAAAACCAATAAGTACAAACAACCTTCAAAGGCAAAGACCTGTGGTGAGGACCAGTATTGCAGCAAGAATGTTGCAACTCCTGGGCTGCTAACTTTACTTTTATCAACCCGGTAGTTCGTAAAAAACTTGGAAGCGTTGGTGCTATATGAACAAGTACTAGTTCTCACTGTAGGTTGTCACTTGGTTAGCTGGCGCGATATCATTAGGATCTCAAGCCAACTTCTTTAGATTTCAGAAGAAGTTCTATGTGTGATGAAAGGAAGGAAAGATTACTCTACAGAGGCTATTCTAATTGCAGAAAGGAAAAAGACTGGGATGTTAAGCAATACCTAGTAAAGCCTACTCAACAAGCTAATTCTACTTTTTCCAAAAGCACTATGAAAACCATGAAAGAAATGCCATTACCTACTCAAGGATGTAAACAATATATAACCATGCTATTTCTGGAAGTAAAAAAGCAAAAAAAATATTTTTGGCTTTTTATGCGTTCTTATCTGAATTTAACCATGCATCTAATTTATTGTGTGTGAGTGTGGCAGTGAACAGGTGGTGTTGGAGTGTGGTTTTGGAGCTTGGGAGGATGTAGGATAGTGTGGATGGGTCCTAGTATGTCTTAGGTGGCTTTCTGCAGGCTTTTCCCACACTTGGCCTTCAAAAGAAAGCCTACAGGAAAAACTATAGGAGGACACAAGAAAACTACAAGAGGAAAAAAGAGAAACTACAGGAGGCTTGTAGGAGGAGGCCAAGAGTAGTTTTCATTGTTTTTAGGGTGAGAGAGTGGGTGGAGAAGGTGGATGAAGGTTGGAATGAGGTGTTAGGGTGCTTAGGGTCTACAATGAGTCACCAGGAGAGAGAAAGAGGATTGGATTTGCTCAAGGAGAAAGGAATAAGTTCTACGAAAAATGAAGGAAACTAGGGAAGAATTGAGGTGAGGTTTGGGAGAAATATAGGGCATGGATCAGTTGGAGGGTGTGATTTTTGGTAATCTGATCTATTGCTGGAAGAGATCTGCTACATAGGAACTAACATTCAACCAAGAAAATCAAGCAACAAATGAAATGAGTGCATCCTAGGAGAAATAGAGTTTTACATTAGAATGGTCTAAACTATGATGCGCAGAAGGGAATGCTGGTAAATGTTGCAAGGAAGGAAAGCATGAAAGAGGACTATTTCAAATCAGGAAGTGAACATGATAAAGAATATCTAAAGAAAAGCAAAACTGGACTATCAACCTACTAAGGATTTGCAAACACTAGAAGTCCCAGGAATGAGGAAAATTCGTGTTTTTGGGGAAGCAAGAGAGTCTTTGCCTCAAATCATGGTCCCAAAGGGAGGAAGAGAGGCCAAGGCACTATTTCTAGCCTTTGGAATCTTCTCTAATCACTGCTTAACCTACTACAGAAAGCACAAATGGAAGCAAACTACTAGATCATCAAAAGCAACTTATTCTTAACCATAAGAAAAAAAATACATCTAAGAGAAGATTAGGCTACAAACTGAAATAAAGCATACAAATACAAGTAAAGATTAGCTTGTCTACCTGGATTGGGCTCTAACCCAAGAGCTTCAGCCCTATGAGGTAACTCAGTGCTAGCTCAAAAAGGATTCCATCTTCATTTTCAAAAGAATAGCAATATTACATGAAACTGTCACAAAATAATAAGCTCGAAATTTGAGCAGAGTTTACATAAGCAAAAAAAGTTAACCCTAGTGAGGGCCTAGGCCTCTTTACTTATACATTTGAAGCTACTAATAGATTCCTAAAAATTAGGGAGGCTTGGCTCCCAAAACTCGAGATAACTATCAGTCATCCTACACTTGCTCGACTGCCTTCTAGTGCATTATTCGGTTGCTTGTACTCTAAGCTAAATGAAGGGAATTCAAAGTGAGGAGTAAAAGATGAAGGGGATTCCCTCCTATAAGTCTTCTCCTATGTCTACTTCGATTTATCGCTACAATTTTACCACTGGATCCTTGAATTTGGCCTCGAAATCCATCAATAATCTGCATTAAATACATGTTATACCACATGGCATCATAACTAACTCAACTCACCCTATAAGCATAAATATAATCAGAAAATCATACAATAAGCTAAGAGAATGGTTGATTTGATTAGGTTAGGAGGTAAAATGAGCCCATATAATTACCCATTTATGAGGCTTATCATCACCCCCTACTAAAGGTGTTGCTCATCCTCTGGGAAACCTAATCAAGCTCTTCATCTTTTATGGCCCTGGTGGCCTACCTAGCATCCCAGTCCTCTACTTTGGTCTGCTCATGTTCTCCATAAAATCCTACCCTTCTATCTATGTCCTTCCATTGCTCCTCCTCTTCTTCTTCTCTTCTGCCTTACAGCATGCCTAATATTAGTGGAGGACTCAGTTTGAGGCCAATCCAGTTGACCTTCAGCCTCTGCATGGAGTGCTTATACATTGGTACTCTTTTTAATGCCTCCTTCAGCCTCATGGGGGAATGGTATTCCCTGATCTGCAAACTGTGGGGTAGGGTGTTCCATCTTCTCATACATGCATGCACACAGTCCTCCCCAAGTAGCCTAAGCATATCTTCAAAGTATGCAATGGCTTTTTCTTGATTGGCTAGATATTTAGGGGAGATTTAAGGGTCATTGATAAGTAGGTTGTGTGTGCTAATGAGTGCCATAGGATCTGATGGCTGAGCTCTTATCATCAATGGTTCATTCTGCTATTTTATTAGCAATATTTTCACTTCTTCTACCCTCAATTCTTCATGGTTCATCCATGAGGCCATGGCCATTAATTGCAGATCCCCTAGCTTGGCATTGGGGTCCCACACATTCATGTCTATGAGGGCCATGTTGTGTAGGTAGAACTCTGCCATCTTTGCCTTATCCTCTGAGGTGCTTTGGTCACATAAATCCATGAACTACCTGTAGTCTTCGAAAGGCATTGTGCCTTTTTGTGCCAAAGTCTTTATTTAGAATTGAAGCCATTGATCCTTTAGATAGAGGCCATAAGATTTGGCTGGTGTTCTGCATTGTAATGAGTCCATGTATAAGCTAGCCATGTATGCTAGCTGAGTCTCTTTATCTTGCAGTTGTCTCCTTAGTAGTGCATTGTCATTTTCAAGCTGGCTTCTTTTACCTGCCTCTCTGTCTCTGAGAGCACTCAATTTTCTGCCCATTTCCCTGAGTTTGTTTTCCATATGGCCAACATCCTCAACTCCTTTAGATTTGGCTATCTGCATCCATCTATGTTTTCTCACTCTTTCTTTCTCCAATTCGAAAAATAGTGGAATTGAAAATTTCTATGGGATTATCCTGCATCCCTCAAGTGGATTGTAATAGGAGGCAAGACTAGACTGGGGGTCAGGTTATTGTAGTTCTTGTGCTTCCTCCTTCACCTTTGGTTATCCTCCTAGCTTTTTCTCAAGCTTTTGTGTCTCCTGTAGTTTGGACATTGTCTCCTGTATGGCTGTCTGAGCCTTTTGTAGGTTTAGTTTTGGGTCCCATAGTACTGCCTTTCCCTTCCATGTAGAAGATCTCGGAGTCCCCCTTTCATAGGTTATAGGTTTTTTGGTAGGGGATTCTTTCACCTTGGTAGATGGTGAATTTTCAATGGTAATGGGAAATTTTGAAGAGGGCTGAGGTTTTCCTGTTTTAATTCTTGTGCTCTTCGTTTCCCTGAAATACATGGAGGTCTTTCTTTTCCTCTTCTACTTTGGCTTGACTGGTGTATTGATGGCAGTGAGGGTAGTTGCTACTTCTCTTTCCAAAGTTTCAGGGGACTCTTCTCCTTGCTCTGCCTTCTTTGCCTCCTTTTCTCCCTCTGCTGTCTCTTTTTCTTCCTCCTGCTCTGTCTCTTTAACTTTTCCTTCCTCTATTTCTTTCCTTTCTTCCTTCCCTTCTTGCTTTGCTATGTCACCTCTGGCTTCATCTTCTCCTCCTTGCTGTTCTTCCTCCTCACTGATAGAAGGACTGACATCATAGTTTAATGCCTTGATGTCATCCTGAACTGTCATATTTCTGAAAACTTCCCATGCTATGGGGAGTGTAATGGTATGGAGGGTTTTTTCCACTAGGATATTGATTAGGCCATGGTGAGCTAGCTGCTGTGAATTTCTTGCTTGTACCTTGGTGTTGGAGTCGATGAGGGACTGAAGGAGAAAGTAAGGGATACTGAGCTTTTGAGGTGCTGGGGTATCCATGCCATATCTGAAGTCATGGAGGATCCTGAAATGATCCATAGACAATGTTGTGCCTCCCCTCACAAGAAATGTATTTGATCACTTGGTAGCTAACCCCATCCCAGGGATATGGTATACTAGCCCTCCTAATTCCATTTTTGTCTTCAAAAGGGGTTTCATTATCTTGGAAAAAAATCTTCTTGGCAGCCTGGCCAATTGGTTTCTCATATCTACTCCAAGGCAGCCCAAGAGGAAGGGTAGTGACCCTACTGATGAATTTAGGGGTTATTTCGATGGAGAGGCCTCTAATGGTTACAATGGCATGAGTTCTTGTGTGAGGGACCAGAGAGAGAGAAAATTCTTGCGCAATTTCATCATCAAACCCTCTAAACTTCTTAAATAAATTCATCCAGTTTTCCCTTGTAAATAAGTCCACCACTTGAGGATGTGGATGGAGTCTAGTGGAGTTAGTGGGTTCTTTCATCATAAACCCCCTATCATACTGCCTATACTTCTTTTCAAAAAACAAATATGGAGGTGGAGATAAGGATTTTGAGTGAAATAGGAAAATAGAGGGGACTGTGTTTTTTTTCCTAACAAATAGAAATTCCTTTTATGTATTTTTACCCTCCTAAAGACTTATTTCATCCTCAAATTGAGGCCACTTCCTTAATATGTTGATATTTAATGGGGGGCATTCATCAAACCTACCTCTTCACACTGAAATTCATGCCAAAAATTGTGGTTTCTCCCTTCAAAATGACTCATTTCCCCTCCTGTAGAAGCCCATTGTCCCTCCTGTAGATTTCCTTTAGGTGCTCCTATAGATTTCCTGTAGGTGCTCTTGTAGAAAATATCGAGAGCAAGAATATGGAGGAAATCGATGGAGGATGGTGGTTACGAGGCTATGGGGGCATAAGAAGACTACTGTGGCTGAGTTACGAGGAAAAAATGAAGAAAAGGTGGTGAGAATGCGCGGAAAGGAATGCTCGTTACCCTTTATGGATATTTTCGGTTATGATTGTTGAGCTGGCAAGGTGTATGTTACTTGAATTAGGACCATTGGTCCCCACCTGCTTGGTCATCATGGCCCCTCCTCGTAATCATCCCTCATTAGTGCATCAGAGTTAACTCTTCCTCCCATTACCTATCCTTGGCATCTTATGCTTGACTTGATTGTGTGCATGTGTGGGTGACATCTCAGATGAGTGGAGCCAATTAAATGAAGGTGGCCAAGTTAACTAGCCACCTTATGATTTCAACCATCTCGTTGCATTTGTATGATTTCTAATTACATAGATGCAAATAGAGGAGTGTTTTAGTTACTTACCTGTGATCTGAGTATATTTGCTGTGAGGTGTTGTGGCTTTCTCTGCTGCATGCCTTCATTTTTCTTCATGCATGCTATCTCTACTTGTTGATGTGTGTGTTGTGCTTTTGCAGGTCCTTCTTTTGCTGGAGCTAAGCTGCATGGGCCTTTTAAACCTGCAGATGTGCACTCTTTTTCTATTGGTGCTGGACTTCTATGGGATCACTTGCTACAGGAATTCCTACAGGAGCTCCTGTAGCTACTTCTCCCCTGGAAACTTCATCTTTTCCTTGTGCTTGTAGCTCGAGAATAATGCCAGAGGTGTAATGAATGATGGAGGGATAGTAGGTAAGCTTAAGGAAAGGTTAGGGGTGCCTTTTATTTTTTTTTTTAACTTTTTTTTTTCAAAATTGAAAAACTCTTTTTTCTGTGTTTTTTCTTTGAGATGAAAAAAAATAATGATGCTTGGAGTGTGATGCAGGCTTGGAAATGATGGCAAGGAGGCTTGAAGGTGGTAAGAGGGATCATAGGTTCCTTATGAAGCTATTTTTGTCCCTCAAATTGTCTCTTGTAGACACTTTTGGCTCTCTGTCATTCTTATAGGATCCTCCTGTAGAAAACACAGTTTTGAAAGAAAAAGGTATAGTGGTGTGTAAGAGATGCCAAAAATGATGGAGGGTGTGAAGAGGATAAGATGGGTGCTGATATGAATGTCAGTGTTTCCTTGGAAGCTTCTTATACTCCCTGTAGTCCTCCTGCAAACCTGAAATGCAATAAAAATTTAGTTTTATTTCTCTCTTTTTAAAAAAAAAAACAACTAGGGCAGCCCAGAGAGGTTTTCACCCTAATTGCTTCCCTGGGCACCTCCAAGGGAGGTTTTCACCCACGGATCTTATTCTTTCCTTTTTTTTCCTTTTTTCCTTTTTTCTTTTTTTGACATCACTGGGCCGCCTGAGAAGAGGTTTTCAACCCAATGATGGGACTCAAGCGCCTTATTGAGGTTTTTGACTTGAGTCCTTATTTTTTTTTCTTCAGTGAGCGGGTGAAGTGGCAGTTAAGACATGCTCGACTACCATCATTATTTTATTCAAATATTCAATAAACTCTCGCTTGGAGAGTGGTTTCTTGTAGACTTTCAACCAATGTCCATTGACAAGCATGGGGATGGCTTCATCATCAATAGTTCTGATTAGAATTGAACCATTTTCATTGCATTTCTTCACAGTGTAGCGTCCCAACCATCTTGTCCTCAGCTTGCCTTGAAATCCTTGTATCTTGAATCATAGAGTAGTGCCCAATCTCCCTTTTGGAATTTCTTCTCCCTGATATTTTTGTCATGCCATATCTTTCTTTGAAGTTGAACTACCTCTGTATGGAGAAGGGCTTGAAATCTGTATTCATCCAATCCATTGAGCTGAAGCAACCTCTCCTTCTGTGCATGGTTGAGGTCTAGGTCTAGCTTAGCTGCCATTCTTAGGGTATTGAATTCAAGCTCTAATGATAGCGAAGCCTTCTTCCCATAGACCAGTTCATAGGGTGTGAACTCGGTGGTGGTCTTCCATGTTGTGTTGTAGGCCCAAGTGGCCTCAACTAATCTGTTAACCCAGTCTTTTTTGTTGCTGCTCACTACCTTGGTTAGGATCCCTTCTAATGCTCTGTTACTGACCTCCACTTGCCCATTGGCTTATGGATAGTAAGGGGTGGAAGTCATGTGTGTGATCTATGATGTGTGAGCAGTTCTTCAATCAGGTTGGAAGTGAACTGGTTGCCTTGGTCAATGACCAACTCTCTCGGATACCCAAACTTGTAGAATATGTTTTTTGTAAAAAACTCAACTACGTTTTCCTCTATCGCCACTTTGATTTCTTTTGTCTCCACCCACTTTTCCAGGTAGGTTGTGCACACAATGATGTACTGCTTACGCTTTGAAGGGGGGCTGACAGGCCCCACAAAGTCCATTCCCCACTTCTCAAATGGCTCAAAAGTCACTTGAGGTTGTATGGGAATTTCATCCTTTGGAGTGGGTTTCCCCATCTTCTGACACCGATCACACTGGCTCGTGTATCTCCTCACATAATAATGAAGAGTGGGCCAGTAGTATCTTGCTTGCAATATCTTGAAGGTGGTTCTTTTTGCTGCAAAATGACCTCCACAAGGCCAGTCATGATAGGTTAGGAGGATGTCAAAGACTTCCGCCTCCCTGACACAGCTTCTTAAGATCTGATCTGGGCCAAGTTTGAAGAGATTGCCTCTAATCCAGGTGCAAGGGGTTCTTTTCCTTATTATCCTTCTCTTCTCTTTTGAGGATGGGTGTGGTGGGGACTATCCTATAACCAAGTAGTTTGCTATATCAGCGAACCATGGAGAGAGTAATGATATGAAAAATAGGTGTTCATCTAGCATTTTGTCATCCACCATTCCTTCTTCACCTGCAAGAAAATTTACTCTGGACAAAAAGTCAGCAACAACATTCTCTTTACCAGGCTTATTAATAATGGTCAAATCAAACTGCTGCAGTAAAAGCAACTGTCTAATAATGCGAGCATTTACATCTAGTTTGTTCATTAAATATCTAATTGCAGCATGATCAGTGTGCACAAAGGTTTGATAGCTTGTGATATAATGTCTGAATTTGTTTAAGGAATGCATGACAGCTAGGAGTTCCTTCTCAGTCACTGTATAGTTTAACTCTGCCTTTGACAAGTTTTTGCTTATAAAGTATATGGCATAAGGTAACTTTTCATCAATTTGTTTTAAGGCTGCTATGATCACTTTGTTCGAGGCATCTGTGTAAACGTGAAAGGGTAGGGCCCAGTTTGTGCCTTTGAGAATTGGGGTAGTCACTAACTTTCTTTTCAAGGTATCTAGGGCTTCTTGATAGTTTTCTGACCATATGAACTCAACATCTTTGCCTAGGAGGCGAAACAAAGGAGAGGCTAACTTGTTAAAGTCTTTAATGAATCTCCTATAATATCTAGCTAAGCCTAGGAAACTTCTGACATCTCTCACCTTTTGAGGAGGTGGGACCCTTTGGATGATGGCAATTTTGTTGGGGTCCACTTGCAGTCCTTGTTGATATATTGCATGATCTAGCATGGTCCCTTCAGTCATAAAAAATTCATATTTTTCCAGACTGAGGGATAGGTTATCAATACACCTATCTAGAACTTTTCCTAGGTTAGATAAAGCTTCCTAAAAGTCAAAGTGATAAAGAGTAAAATCATGCATGTATATTTGTACTGCAACATGAACCAGTTCAGAAAATATACTCAGTACTGCTCTTTGGAAAGCGGCTGGAGCATTGCACAAACCAAAAGGAAGGACCTCGTATGCAAAGGTACCCAAAGGACAAGTGAAAGTGGTCTTATCTTGGTCTTCCGGGCTGATTTGAATCTGATTGTACCCACTAAACCCATCTACAAAAGAGAAAAACGTTTTCCCTGCTAGACTGTCTAACACTTGATCTACGAAAGATAAAGGAAAATGGTCCTTTTTAGTGGCTTTGTTTAATTGCCGATAGTCGACACAGATTCTCCACTTACCATTTTTCTTTGGCACTAGCACCAAAGGAGAGACCCATTCACCGTTAGAAATGGGATAGATGAATCCTGCATCAAGCAATTTCTACAATTATTCCTTAACAATATCTTTAAGTGCTGGGTTCATCCTCCTTTGAGGCTGCGTGACTGGCTTGCAATCTTCCTTGATATATATATATATGATGAGTACATACTGAGGGGTGCACTCCCTTCATCTCCTTATAACTCCAGGAGAAGGCATCTAGACGTTCTCTCAGTATGTTGCATAGCTCTATTTCCTGGAAAGTAGATATGGATGGATTGATTTTCAATGTTCTTTCCGGGACGAACTCTATATTTTTAACATGGAGAGGAGTGGGGTCAGCCACACAAATATCAGTTGAGGGGTTTTTTTGGGTTTCTCTTACTATGTCTTCTAATGGTGATGTACTGGGAGGTGGATTCTAAATCAAATTTTCAATCACATCATCCTCATCTTGTGGTTTCCCCCCATGGCGATTTCTAATGTACAAAGTGGTGTAGAATAAACTTCATCCTCATCCTCCTCCTCGAACCAGACAGGTAGATCATGTTCTAGCAAACGTTGAGCAGGAGGATATAGGGTTAATTTCTTGTACATGTGCCCATTCTTTATGGTCATGTTCCCAGCTCGACAACTAATGTAGGCATCGGCTGTAGCGAACCAGGGTTTTCCCAAAATGAGAGGATACCCGGTGAGCTTTGCCTTTGGGTGGAGAACTAAGAAATTAGTAGGGTACTCCAAAGAATCAATAGAGACCATCACATATTCCACCATCCCCTCAGGGGTCACAGTGGAGTGGTCTGCTAGCTACAGCACCATCGTAGTCTTCCTCAATGAGCCTTGGAGATTAAGTTTGAGCAATGTGTCCTTTGTCATCACATTAATGGCAGCTCCCAGATCAATCAAGGTATCTCGAACCATTGTGTCATTGATGTGGACATCAACTACTAGGCTTCCAGCACCCAGATATTTTGGATAGATTATCTACCCAAACATCAGGTCGAACAATTTTCCTATGACATTGATGGTTGGCACATCTCTCTTGCGGCTTCCTGGATGCCTAAAGCACTTCTCTTTGATCAAACTATTGTATATAATCACATATTTTATGGCTTGGAGAAGTGGTATCTTCACACATAAATGTTTCAATTCTCCAAGGAGTTCAATCTCTTCTGGGGTAGGATGGAGTGTCATGGATAGTCTCTCAGGAAAGGCTGGGTTTGCTTTGGGTTCGCTTTCCTCTTTATATTCCTCATCCTCACTGGGTGGAGGTTGGCTATCTAGGAGAACTTTTTTGGATCACAAGTTAATTTCTTGAATCTCCACAACATAATTTGGGCATGATGGTTCCCCACTATACACTTGTGGAGCCTGTCTGTTGTTCCGGTTCATATTTGGCTAGGTAGGGATTTGGGGTAGCCTTGGTGGAGTAGAAGGTAACAGTTGTGGTTGGGTAGGTGGTGGGGGAAGAAGAGCGGGAAGAGAGTTGTATTAGGGCCTCCACCCCTGATGAGATGAATTCCACTGAGGTTGCGATTGAGCATAGAGGTGAAATGAATGAGTGACTAGTTGGCCATGATATTGAGATGTGAAGGACCAAGGAGGATGCGTGGACCAGGAAGGATGAGCAGGGCAGCCCCAAGAAGGTATGGAGGTGACTTGGTTGGGGTGGTAGTATGCCTGAGATGTCCCTTGCATCCCCTACTGGTATGGTCTAGGTCCACGCAGCCTCCTTTGGTTTATGTAATAGATCTGTTCAGTGCCTCTTTCAGCCACTTGGTATACAGCTTTAAGTCCGAGAAAGGAAGGGCACCTATCTGTAGAATGATTTTCTTCATAGACTGAATAGACCTCTATAGAGTTCAATGGGCATTCATTCCTAGGATGCCTCCTAGTGCATGCTGGGAAAAAAGTGGCCAAAGCCCTCTATGCTTCGTCTTGTTTTCTTTTGATATGTAAGGTATCAATTTGCATGGCAAGAGTCTGCAGCATCTCACTCTTGAAATCTTCCAGCATGCTTCTAATTTCACCTTTAATGGATGACTTGGAAGAAGAGGTACTGGCTATGAGTTGACTCCCCCTACCTTTCTTTCTAGCTGCTTTAGAATGGTTTCTAAAAACAGTATTTACGTCCTCATAGGATAGTTGGTAGATGTCTCCCCCGGCCAGTAGATGGAGGGTGTCTAAAAGGCCTTCCAAGATTCCCCTGAGTAGGACCAACTTTAGAGACTCAAGGTCAAGTGTACACCCGACCCTTTTGTAATTGAGTTGGAACCTCTCTTCATAGTCTTCTAGGAACTCATCACTTCCCATGGTCATTCAGAAGATTTCATCTTTAGTATCTTTTGACCTACAATAGTCTCGATACTTGTTGTTAAAGGCTTTCTACATCTGAGCCCAAGTTGTGATGCTATTGCCAGGTAATCCCATGAATTAGCGGAATGCTGCATCCTTGAGAGTAGAAGGGAACAGCTTCAACTTTTGCTCGTCTTCTGCATAGTCATAAGTTCGACAGATGACAACAAACTCAAATAAGAAGGTGTCAGGATCTTCTATAGTCAGACCATGGAAGTGAGGTAGGGCTGAAGGACCTATATTTTTCATTTTCGTGTCCCCATTGGTCTCCTGAATGGGAAAGGTACCCTCTATTCTTTCTCCATTTCCCCTAGCATTTCGGTTTTCAACCATTGGCTTCGGAGGAATATTTTCTTCTTCTTCTTTCCCTATAGGTTCTTTGAATATGTCTGGTTATTCTCCTAAGGGTTCTTCTTGATCAAAGACACCGAATAAGAGAGAAGGTTGGCTGTGTGAAGCCGTGGGGGTGTTGGGAAAAAAATTTCTTGAGTTATCTCTATTCCTATGAGGCATGAAAGGAAATATTTTTGCTTGGTTTTATGTTTCTTTTTCCCCACACTGATAGTACTTGCAAAAACTAAAATTGTGATTGAACAAAACAAATTGCAACTAGTTGAAATGAACTTGCTGAATGGAAATTCACATAATTGAAAAGGAAAGCAAGGAAATGCAGAATTGAAAGAAAAGAAATGACTAGTCTACTTCTGCTTAAATAAACTATTATGTTGCAATAGAAAATAGAAGAAAGAAGTAATCACAGAATACTTTGACGCTTTTCCAGCAATGATACCAAAAAGTGGTGAGCACCAGTATTGCAGCAAGAATGCTACAACTCCTGGGCTACAAATTTTACTTTTATCAACCCGGTAGTTCGTAACCAACTTGGAAGTGTCGGTGTTGTATGCACAAGTACTAGTTCTCACTGCAAGTTGTCACTTGGTCAGCTGGCGTGAGATCACTTGGAGCTCAAGCCAACTTCTATAGATTTCAGACGAAGCTCTATCTGTGATGAAAGGAAAGAATCATTACTCTACAAAGGCTATTCTAATTTCAGAAAGGAAAAAGACTGGGATATAAAGCAATACCTAGTAAAGCCTATGCAACAAGCTAATTCTACTTTTGCCAAAAACACTATGAAAACCTTGAAAGAAAGGCCATTACCTACTCAAGGAAGTAAAAAATATCTAACCATGCTATTTGTAGAAGTAAATAAGCAAAAAACATATTTTTGGATTGTTATGCATTTTTATGTGAATTTAACCATGCATCTACTTTATTGTGTGTGAGTGTGGTAGCAAACAGGTGGTGTTGGAGGGTGGTTTTGGAGCTTGGGAGGATGTAGGATGGTGTGGAAAGGTCCTAGGAGGTCTTAGGTGGCCTTCTAGAGACTTTTCCTACACTCAGCCTTCAAAAGAAAGACTACAGGAAAAACTATAGGAGGACACAGGAAAACTACAGGAGGAAAACAAGGAAACTACAGGAGGAGACCGAGAGTATTTTTCACTATTTTTAGGGTGAGAGTGTGGGTGGAGAAGGTGGATGAAGGTTGGAATGAGGTGTTAGGGCACCTAGAGTCTACCATGAGTCACCAAGAGAGAGAAATAGGATTGGATTTTCTCAAGGAGAGAGGAAGAAGTTCTATGAAAAATGAAGGAAACTAGGACAGAATTGAGGTGATGTTTGGGAGACCTATAGGGCATGGATCAATTGGAGGGTGTGATTGCTGGTAAGTTGGCTAATTTTTGGAAGAGATCTGCTGCATAGGAACTAATAGTCAAACAAGAAAATCAAGCAACAAATGAAATGAGTGCATCCTACGAAAAACAAAGTTTTGCATTAGAATGGCCTAAACTATGATGTGTAGAAGGGAATGATAGTAAATGATGCAAGGAAGGAAAAAATGAAAGAGGAATATTGCAAATCAGGAAGTGAACATGATAAATAAGATCTAAAGAAAAGAAAAACAAGACTATCAACCTATTATAGAGCTGCAAACACTAGAAGTCCTAGGAATGAGGAAAATCTCTGTTTTTGGGGCAACAAGAGAGTCATTGCCTCAAATCATGGTCTCAAAGGGAGGAAGAGAGGACAAGGCACTGTTTCTAACCTTTGGAATCTTCTGTAATAATTGCTTTACCTACTATAGAAAGCAAAAATGGAAGCAAACTACTAAATCATCAAAAGCAACCTGTTCTTAACCATAAAAAAAAATACATGTAATAGCAAATTAAGCTACAAACTGAAGTAAAGCATACAAATACAAGTAAAGAGAAGCTTGGCTGATTGGATTGGGCAATAAACCAAGAGCTTTAGCCCTCTGAGGTAACTCAGTGCTATCTCAAAAAGGATTCCATGTTCATTATCAAAAGAATATCTAGATTACATGAAATTGTCACAACATAATAAGCTCGAAATTTGAGCAGAGTTTACATAAAAAAAAAAATCCGACCCTAGTGAGGCCCTAAGACTCTCTACTTATACATCTAAAGCTACCAATAGCTTTCTTAAAGTCAGGGAGGCTTGGCTTCCAAAACTTGAGATAACTATCAGTCATCCTCCACTTGCTTAGCTTCCTTCTAGTGCATGATTTGACTGCTTGTACTTCGAGTTGAATGAAGGGGAATTCTAAGTGAGGAGTAATAAATGAGGGGGATTCCCTCCTATAAGTCCTCTCCTCTGTATACTTTGAGTTATTGCTAAAATTTGACCACTGGATCCTTGACTTTGGCATCGAAATCCATCAATAAACTGCATTAAATACATGTTATACCACATGGCATCATAACTAACTCAACTCATCCTATAAGCATAAATATAATCTGAAAATCATACAATAAGCTAAGAGAATGGCTGATTTGACTAGGATAGGAGGTAAAATAAGCCCATATAATTACTCATTTATGAGGCTCATCATCCTGCGCCTGCACCTGCAACTGTGAAGAAAAGGAAGATGATGAAGAAGTTTTTTCAGATGGAGAATATGCTTACTTTACGAGAAAACTAAAAATTGGTAAGGGAAAATTCAAAGGTAAACTTGCATTGATATTTTTTGGTTGTGGTGAGGTTGGGCATTTCGCAGGAAAATGTCTGAACATAAGTGATGGAAACTCAACATGAATGAAAGACCTTAAGAAATTCAACAAGCAAGGCAAGAAGAAAGGATTCAAAAGGAACTTTCTCTCTAAAGAAGATAGCTCATCATCCGATGAAGATAGTGGTAGTGAAGAAGAAGCCAATGAGAGAGTATTGTTTATGGCCAGGCACAATAAACAAGGGGTACCAAAAAATGAAGAAGATAGAATAATTTTATAAGGAGGCAATCAAGTTTATAAAAGACCTCAAGGCTGAGAAGATCCGTTCCAATACACTTGAAGGACAAGTTCAAGATCTAAAAATTAAAGTTGAAGAACACAAATGTATTGAAGAGTCACTTCAAAAGAAGTTAGAAGAAAGCAACTGAGAAAGGGAAGCATTAGAAGCTGAAGTAGTCTCGCTGCGTAAGGAAGTGAAAAAGGGGAAAATTTTCCAAAAATATGCCAACATCTCAAGGGCCTTGGAAGAAATCATCAACAATCAACGATCTTACAATGACAAAACTAGCCTTGGTTACGAAGAAGAAGAAGTAGGACCTTCTACAATGAAATACATTGAACATATGAGATCTGACAAGCATCTAGACTTCATTGAACAAGATTCGCAAAAACGGCCTTGGAAGACAATTCCCCGATGTAGATCTCTATCTAGGTACCCACATATTTTTCATGGCTATTGTTATTCAAGTGGAAAATTTGGTCATAAAGCTATAGAATGTCACATGTACCCTAGGAACCAATACAATTCTAGGAGATCTATCGAATATGAACCTCCCAAGGCTTAACGAAACATTAACAGACTTGAACATTTAAGAAGTGATATTCAATGTTACAAATTTCAAAAATTTGGACACATAGCTAGAGACTGCAGACTTGAAAATCCTCCATAAGAATCTTTGAAGCCACATAATGAATGAACATGGAAGAAGAGGAACATTGATAATTGTGCTCTCGTTTTCAAGGCTCAAAGCAACAAAGATGTGTGGTATGTTGATAGTGGTTACTCAACGCATATGATTGGAGATAGAAAGAAATTTGGTTCTCTGAAAGAGAAGAAGGATGGAACCATGTTCTTTGGAAATGATGGATCTTCAAATGTCATAGGATCAGGTACCATCGGTCTCAAAAGAAGAGATGCTCTAGCCAAGAATGTTCTATTGGTTGAAAACATGAACCACAATCTGCTCAGTGTTGGACAAATGCGTGATCAAGGACACAAAATTTTATTCAACTCCACAAAATGTGGAATTAGGAAAGGCATGTATGGTAAAATTGTGGCTACAGCAGGTCGAGCTCCAAATGACACATATGTTCTAGATGAAGCAACTAAAGCATGTCTACTAGCTAAAGTAGAGGAAAGATGGTTATGGCACAAATGAATGGGTCACATAAACTTTGACAATCTTGTCAGGATAAGAAAAAAGGAAGTAATACGAGAAATATCGAAAATCTCAAAACCTTCCAACACACTATGTGAGGGTTGTCGGCACGGCAAGCAGACAAAATGAAGATTTAAAACAAAAGAACAATTTGCATCACGTCCATTGGAATTGATACATAATGATCTATGTGGTCCTATGGGAACAAAAGGCTTAGATGGAGAATTATATTTCTAGTTAATGATTGATGACTATACCAAGATGACAGTCATTACTTTCCTAATGAAATAATTTGAAGCATTTGAGTGCTTTAAGATCTACAAGGTGTTGGTCGAAAATGAAACTGATTTAAAAATAAAGTGTCTAATATCAGATAATGGCGGAGAATTCACTTCCAAATTATTTCACCAATATTGTCACAAAAATGGAATAAAAATATAATTTTCAATAGCACGAACACCTCAGCAAAATGTAGTTGCTAAAAGAAAGAACAAAACCGTACAAGAAATGGGTAGAACAATGCTGAAGGACTAAAAATTGGATGAAAAATTCTAGGTTTGAGCAATTGATATGACAATCTTCATTATCAACAAAAGTCTTCTCAGAAATAATTGCAATAAAATCCCATATGAATTATGGAAAGGAAAACCAGCTAATGTAAAATATTTTAGAATCATCAAAAGCAAGTGTTATATCAAAAGAGAAGATCAAAAGTTGGGTAAGTTTGAATCGCATGTTGATGAAGGTATTTTTGTTGGTTACTCACACAAAATAAAGGCCTATAAATGTTATGATCTAAGAAGAAAAAAGATAGTGTAGATCATAAATATTACATTTGACGAAGATAGTGTTCTAACGAATAATGATGAGGATCTAGAGTCTTTGAAACTTGAGATAGAGGCTGAAAAGGGTACAGAGAAAATTCTAGAACAAGAAGCAACTGTCAACCAGGAAGAAGTAAATAATGATCAACAAGATATACCAGAACGAAAAAAAGAAGCCCCTCCAAAGAGAATGAAAGAATGGATTCAAAAGAACCATCCATCAAATCAAATCATTGGTGACAGAAATGAAGGAATTGGAACAAGAAAAGGTCGACAACTTCATTCATCACAACAAGCTCACATTGCTTTTCTAGCAACTTTTAAGCCTAGTAGTTTTCAGGAAGCCAACCAGAATGAACATTGGGTTGCAGCTATGAATTAAGAATTGGATCAAATCGAGAAGAATAACACCTGGGAATTAGTTACATGAACAAAAGATAAAAATGTCATTGGGACTAAATGGGTGTTTAGGAATAAATTGAATGTAGATGGATAGGTTACTAGAAGCAAAGAAAGATTGGTTTGCAAAGTGTATGCACAAGTGGAAGAAATTAATTTCAATGAAACATTTGCACCAGTTGCTAGAATGGAAGCCATCCAGATGTTTCTCACCTACGCATGTTCAAGAGAAATAAAAGTCTACCAAACGGATGTTAAGTCGGCATTTCTGAATGGAGAATTAGAAGAAGTTTACATCGAACAACCTACAGGTTTTCGACTATCAGAAAAGGAAGACTACATTTTCAGGTTAAAGAAGGCTTTGTATGGTCTCAAGAAGGCTCGCAGAGCATGGCATGCTGATGTTGATGAACATCTACATCAACAAGGGTTCAAGAAAGGTACTGCTGATAACAATCTTTATGTACAAATAGATAAGGATAATTTAACAATCATTGAGGTATATGTGGATGATATAATCTTTGGTAGAAATGATTGTCGACTAAGTAAGAACATTTCTACAAAGATGCAAAGTGAGTTTGAGATATATTTACTTGGTGAGTTGAAATACTTCTTAGGACTTCAAATATCTCAACAAGAGAAAGGAATATTTATATGTCAATCTAAGTACATCAAGGGAATGCTCAAGAAATTCAAAATGGAAGATTGTAAACCCGTCCTTACTCCGATGGTAACAGGTTGCAAATTGAGCATAGACGACTCATCTAAGGATGTGGATCAGAGGTTTCATAGATCTATGATTTGCAGTCTTCTATATGTAACAGCCTCCCGAGTAGATGTTATGCAAGCAATTGGACAAGTAGCAAGATTCCAAGCAGCATGAAAGAATCATATATTACTGTCATCAAAAGAATTCTTTGATATCTAAATGGCACAACAAAATATGGCTTGTGGTATCCCAAGGGCAACAATCTCATTATTCAAGCCTTTACAAATGCAGATTCTGAAGGAA
Organism: Pinus tabuliformis; assembly: GCA_031772625.1. NCBI lineage: Eukaryota > Viridiplantae > Streptophyta > Pinopsida > Pinales > Pinaceae > Pinus > Pinus tabuliformis. The sequence continues at coordinate 1,385,697,382 of CM062820.1, read as the reverse complement.
GCATTGATGATCGCAAGAGTACTAGTGGAGTAGCATTCTATCTAGGTCGTTGTCTCATATCATGGTTGGGGAAAAGCAAACCTCAATCTCGTTATCTATAGACGAATCAGAATACAATATAGCGGCAACTTGTTGTACTCAAGTCCTTTGGATGAAACGAACTTTCCAAGATCTTCAACTAAAATTCATTGAGCCTATTCCCATATTCTATGATAACACCAGTGCCATCAACATATCCAAGAACCCTGTCATGCATTCAAAAATAAAACACATTCCAATAAAATATCATTTTGTTAGAGAACAAGCCCCTTAAAAGAATATCAAACTCAAATATGTTGGTACAAATGAACGAATCGCTAATATCTTCACTAAACCTTTACCTCGTGAAGCATTTGAACATCTTCATCAGAAGCTTGGGATTCTCCCAAGTTCTCATTAGATTTTCCTTATTCAGAAAATAAAGGGGGAGTGGAATTGTGTATAGGTCAACAGGATGGTTTCGTGTTAGGGAGAGCTAAAATTTTCCACTTATGTCAAAGGGGAAGAGAAGGTAGTAGGAAGAGTTACCTTGATTGCAGGGGGAGTACTTGTGTTTCCATCAATGCCAAAGGGGGAGATTGTTGATTGAAATATGACCTGAGGTTTTCGTTGATGTCAACCCAAGCCGCACCAGAGGCTAGCCTGATCTTGCGAGGGAATTTTGACTTGAAAACTTACTCTATTTTGAGTCAAGGATCCTCTATATAGATTCTACTCGTCAAGATGTTTCTTTTGATATATGGAAAGCCAGGTAATTCTTCATGGTTTGAGAGATATTCACGTTTGAAGTTAGTAACCCCAGTTAGTGGGATAAAACCCTATGGGGTTGTGGCATGACCGCATAACTAGTTTTGGTCATTGAATAGTCTTAATTAATAATTTTTTATGCTCCTAAAATCCCTCCAACATTCTCTATATAAGCCCCTCTCAACTCTATAAAAATAAATCTCATATATCCTCCAAATGTAGTGATCATGGCATTTTCACTACAACTTCATTTCTGTGAAGTATTAGATTTGGAAATTAAAAATCATTTGATTCACAATCCTAATGAACATCGTGACCAAATTTTAGATCTTGGTTCACTATACATTCAGATATATGATCTGTGGAAGTTAGTGTTTTTGCAAGTTGCCAAATTTCATCTCAAAGACGTGACCTTAAAAAAATCATCAAAACTCACTCTCTGGGAAGGGGATTGGAATTCTGTAAAAAGTGGCGGATAGTGCACGGACTGTAGTGTTAGGTATATTAATTTCAGAGACAAAGGAGGGAAAATAGACATGTGGCACGTTGTACAAGTTTGCTCTACTAAACTAGTCGATAATTAGGTCATTGTGAGAGATTGGGCATAACTTTGTCTTGAAGAGTACAAATTGGATCATACCTATGGCTTTGGAAAGAAGACTCAGAGCGATTCTACAGGATCGAATATCACATGTTAGGGATCTAAAGTCGTAGAGATATATCAGATTAAATATCGTGATCCAAGAACGCAAGAAAAACTAGATCAAGTGTTGTCAAGGGGTGCAAAGGACCCGACCTTCTGGGGAAGAAAAGAGTAAGGTGCAGTAAAATGATGTAGCAGAGGTAAGATACAGATAAGTTTCTTATGTATATGCATGTTCATCTATTAGTCGCATTAGGTTCTTTTTATTCTAATTTTTTGTTTTTGTTTAGCACTGACATATTGATGCAGGGTTACCACGCTTACACCCATAGTATGCATTCTGATGCGGGAGCATTCAACCCAAGGAAAATCATTGTATTTTAGTAGACATAGGGGGGTCATGTGTTTTAAGGAAGTTGGTTTCCTTAGTCTCAAATTAATGTAATATTTAGGATTTTAAGTGATTAGAATAGGAATTAATTAGATGTGTGAGGATGTTTGTAAATGCTCTCGAATAAAGGAGAACATGAGTGGTTAATAATGACAATAGAGTTAGAAGTCAATTATAACTCTAAAGGTAGTTTCATGATTCAAGGAACTAGAGAGAGTTCTTAGGAATTAATTGAAGTTAAAAGTGGACATAGAGGAAATTTAGGAGTCAGTTCAGTAGATCTTGGATTTGAACCAGAATTAGTTCAACAAAACGTTTCTGGTATAAATGCAAGTCTATGGGCAGAGTAAAAGGAGGCCACCCATATTAAAGATCAGGCCTGTGACAAACAGAGAGTCTCGAGTGTAATCATTTTTTTATACTTATATATACAAAGGTTTATTCCCTAACTGTGTAATTCTGTGAAACAAGTATTTAAGTATGAATTATATGTGAATTCGTAGGTTCTGTAACAGGGGTTGCAAGAAAAATTCCGAAGGAAAAGTAGAGGAGCAGAATGATTCAGAGGAATCTTAAAGGGATCTTTGAATCTAGTTGAAGATCATAGTGGAGTTCTGGAGAAGTAGTGAAGTGAGAATTCACAAAGGTTAAGCTCAGAGAAAAGGTTGAGCGGCGGAAGAGTGGAAGCCGAAACCCTGAAGGAAAACCAAAAGCCATAAAGAAAAACATTGAATGATGAATTAAAGTTAAGGAAAAGGAACGAGCATAGAAGTGAAGATGTAGCACATAGGATCCATTAGATCTCAAAGATCAACGGTCATCGCATAGAAGAATGCGTGGAAGATAACTCGTGAAGAAGCGGTTTTTATAAAGGAAAGTGGATTTCGGGTGGAAGGACCGTAAGTGGTATTCTTTTGTTTGGCTCTGATTCCATTCATAACGTGACACGTAGTAGAGTAGTGGAGAGGGGAAACCACTTTATCAGACGGTTAAACCCCATGCTTGGTATCTATCCGAAATTGGGGTGAACCATAAGATATATTCTGATTGGAGTTTGCATGGAGAGCACAATGGAAAGGTGATGGATGAGTGTGGACCTGACGACAATTATGAACATGGGTTTATAATGTTTGAAGTCCAGCCTATGTGTTTCGGTTGGGTTATTCCTTTGAATTCTGACATAATTGAAGTTATGCGTTAAAGGTAAGTTATGCGTTAAAATATATGTAACCATGGTTTAAAGAGGGAAAGGTTATATATATGTGGTTAAGGGGAAATGAAGGTTTAGAAGGGTGAATAAGTCTTGATATTAACATTAATATAGATTATGAAGGGTTTTATGTTGGAAATAATACTGAGAGGGGGGGTGAATCAGTATTATCAAGCAATTTACCAAATCTTCCTTATTTGATCTTTTGAATTATTCTTGCATATCAGTACCATAAAACAATGAGCATGAGTAAAGAAAATAGACAGTCACACCAAAGAACACAAGATGTAAGGTGGAAACCCAATGCGGGAGAAAACCACCTGCTGCAATATGTCTCTATCTTCTTTCAAGAAATTCTTTTTACAATGATTTTGTACTGGTGCAGTCCTTTACCAGCACGCAGGCTGCAACCTGCAGAGAGCTACAACTCTCTCTCGTTTTCCAGTTTCTCCTGGAAGGGAGCTACAACCCCCTACTTCTTTTCATGAAGAATCAAATGATCAACAAGTATATAACAGATACAGTCCACTACAGATATCAGATCAGTAATTACAGAAATAACCCAGAACACCTTATGAACAGAAATATACAGTCAACAGATCATCTTAAGACAGGGACGCATATTTTCTTTCTGTGACCTGCGACTAGACGCAGTCTACCTTCCACTGTTCTGCGTGCCGACGCACTGTTCCTCTATGCTTTGCTGCGACCGGCGCACTCAGAAACACTATCGCGCTGTGTATTTTGCTTCAGAGACGCACCCAATAACACAGTCGCGCCGCGTCCTTTGCCTCAGAGACGCACCTGAGCCTTTACTGTACTGCGTCCTGGCGCACTTTCCCTTCACTGAACCTGCGTCCCTTCAGATATAAAAGATATGAGGACTTCAGAACCAACCCAAACACTCAGATCCACAGATCTGATCATGCGCCATAGAGATCACAGTCCATTAGAAGATTCGCCTTCATAGATCTGGACTAGATCTCACCAAAAGATATTCAACCAAGCTGATGATTAATCCAAATGAACTCCTTTGCTTTATATAGGCAAGCTTCTCCCCAAAACATGGAACAAAACCACGAGCCGACACCATAGAAACACAAAACCGTCGGCTAGATACCACACAAGAAACCCCCACGTGCTTTTCTCTGCCTTGAAATGTGTGCACTGGGCGGACGCACCTCCTGAACGGCTAGCCGGCGTCCCTGGACGCGGGTTCTGTATGGTATACCTACGGGGACGCACTTGCTGAACATATTTCCTGCGTCCTTCTTGATTTATCACCTGAAAGGGTTTACCATCAAGGACAACACCTGAAACATAATGCCAACAATCTCCCCCTTTGGACTTGATGGCAACCACATAATCTTCAGCTTCATTCTCCCCCTTTGACATCAAGAGCAAAGGGTATGCTCCCCCTATGCTCATGCATCTCCAGATCTGTAACCAGAAATCCATCATGAAGGAGATAGAGACATATTGCAGCTATTTCCAAGATCTCCTTTTCCATAATTCCAACAATGCATTATGTGCTCCCCCTGAGCCTATACCACCAATAGGAAGATGATCAACAGTAAGATGATGCATCAACAACCCCCAGCTTTTGCCTGAGGTATTCAAAAGTGTCCCTGGGCAATGGTTTGGTGAAAATATCAGCAACTTGTTCCTTAGAAGGAACATACTCCAACTTGACCTTCTGTTCAAGTACTTGTTCCCGGAGAAAATGGTACTTGATTGGTATGTGCTTGGTTTTTGAATGCATAACCGGATTCTTTGAGATGCTGATTGCACTTGTGTTGTCACATAAGATAGGGATTGGAGGAGTACAAGTGATTTGATAATCCTGCAAATTCTGCATCATCCAAAGGAGTTGGGTGCAACAAGATGCAACAGCAACATATTCTGCTTCAGCTGTAGACAAGGCAATTGAACTCTGTTTCTTGCTAAACCAAGAGACCAGTCTGGGACCCATAAAGAACGCACCACCACTTGTGCTTTTCCTGTCATCCACGCTTCCGGCCCAATCTGCATCTGTATAGGCATGGAGAGTAAGATCTGTATCTCTAGGATACCATAAGCCATAATTTTGAGTCCCTTGAAGATATTTGAAAATTCTCTTCACTGCTTGAAGATGAGTCTCCTTCGGATTTGCCTGAAATCTTCCAACTATTCCAACTGCATGCATGATGTCTGGTCGGGTACCTGTCAAATATAGTAAACTTCCAATCATAGATCTGTAGGTTGGTTGATGTACTGCTGCAGATTCATCATTTGCACTGAGACTACATCCTGTGACCATGGGTGTACATACTGGTTTTGCATCTTCCATGCCATATTTCTTCAAAATCTGCTTGAGATACTTGGTTTGAGATAAAAAGATTCCTCCTTCCTTCTGTTGGATTTGCAAACCAAGGAAATATGTCAGTTCTCCTAGCAAGGACATTTCAAATTCTTTCTGCATGACTGAGGCAAAGCTTTGACTGATAGCTTCTTCATTGCTGCCAAAAATAATGTCATCTACATACACAACAAGTATTAGCAATTTGTCATTTTCAACTTTTATATACAGATTGCTATCTGCTGAACCTTTTAAGAAACCTTGTTGATGAAGATATTTGTCCAACCGGTAGTACCAAGCCCTCGGAGCTTGTTTGAGACCATAGAGAGCCTTTTTCAATCGGCATACAAGATTTGGATCATTTCCAAGAATGAACCCATCTGGCTGTTCAATATATACTTCTTCTTCCAGGTCTCCATTCAAAAAAACTGATTTCACATCCATTTGAAATACTTTGAAGTTCTGAAAACTTGAGAGAGCAAGGAACATTCGGATGGCCTCAAGTCTTGCAACAGCAGCAAAAGTTTCTTCAAAGTCTATTCCTTCTTGCTGTGCATACCCTTTACAGACGAGTCTGGCTTTGTTTCTAATTACTTCTCCATTTTCATTCAATTTATTTTTGAAGACCCATTTTGTTCCAATAACATTCTTATCTTTTGGTCTAGGAACCAGTTCCCAAGTGTTGTTCTTTTCGATTTGTTCAAGTTCTTCATCCATTGCTTTCACCCAACATTCATCTTTTCATGCCTCTTTCACATTTTGTGGTTCGGTGGAGGAAAGTAATGCCAAATAGCTTGAAGCTTCTGCAACTGTTCTTCTAGTTTGTATACCTGCTTCTTTTTGTCCCATGATCTGAGATTCTGGATGGTTCTTCTGAACATATCTGGATGGAGTCTTTTCTTCTATTCTTGTCCGTTCTTCTGCTTCTTCGTGAGGTTCTTCTTGAGATTCTTCTTGAGGTTCTTCTTCTTCATCATTCTGTCTTTGAGGGTAGCTCTCATCTTCTTCGATGTCTTCACGATGTATTTGCCTAGGAATATATCCCTTTTCATCAACCACTACATCAATGCTGTCAACAATTCTGCCAAGTCTTTTATTGTAGCATTTGTATGCTTTGCTATGTGGAGAATAGCCAAGAAGAATGCCTTCATCTGCTCTAGGATCAAGTTTGCCAAGCTGCTCCTCAGTATTCTTGATATAGCATTTGCTCCCAAATATTTTGAAGTGCTTTACCGAAGGAGTTTTACCACTCCAGAGCTCATGAGGGGTTTGAGTGTTGTTCACCCGGACATTTGTCTTGTTGAGAATAATAACCGCAGTATGTGCAGCCTCACCCCAGAAGGTTGCGGGGGTTCCTGATTCATCAAGCATAGCACGAGCCATTTGTTGGATTGTTCTGTTCATTCTTTCAACAACTCCATTTTGCTGAGGCATTCTAGCTGTAGAGAATTCTCTCCTTATCCCATGTTCATCACAGAAATCGAAAAATTCATTTGAAGTAAATTCCCCACCTCTGTCAGATCTGAGGCACTTAATTTTGTGACCTGATTCATTTTCAGCCAAGGCTTTGAAGGTTTTGAATTTTTCGAATGCTTCATCTTTGTGCTTCATAAGACCTAACCAAACAAACCTGGAGAAATCGTCAATAAATAATATCAAGTATTCCTCTCCTCTAGGTGTTCTTTTTCTGAATGGTCCACATACATCTGTATGTACTAGCTCAAGAGGCATGCTGGCTGATCCTTCTTTCTCTGGAAAGTTAGTTCTGGTTTGTTTTCCAAACTGACATGATCTTCATATGGTGTTGTCAGGAATTTTGATATCTGGAAGATCGCGAACTGCCTGATATTTGCAAGCTTTCCTTATTTGTGAGAAGCTTAGATGTCCCAACCTTCGATGCCATAACCAGTGCTCTTCATTCTTGCTTAGATAGCATTGTTGTTGTCCTTCATCAAATATGTATAGATTATTTGGAGTTCTCTTTCCTTTGAGAACTGTTTTACCTGTATCAAGATCACGAACAAGGCATCCATTTGATCTGAATATAACCTCGGTTCTTTGATCACACATCTGGCTGACACTTAGTAGATTATGCTTCAATCCATCAACAAACAAAACATTTCCAGCCTTAACATCTTCTTTTAAAGGAGCAATACCTTTTCCTTTTATAGTTGCAGGAGTATCATTTCCAAAAGAGACTTTCTTTCCCTTTTCTAAATTAGAATAAGACTCAAGTTTTTCTTTATCACCTGTCATATGCTTCGAACATCCACTGTCAATGTACCATAGATTTTCTTGTCCTTCTGCATAAAATGCTATCCCACATCTTTCTGTTTGAGGTTCCTTTATTCTCCATGTTTTGGCGCCTGAGGCTTGTTCCTTTTTCTGCTCTTGTACCTTTCTTTCCGGAAACCTGCTTCTGCATTCAAAGTCTTTATGTCCAAAATTATTGCAAATAGAACATTCAACTTCATTTTCAAGAGCTGAAAAGTTGTTATAGGTCCTTTTTGTAATCCCTGTCATACTTCTTTGTTTTTGAGCTTCCCTAGTCATGATTGTTTTATACGCAACACATTGAGCTGCTTTGTGACCAAAGTTATGGCAAGAAAATCATTGTCCATTGAAGAAGCTTCTGCGATTATTGGATCTACCAGCCAACTGATTGTAATTTCTATTTTCATCTATTCTTGAACCAAATTGAGAAGATTTTACCTATGGCTGGTTGTGGCTTTTGTTCACCCTTAAGCTGGATTGCCCCTGATAGTTTCTGCTTGACATTTGTCCCTGCTTTACCTGATGCTCTTGCTCATTTCTTCTTGCTGCATCAAGATAACTTTTTGAAGTGGATGCTTGAGAAGTTTCTCCATTATAGCCCAAACCTGTCTTATTTAGTGGAGACCGCTGCACACTGATAATCTCATCCAAAGTTTCAGATCCTTTGACAAACTTGAGATTAATAGTTTTTGTTTTCTCAATTTCTTTTCTAAGACCAACAATTTCACCTTCTAATTTTTCAAGATGTTTTTCCTTTTCATCAATTTGGAATTGTAGAGTATCAATAATCATGTTCTTTTCTTCTATGCATCTCTTGAGTCTAGTAATTTCATCATAAAGGTTATCCACATCTACAACATCCTCATAATCATCATCTTCAAATGCCATTAACAACCTATATTTATTACCTTGTTCATCTTCATCACTGTTTGATAAGCCATCACTATCTTCATGGGTGTAGTAGCTTTTCTTGCTTTGTTTCTTGTTCCATCTAACTGGTTCCTTTCCTTTATCCTTATAAGAGCATTTTGCAGCATAATGACCTACTCTTCCACAAGCAAAGCATTTGAAAGGTAGCTTACCTCTGAACCTTCCAGAACCTCTTTGAAGATTTCTGACAAAATTTGATTCTTCTTCCTCTTCTTCTGGATCATGGCTTGCTTCATAGTAATCTTCTTTGCCTGATGCTTTAAATGCAGCCTCCCTTCTGTCTGATGGTCCTCCCTTTCTCATTTCATAAGCAGTTAGAATTCCATGTAGCTGAGACATAGTAAGAACACAGAGATTTTCTTTTTCTTCTATTGCAGATACTTTGGATTCAAACTTGGGGGATAATGATCTTAGAATCTTTTGAACTACTAGAGACTCCTTTACTTCTTCACCCAAATTTTTCATACAATTTACAATCTCATCTACCCGAAGAAAATAATTAGCCACACTTTCATCATTATACATCTTGAGAGTCTCATATTGAATTCTGAGAGTTTGAAGTTTGGCTTGTTTTACCTGTTCATCTCCTTCATAGCTTGTGATCATTTTGTCCCATATTTCTTTTGCTGATTTGAAGTGCATTACCTTCATGAATTCTGTTTGGGATATACTTCCTAATAGAGTACTGACTGCTTTTGCATTTGTTTCATACTTCTTTTTCTCAGCTGGATCTGTAGGAGTAGCTGAAGGAAAAGCATAGCCTGTTTCTACAATGTCCCAAACTTCAGTACCAAGAGATTGAAGATATGCAGTAACTCTTACCTTCCAATAATTGAAGTTTGTCCCATCAAAAACTGGTGGCCTGATTGATGCTTCTCTCTCGTAGTTGCTCATGATGAACGATCTACCTTCAAGCGATCAAGCTTTTCTGAAGGACCTGCTCTGATACCAATTGTTGGAAATAATACTGAGAGGGGGGGTGAATCAGTATTATCAAGCAATTTACCAAATCTTCCTTATTTGATCTTTTGAATTATTCTTGCATATCAGTACCATAAAACAATGAGCATGAGTAAAGAAAATAGACAGTCACACCAAAGAACACAAGATGTAAGGTGGAAACCCAATGCGGGAGAAAACCACCTGCTACAATATGTCTCTATCTTCTTTCAAGAAATTCTTTTTACAATGATTTTGTACTGGTGCAGTCCTTTACCAGCACGCAGGCTGCAACCTGCAGAGAGCTACAACTCTCTCTCGTTTTCCAGTTTCTCCTGGAAGGGAGCTACAACCCCCTACTTCTTTTCATGAAGAATCAAATGATCAACAAGTATATAACAGATACAGTCCACTACAGATATCAGATCAGTAATTACAGAAATAACCCAGAACACCTTATGAACAGAAATATACAGTCAACAGATCATCTTAAGACAGGGACGCATATTTTCTTTCTGTGACCTGCGACTGGACGCAGTCTACCTTCCACTGTTCTTCGTGCCGACGCACTGTTCCTCTATGCTTTGCTGCGACCGGCGCACTCAGAAACACTATCGCGCCGCGTCTTTTGCTTCAGAGACGCACCCAATAACACAGTCGCGCCGCGTCCTTTGCCTCAGAGACGCACCTGAGCCTTTACTGTACTGCGTCCCGGCGCACTTTCCCTTCACTGAACCTGCGTCCCTTCAGATATAAAAGATATGAGGACTTCAGAACCAACCCAAACACTCAGATCCACAGATCTGATCATGCGCCATAGAGATCACAGTCCATTAGAAGATTCGCCTTCATAGATCTGGACTAGATCTCACCAAAAGATATTCAACCAAGCTGATGATTAATCCAAATGAACTCCTTTGCTTTATATAGGCAAGCTTCTCCCCAAAACATGGAACAAAACCACGAGCCGACACCATAGAAACACAAAACCGTCGGCTAGATACCACACAAGAAACCCCCACGTGCTTTTCTCTGCCTTGAAATGTGTGCACTGGGCGGACGCACCTCCTGAACGGCTGGCCGGCGTCCCTGGACGCGGGTTCTGTATGGTATACCTGCGGGGACGCACTTGCTGAACATATTTCCTGCGTCCTTCTTGATTTATCACCTGAAAGGGTTTGCCATCAAGGACAACACCTGAAACATAATGCCAACATTTTAAAGTTCTGATAGGAAGGACTTAATGAAAGGATTTAATAAAGTCTTATGTGAAGGCTTGAGGGTTGATTAAGGTCCCGATAAGTGGACATTTCCTAAGGGTTAGACTATGTTGGATAGTCTATAAATTATTACCATTGATGGTTGAATTTTTGACTCCTTAGAGAGTAAATTTCCTGGGACAAATGTGCTTATGAAAATTACATGCATGTTGTGGGTGTAAGTGGGGGTAACCCTGCATCATTTGGTATTAGAGAAAAAATTTAATTGAAACAATTGGTGTTAAAACAGAACAAAGAAATTCTATGTGAAAGAATTGAGAACAAGTTCTGTGTCAAAGATGTTTCTGCAGACAAGGAAGGATCAGATTCTAATTTGATAGAAAATAGGCACATAGAGGTGATGTGTAGTTGAACATGCAGATGCAAGAAATAGAGGACAATCCATTCAAAGGTACAGGTGGAATGGTGGAACAATATCGTGCAGAGATCTTGAAGGTGAGGTGATATGTTCTATTTTGATTTGTTTGGAGAATGTGTGGTTTTACACTAATGCACATGTAGCAGCATAAGGAAAACATCGTGAGACTCCCAAAGTAGAAAATATTCATGATCTCCTGATCATGTGTCTTCATGTGTTGATAGAAAACCTCCATGGTCCCAAACATTAGTTTGTAACTGTCTGAAAGCTCTGCACCTTTGTTGCTATTGTATGTCTACTCTTTTCTATTTCATCTTCCTCTCCTTGTCAATTAGGTTCAAATTATGATTGATCATGTTTCCTGTTGCTATCATTTTCCTCCCTATGGCCTCTTGCATCATTAGATGCCATAATTCTTCAATCTCCATCTCCAGTACATCCTTGGACTGGTCTATACTTTTCCATTTACTTATGCCTCTTTCTCTTTCTTCTTCTTCTTGGAGTTGTCGAATTCTATCACTTACTCTTACTCTTCCTCTCATTCTTACTTATTTTGTTATTCTTGTTGCCTCCCTTTCATCCTTAACCCTCTTTCATGATTATTTCTATCCACACTGAATCATGACTTTCCAGCATTCTCTCCAGCAATTGTACATATTTGTTCCATGGATTAAATTCCTCCACATAATCCTCTTATTTCATCTCTATTTTGTTGCTCATCTGTGCCAAATTTCCTCCAACATCTGCAACTAAACCTACATTCACAAAACATTTGTTAAAATAAAAAACATAAGGCTTTAGTGTGTTATTTTCCTTTGGAAACAATTCAGTTTGCTGCTCTATTTATTTCTCCTCTGTCAGCACATCAGTATGCTGTTTTGAATTCTCAAAAGATTTCATGAGACTGTCAACTAGTCTCTCCCCCACATCATCTGCTCTAATGATGTCTTCCTACTCTTCTCCACTATAGTGAGATTCTCCTTTTGCAATCACACTATCATACTCTGTATTTTCCAGCAAATATTCCAGCAATATAATTTCTCTGTGATACTTCATAAGTACTTCGTCATCACTTGTAATTCATGCATTTATAAACAAATTATCACTTGGAAAATCACAAGGTTCAATAGTCTCAACTGTTGCTTCACATATCAGCTCTTCAAACTAAATTTCATCTCATTCTTTCACAAGAAATTCTTCCTGTGATGTCACAGTTTCAAATATCAATGCATTATTAAGTTCTTTCTGCTGCAATAAATCACTGCTTCTGTCATTTAAGAGACATTCTTCGTCCTCCTTTATTTTAGAGTTTTTATATTATTAAATATACTCTTCCATACTTTTGACAGTTTCAAAAGATTGCTCATCCTCTGTAACACACTCCTTTGTTAGTGTTCGTTCTCCCAAGGTTAAATCCTTTGCATATGGTTCTTCCTTCTTAACATCTTTCAGTAGATTTCCTTATTTCTTATTGACTATCTCAATAGTTTCCATGTCTATTTCCACTATGCCTATCATCATAGTGAACTGATGATCCTTTACTATGTTTTTAGCTAACATAGTCCCTTCTTCAAGTTTGCCTTTAATCTCTTGTTGTTTACCTTCTCCAAGAGCTATTCTTGTCTCACCATATGCATTAATATTCTCCTTCATTTATTTTGCATCCACAGAAAAACTATCAGTCTTAAAAACATAAGACCCTATGGTCCCCCTTGATGTTTCGTCCATCATATCTCCTTTTTGTTCCAAGTTCTCTTTACAACTCAGAAATTCTTCGATGGTCTCCTCTTCAGTCTCCTCAAGCCCTTCACTTGGTTGCTTGATATCTTCCCCAAATTTATATGAGACCTATCTATCTCATCTTCTTTCAGAACAAAATTTTGATTCTGCTTGTCTTCTTCCTCCTTTATGACAATATCAACAAATTGCGGACTTCTTTACATGTTTCACCTGCAAATATACACAAATTGTCAGATTTAAAACCATGTAACCTTTTGGCATCACTTTAAGTTTCAGTCTTCAAGTATTCATCTTCAATCATAGCTTCACCCTGTTGTGCTTCACAAATGGAAACTTCCATTTTCATTTCTAACTCAACTTCTTTGAGTTCTTCCATTAGCCACCTTACTTGCCTCTATTGTAGCCTTCTCTGCAACTTATGCCAATTCACTGGCTTCTTCCTCAAGACCCAACCTCGTATCTGGATTTCCTCAAGTATTCTCCTTAATGCATCGAGTTGTTCTTTTAACTCTGCAATCTTTTCTTCAATTTCCTCTTGACTCATCCTCTTGCCATTTGCCTTGGAATCCTCTTTCTTCATCTCTCTTCTATTGTGGTCTTCCTCAAGACCTCTGTTATGACTATCAGTAGCCATATTAATCTCTTCTCTCTTCACGAGCTCTTCATTCACTCACTATGAGATGCATTAAAGCCTCTCCAATAACAAGTCCTCCTTGTTGCAACTTACCTAACCAAGATTTCCTATGTACTTCATCTTTTGGCAAGCCCTTGGTTCCCTATCTCTGGAACCTACTTTGAGCATTTCTCTCTGCTCCTTCTAGGCTTCAACTCATCTTCACTTCTCAAGAACACAACTGTCCTCTTGTATTTCAATCACAATGAAACACTTGGTTCTGGCCACCTCTTCTTTCACTTAGAAAGTCTTACCAGCTTCCTTCATTACCTTGGCAATTCTACGCACATCCTTTGTGGAATTTCCCTTGTGATCTGCAACAATACCTCTGTAGTAAAAAATCTACTCCTTGCTACATATGCTTTACTAAGCTTCTCTCCTCTGAGCTCAGGTTCTTAGCATTTCTCTGGTTCTTTCCTCTAGAACCAATTCAGGTACTCCTTGCTCTAGATGTTGCAATCTTCTTACCTCCTTATGCTGTCACCTGCATATCAATGTTGCTGAAGCCAAAGATCATTCTCAAGATTTCAAAAGCTCGCTTCTCAGTTTCCTTTTGAGAATACTCTTATCCTCTTTGTCCAACCTTCAATTGGATTCTTCAGGTTCACATTTGAGTGAATGTCCACTTTCCTCAAGGAACAACATCATGGTGTTTTCCTTATGCTTCTACCTGTGCATTGGTGTAAAAACACACATTCTCCAATCAAATCAAAACAAAACATATCACCTCACCTTAAAGATCTCTGCATGATCTTGTTCCACTTCCACCTCTAACTTGAATGGATTGTCCTCTGTTTATTGCATTTGCAATTTCTACTGCACATCAACACTGTGTGCCTACTTTCTGTCAGATTAGAATCTGATCCTTCCTTGCCTACAAAAACATCTTTGACACATAACTTTTTCTCAATTCTTTCACATAGAATTTCGTTGTCCTATTTTAACACCAATTGTTTCAATTACAATTCTGCTCTGATACCAAATGATGCAGGGTTACCCCTGCTTACACCCATAGTATGCATGTAAAATGCATAAGCACATTTGTCCCAGCAAACTTACTCTCTCGGCAGTCAAAACATCAACCATCAATGGTAATAGTTTATAGACTAACCAACATAGTCTAACCCTTAGGAAATGTCCACTTATCAGGACCTTAATCAACCCTCAATCCTTCACATAAGACTTTATTAAAGCCTTTCATTAAGTCCTTCCTATCAGAACTTTAAAACCCTTCATAACCTACATTACTATTAATATAAGGACTTATTCACCCTTCTAAACCTTCGTTACCCCTTAACTACATATATATAACCTTTCCCTCTTTAAACCTTGGTTACATATATTTTAACGCATAACTTGCCTTTAGCACGGAACTTGAATTCTATCGGAATTCAAAGGAATAACCTAATCGAAACACATAGGCCGGACTTCAAACATTATAAACCCACGTTCATAATTTTCATCGGGTCCGCACTCATCCGTCGCCTTTCCATTTCACTCTCCATACAGAATTCGATCAGCAATCAAACAAATTGTGTTATAACCTTCAGTATTGATCTATCCTTAATAGATCTGATGGTTCACCCTGATTTTGGATAGATAAAAAGCATGGGGTTTAACCGTCCAATAAAGTGGTTTCCCCTCTCCACTACTCTGCTACATGTCACGTTATGAATGGAATTGGATCCAAATGGAAGAATACTACTTATGGTCCTTCTTCTGCCCAAAATCCACTTTCCTATATAAAAACCACTTCTTCATGAGTTATCTTCCACGCGCTCTTCCATGCGATGACCGTTGATCTTTGAGATCTAATGGTTCCTATGTGCTACCTGTTCACTTCTCTGCACATTCCTTTTCTTTAACTTTAATTTGTTATTTAGTGTTTTTCTTTGTGGTTTTGGGTTTTCCTTTAGGGTTTTGGCTTCCTCTCTTCCACTGCTCAACCTTTTCTCCGAGCTTAACCTTTGCGAATTCTCACTTTGCTACTTCTCCAGAACTCCACTCAGATCTTCAACTAGATTCAAAGATCCCTTTATGATTCCTATGAATCATTTTGCTCGTCTACGTGTCCTTCATAATTCTCCCTACAACCCTTAATACAGAACCTATGAATTCACATATAATTCATTCATAAATACTCGTTTCACACAATTACATAGTTAGGGAATAAACCACTGTATATATAAGTATAAATAAATGATTACATTTGAGACTCCCAGTCTCTCACAAGCCTGAACTTCAATATCAATGGCCTCCTTCTACTCTACCCGTAGGCTTACATTTATACTAGAAAGGTTTTGTTGAACTAATTCTGGTTCAAATCCTAAATCTGCTGAACTGACTCCTAAATGTCCTCTATTTCCACTTCTAACTTCAATTAATTCCCAAGAACTCTCTAGTTTCTCGAATCATGAAACTACCTTTAGATTTATAATTGACGTCTAACTCTCTTGTCATTATTAACCACTCATTTTCTCCTTTATTCGACAACATTTAAAAACATCCTCACACATCTAATTAATTCCTATTCTAATCACTTAAAAGCCTAGATATTACATTAATTTGAGACTTAAGAAACCGACTTCCTTAAAACACATGATGCCCCTATGTCTACTAAATTACAATGATTTTCCTTGGGTTGAATGCTCCTGCATCACATATGCTTTGCAGGATGAGGTAAGTTTTGCTATTATCATGTCATGGGTATTTCCTTTAAGAATTTTTGTAGGTATTATATATTCATCAAGAGAAGACTCAATGCATAATATAACGTTCTAAAGAATGAGAAATGGTAGCATGACAAGAGCAACAATCAAGGTGCAGAAGAACAACAAGAAGTTCATGACATAAAGTCTTCAAGTGGGTAGCACTACATACAAACATTGTAAAAGTATCATTGTACAAAGTCATTTAAAAGAATCTTTGTAAAAGTTTATAAGTGTCTATCTTCCAATATTTGAAGAGGTGATGTTGGGAATTATAGGATCATCATTAGGTGGTTGTGTCATACTTGGGGTTATGGTCTAGTATTTCGTCTTCTTCTACATCATTCTATATCATTTGTAAAGTGGACCATCTTCCCCAGTATAGGAGTCCATTCTTCTTGTATTATTTTATAGGGTGGTATGGTGGTGCTAGGCTGGTATATGAAGTTACCAACAGGTTTAAGCCTATGAAAAATTTACGGTGGTAGGGTGGTGGTAGGGTGAGTTGTAGCTCATTAGGTGTTGGGGCATCCGTTCAATTGACTACTGAAGAATCTTGGGTGTTGGAGCATCCATCTAGTGGGAGCTGGTGAACAATTATTTTGTAGATTCTCGGAAGTTGGTGCTTTTGTTTCAATTGGAGTTGAAGATTAAAGAATTATTAGAAAAGCGTTCGGTGGTTTTTGACCCAGAGGGGGTTTTCCACCTAAAATTTTTACACCACCTGTGTTCTTTTATTCACTGTTGTAACTACATAAACGTTAATGATAATTGAAGATTAACTAAGGCTCTAAAAAGATTTAAAAGTTCTAATTGCTAAGGAATATTGATTCACCCCTCCCCTCTTAGTATTTTCCAACAATTGGTATCAGAGCTTGGTTCCTTCGATAGTAGTTTAACAAATGGAAGGAGATCATGGAGCATACCAAGAATGGTGTAACTCTATTCAATGAAAATAATTATGCACTCCGGAAAGGAAGAATGGAGGTCTTTCTCTTGGAACAAGGTTACGAAGTAGGGGAGACTGTTCAAAATGGCTTTACACCAACCGCGAATGAACAAGGTAAGAATAATTTTGTAAATGATTCAAAAACAAAGAATATTATTATTAGTGGACTTATTGAATTTTGTTATCATAAGGTGTTGGGTTGTAAAACCACCAAAAATGTATGGGACAAGCTTGAGAATATATATGCAGCTGACTCAAATATCAAAGAAGCAAAGCTTCAAATCTATCGAACAAAATTTGAGCAACTCGAAATGAAAGAAGATGACAACATTGTTGCATACTATCAACATGTTGATTAAATAATCAACACTCAGGAAGGACTGGGAGAGCCCATTGATGAGAATAATAATATATGAAAGATTCTTAGAATGTTACTAGGAAGATTCAACCCAAAGGTATCAGTCTTAGAATACAGTGCAAATCTGGACAAAGTCAGCAAAGAGGAATTACATGGAGTTATCATAGCATATGAAATGAGACTTAATGAATAAGAGTGTACTTCGCATCTAGAAATTGCGTTCACTACATATAAGAAAACCAATGAGGACAAACAACCTTCAAAGGCAAACACCTACACCTGCACCTGCAAGTGTGAAGAAAAGGAAGATGATGAAGAAGGTTTTTCAGATGGAGAATATGCTTACTTTACGAGAAAACTAAAAATTGGTAAAGGAAACTTCATAGGTAAGCTTCCTTTGATATGTTTCGTTTGTGGTGAGGTTGGGAATTTCGCAACAAAATGTCTGAACAGATGTGATGGAAAATCAAAAGGAAAGAAAGGCTTTAATAAATTCAACAAGCAAGGAAAGAAGAAAGGATTCGAAAGGAACTTTCTCTCTAAAGAAGATAGTTCATCATTTGATGAAGACAGTGACAGTGAAGAAGAAGCCAATGAAAGAGTACTATTTATGGCCAAGCACAATAAACCAGAGGTATCAAACAACGAAGAAGAAGGGATGACCATAGAATAATTTTCTAAGGAGGAAATCAAGCTTATAAAAGAGCTCAAGGCTGAGAAGATCCATTCCAATACTCTTAAAGAACAAATTCAAGGTCTCAAAATTGAAGTTGAAGAACATAAATTTATTGAAGAGCCACTTCAAAATAAGTTGGAAGAAAGCAACCCAGAAAGGGAAGCATTAGAAGCCAAAGTAGTCTTGTAGCCTAAGGAAGTGAAGAAGGGAAAAACTATCCAAAAATATCCCCACAGCTCAAGGGAATTGGAAGAAATCATCAACAATAAATGATCTTACATCGACAGAATTGGCCTCGGTTACAAAGAAGAAGAAGTAGGACCTTCTACAATAAAATACAATGAACCTATGAGATCCTAGAGGCATGTAGACTTCATTGAAAAAGATTCACAAGAACATCCTTGGAAGACAATTCTTTGACGAATATTTCCATCAAGGTACCAACACATTTTTCATGGCTATTGTTATTCATGTGGAAAATTTGGTCATAAAAACTATAGAATGTCGCATGTACCCTAGGAACCAATACAATTCGAGGAGATCTATCAAATATGAACCTCCCAGGGCTCAATGGAACATCAATAGATTTGAACATTTAAGAAGTAATATTGATTGTTAGAAATGTCGAAACTTTGGACACATAGGCAGAGACTGCAGACTTGAAAATCCTCCAGAAGAATCTTCGAAGCCACAGAATGAATGAACATGGAAGAAGAAGAACACTAATAATTATGCTCTCACTCTCAAGGCTCAAAATGACAAAGATGTGTGGTATGTTAATAGCAGTTGCTCAACACATATGACTGGAGATAGAAAGAAAGTTGGTTCTCTGAAAGAGAAGAAGTATGGAACCGTGTCCTTTGGAAATGATGGATCTTCAAATGTTATAGGATCAAGTACCGTTAGTCTCAGATGAAAAGATTCTCTAGCCAAGAATGTTCTATTAGTTGAAAACATGAATCAGAATCTACTCAATGTTGGACAAATGTTTGAACAAGTACACACAATGCTATTCAACTCCAAAAAATGTGAAATCAGGAAAGGAAAGTATGGTAAAATTTTGGCTACAGCATGTGGAGCTCCTAACGACATATATGTTCTGGATGAAGCAACTGAAGCCTGTCTACTAGCTAAATAAGATGAAAGTTGGTTATGGCACAAACGAATGGGTCACATAAACTTTGACAATCTTGTCAGGATAAGAAAAAAGAAAGACGTACGAGAAATGCCGAAAATCTAAAAACCTTCCAACATGCCATTTGAGGCTTGTCGGCACGATAAGTAGACAAAATGCGGATTTAAAACAAAAGAACGCTTTGCATGACATCCATTGGAATTGATACATATTGATCCATGTGGTCCTATGGGAACAAAATTCTTAGATGGATAATTATATTTCATGTTAATGATAAATGACTATACCAAGATGACAGTCATTAGTTTATTAAAGAAAAAATTTGAAGCATTTGAGTGCTTTAAGATCTACAAGGAGTTGGTCGAAAATGAAACTGATTTAAAACTATAGTGTCTAAGATCAGATAATGGTGGAGAATTCACTTCGAAATTATTTCAGGAATATTGTGATGAAAAAGGAATAAAAATAAAATTTTCAATGGCACGAACACCTCAAGAAAATGGAGTTGCTGAAAGAAAGAACAAAATTAACACCTCAACAATTTTCAATAGAACGAACACAACAAATTTCATCTCAAATAAGTGACCTTGGGACAATAATCATAACTCTCTCTCTAAGAAGAGGATTGGAATTCTGTAAAAAGTGGAGGATATTGTATGGACTGTAGTTTTTTGTATATCAATTTCAGAGCCAAAGGAGGAAATAGTGACACATGGCATGTCATACAAGTTCGCTCTACAGAACTAGTCCATAATTAGTTCATTGCAAGAGATTGGGAATAACTTTGTCTTGAAGAGTCCAAATCAGGTAAGACCTGTGGCATTGGAAAGAAGAGTCAGAGGGTTTCTACAAGATTGAAGTCACATATTTGGTATCTAAAATTGTAGAGATACATCATATTAAATATCATGCTCCTAGAAGGTAAGAAAAACTAGATCAAGTTTTTTAAAGGGGTGCAAAGGACCAGACTTTCTAGGGGAACGAAGAACAAGGTGTAGCAAAATAATGCAGCAGAGGTAAGATACATGTAAGTATCTTTTGTATATGCATGTTAATCTCTTAATTTCATTAGGTTATTTGTATTCTAATTTGTTGTTTTTTTTAACATTGACATATCCTCTATAGGATGAGGTAAGTTTTGCTATTATCATGTCATGAGTATTTCCTTGAAGACTTTTTGCAGGTCTTATATATTAACCAAGAGAAGACTCAATGCATAATCTAATGTTTGGAAGAATGAGAAAGCGTAGCATGACAAGAGCAGAACCAAGGTGTAGAACAACAGCAAGAGGTTCACCACGTGAAGTCTTCAAGTGGTCAGCACTGCATACAAACATTGTAAAAGTATCATTATACAAATAAATTGTAAAAGTATCTTTGTAAAAGTTGTATAAGTGTGTATTTGCCAAGAGATGAAGATGCAGTGTCGGGAGGTCTAGGATCATCATTAGGTGGTTGTGTCATAGTTTGGGTTATGGTCTAGTGTGTCGTATTATTCTACATCATTCTATAACATTAGAAAGTGGACCATTTTCCCTGGTACAAGAGTCCATTCTTGTTTTATTCTTCTATAGGGTGGTAAGGTGGTGCTAGGTTGCTGCATGAAGTCACCAACATGTTCAAGCCTATGAAAACTTCAGGGTGGTAGGGTGGTGTTAGGGTGACTTGTAGCTCATTGGTTGATGGGGTTTTGGGTAGCAGATCTCCCCATAGCATGTTTTTGGGGCTTAAAGCCTGAGTTTTGGTCAATGTGATGTAAAGACCCTGCGAAATGCGAGCATGGAGTGTGAAAGTCTAGGATGAGTCATAGGGTTGTCCACCCTAAGAAGTAAAATAATGTAAAGTTGAGTTGGCCTACCCATGGTCCACGGACCATGGGATTGTATAAATATAGCGAGGCTCTAAGTGTAAAGATAGTTTAGCGGAGTAGAAAAGAAGTAATAGATAGATGTGAAGGCATGGTTAGAGGATAGAAGTGGATCTTAAGGTAGTGGGTCATAGTAGTAGGTAAAGGCTCTACAACTAAGTGTGCAGAGGCCTAGTAGAGTCCACATCTGAGTGCAAAGACCCCTGTAGCTAAGTGCGCAAGGTAGAGTCAGGTCTGTATTGAACTAAACTTGAAAAGGATCATTAATAAAGCTAAGTTGATTCGGCATATTGTTCATCTGTTTCGTAGATCTATACTTTGATGTTTGACGTTAATGGTATCTGTTTATCTATATGTACACACCTGTATGTATGTTTATGTATGAAATCCTTCGAAGTAATTAATGAACAAAACCTAACTAAGGAAGACTTGGGTAATTAATACTAGTCGTACTGCGGCTGGATCTGCGGGAAGGCAGTCCCACAGGATGCAGGAAGCCCACTGGTGTGTGTAACCTAGTAAGCGCGAAGGTTGAATCACGTACCTATCGCCCATATCAAACATCCCCAGGGTGTGGAAACTTGGTTCTAGCACCATCCCATACTACTTCGGGTGCGACCTCAGTCTGTGCTCCATGGACTATTGCAGAAAGGGCTAATAGTACCAGGATTTGCTTGGCTAAACTCATTGCTGAACCTGGGTCAGGCCCCACATAGCTAACAAATGGTTCCGTTGTCGGGATCAAGATCTGCCTAAGGGATTTCTGACGTTGTGCCATTGGAACCCGTCAAAGAAGGAAATTAAAGAGTTGTTGGACAAGAAGATTCATGAGTTCACGACACAAGAAAGCAAAACTCCACAGGTATTTGAGAAAAGGTGGCTAGATCGCTATGTGTATACGGAAATCCATGAGATTTTCTTTGCATCCTTTACTTCTGAATTGTATGAATGGATCATGAGGTTCGCTGAGAGCCAGGGAAGGTGTAGGCTCGACCAGCTGATAGTTTGGACTCCAGAATTAGTGCACAGACTAGAGGCATCAGAAGATAAGATCATGCAAGCTGTGGACCATTGGCTTGACTGGATAATAGGGGGATTCATCACTAAATTTGTGGTAGACATGACTGTGAGATACAATGAAGCCAAACAACGTTTTCTCAAGGGACCGCGAGGTAAGTATATTAAATATTTGAATACCTAGATTAAGATGTTATTATGTGAAAAGTGGATTATGCGAATACATTAATGTTTGGAATGATGTGGAGCAGAAAGATCTACAAAGGTAGTGGGGAATTAGGAAACAGTCCCTTAATTTCACCTTCGTGAGAGAGCGAGGCACATCTCGCTTGGGTCTATCTGAGAAGTGTGGTCAGTTTGATAAGTTAGTGCATTCTGTGGTTACCACCTCCACCTACACCACCACCCGCTTCACCTCCCTCACCTCCATCTCCCCCCACTCCACCTCCACCACCCCCACCATTCAGCATGGCAAGCACGATCAAACTACATGTATTGAAAGGTCTAGGGAATGAAGATCTGGATCAGTTTTTGTTCGTGGTAAGAGCAGCGTGGGAAGTGCAAGGGGTCACGGATGACAACATTAAGAAGGCTACATTGGTGAGTGTGTTGCAAGATCACGCATTGACATGGTATATCAAGCACTCTAATGACCATCCAAACGTAGTGATAGCAGAGATCCAGAATTCGTTAAATAGAGACTTTAACTGGCTGAAATCAGAGACACAATTAGTCATTGGGTTTAAAGAGATTGTTATGCTTCCAGGTGACACACCCTGGGATCTGGATCAGCGGCTGAAGAGTACAATCCGCGAGGCCAATATGACACTAACATATGCCCAACATCGTACATGGTTTGTGGCATCCCTGACACCGCACTTGAGGATGGCTCTGTCACAACAGAAACTTTCCGCCCAGGTCGAAGCGTTGGAAATGGCGATCAGCTTGCATGAGACCCCGATACAAGACTCAGGGTTGGGAGTTCAACAAATCCACGCGCAACTACAAAATCTATGCCTAGAAATACAGAGTTCGAAGTAGGATAGGGCACCATTGCCAAAGCCGCGCGACGATGTATGGTGCATAAAATGCAAAGGCTAGGGCCATGAAAAGGACCACTGTTTAGTATTTACAAACTACTTGGTAGGAGGGGGACCCATGCCGCTTAGACCATAGGCACAGATATGGCTGAGTGTGACACCTTCATTATGGTGCATGATCTATCAGATAGGAGGAAACACGCGATGAACAATTGTCATTTGTTGCAGAAGTATACACAGACTCCCCAACAGTTTTTTTATAATTTCTACAAGTCAGTAGGCCACAATGAGTTCACTTGTCATAGCTATGAGCTAATGATGGATTAGACCCCAGCCTATAGGATTCAGATAGAAACATGAGCCCTCAACCTAGCTACAGGGATGGCACATGCTGGATTTCAGGGGCAAGGTCAAGGACGAGGAGGAATGGGACCAGGGAGAGGTCACGGACAGTTAATTTGTTACAATTGCGGAGGACCGGGGAACTACGCCCATGATTGTACCAGCCTAAAAAGAACATCATGTACATAATTTGCTCAATTTAATCATGAAAAAATATATTGTCCTACATTGATCCCATAGATGCGCGAGAAAATGGTACTGTAGCCTCCCCCGACTCAAAATATCCAAATGATGATGTTTGAACCGTAGTAAGAAGACCCAAATGTGAACACAATGCTCAGAAGTGGTGTAGCCATAAGGGAAAATAAGGAGAAGCAACCTGAGGAAGATACATGGGTTCATAAGCCTCCTGTAAAGGAACCTAAGTTTAACTTAGAATGTGTAAAGGAGATGTTCATGGAAGCTAAGAAGAGCTTCACAGATGCCTCCACTTCAGGTAGTAAGGGTCAACCAAAGACAGGAATGGATCCTTCCATGCTCACTACCATTTTGGAGACATGCATGAAACTATTATGCGACAATAAGGAAGCTAGGGGACTACAAGAGTTCTTCACCAGGTGCACAGGGTCAGGGGAACCATGCATAGTCCAAAAACTGGGAAAGCATGCATTACGCACCGAGAGGGAAATGAGATTGACGTCGCAGATTGGTGAGTACAAAATGGATCAGGTCATCCTAGATCTAGGATCGGACATGAACATGTTACCGAAGCAAACATGGGAATGCATGGGTAGGCCCGCATTGCAGTGGTCCCTTATTCAATTATGAATGGTGAGCCAACAGAAGATTTTGCCCATGGGGAGGTTGCAAGGGGTAACAGTTGATATCGAAGGTGCAAGCACATAGACGAACTTTGATGTAACAGAGATTGTCGATGACAACAATCCCTATCCCATATTTCTAGGAATCGATTGGGCACTGATATGAATGGAGTCATCAACCTAAAGAAGCAGAAGATGATATTCGAGAAAAAGTCCCTATGTGTAGTAGTCCCACTAGACCCAGCCGAAGCACCGTGCTACACTAAACCAGTGCACGATGATGAAAGTGATGATGAGCTAGATTGTATTTACCAAATGATAGCGTGAGACCAAGATCAGGTGAACCCGAATGTAGATGGGAGAATCTCGTGGGATTGTGACAACTCTTGTACTTTGGATTCAGACGAAGAATTAGAGTGCTGGCAGAAGCAGTTGCATGAAGTGACAACGCTGAATTACAACATGATGATTAGATCATTGTGATGCGTGACGACAAAAGCTAGGTAACTACCAACATATGACGGAGTGACAATAGTGGATTAATTCCTCAAATTTGAAAGCACAATACCAAAATGATAGCGTAAAGTGTGGCAGAAGGGGCACTACATGTAACACCCATAGGATGGTGGAGTACACATCAGGAGACCATTGTAAACTGGAGCAAATGTAGAAGGCAAATGTGCTTACGGTTTGGAAGCCTCCAGTGTCGAACGAGAGCTAGGTAGCAAGGACGAAGCAGCTTGTGTGCCCACTTGGGTCACTGGTTACAGACGTGTGCTATGCAATCCACACAAGCACACCCTTAACTAAGGATTGGAAATCAAAACTAGACGCAGTGGCAGGAAAAGTGATGTGCACCACAATCGTTCCACGTAGAAGCATTCAAGAAGGTATGCGAGATCCTAAACAATGTTCACCAGGCTAGGAAAACTGATTGGGTTCTACGTGTACCAACGGTCCGATGGGCCTTTAGGGTCATGTACAAGGATTTGAGTGTGATCCCAATGATGACGAGCAGAGTTGATGCCACAGTTTTGGGAGGAAGCTATCCTCACATAGTTGGAACAATACGCAGGGACCAGGATGAAGGAATTATGCAGCTGCGTGAGGTCGAACATATGAAGGATCATGAAGCCATTTGTCGGGGGAACCTTAAGTTTCGTAAACTCAAAGATTGGGTACGACTGAGGAAGAAAAGCATGTTAATGGATGCAAAAATCAAAGAACTAAAAACCAAATCTACGCAAGCATGCCGCGTCAATAAGGTAAGAATTCCAGGACAAGATATGGGCCGAAATACTACTATATTAGAAGATTTCCACCGACAATTTGACCCTGCTACCATGGCTGCAACTGCACATTACCAGACAAAGTAACAAGGGGAGTGCATCGCATAAGGAAGAACATGTGACACTAACTGTTGCAAGGAAAATTGAGGAGTGCCTATGGACTAGGCTGGGAATTGAATTGAAGCCCCGCACAGGTGGTGTGACCACCTGACTATCCGTAGGGAGCATAGTCTCTGTGCTCCAAGTAGTTGAAAGAGAGCACAGGACTATAAAAGAGTTTGTAGGGGAGCTGCGCGATAAGGGGATTACGCACAGGGTCAGTATGTCATAGGTGTCATGCCTGTGCATACGGAGCTGCACTGCTGCATGGGTAGGCTGGGAAGTGATTGTTAGTGTCACTCTTCATGAGAAGATATCCAATTTAAGACAAAACGGAGTAGGTGGCTAGTAATTAAGACACGAAGTTGGAATTAGATTTGGGATGATCTGCCACCAAGAATGCATTAATGACTCAGAAATGGGGGGGATGGTCAAATTCAAATTCAAAAGACGCTCTAAAAATACCAAGGTGGGCCATGAGACAACACTTGTTTGTTTGAGATTTGAGTTGTTACAAAGAGCCCACAGTGTTGAGCACCAAGTGGTGTTTGAGCCTCCATAGTCGCGAACAACTACAGATAGCTCGAACAAGATGACAACTACCAGGAGAGGTGTGGAATTTTCTGAAAGTACCATTGAAGAAGCTGTGCAGAGCCCTTTGCTGCATGTGGGGATAGCACCAGAAATTCTAAAAGTACTCAGGACGCCGAGGCCCAAGACGGATGCATAGGTAATGGGACCAATCTGCGGTTTGGTAAACTGTCTATGAAAGACAAGGGCAAGATAGTTAATCTTTAGAGAGGTGATGAGGAGGAGGATCTCTAGGCCTTCGTAGAAGAGATTGAACCAGATGAAGAAGTGGAGGAAGACATTCAACCAGTGCGCGTTGTAGAAAAATTGCCCAAATATGCCCCCCATGGAGAGGGAAAGCAAAAGTACCCAAGGATGTGGATGTCGTTAAGAGCACACTCAAAACCCCACTCCTCCCAATTGGAATTCTATTTGAGGGTTCAGTCCTAGGCCACGTGCCCACGATGAAATTTGAAGATTGGGACCTTCTGAATAGTGAAAAGTTCCCACATTTGGAGACTAGCCAACTTATGAAACAAGACAAGGAGGGGTGAGTTACAATGCTACAACCATGGAAATGGCTGTGCAGGGTGGAGGAGACCAGGCTACTCCATCTACCATGGATTCCACACTTTCACTGGGCACCAATCATGATATTCATCATCAGGAAACTACTTTGCCTAGTGCATGATGGGTACTTGTGGCTAGAGGAGCTGATTCCCATCACAACGGAGCTTATTCATAGGATTTCTTGACTTCCCTGTATGAGAAGAGACACCATGGAAATAGCTAGCCAAACTAGAGACTAGGTGCTCACAGAAGCCATGAAGAAGAAATACAAGTTGGAGAAGAAGCAAAGGGGATATGTCATTACTGGCATTCAAGACAAAGGGGTGCGTGTAGCCACCCAATTGCTGGCAGGAAAAGTGATGAGAAAATTTTGTGGCAATGAGGTGCCAACAATGGTCATCGCATTGGCCGAACAATGCACAGAGGGTGTATAGTTCAATTGGGTGTAGTTCCTCTCCAAGGAGTTTCTAATGAGCTGCAAGTAGGCCTAGGAGCAGGGTAAGACCTTCCATTACGTGTGGCTGCTCTTATCCATCCTGTTGGTTGCAGGGGAATTCCCGAAGGACAGTCAGTTTCCTCCTATTAAATAGGACTTGCCAGAGGCAGTGAAATATGTGTCGCTTCAGGCGACAAAGGACGCCACGCAAATCCGCGAGACAAAGATCTTCTAGATAATCATGGAGGCAAGTGTACAGATGTGGATAAATAGAAGGTTGTGCCTATCCCCCATGGTATACGATAGTCTAGGAAGCTTTGCAAACTTTAAGGCAGATATGAACAATGTGCATATCAGGGCGCGAGAGGATCCAGAGAAAAAATGGACCAAACTCCCCTTCATCATGATTGATGATGCTATTTTCGCGGTGCTCGACTCATGGCCACCCGAATGGCATGCCTTGGATCTGGAAACGAGTGATGAGACAGTGATTCAAAGACAGAACGAGGTCACCAAGCTACTATCACAACAGAAGTGAAACGAACAGTTCGCTGAGGAGGTAAGGGCTTCCCGTGAGGCAGCGAAGTCCGCCGTAGAGCAGACCAAGGCTACCGAAAAAGCAACAGCAGCTGGGGCCACCATAATGCAAGAAGAAAGAGGCCCATATTTGACCACTTGAAAGGGGACCGATGACACGGTGGAAGGCAGGGAGCTGAGCACGACATTAACAAAATTGAAACTACCACATGGTACGGAACAAACAGGGCCTCGGAAGAAGACCAAGGCGTCCAAACAGGATGAGGAGCCTATTACATTGACAAAGGGTGATTTATACGACATCGGTGACACAGTTTGCAAGGTCACCAGGGAAGCACTCCAAGAAGCAATGATGGAGTAGAAGAATGTGTTGGGGGCCCTCAGGGAACAACTACAAGGACTTCAAGTGTGGCCCCCACAAGAAGGAATGGTAGTCACCTACGGTGCCGCGGGTACATTGGTAATAGAGAAGCTATTGTGGGCCAAAATGGCTAACACCGTCGTGCTTCCAGAAGGAGAACTGACAGCGGACAACATGGAGGATAGAGCCGTAGTGGGATAGATCAAAGGGACTTGCCCTAAACTTGGCTGCCCTTCTGTCAGATATACTATACCAACTATAGGACGAAGCGACATCAGAGCTCCACACTAGGTAAGGACATGCAATGAAAATGGTAATTGAACAACGAATCAACATTGAGTAGCTTAGCCTACAACACAATGAAGCGGTGGCACAGAACCAACAGCTAGAGCAAATTGTAGAGGAAGCATGTTGTTGTGCCCCAGAGATGGAAATTGTGACAAACCTACCAATAGGGGTGCAGATCCAAAAATTGGTTGTGTAGACCTCAACCTATAGATTGTTGAACTTCGATTAAAGGCACATTCATCCACGCCTACAGAAGTTCAAGAACAACGCGTTCACACTATCCAAAAAGGGCTGGAGGAAATAGGACAGGTAGTGTGGACCTGTACAGGCATGTTGGAAGAATCCTTCGTAGTCCTCACCTCGATATAGGAGTACTCCACCATACAGCACCTGGAAATAGAGGCGTGGGAGCTTGAAGCACAGTATGATAGTGTGTGTGGAATGGCGTAGACAATTATCCTAACCCAATGGCTGGCGAAGCTACACTAGGCGAAGGCATTGAAGGAACAAGGGGATAGCGTGCGACAAAAAGAGGTAGTACTTAGAGCGCACGTCCAGCTTTCGATTGATGAGGCTTTCCACATCACTATCAATATCTAATGAAATCTCACAAAAATGAAGGTGATACATTCTTTAAGACAGAGATTTTCCGTTGAAAGTGAACATTTGACAGAAAGAGTAGAGCGGATCCAGTAGATGGTAGAACAATGCGCTGCAGACCTTCGTGCAGCATAGGCACAGTTGGAGGGGCTTCGTGCAAAGATCGTCACACTAGTAGTGACTCGAGACGAGTCACAATGATTGTGTTGGGGGCTTGTTGGGCAGTGTATCCCCCCCATACCATGTTTTTGGGGCTTAGAGCCCGAGTTTTGGTCAATATAATGTAAATACCCTACAAAATGCGGGCGCGGAGCATGAAAGTCTAGGATGAGTCATAGGTTTGTTCGCCTTAAGAATTGTAAAATAATGTAAACTTGAGTCAGCCTACCATTGGTCCATGGACCATGGGATTGTATAAATAGAGTAAGGCTCTAAGTGTAAATATAGCTTAGCAGAGTAGAAAAGAAGTAATAGATAGATGTGAAGGCATGGTTAGAGGATAGAAGTGACTTTCATGGTAGTCGGTCATAGTAGTAAGTAAAGGCTCTGTAGCTGAGTGTGCAAAGGTCTAGTAGAGTCTGCAGCTGAGTGCGCAGAACCCTATAGCTAAGCGTGCAGGGCGGAGTCGGGTCTGTATTAAACTGAACTAGAAATTGATCATTAATAAAGCTAAGTTGATTCGGTATATTGTGCATCTATTTCATAGATCTATACATTGATTTTCGGCATTAATGGTATATATTTATCTATATGCACACATTTTTATGTATGTTTATGTATGAAAGCTTTCTAAGTAATTAATGAACAGAACCTAACTAAGGAAGACTTGGGTAATTAATACTGGTCGCACTATCGCTAGATCTGCGCGAAGGCAGTCCCACAAGACATAGGGAGCCTGTTGGTGCACATAACCTAGTGAGTGCAAAGGTTGAATCACGTACCTATCGCCCATATCAGACATCCCTAGGGTGCGGAAACCTTGTTCCAGCATCCTCCCATACTACTTCAGGTGAGACCTTAGTCTGCACTCTACGGATTGTTGCCGAAAGGGGCAGTATTACTGGGATTTTCTTCGCTAAACTCACTGCTAAACTTGGGTCAGGCCCCATGTAGCCAACATGGGGCATCCATTCAGTTGACTATTGAAGGATCTCGAGCATTGGAGTGCCCATCTAGTGGGAGCTAGAGAAGAATGATTTTCTAGATTCTAGGAATTTGGAGCTTTCTTTTCAATTGGAGTTAAAGATTAAAGAATTATTAGAAAAGCGTTCGATGGTTTTTGACCCGGAGTGGGTTTTCCACCTAAAATGTTTGTGCCTCCTATGTTCTTTTATTCATTATTGTTTCTGCAAAAACATTAATGATAATTGAAGATTAATGATAATTGAATATTAACAAATGCTCTGAAAAGATTTAAAAGTGCTAATTGATAAGGAATATTGATTCACTCCCCCCGCTCTTAGTATTTCCCAAAATTTAGTCCTCATCCCTTTCTTCTGACTTTGTATTCGAGTGGGAATATGTTACACGTTATTTTGTCACATCTACTCAATAGGCATGAAAAATGGATTATTCAATATCTTTGAACACTTTTTTATAATCCCTTTGAAAATCCGTAAGCATCACTTCTCTAAAAGCTATGATTTTCTGGGTCTATCTGCTCAAAAACCAAGTTTCTAGCCCCCAACACACCTTGTATGCCTTTCTACCTGTGTTGGGTGCAGACTGCATAACTCAGAATTTGTGCTTCTCAATGCAGGTTGCTCCATTTTGCAGGTGTGTTGATTCTAGAATTTCTAGAAAACTAAAAAATATTTTGGATTCTTCTCCTTCCATAATCTTCTAAGGTGGCTTTCGCCATTTACCATGGATAGAGATCTAGAATTCCAATCTGATCCTACTCTAGTGGTCATATCTCTTATCCCTTGAGCTTATGGTCGCCCATAAGTGGATCTCAATCCTAGATTGGTAAATATTAAAATATCATGTTTACTCTATAAATGTACTGCCTCCCATGGAGTCTAGTTTGGATTTTGGAGATTTATAGTGCCATCATGTTCTACTTTAAGATTAAGGAATCATCATCTATTTTCATTAGGGTAGAGTATGATGGCTTCCCTTGTGAAAAGGAAGGAAAAGCAAATTGAGGAGACATCTATAAAGTCAGTTTCTATATATGGTTGTAACTCTCTCCTTTACTTATTAATATAAAAATAACTATGTTTTCCTATAATTGAGTCATGTTGATTCTTATGTATTTTGAAGCCATGTTGACTCATTTAACAAAGATATTGGATTATGATATATGGATATTGTAGGTCCTTTGATTGTTTTAGTAATTTTTGCACGTTCCATTTATATTGTGTGGTGCTACGATTGGAGCTTCGAAGTTAAGAGAAGAGGAGGACTTGCTATGGATTCTAGGCAGGTCTATTTTTTGTATTACAATCTCTGTAAGGAAAACATTGATATTTTTTCCCTCTATTGTTCCACATCATACCACCAGATATAGGGAGCTAATTTTTGTCCACCAAAAGTGAATTTTCCATATAACAAAGAGCATTCACAAAAAAATTCTTCATCAAGTGGTATTAGAGTGTTCTAACCATTTTTCTAGGGGTTGTGAATGTCATCATGTGAAAGGGATTAAAGCAATCAAGACTTCACGAGTTGGTAGATATTAATAATTTCATTCAAGCATAGAATGTACAGCTTAGAATGTTTCTACAAGATGTAGAGGAGGAGAGATGAAATTTAGGCTCATGTTAGAAGAGGTTGTGGAAGAGAAAATATGAGAATGTTCCACTACAAAAGGAGAGCTATCCAAAGAGGATGATCTAGCATTATGGACAATATTAAAGGTAAAATAAATTCTTTCTTCTCATGATGTTAGTTCTATTTAAAGCATTGAGGCACCTATTCTAGGAGCTGACATGATACTCCTCATCAAGATGGGGTATACAGGGGAGGACTTGGTATTAATGGTAAAGGAATTACACATATCTTGGCGGTTGTAAGAAGGCCTTAATTTGTAGCAATGGATTACATTGAAGGAGAGTTATTGAAGGCAACGTAAGCAAGGGATTCCTCAAACAGAGAATCCAAACAATTACAAAAACCATCATGGAAAGTGGATGCTAAGATCACATCACAATCTTCCCGTGATACAGAGCATTGTAGAGGGAGATATGCGTTAAGTTTTTCTGGCATGACTTGCAGCAGAAACAACCAAGCAAGGTATAAAAAGTCTTGGTATTCTAATGTTTCTTTTTATTACAAGCAAATTGATAATGATGATCAAAACATATGGAATAGAAAACCATGTAAATTTTTAGGCTTGAATAACCATGTTATTTCCAAGTATTGGAAATCAATGGAAAACAAGAAGAGGCCAAGACATGAAGAGCCTTATGTACGTAACGGTAGGAAGAAGGTCAAAATATTTAGGTAGAAGAAGAATTTCTACAACCATTGCAACAATGGTGTACATCGAAGTGGCACATGTAGGAAGTTCCATCTAGAGTTGCATCCCAAGAAGGAACAAGAATAAATGGTCAAGGAACTACTTAGTGAAGTAGTTAAACAAGAGAAACAACTATATGAAGAAGACCCATTAAACTGTTAGAAAATCAAAAAGCTAGAAATATTTTCTTATGTTGACAATCACTTGTGATATTCTTATGCTATTATTAACTTTCTTATGTTTTTATTTTATCTTTGTTTCATCAGGAAATCATAAAAACTAAATAAATATCAATGACACAAGATTTAGGCACTCAACGCCGACAAAAACCCATTTATAGGGGAAAACCTAGTCAAACACTCCACTAGCAAATTCAAGGTGAGATAGACCAAGACTTTTGACCAAAAGACCTTCCTCCACCAAGTAAACCGTTAAATTTTTCTTCCAACTTTCAAATATCAAGTGCAATAGTATGTCATCAATGTTGCTTGAATACTACATCAATATTGTATCAATGACATATTTTTGACCCTACTGTATCACAATTTTGGCCCAACTTCAAGAATGAAATTTTGACCCTCGTGCAACTTCAGTTCCTTCACACGTGTGAGATAAGAGAGAGAAAATTTTGACTTCCTTAACTAGATAAATATTTCATTCTCCTTCACTAGCGCTTACCTCATTCTTCCTTGAATTTCACACCTTATACTCCCCATTACTACAATTAGAACTTGAGAGACATCTGCTCCAAATGATTCGAGTTGCTCCAATACATAATTATTCTATGAGATTGAATTCCATTGTTGAGGCCAACTTGTCCTTCCTTGAGGCCAACTTGGTAGAGGAGGCTTAAAAGACCTAATTTACATAAAATAAATTTATTTCTTGATAGATGAAGCCTACAGAGGCTCTCTTACATTATGACATGGACGAGGACACTTGACATAAAGCCTATAATGGAGGATTTGACCTGCAAATAATTGAACCAAGCATGAAACCCTTTCATAAGTCAATTTATTTTATAAAAAATTTCATTTTCTTTCCTTTAACTAATACATTACATCATGACTCAAATACAATTATGAAGACTGACACTAGTTACATTTTTTCAACACTACCTCTTAACTAGGGAGGTACTCATAATTACATATATACATAGGTAGAAGGAGGATCTCAAAATTATATTCTCTATGAAGAGTATTAACACAAATGCGGTGCTACATATTATATACCAAGCCAGGGTACTCTTATTAGGTGGGAGTAAGGTGAACTCAAGCTTTAGCCGCTCTAGGTACCATCACGCTTTTAGGCTCTATCACCAACTTAGGGATCTAGGTGTGTATCCAATGTCGGAGCTCCATGAACTCCACTTCAGGATCTATACATCAACACATAGACCAACCATATGTCTTCCAAAGAATTGTTTTTCCATAATATGCTTCATCTGTCCCTATCTCTCTCTCTCTCTCTCTCTCTATATATATATATATATATATATATATATATATATATATATATATATAGATATATCAACCACTCCAAGCATGCTTCAAACGTTCAATATCTTTACAGAGAGATAACGCAAATTCACAACCCCAATTACTAATTAACTTTCAAATATATATATTTAAGTAAAAAGAAACCTTGGGGGTACTTAATCTTTCAGATGTTACTTATATCATCATTAAGTTATCCAAATACAACTTGTCAGAAGAATTCTTTTTTCTTTCATTTCTTTAGTAGCGCCAAATGTAGGCTTAGTACTTCTCAAATATTTGTAAACATCTATTTATAGTACCTTCATTCTTCAATTTCATTCTTACGTCAAGATATTCATTATCATTCTCATGATATGCCCTCCCTCTCAACTAGGGATATGTATCCTTTCTTCTATCCAAGCTCCCTCTCAACAACTTCCTTCTTTTATAATATTGGAGTAACTTTATCTTTTCAATGCTTCATGGCATCAAGGTCATCTTGATCATCATTACTCTTGTAGCTTCCTCATCATGATTATCATTATTATCCTCTTCTATTACAAACATATTCAAGATATTTAAGATTATGTACCTGTAAAACATTAATAGAAAGTACAACCAAATACAAATATATAGAACTATGAAGTCAACTATATCAAAGTCATGTAATGGAATCATAAAAACATTCAAGTTTTAGACATCAAATACATAAACCTAGATAGGTTCATAATTAATATGGGTGACATTTTTTATATACTCTATACTTTAACACCTTGTGAGGGTTTTTTCACAAACCCTAGACTCCATCATGAAGACTTAAATCAACTCAATCAAGATATCAATCCAATCATAACACTATACATCTAGGGCTTCAATATTATGTCTTAGAATTCATAACAGATTCTACTAGGGTTTTGTTACACAACCTATATTTCATTAATAAAACTAAACAATTGACAAGTTAACATATTAACATATACATATATAGGGTTTCATTATCATGTAATATAATTTCATATACATATTTATTAGGTAAACCGTAGATACAAATATCAAGATATCAGAATTAGATATACAACAATTTTAATCAAGCTATGGTTTCGATTATGCAAAAGAATACAAATATAGGGTTTCATTCTGAGGGCCTATTTTTAGCTAATACAAGGGTCTTGGTCATAAAATCTAATTCACGAAAACCTAAAATCTAGTGTTTCAAAATTTTAACAGCAAATCCTAACTTATCAAACTATTAAAGATCTAACATTTCAGTTCATAACTATGACAATAACAACAAACCTTAAAAGACTAAGATTTCGCCATAAGGATTCAAAAGCCCAAATAATCAAAAGAATAAACTTTTTCATTATAAGTTATATATTTTATCAATAACCGTAATATGACTAGGATTTCAACATCACTGTAATCGACATACCCTTAGCATCAAGAGGCTAGGATTTTACAGTCAACCCTAAAGGTTAGCATTACAAAAATTAAC
The DNA here is from genome assembly GCA_031772625.1 of Pinus tabuliformis. Classification (NCBI taxonomy): domain Eukaryota; kingdom Viridiplantae; phylum Streptophyta; class Pinopsida; order Pinales; family Pinaceae; genus Pinus; species Pinus tabuliformis. Next base: position 1,385,661,721 of record CM062820.1, on the reverse strand, counting down.
AAATGAAGAGAAATAGTGTAATGAATGTAGATTCAATATAATTATTAACCACCCTAACAAGAATCTTTATGATTCAAAACCCTATACATAAGTATGTTAGTAATATAAAACAAATTTCAAATGATCATACCTTAGCAAACTTGTGATCGATGACATACCTTTAGATGTACTTTAATAAACCTTGTAGTACATCATTACTTTGAAAGGGGTCCTCCTATAATATGACTTCTTTCAAGACTCAATTTTATGATGTCTCCTTCACAAACTTTGTGTCTCTTGTAAGCATTCCTATGAAGGGAAATATATAAAGAAAAAATTATGAGTATATAATACAACCAAATATTGAGTTGAGGAGAAAATAAACATAAAAGGAGAAAACTATAAACAAGATACTTATATTTGGTAAATTAGTGAGGGCTCCCTATTAATCCAATATTACTGAGGTATACCTACAGATTATCAAAATAATTTCAAAAACATTTAACAAATCATATTACGTAAGAATTCTAGAAATTGAAACATAAAAGAAATACTGGAAAACTTAAAATTGAAGGGTATGTAAGGGATAGTATCCCTAAGAGTTTCTAGAAAATAAATACTTGACATTATATTCTTGATGCTTGTTCTTCTTAGTTGGAGCTTCATTGGTAATATTTTCTTGTTCCCTATATATCTCTTTACTCCTTAGATTCTCAGGACATTGATATTTGTAATGACCCATCTTATGACAGTTGTAACATTCAATTTTTTATAGGTCAACTTTTTTCTTTGAACTTATTGAAGGTTCCCTTATTCTTGTGATGAGTGTAATAGGAATTATATGTGTTGTCTTGTTCATACTCCTCCTTTTTGCTTACTAATGATATTCATGCTTCTTCTCGATTGAATACATTCCACATTTGTTTGAACATTGAAGTATCCTTCCAACTGCTAATTCCTAATGCAAAATCACTCCAATATTTTGGTAGACCAAGAGCGGTAGTTACGAGTTCTTTTTCTCGTACAACCTCATCTATTGCTTGGATATCATCTATTATTCTAGATATTTGTACAAAATATGTTGAAATAGTATCCTATCTAGTCATCCTTATTTTCCTTAATTCATTCTTGAGATTAGCGATCTAACCAATGTTATTAATGGTGAATAATTTTGAAACATCTTCATACATTTTATGAGTAGACTCTATGTTGCATATATATGGAATTAGGTTTTCCTTTACTCCATCCACTTTTAGATTGATGGATACTATTTTGGATTCTCTAAAATTCTCCTTTCATGCATCATCTGAAGGCCTGTTTACCTTTTCTTCAACAAGGTCCAAAACTCTATTCTTAGTGAGGATAAGATCTATCCACTTTTTATTCATGCCTTGTGGTTGGAGGTAGCTTTTAGATTGTTTTCTCCCTTCATTATAGTTGACATAGTTCCTATAGATAGTGGGATTCTCTCCTTGTGTAATCCTTTTACCTAATTGCCTTATTTTGATCCCCTTTTATTCAATATATCTTCAACTTTTCTTTTACTTCCTTCTTCACCTTAGCTTCGATACCATGCTAGAATATCGGAAAAGAAAACAAATTTTCTTATCTTGACAATTACTTATGATATTATTCTTATGTTCTTATTAGATTTATTATGTTGTTCTTTTATCTTTGTTTCATCAACCAATCATTAAAAAAACAAAAATATCAATGGAACCACATGTAGGGACTCAAGTATGGCTAAAACCCCTCTATTGGGGAAAACTGAGTGAAACTCTTCACTAGAAAATTCATGTTGAGATGGACCAAGAACATAGAAGAAAATACCTTCCTCCTAGCCCATGTTAGCCCTTAAATTGTTCTTCCAATATTCAAATATTGACTACAACAATATTGCATAAAGACTACTTTTTATACTACATCAATGAGAAATTTTCAACCCTACTACTTTAGAAATTTGGCCCAACTTTAAGACTACAATTCAGACCCTCCTACAATTACAATTCCTTCGCATGCCCAAGATAAAAGAGAGGAAATTCTGAATTCCTTAGCTATATAAAGACTTCCTTCTCCTTTGCTAGCCCTTTCCACCTTATTCCTTGAATTTCACTCCTTTTACCACTTTCATCTACTACAATTCAATCTTGAGAGAGATGTGTTCGAAATGAGTTGAGTTTGTCCAATATATAGTAATTCTATGAGGTCAAATTCCATTCTTGAGGTGAAATTTTCCTTCCTTGATGTTGACTTGGTGGAAGATTCCTAGAAGAACCAATTTACAAAAAAATAAATTTCTTTCTTATAGATGAAGCCTAAGGAGGGTATTTTGCATTATGACATTGACAAGGACACTTGAAATAATCCCTAGAATCCTACAATGGAGGCTTTGACCTATAAGTATTTGACCCAAGCATGAAACCCATGGTTTAATAAGTTAATTTATTTTATAATTTAGCTTCTTTTACTTTATTTTGATAAATACATTACATCATGACTCAAATACAATTATGAAGACTAACACTAGTTACATTATTCAAGATAAACTGATTGGTTAAGAGATGGTGGCATCATAACATTTTTACGTATTTGAGAATGACTATATTTATAAATCACATGTTGTGAAATGTTTCTAAAAGTGGTGAAATATTTTCCTTCACTTCTGAATTCAACATGTTGATACTTTTGGCCTTTTAGTTGGATAACATGGGGTATGATTTTGATGTAAACTTGACCACGTGTGTGTTATAAACTCTTGGCAAGTATGGGGTTTGCCTTGGTCTTATTTTGGTCTTGTAATTGAACATGTATTAATAGTTATGGGTTTGGATATGATACAGGTGTTGGTTTCATAATTTTGATTTGTGAAGTAAAAAGGTAAAGGAAAGGGAAGGTTTCCTCATAGAGGAAGTTGTTATGCAGATAAAAATTGCAGCCATTTTTATGCATTTGGAGGACCAAAAGCTCCTCGATTGGAAGGAATGATTGATGTCGCTCCGGAGAGGCTCAAAAATTATTTTTTTTAGATTTCAATGAAAACTAGGACCAAATCAAAGAGCTCGTCATCCCAATTCCAACAACGTATATGAAACTCAAACCCAAAATCATATGTGAAAGTTATTGGCAATGAAAAATCAAGTCAAACGAGCAAAAATTTTCTTGCGAGTTAAAGTTGAAGGCTCACTAAATTTGGGAATCTAGCTAAATATGTCTAAATCTACCAAATTTGGTGGAAACTATTGAGCAAAAAATTAGCACTCAATGGCTATCAAAACATGTCAATTTCATATTTTATACTCTTCTGACTAGTTTCTTATTGCAATTTGACTTCTAGACCCATTGCATTCATGTATGTTTAATCGATGTTTCGAACCCACCACTGTGGTTCATCATTAGGATGAACCATAATATTGGGTTCAAAATGTTGATTAAAAATCAATGAATGCAATGGATCTGAAAGTCAAATTGCAACTCCTCAATTTCTTTCTTGTTTAATTTTGCTAATGACACAAAAAAAAGTTTGGTAGGTTTTTTTTTTTTTAAATTATAAAATCAAAAGATATATAAAGGGTCGGTGGGTGGTAAGACCTTACTAACCCATAACCAATGTAACCATATGTTAAATATTGGGTAGGACCACCAAAAATGGACGACCCACCACCGAAATAACTGCCGCATAATATGTCGTGGTTGGTAGGATTTTATTGCAAACTATCTTGGTCGTCCCACCAACCGAATAACTCATAGTGACAAAAAGCCAAAATTTTATATGTTGGTAACATATAACCACATAAATCTTCAATCACTCAAAGAATATAAAGTTTCCCTTAGTGAAATTTAATATTGGAAAGAGGCTTACTTGGAATTCGTCGCAAGCATTACTCTCCTCTCATCTTGTAAGCTGTAACGGTAGCTTTGATTTCTATAATTAGATCATGCACATATAATCATAACAAGCCAAAGGAGTACAAAATATATGTATCATTATCGAGTTACTTTATTCAGTGGATCAGAAAAGTGTTGAAATATATGAATGTAAACATAAAAAAGCACATATAGGAAAACAATATACACTTTGTATTAATATTAATAGGAGAGATTTTACAACCAAGAATAGTAGATGATCTTGTAGAGATCTCCACAATCTTAATTATCCTTCATTTTCACAAAGCACACGTTAATGTCACCCTAATGCATGAAGATGATGACACTCTTAGATTCAAGGAAGCAACATGAGGGCATGATGAGTCTCCAAAAGCCAACCCTGATGTTGTCGATGGATGTAAATATATAGGAGACTGTAGTAGTTTAGAAATTCTCATACATTTACAAATATAGGCTTGAGATCCACTCTTTATGGGATGATGAGCTCAAGGAATAAGAGATGAAATATCCAAGGTAGGACGAGATAGGATCTAAATTCTTATCCAAGATAAATAGTTGAAACAAATCGTGGAAGCTTTTAGAAGACGAAGCTTTGAGTTTATTTTTATTTTTACTGAATATATAGAATCATAGCACCCCTAATAAGGGACAACCTATTGCTGATCAGTACTAGTATAGAATGGAGCAACGTGTTGTTGAATTCATGCCCCCAAGTGGCCATGGTGCGCTAGGACTAAAAATCACTGGTTTGAAGTAGTCAAACCCAGAAACTCAAGGATTTGGAAGATTCATGCTTAGGGATTGTGTATGGATGATGAAAATATGTTCATGGATATGTATTTATCCTTTTTATATCCCTATTGACCAGATGCAAAAAAATGGCCTATAGAAAACTTCCCCCTAAATCACAGTCTGAAAAAATGGTTTATGAATGAAGTCGTTTACCTTCTAAAAAGTTTGGATCAAGAATGAACAATCAATATCATCATCTATTGTGATATATTTATCACGATATATTTATTGAGGTATGCATACCCATGCTCAACACATAAGGTAACATTACATGTACAATGATTAAGAAGTCTATCCACTAATGCCACAGAGTGGGCCCGTGATTAGATGACTATATTTGTGATCATGGATATCTTCCTTTGTAATCTTGCATTAATCCTAAAAGCACAACCCAAATGGATGCAAGTAGATACAGAGTCTTCTAACTCATTCACTCAATCATTCAATATACGAGTCTAACCATGTAAATAAATGAGTTGATGTCAAACATGGTAGACACCATATGATTAATGGTTAATGATGTAAACCACTAACGAACATGAGATAAATCACCGATGATGTTAATGTATCTCAAGGTACAACAATACAATCCATATGGTGTGGATGAATGAGTTGAAGTCAAACAACACAAAAAATATGTTGGATGAAGGCCATTGATGTAAACCTATCGTTGAGAGCCAAGAAATTTTCCATTGACGTATGAAAGCTCCAGGGTACCAAAGGGAGAGTTTGTAAGTCAAGTTTGTAGATAATGAGCTTATGTCAACAAGAAGCGACCTATCGCAAGAGGGCCTTTATGTATCGATCATCAACGACACATAATGGGTATATGATTTGAGACGGAATGATGTTGATGCGAAACTGGTTCAGGAAAGGTAGACATGAATGTAGGTTTAACTGTATTGTATCATATATAAATTGAATGACTTATCTTGAGCATTTCAATGAAACTAGATGGAGTTGCATGAATTTATCGAAAATCAGAAACGAAGGCTTTGAAATGGTTTGATGAACCAAAAGACAAGTAGACTTCCCAACCTAGTAGCCACTGAGATGAAGTGGAAGAGTGTGCTTTTCAAGAGTGACTTGTTTCCATTAATAAGTGGAGTATCCCATTTTCCCAATTTCTTCAACCATCTTTAATGAACCTTAAGAAGGAGAGGTTTAGTCCCGTCATGTTCGATGAGTCCATCATTGTTTGATGTGTTTACGAGTCCAACAAAGGTCTAACGCGACTCCCTTTTCATGTTTAAGGAGTTTGAGAAAGCGGCGAAAGAGAAAAATCCAAAGGTTCCTTTTTGTAGAGATGTCCTTGAGTCCAAAAAGGAAAAAAATGAAACTCAGGAGAACCTCTTAGCCATTTTTTCCTAAGGTATTCATTTTTCGTAAATATTCTCTCTCAATCTGGAAAACAGAAACTTTTATTGAGGATATTTTTTCATTTACTTTAACGAGTTCAAAAAGGAAAGTGATCGACGATCTTTTCATGTTTTGGGAGTCTTAGAAGAGTTGAAAGAGGACTCCTCCTAGAAAAACAAGTGGTACAAAGAGTAGCTACTAGTTCTGGTCATGACGGAACTACTGAAACATATATAGATCAAGAGGCATGGTAATAAGAAGACTCATCGCAACGGTTCTTCCGGAAAGGGTAGAAAAACCAAGTGAAATCATATGTTAGGTCATGCAGATGGTGATGATGGAATGACAAAAAGAAAGGCTCATCTAGTAGAACATGTTGATAAAAATTATAATCGTGAGGGATAGAGTGAGAATGGATTCATTTCTATGAAAGCCTGAAACTTGTGGAAAATCTTCTTGAGAGTAGTTTGATTTTAAACAATCGTGAAATAGATAAAAGCTATGTTTGAAGTAAGTTGCATACCCCAAACATAATGACTCAATTCTAGGCACATTCCCCCCAAGATTCATTTCGTTAACCCAAGTAGACTACTATTTACTAAATGGTGGTGGAATGAAGGTTCATTTACGTTATCAATTGAAAGACACAAATAGGAATTTGTGATATGTAGTCGAAGAACGAAATTGTAAGGGGATCACTTTCATTTTTTAATGAGCTTTACATAGGAAAAAACTATTCTCAAGGAACCTTGTTTCAATTTCTAATGATCTTGACACAATAAAATAACTATGCTTCAAAAACATTGTTTCATTTTTTAATGGGCTTGAAACAAGAAAATCAACTCTCCTCGATTATCTTGATCATGACCTTCAGGAGGTAATGGCTTCCAAGAGGTTCTCATCAGATGGGATAATAATGTTCTAGAAGGGGTACATATGAAAGGATCCAATGGAAATATTAGGTGCCAATGCTCCCAGTACTTCACCGACTACAGCACCTACTAGATCATCACTAGAAGTGGTCATATAATAGGTTTCCACATGATTAATATATGGTGGGGGGGATACCCCTTGCATATAAGGACCATTTAGGGGTGTTGGTGGAAAAGGAGTCAAATTAGGACTAATGAACACAAGCTAGTAAATGTTCACGATTGTTCCTTCATGTGGAAAACTCATCACATGAAAGAGTGAAGAGACACGAGCTCCCATGACACAAACATAGTCACACTCAAGGAGTAAATTAAAATCCAATGGGACTTGGAATAACATCACATCGATATAGAAATTATTTCCTCGCAAAGTAAGAGGCAAGTAAGGAAGAATCCGTAACAGTTGGTTGGTTCCTCTCTTAAAGGCCAACAAATTCTGGTAATGGGTAGAAGTTGCAAAGAAACAAAATATTGCCAAGTATTTGAGGACAAAATACTAACATATGTGCCTTCATATATGATTGTACCAAGTACGTGCATATTATAAGCCTGTATTGTGACCTGGAAGGGCACATAGGGAGGAAGACAATATCCTGCCAATCGACTCCAATCAGAGGAAGTGACAAAACTACTTGGAGGTGGTATTGTGGGAAATATATAACTACTCTCATGTGCTATAGGGAATGGAAGGATTCCCCCCCCCCTCCCTCCCTCATGTCATGGGAATGAGAGGATTTCCCCTAGTTCATTGGATTTCGAAGAACTTGAGAAATATGGACTTCACTGTATATGGGAAAGGTACAATCAACTGAAGGTGGAATCTAGTCTACCACTTCCACAACCAATGTTTGGTTGGGAATAGACTCATGGGATTGACATTCGAAGAGAGTGGGATTGACTGGATTCAGATTTTGATGAATTACTTCACCAACTAGTGGAGGATTGGGACAAAGCTTCTGATAACCAGTCGAAATGTGAGGCTTAGCATATGTAAGGTTTTCAAATACTTTTGAGGCTTTACCCATATAATAAAAAGGTCAATATGTTGATTCCCTTCACATAATATATAGGGAGACCTAAATTTACCCCTTTTCCTGTCAACCTTATGATCACTAGTCAATGGTTTGCCATGAGCATGATATCAAGAAGATGGCAACAAAGGAACATGTGAGCCTATGGAACACACCTCTAATTCCTTGGTGATGATTGGAAGGTTTCTCCATAGCAGTTGCGTTGGTAGAAATGGTTGCTTAGTTTCCACCCCACTTATTTTTCGTCTTCTTAATCTTCCTTAACTTATTCTTCTTATCCACTTGGTTACTAAATTTAACGCTTTCACCATACAAAGAGGAAGAAGATTGAACAGGCGAAGAAGGAAAAGGTTCAACCTAAGGATCAACTTGAGGTTGATATCATTCAGGTGGAGGAGAACTTGGTTGAGGAGAATTTTGGACATTTAGAGCCATAGGGGTCGAAAACAACCAAAATGGTAAACCAATGCTAAATCTAGGAAGTGACAGTGTTGCCATATAAGGAGAACCAGTATTTCCAAAAGGAGGAAAAGGACTAGGATTCCCATCAGTGGGGTTTCCTTGACTGGTGGACTCAAGAACTGTTTCCATTAGTCTCAACCTAAGTTCTACTGAGTAGTGTTTCCATAGTGAGGATGTTATTCTATGGTCAACTAATTGATTTTATAAATTAAAGAGAGAAAACGAAACAAAACAGGGGTAAATAGGAAAAATGGTTTACCAAGTAACTTTGAACTACAATATACCACCTTGGTGAACCAAGGATTTTGGTATGGGCATGCAATCTCCCCAAATGCTTTGTTCTATGTATCACAATATACAAGGAGTCCAACTCGGATACCTGAGGGGGGATATCAACCTAGTGGCGACTTCCAAACTATACCCGAAGGTACGTGGAAGTGTAGTTCGCAGTAGTTTTGTATAATGTTTAACTATATGAGGAGGGCATTCCCATATACTTTTCATGCATGAAGTGCCATCCTATATACCCGAAGGTACATGAAAAATGATCTGATACACTTACACATGTGGAATGGGATATCAACCTCAGATTGTAACACTGAAAAAAAATGAAAACTCTTATGTTTAAAGACATCAGAACGTGTGTCTAGCCTAGACCTCTTAATTTTTTCAATAATGTGACAAATTATCCTTAGGTTGATTCAATAATTTTTAGATTTTATCTTGAATTATGTTTTGTTTCTCAAGGCTCACCAAAAATTTCAACTTAATATCCTAAGAATGCAATCTAGCATGATCAAATGAAACATTTCTTTTCAATGAAAATTTATGGATGGGAGGGAAGAGAACAAAGAATATGCAACATACAATATGCAATAGGAAAGAATGTTAATCAATTCCCCTAATACAGTTGTTTCTAATTGCAGTTTCACACAAAACCCTAAATGAAATGCATGATGCAAAGATATTTCTTTTCAATTCCACTTAATTGTGAGATGAAAACTAAGATATTTTCCTAATCACTGATAAAAGAAATTATTCAAAATGATGAATGGAACAAGAATTATTTTAAGAAATACAATGATCAATCAATCAGTTTACAAATGAACTAATTGACAAGAACAAAGAAAAAGCTAAAAAAATAATTTCCAACGACACTCCAAACCAAAATAAAACAAGATGAAGCTTATGAGAGACCAAGACACAATTAGGGAAACAAGGAGGACCAATTCAAACAAATTTAATGTGACAAAAAATCGTAAAAAGGAAACTTTTTGCATGAAACACAGGTCAACACAGGCGTAGATAGGCTACTAGTGCTCCAAAATGTAGGTAGAAATAAGGCTATGGAGCACTGCAACACTCTATCCCCAGACCTAGGGGTGCACTGATTAAGGTAAAGGCCAAGTTACGACACAAAAAATAAAATGAAGCTCAATGAAAGGTCTTCCTAGGGTCAATTCAGACTAAGTGAGGCAATGGAGGTTTGTTTAAAAGGTGAAACAAGTATTAGGGACAAGGAGACCACTAAGGGAAATAAACGATCCCTAGAAAATTCACCAATTGATTACACAAAATTTATGACTGTGGACATAAGTATCTTCCCTAGACCTAGTGGACTCATCTAGAATAACATAAAGAAAATAATATAAAGTTTCCCTTAAAGAAATTGAAGAATGTAAAGAGGCCTATTAAAATCCATTGCAAGCCTTACTCTCCTCTCCCTTTGTAATCTCCAATCGTAGCTCTGATTCATGTAATTAGAACCTACACATACAATCATAACAAGCCAAAGGTCTACGACATCTATGTAGAATTACCTAATTATTTTGTTCAACGGATGAGAAAATCATTGAAACATATGAATGTAAACATAACATGACACATATAGGAAAATATATACTCATTATATTGATATGAATATGAGAGAGTTTACAACCAAGAATAGTCGTTGATCTTGTAGAGATCTCCCCGAGTTGACTTATCCTTCCTTGTCACAAAGCACAACTCAATTCCACCTTAATGCAAGAAGATGATGACTCTCCTAGACCTAAGTCAACAACATGAGGGCATGATTAATATCCACTTAGAAATCTAGGCTTGAGATCCACTCTTAATGGGAGAATGAGCACAAGGGATAAGAGGTCAAATCTCCAAGGTAGGATCACATAGCATTCAAATTTATTATCTAAGGTAAATGGTTGAAATAACTCTTGGAATCTTCTCAAAAAGGAACTTTTGTGATTCTTTTTATTTTTCCTGAACTTCTAGAACCAACATTGGCGCTGGCGTAGAATGGAGCAACCTAGTGTTGAATGCAGATCCCTAAAGGGCTATGGTGCATTCGGCTTAAAAACACTAATTTGAAGCAGTGACACCTAGAAACTCTGGGAATGAGAAGAGTCATGCTTAAGGCTATGTGTAGGGATCATAAAAATATGTTCACAAATTTTGATTGATCCAGTTTGCAGGCCCATTGAATAGATGGAATAAAATGGCATAAGAATAACATGTAGATTATAAGGGACACACCAACATAGGAAGAATGGATTTCTACATAGACATTGCAACACATTTTTCTTCATTTGGTGGTGGAAGAAGGGACACTTCCTTCTTTGGATATGGACGAATTGGGAAACCAGGAAAGGAGCAACCCTTTTGCAAATACTCATAACAAGGAAGAAAACATCCAATAATGTATTTAATGTTTTAAAAATATGTATTTTCTTTTTCTCGTGCAAAATAGTTGGGGAAACATAAGAAAGGGAGGGAATAATTGAATAATGTTTTTTTGTTTCAATGCAAAACTAATTGTAATCAATTTAATAAGAAGACGTCATTCTTATAAGAAGAAACCTCTCACTCTTAATAGAATGCTAGTAGTATGTTCATTATCTTTCTATTTATCTCTTTGTTGTTTCATTATGTCATGTATGATTAATAATTTTCATATCTGCATGCAGATCATCTTATATAATGAAAACTATAGATATTTCAATTTTGAAACTAAATAAACAAAATGTCAATAAACTAATATACTACTATGATTCAAATGCATTCATCTCTCTATTCAAAGGTTTTAGACTTGGTATTATTTTTTATAAGGCAATCTATGAAAATCAGATAAAAAACAACAAGGCATATGTATGTTGAAAATGCTTTTTCATTGTTCACTTTTCTAATATCACACATTATGAGAACGTATCGGAGGTCAGGAGTTGGGGGGGTGTGGGGGGCTGGGGGTTAGGCTTTGGGGTAGAGTGTTTCTATTTATCATCCCATGGTTCTAATCGTATATTTAACTCTATATCTATAACCATATGTTCACTTTATCAATGTTAGAGGATATTATGAATTACCTAGCCATATTTGCAAAGAAGTTATATATTAGATAACAAATGGTCTCTTAGCATATGATCAATTTATGTATAGATTTATACCAACCAACGTTTTTTAGACAGGATAATTTTTGGAAGGGTAAGTATTCATTGGTTTTTTTCTTTAGATTAATAAAACACCATTTTTTATTGTTAGTACTAATAGAAAACATCGCATTCCCATGACTCCTCTCTACAAGATTGAATGCCTTGGAAAGGGATAGAGTAATTCAAAACCAAATCAAATGGATGAAATGCACTAGAGAAAAACATTTTAGAATTGGTAGAAGAAAAACATGCAAAATGTTAGCAAGAAGGATTATCCAAAAGTTTAGATCTAGGAAACCACTCCTGACCCAAAATCTGGAATAGAAGTTAACATTTCATAAATAAATTCCTCAAAGAATGTTTTGGTTGGAGATAGAACAAGAGAAATGGGAACACCACTCAAATAACATCACTATGACTCCAAAATAGAGTAGAAAATATCTCAAAATACAAAAAAATTAGAAATATGGCCTATAATGACTCCCTATAAAACCCCTAACATCAGGTGAATTGGGGTTAAGGAAAGGAAAAAAAAGATAGAAATATTTAAAAGTCTTCCATCATCTCTACAAAAATAAAATTAGTCTAGCATTCTTTTAGTTACTGAAAAATCATGATAACTTCCAACCTTCATTTTGAAGGTTTAAATTAAAAGATTCAAATGGTGGCCAGAAATTGATATTTGCTATTAAAATGTATTTTTTTCTGTGATTTAAAATCTCTAAATAAAATAATTTTACATTTAATATTAACCTAAACTAAATTTATTTATTTAATAAATTTTAGATAAACATTATCTAAAAATATAAAATAATTACTATATTTTTATAGTAATTAATTGATAAAAAAAAGCCCGAAGAGTTAGCTGAACCGGTCAAGTCAGTGCCTCGCCAATCGAGAGGTCACAAGGTCAATTCCCAAAAGCTCTTGGGGTCCGGTTAGTAAATAGGCCGAGGGGTGTGACCCCCTTTGGGTGAGGTCCACCCAAGCGTTGAACAACCCTGGACGTAGCGGACCCACTGACCATGGGTATCTGTGAACCAGAAGTGAAAAAAAATTAAGGGGTGTCTAGCTCAATCGGTCAAGTCAGTGCCTCGCCAATCGAGGGGTGTGACCCCCTTCGGGTGAGGTCCACCCTAGCATTGAACAACCATGGACATAGTGGACCCACTCACCATGATAAAAAGAATTAGTATTCAAAAAAGTGATCCAAGACTTTTTTAAGTTACCACAAACCCTGGACGTAGCGGACCCACTGACCATGGGTATCCGTGAACCAGAAGTGAAAAAAAAATTAAGGGATGTGACCCCCTTCGAGTGGCGTCCACCCTAGCGTTGAACAACCCTAAACGTAGCAGACCCACTGACCATGGGTATCCATGAACCAGAAGTGAAAAAGAAAATTAATTGATAAAAAAAATTAGTATTCAAAAAAATCATCAAGACTTTTTTAAGTTACGACACAATATTGATAATAAGTAACCTTGTTTTTGAAATTTTATGTTAAAGGAATTAAATGGTCGTCCAAAATGGATCCCTTATATATAAAATACAATTTATTAATTGTAACTTTAAGTCTACAAATAAGATAAAATGAAATTTGATGTGAACAAATTTTAAAAAACTTCTTTACTAAATAATTCTATACAAATATTATTTCTAAATTACTATATTATTAAAGTAACTAGTTGATGAATTTTTTTAATACGGGAAAGGATTGTCTACCAATTTTTAAGTTATCACAAAATAGTCATAACGATGTAGCCTTCGAGGCTTATGTTAAAAAGATTCAAATGGTGGTTCAAAATAAATCATTGTGTTTAAGGTGCAATTTTTTTTTGGCAATGTGAAGTTTATAAAGAAGACAATTAGATTTGATATTAATCAATTTCATTTTTTTTTAATGTATTTCATAATTTTTATATATATGGTTTAAAAATATAAAATAATTAATATATTTTTATATTAATTAATTTATTAAATTTAATTTCAGTTTTACCGATTATATATTGTTATTGTTAATAATACCTAATATATATATATATATATATAATTTTAATCTAATTTTTTGTTGTCATTTTCGATATATCAGAGGAAAAAACAACCTGACTCAACCAAACAAGATGTCTTTTTATACCGTTAGTTCTGTATTGTGGTTATTTTCTATTTTGTAGGTTTAAATAGTCATATATTTTTGAAGAGGTTTTCTGTAAAAGTAATATATTTTTTTGCTTTTGAAGTATCCGGAAAGGGTGGTCTGCTATTCCCGGTCATTAACATTGGAACTTGCACTCACCGATTACCATAAACATGGAAAGTTATGATATTAATAAAACAGAATTACGGGAATCTGCACTGCAATACCATTCCCTATGTCCTTTGCTGTACCGCCGAGTTCTTTTGACCTCTCTGTCCCCTGCGCGCTCTCTCTTTTATCTATATAACACCGTGAGCTGAGACCTAAGGAGCATAGCAGCATCTTCTATTGGTCCTTTTATTTCTGCTATCGTCTCAGTTTTACCAATATGAACTCCGTCCTCTTTTGCTTCCTCTTTAGTCTTTTATCCTCACACCTCCTCCTCCGTCCTCTTTTGCTTCCTCTTTTGCATCCTCTGACGGTACTCAACCGTCACGAAAAGCTTCAGCTCCAACTGCTCCCCGAGGGATGAAATTTAGAGATCCGCGTGGTAAGATGAAGAGATTAAAGTTTCAAATTAGGTTTCGCTATTTTTTTATACGAATGACCATAATAACGAATTTCTTTATATGGTATGGTTATGCTCTTATGTTGAACATTATTTTCAGCAGTGTCAGTAACGAATATTATTATGATGCAGTGGCTGAGACAGATCCATTCCAAAGACCATGTGGGTTTGACGACCTGCGAGTGGTTACGCATGTTGTGAACAAAGATTATGTAGGGGTGGAAGTGATTAACAACTGCGAATATTGCAAGGCATACAACATCGAATTGGACTGTACACCAGTGATGGGTCAATGGGTGAATTGTATCCAACCCGCCAATTACCCCATTGCTTTCCACCAAAAATGGACATTTGGTTTCCGTGGGAAACCAACGCCGCTCACAACAACAGCTGCGAACTTTGGAAATTGTGTGTAACGGCATGTATCCCGTGTTTCTTTGATGCGTGCGAGTTTTGGCAGAATTCAGTGTGTGTAACTCGTGTGAGTTTTGCGAGAATTCATTCTGTCTAATGAGTGCGAGGGTCTTTGTTTGTAGCTGTGATATTGGGAATAAATTATTGTGTGCAACGCGTCCCACTGAGGTGCGTTTGTTATTTTTTATGAATGTTACACCAAAGGCTATTCGTTTTTTGATGCCCTTCATCTCTTCTGATTCGAGATTTGGATCTCAAGCCTAGTATATCGTCTGTAGGCTTTTTTTGGAGCGAGTAAGCGTTAAAATGGTTTTTGTTTTTCTCCTTTATAGAAAAATTATTATAATTAATACATAGTAAATTATTATCTTATTTCACTGCTCGATTATATTATTTAAAACCTATTGTAATTAAATGACAAAAATAAAGAAATCTCAATATAGATATCACAGTAAAATACTAAGAAATAATTAAATTTCCTTTTTCATAGGAGATGTGTAATCTATTGATTTTTTTAATATAAAATTTATGTAGGATTTAAAAAATATTATTAACTGTACAAATATTTATTGCAAAACATAAATATAATGAAAAAAAAAAATATAGACATTTATTTTTATATGTAAAATATTTCAATTTGTAACATATGTATATATGATATAAAATATTTGATTTTTTATTGTTAAAGCATTTGAATGTTTACACTATTTTGGGAAGGCTCTAATATCTCGCAATAATTTCTTGAAATTGTAAATTTTAGTTGTGGAATTTATAAAATAAGAATGGTGGTGCATTGTATCTATTTATGCTTTCAAAAACTACACATGGTATGATTCTATATTGTCTTTCAATGCATTGTATCCACTTATTCTTCAACAAATAAAACTACAAATAGTTTGTTTACGTATTGTAATACTCCGAATAACTAGCTTAGTAACCTATAAATGTTTTATTTAATTTTTGGATTGACTTTACTTTTACAAAGTATGGGACCATGGCAATGGTCTAAGTATGAATAATATTTAGAAAGAATTCTTCGGCGAAAATCACAAGGAATATCATTTGTCGACGCGTTTCGAACCAACCAGTGTGGTTCATCGTCAGGACAAGTTGAAGAACAGATCCAGCTTAGCATGTTTAAATAGCTAGAGCAGAGACACCAACGGTTACATGGGCAAGAGGTTGACTCAAGAAGCAAGGTCAAATTTAGTTGAATTAGGTAAAAAATAAATAAATAAATAACCAAATATATAAATGATAAATTATAATATAATAATGAAAATATATAAAATATAAATTTAGTTACATTAGGTGTAAGAAAAATAATAATAAATTATTTATTTAATATATAAATGAGGAATAATAATAAACTACTTATTTCTTAATTAAATTAATAAATAAAAATAAAATAAAAATATATAAAATTTTTATATAAAAATATAAAATTTAGTTATATTAGGTGTAACAAAAATAATTAATTTATTTAATATATAAATGAGGAATAACAATAAAGTATTAATTAGATAAATGAAAAAACATATAAATTAAAAAATATAATAATAAAAGTAAATAAAAATATATAAAAAAATATAAATTTAGTTATATTAGGTGTAAGAAAAATAATAATAAATTATTTATTAATATAAAAATGAAGAATAGTAATAAACTACTTATTTATTAAATAAATAAATAAATGAAAAAATTAATAAATATAATAGCAAAAAATAAATTAATTATTTAATTTATAGAAATGAAAGGTATCATTAGTAAGGTAAATACATTCATATTTAGTTATATTAGGTATAAGATAAATAACCAATTGAAGAATAATAAAACTAATAAATCATTAAATTTATTAAATAAATAAAAATATAAACGAAGAATTAAAATAATAATAAATTATTTATTTATTTATTAAAAAGGAATAAATATATAAATAAATTAAAAATGAAAAAATATAAATTAACAAATATAATAGTAAATAAATTATTTATTTAATTTTTATAAATGAAAAAAAAGAAATGGTATCATTAGTAAGGTAAAAATTAAAGGGAGGAAGTTAGGCACCGGTTCCCCCTTTTCCCCTGTTGTTGCTAATTTGTTTATGGAAGATTTTGAGCCCAAGGCTCTTCGCTCTTCTCGGCTCTTGCCTAAGCTATGGAGAAGGTATGTGGACGACACCAATGTCATATGGCCTCATGGGCAGGTTGAGCTTGATCTCTTCTTTGATCATCTCAACAGTCAATCCTCAGCCATTAAGTTCACTAAAGAGCAGGAAGTTGATGGTTGTCTTCCATTCCTGGATATTCTTATTTCTAAGAATAGTGATGGTTCCCTCGCCCATCGGGTTTTTCGTAAGAAAACTCATACGGAGCAGTATCTTCATGCCAATTCCCACCATTTCCCGGCTCAAAAGTTGGGTGTCCTCAATACCCTTGCCACTCGGGCCCTAAGAATCTCCGACAAAAAGAGCTTTGAGGAAGAAAAATCCCATTTGCTTGATGTCTTTGTTGAGAATGGTTATAGTAGATTCTTGGGTCAGAGGGCTTTTCTTAAGGCTTCTAAGAATTCTCTGACTAAGAGGGAACCGAAGGAGCGGACTCCGGGTGTCCTTCTTCCGTATGTTCAGGGGACCACTGATAGAATTGGAAGGATTCTCAGGAAGCATAGTATCCCTGTGACCTTCAGGCCCCTGAACACCATTCGTGGGTCCCTAAGATCTGTAAAGGATCCGATCGACCCTAAGGATATGAAAGGTGTTTATTTGATCCCTTGTTCCTGTGGGACCCCCTATATTGGGGAGACCGGTCGCTCCATCAATCAAAGGATTAGCGAGCACGCTGCGGACCTTAAGCATAGGAGAGCTAAGTCTTCTGCTTTAGCCGAACATGCTGAAAAAACCAGTCATCATGTTTGTATTGAGGAGGCTAGTGTTATTGCTAGGGTTTCGCATTTCCATCATCGTAAGTTTAGGGAAGTGCTTGAGATTGAAAAGAGGCCTAGCAATCTTAATAGAGACGATGGCTGGAAAGTTAGTAGATGTTGGGTCCCTGCTCTCTCTTCCTAGTTGGCTTCCTCCCTCCTCCTTAGGATTTAGTTTTGTCTTTTATTATTTATTATTTAGTTTTATTTTATTAGTATTATTATTATTATTTTACTTCTTATTATTATTATTATTATTATTTATTTATTTATTTTTAACTGCTTTATTATTAATATTTATTTATTATTATTATTATTATTATTAGTATTAGTTGTATTAACCTTTAACTAACTATAATTAATTTATTTTATTTTCTAATCTTTATTTCCTCTTCCTATTTTTATTTATTGGATTATTTGATCCTAACTAATTAATGCGTAACTTCCTCCCTTTAATTTTTACCTTACTAATGATACCATTTCTATTTTTTCATTTATAAAAATTAAATAAATAATTTATTTACTATTATATTTGTTAATTTATATTTTTTCATTTTTCATTTATTTATATATTTATTCCTTTTTAATAAATAAATAAATAATTTATTATTATTTTAATTCTTCGTTTATATTTTTATTTATTTAATAAATTTAATGATTTATTAGTTTTATTATTCTTCAATTGGTTATTTATCTTATACCTAATATAACTAAATATGAATGTATTTACATTACTAATGATACCTTTCATTTCTATAAATTAAATAATTAATTTATTTTTTGCTATTATATTTATTAATTTTTTCATTTATTTATTTATTTAATAAATAAGTAGTTTATTATTATTCTTCATTTTTATATTAATAAATAATTTATTATTATTTTTCTTACACCTAATATAACTAAATTTATATATTTTTTTATATTCTTTTATATATTTTTATTTACTTTTATTATTATATTTTTTAATTTATATGTTTTTTCATTTATCTAGTTAATAAATAGGTTGTTTATTGTTATTCCTCATTTATATATTAAATAAATTAATTATTCTTCTTACACCTAATATAACTAAATTTTATATTTTTATATAAAATTTTTATATATTTTTATTTTATTTTTATTTATTAATTTAATTAAGAAATAAGTAGTTTATTATTATTCCTCATTTACATATTAAATAAATAATTTATTATTATTTTTCTTACACCAAATTAACTAAATTTATATTTTATATATTTTCATTATTATATTATAATTTATCATTTATATATTTGGTTATTTATTTATTTATTTTTTACCTAATTCAACTAAATTTGACCTTGCTCCTTGAGTCAACCTCTTGCCCAGGTAACCGTTGGTGTCTCTGCTCTAGCTATTTAAACATGCTAAGCTGGATCTGTTCTTCAACTTGCCTGACGATGAACCTCACTGGTTGGTTCGAAACGTGTCGACAAATGATATTCCTTGTGATTTTCGCCGAAGAATTCTTTCTAAATTGATATGGATCACAGAAGCCTGAACTCTATTACGAATAATATTCTTTTTGCTTTAATATAATAAAAAAATTGCACATGGTCAAGGATGTAAATACCCTGGAAAAGGTGCTAGAGAAAATTTCTTTGCACGCACAGTTATAGGATAGTTAGTAAAGGTCAAAGAAGGGTTATGAGAAGTTGTCTACTTAGATTTGTGTCCTTAAAGATAGATTATCTTAGCAAGGGAAAAATGTTGTCTAAAAGGGGAAAAACCTGAGGCAACTTTGTTGTTTTAGAGCCTTATTGGAGGAGGCCCAAAATAAAATTAGATGTCAAGCTTAAAATTTCTCAAAACAGGACACTATTAGAGGAAAGTGAGACACTACCAAGGGGATTCTTGCACTCGACCAAGCGTGATCACTATCAAGAAATTTATGTAGATGTGAAATTGGATCGGGGAGATTTGGTTAGAGGAAACCTATTGTTTTCGGTTGGGAGGAGAATTCCATCCATTATACACTATGATTTTTGGGGTAAGTCAAGTTATATTAATCATATAAGTGATGTGTTAAAGTCGTTGTTCATTTATGTTGTGTTTTCTGTTTATGTTGTTTAGTTGCAGTGTTATAAGATTAAATTATTAGTGTTTGAGTTAGGTTATTTACCCTAGTTTTAATTGATACATTGTAAGTCTATGAACCTGACAAGGTAACATTTCTGAACTCTGACAAATATGTCTGGAAAGAAGAGGGCAAGAGTTGGAATAGGCTCTGCCTTGTCTTCCAGAATATATATATATATATATATATATATATATATATATATATATATATATATGTATTTGAAACAATTTTCTTGTATGTTGTGTTTTTTGTTTGTATTATGTAACTACACTGTTACAAGGTTAAATTTTTAATGCTTAAGTTTGGTTGCTACCCACATTTGAATTGATAATTTATAAGTCCATCAATCTGAGAAGCTAACAGTCCTGAGCTATGACAAATAGGTCTACAAAGAAGAGGTCAAGTCTTGAAATACGCTAGGTATGGTCTTCGAGACTATATATATACATATATATGGATTCGAAACAACATTCTTGTATGTTGTGTTTTTTTGTTTATGTTTTGTATATGGATTGTTATAAGATTAAATTATTAGTGATTGAGTTAGGTTAGTTACCCATGATAATTTATAATTCCATTGAGAAGGTAACAATGTTGAACTTTGAGAAATAGGTGCAAGAAGAAGAGCCTTGGAACAAGCTCGGTCTAGTATTCGAAACAAATTATAAAATATATAGAATGATTGATATTAATCTCCATAAATTTTTTTTATTTTAGGTATTTTCTTTCAATAAAAAATACCACATTTTTAATGTAAAAAGATGAAATTATATTTATGCATTTCTTGAATAATGCAATGTAATAATATACATAGTTAAATAAAAACTAATAACATTATCCTAGAGAAATAAATAAATAAATGTAGAGTTGTTCTGTCTACCATAATGCCACTAAATAAACCCTTATAGTAATACAATGACCCATCATTGGAAAGAATAAAAAATTATTTTTATGCTACATCTAGATAGAAAGAAAATGGAATATATTAGAAAGACATCGGTGTTCTAAGCATTTAATTAAAAGTGCAATCACCAGCAGAGTGTGTAATGTTGTGAAAAAACCTTAAAAAAAAGATGACCTTTTATCTTAAAAGAAAACATAGGCAAGGTTTTGGAATATGCACAAGGGACAAGGAATATTCGAAATGTACACCGAGATAATGTATAATATACTCAAATATTGATAAGTATTAAACATTATTGAAATAAAGATACATACATTGTAAACATAAACCCATGATGTTGGGTCTCGGAGGGAAATTAACAAAACAAAATATGCAAGGTTGCAAAGCCGCACTAATAAATGACACAGTGACATCTTCCTTAGAGTTTGAAAAAACAATGTCCAATTTTCGATAATGATATGAACACCCTAGCTTAAGGGGTTCTACGAGGCATGGTCTCTTGGTCATAACCCTCGTAGCAAAAAATAAAAAATAAAGAAAATTTAGTAAGAACCTGCGCCATGCGGTTGAACTATAAAATCCCATCGATAGATATAGTCTTAAAAATAACATTTTCCGAAGTGAAAGGAGATTAAATTTGGAAAACTACCTAAAAAGGGAAAATGTTAGTACATGGAGTACCATTGAAAGAGGTGTTAAAAAACGAGTAACAATTTCACTTGTTAGCAAATGACCTGGAGCTTGTTGTAACCCCTTGAGACCTTACACAAAATAATAAACAAATTCAGAACTATTAAAGAAATCTAAACACAACTAAATAATCGCTTAGGGTTTTCAAATAAATGAGTTTTGCAATGATTCACCCATTGCAGTAAACTAGGCATTAAACTAGGCATTCCAACTGAGGACGAGGAATACACTTCCGAGTGGAAACCCTCATCAAACACTCGTACATCCACTTGGAAACGTTTAGAATTCCAATTCAAAAAAAAAAAAAAAAAGAGTAATAATCCTAAGACATTGATATTGTGAACTTCAGAGAGGTCTAGCCCCAGATTATCTGTTATGGAGAGATTATTTTAAGGAAAATAATGAAATCGAGCAGAGGTGAAGAAAAATGGACACCGAAGTACGAGCTTACCTTGTCGGAGTAGAGTCATGGAAACCCGGTAGGCTTAATAGGATGCAAACTAGTTATCCTCCATAGAGCAGTGAGTTTACTAGAGTTGGCAGGAAGAGAAGTTACGGAGCTCGCCCTTAAGGTGAGAGAGTGTCACTAAGAATGGTCCAGCGTGGCAATGAAGGGGTAGTTACCCCATAACTAACAACTGAATATCCTCACCATTGATCCCAACCCTGATAGATTCTTGTATTTTTACAAATCACGAATATACTAGGGGTAAGAAATAATTGTAAGTGCAACAAAAACTAAGGTTTGGACCATGCTGAAACCAAGCGGTGAATTAATATCAATATAACATAATCCTCCATATACTAAAATTATGGATATTGCAAGTAAGAAAATAAAGTCATCACATATATATATTAATGTGAATACGATCAAGACATCGAGTTTGTCGACATGCTGAAATAATTGGCAAATGTTCTTATTATGACAAATAAGTAACTTGTAGTGTATAAACTTAAGAATTTAAATATTAAAAATCAACAAGAGTTATGTCGAACTAGGGCTAGTAAGATTTGTGGATTTATACCTTTTTGGTAACACTTTAGTAAAAATATCACTGAACTCAATAGTGAGACAACTTAACATTAAATTATAGAATTGCAAGTATTTTGTAAAAAGGAAAAAAAAATTACATGTGTATTTCTATAGGACATGATACATGTGGTATCAAAGCCACTTTATAACATTGTGGTCTAGTCAACTGCAAACTTAAATATTAGAAAATTTTGCTTTATGTTTCAGAGAAGATGAGAAGAGGAGCTAGTAGCATGACAACGCCACCAATAAGACAATGTTTTGTACCCTTATGAGAACCCAATCCAGACATGTGGATGTATTTAGGTGAAGAACCCTAGTCCACGTCGTGTATACTATTTGAAATAATGCAAAATTTAATAGCTATAATAGCCAACGTGAGGGCTAACAATGAGAGATTGATGAGAGATCAAGAAAGAATAATTAGGAGCTTAACTAATACAAAATATCAAAGGACCTTAGACCCAACTCTTGATAATGGAAAAACAGATAATTGCATAGGCAGGAGAGGATAGTATTCCTGAGAAAAGTCTTATACCTGAGGCTAACGGTGATAAAGAAACAACGGAAGGGGAATCTAAGAATATTTCCCATAGAAAACCATATAAACTCATGGGAGACATAAAACAAAACTCTAATCGTAGTTTAAGAAAATCAAACCCCCAAGATTCGATAGTGAATTCGAGAAAGGGGAGCTGGCATGGTTAGTAGATAATAGCAAATATTTTCAAATTTATGAATATGACAGTAATTTGAAGCTCGTTTGACAATTTATCAGCTCTAGGGAGAAACAAATTTATGGTGGGAAAAGATTGATATAGTTCGCAAAATTGATGAAGATGAGGTAATGTGGGATAGTTTTTAGCAACATTTTGAAAAAAGAAAATACATTACTAAGTGATATTATGATGAGAAAGGCAAGGAATTCCATTACCTCAAATTTGTTCAGTTCTCCATGGATGAGTATGTTGGAAAATTTACCTCCTATCTAAAGTATGTTCCTTACGTATGGGAAGAAACTACAAAATAAAATGTTTTAGAAGTAATATGTCAGTGTCTATCAAAGAACTTCTACAACACGATTACCCCAAGGAGATGGATAAAAGTATTTGAAAGGCATAAATTTGTTTATCAGTAGCTAAAACAAAAGGGAGAAACTAATAAACAATGGTCGGGTAAGAAGGGGCAAAAATACCCTTTGAACAATAAGAATGCAAATAATGCGGTGTCCAACAATTTTAACAAAGGAAATAAAAGCTAATACAAACAATTAGAATGATCAGGTAAATTGGTTTTGGCAAGGCACAAAACCGCCAATACAATGTTGGGATTGTCGAGGAGCAAAATACCTCAAAGAATATCCTTACCATGAAAAGACAGAATAGGTTGCAAATGCTCAAGTGCATCTATAGTTGAAGAGGATGTGAGAGGTCTGCCCAAAATAGTTTTTTCCGTCGAGCACCAACAAGACAAACATCAATCCACAATAATCAAATTTGATGGTAAAATATGCAATCATGCTATGTCAATTTGAATAGACACTGGGGCAATTTTAAGCTATATTAGCCCTAAGTTAGTTGATTTATGTCAATTTCAAATTATTAAATTCGAACATTTGTGGTTGGTTAAGTTGGTCATTGGAGTCAAAAGAAGAGTAACAATGGGTGTTGTGAAGTGTACAATAGAATTGGTAGGAAAACCGACAAAGATAAATATGAACATTCCACTGTTAGGCTCATATGTAATTTTTATTAGTATATAGTGGGTGGAAGAACATTGGTCCGTCATAAGTTGTAAGACAAAACTATTAGTGATTCTAGGGAACGAGCTATTAGGAAGGAAATTTAGGGGATAGAAAGACCTATAACGTTAAGAAAAATTTCAATCTCATAGCTGAAGAAATGTATTAGGAAGGCTTTCCCAACTTTTGGAGTTCTTGTAGGAAATTATTACTTGAAGGGAAAGAAAACTCTAGAAAATTTTCCTATTCTTGAAAATTTTGCAAATGCATTTCCTGAGAATAACCTTAGATTACCCCCTAAAAAATAGATTTACTTCATAATCGAATTAATTTTTGGGGACACATCAGTGTCTAAGGAACTATATCACATGAGGATCCCAAAATTAATTAACTTGAAAATGAAATTACAAGAGTTTTTAGATAAAAAGTACATTTCTCCTAGTGTGTCGCCATGGGGAGCTCATATGATTTTTCTCAAAAGGAAATATTGTACCCTAAGTTTATGTATTTATTATTGAAAACTGAATAGATTGAAAATCGAGAACAAGTACCCACTACCTCAAATCGATGATTTATTTGATTTGGTTAAGCCTGGTGTCACTATATTCTCTAAAATTGATTTACGCTAAGGATAACATCAAATACGAATTAGAGCGGAATATATTTGTAAAATTTCATTTAAGACGCGATATGGACACTATGAGTTTGTGTTCTCACATTTTTGGCTTATTAATGCCCCAACCACATTTTTGTGCTTGATGAATAACATATTTCACCCATAGCAAAACAATTTTTTGTTAATCTTTATCGATAATCTATTAGTTTATTCAAAGAATCTTGAGGAGAATAAGTGACATATATAGGTAGAATCAACATCATTTATATGAAAAACATAGTAAGTGTGAGTTATTTAAAGATAAAATACAATATTTATGACATGTGATCACCCTAGAAGGGATAGTCATAAATCCAGAAAGGATAAAGACAATTATGGAGTGGCATGTTCCTAAGAATGTCATTGATATTAGGTCTTATATGGGGTTTGTAGGCTACTATAATTTATTTATAGTTGTATTTTGAAAGGTAGAATACCCCATAACCTCATTACAAAAGAAAGGGAAAATATTTAATTGGACCCCAGATTGCCAAGATAGTTTTGATAAAGCTAAAACACCTGTAGACTACAACTCCTATTTTGAGAATTACAAATCGTAAAAAGGAAATTTTTGTTTTTACTGACACATCATAAGAGGGAGTATGGGGTATGTTAATGCAATAAGGTCAAGTGGTAGACTGTTTGTCGAAATATGAAAGTGAATGTGTGAAGATATTGAGCATACGCCTTAGAGTTAACAGTGGTGGTTCACATCTCAAAGGTATGGTGACACTATCTATTGGGGAAGAAGTTTATTTTAATGATAAGTCATATTAGCCTGAGTAATTTTTTTGAACATCCCACACTTCACGCTTGGAAAGTGCGGTGGACCACATTCTTGAGTGACTTTGGCTTTGACATTAGGCATTTGAAGAGAAAAGAGAACCAGGTGGAGAATGCTCTACATACAATATTTAATTTTATTTTTGAAATTTGTTTCATCAAGTGAAATCATATTTTTTAGATGAGATTAAAATTGTAATCTCAAGGGGCCAAGAGCATGAGCAGAAAATTAAGTAAGAAAAATACAGGAAAAAACAATCAGGGTATAGTAATAACAAGGACAACGTACTAATTTATAAAAACAAGATTTATGTTCCTAAGTAACAGTCTGTTGAACAATTTATTTTTGATGAATATTATAAGATTCCTTATGCCTCCATCCCCAGATACCATAAATTGATTACTTCTTTAAGGAAGGATTACGTTTGTATTGGAAAGAAAAGGGAAGTAGAAGAATACACGGGGAAGTGTCTAGTGTTTCAATAGGTGAAAGAAAAATACCAACATCATGTAGGTCTGCTTCACCCATTAGCCAATATTGAGTGGAAATGGGAAACTATCACCCTAGACTTCATCACTCCTTTACCCAAAACAAAAAGGAAAAATGAATCAATATTGGTTGTGGTAGATAAGTTAAGTAAAAAAAGCACATTTTATTCTAGTTCAATCTACCTATAGATAAGTTTAGATTATTGATATTTTTATGAGGAAAATATTTCACTTACGTGGCATACCTAAGTAATCTCTCATTGAGATGTAAAACTTACATTAAGTTTTTGGAAACATTTGTTTACTAGATTAGATACCAAGGTTCAATTTACCACTACCCACCACCTGCCTATTGATGTGCAAATATGACAGGTAAATCAAGTATTAGAGGACATGTTGAGGATGTATGTATTGCAACAACCTTTGAAGAGGGAATAATATCTCCACCTAGTATAATTTGCATAGAGTAAAAGCTATCATGCCTCTTTAAGAATGAGCCATTTCAAAGTATTGTATGTATGAAGGTGAAAAACACCTCTTAATTAGTGTCATCCTAAAGATAGATTGGGGTTGGGACTCGATATGTTAAAAGAAATGGAATAGAATGTGAAAAAGCTGTGGACAAACTTGAGAGCTACCTGAGATTAACATAAAACATATGCAGATAAATGACAGCCTACATAAAATTTCAGGTGGGATAACATGTGTAAATAAAGTTTAAATAAAAAAAGAACATTTTAAGATGTCTAGCATGCTCGAAACTAGCTCCCATATTCTTTGGCCTCTTTTCAATACTCATCGGGATTGGGCTTGCAACCTATCACTTAAATTTACCTAGAAATATACGCATAGAAAATGTATTTCATGTTTCTTTGTTAAATAAACGCATACATAATCCTAAGATTATTATTTATTCGCATAATGTTTAGACGAAAAATGAATTTTGGAATGATTATATATGTTTTATTAAATGAAAATTGATAAAATCTAATGGTTGTCATAATGATTGTGGATGTAGGTTGGATTGGATAGAGAATTCCTAGTTGAGCCTCTCCACATACTAGATCAAAGAGAAACTATGGTACAGTAATAACCTAAGTTTAAGTGTAGTGTAAGTACTTCAACTAAGAAGAGGCTACATGGGAAGATGAAACTTTTATGCATGAGGCATGTCCCAGCCTATTCTAAGTGTTAGGAAAAACACCGAAGATGATGTTTTTCCTAAGAGGGGGAAGATGTAATATTCCCAGTAACATGAAAATATTTTATTTATGTTTTCTATTAAATTTAATTTTACAGACTATAGGGCCCAGGCTAATGGCCAAGTATGAATACATCATGTACATAAATATTATTTCTACTTTAATATGAAAAAAATGCATATGGTCAACCATGTCAAATTATGGTAGGAAAATGTGCAAAAGAGAATTTGATATCCCAGATAGTTATAGGAAAGCTAGGAAATGCCCAAGAAGGGCTATGAGAAGAGGCAATTTCTTGCCTAGATTCCTCCCTCTGGAGATACATTATCCAAGCAAGAGGAAAGGGTTGAATAAGAGGGTGAGAAGGAAAATACCTGAAGCAACATTGTTGTTTAGAAGACTACATGGAGGACAACCAAAATAAACTTAGCTATTGAGCTGCAAATTCTGAATAATAGGATGTTGTGAGAGGAATTCAAGACACTGCTAAGAGGAATCTTGTGTTGGACCAATTGTGGCCGCTTTCATGAAATTCGTTTAGATGTGAAAATGGATCAGGGGGATATTTGGTTAGAGGAACCAATTCTCATTGCTTGGGAGGAGAATTCCTTTGTCCACTCTGATTTTCATGGTATACCAAGTTGGATTAATCAAATGAGTGATGTGTTAGAGTGGTTTTTCCTATATGTTTTTTTCTTCTTTATGTTATGTAGTTATAGTTTTATAAGATTGAATTATTAGGGCTTGATTTAGGTTATTTACCAAGGTTTCAATGGATATATTACAAATTCATCACTCTAAGAAGGTAACAAACTTGAACTCTAGGAAATGGGTCTAGAATGAATATTGTAGGCCATGGAGCAAGCCCTTAATGGTCTTCCAAACTATGTATGTGTGTGTGCGTGTGGACTGAAAAAAACTTACAAAATATAAGGAATGATTGTAGTAAATATACATAACATTTGCTATAATTTAAGTATTTGCTTTCAATGAAAATAGACCATGATTTTTCAGACTAGAAAGGACATAATTATATTTATATTTATTGGGTACGTTTTTCTCTTTCTTCCTTGAATTTCACAACCTTTTTCCTTCACCAACAACTGAAGATTGAACTTGTTGTGAATGTGCTTCAAATCAGGTCTAATTATTGTTTTTATATAGTGGGTTTTGTTTCCTAATGAGACTCACTTGTCCAGGTTGATACATACTTGGTGGAGGAGGCATAAATGACTTATTTGACATTAAAATAAATTTATTTCTTGATTGATAAATCCCAAGAAGTGTCCTTTACATAATGACAAGGACAAGAACTCTTGACACAAACACTAGAATCCTAGAATGGAGGGCTTGAATTAAAAATTGTGGACCCAAGCATGAAACCCATGCTTTAATAAGTCAATTTCTTTTAAAATAAACTTTCATTTTCTTTATTTTGAGAAATATATTACACCATGACTCAAATAAAATTATGAAGAACAACACGAGTTACATTCTTTAACACTCTCTCTTAATTAGGGAGGTATTCATAATTACATATATATAGAGATACATGGAAGATCTCAAAATGATATGCTCTATGAAAAGTCACAACACACACAGTTCTATCAACTAGACTCCTCGCCAGGCTACTCTAATAGGGTGTGAATAAGGTTTGTTCCATGTTTAGCCTGTTTAGGTACCATCAATATTTAGATCTAACACCAACAGTAGGATCTAGGTGCATATCCAAGGTCAGATAATTAAGAGCAATGCCACCATCACTACTTCGGGATGTAGACATCAACACATAGGTCAGCCAAATGTCCTCCCAATCATATTCTTGCCTCAGGACACTTTATATATCCTAATCAACTAAATTAGATATATCCACCAATTCAAGCATGTTTCAAACATTTAACCTTCTTATGGACATATCTACGCAAGCACAACCATAATCAATAATAAACCTTTAAATATATATAAAAGCAAACACAAACCTTTGAGGTTCTCAATCATTTAGGGGTTTTTTATATCATTATCAAGTTATCCTAATACAACTTGTCATAATATTTCTTCTTTCTTCTGTAGCATCAAATACAACATCAATACTTCTCAAGTTTATTGTTTGCAAATCAATTGTAATATCTCTCCATTGTTATAATTTTATTTTTATTTATATTGTGCTATGTTAGTGGTAATGGAAAAAAATCCATGAAGTACGCTGATATTCTTATGTAAATAAATAATTTTATTAATAAACAAATAAAGGGGATTGAAAGTACTTGGGAATGTGACACTTGAATATGAGATTATCTCCAAAGAAAGAAAAACGAAACAAAACAAAAAAAAAATCTCATTAGTCAATGAGATTGAGATAACTCTTCCATTATAAATATTCTAGATAAGATTTAATGAATAGGAGAGAAAATCCATTAATTTTATTACCTTGGGAAATATGCTAAGCCCAAATAATAATAAAGCATCGTGGGAAATAAAAGTGGGATTTCAAGGAAAATCTATGAAATTTGGTGTTGAGAACCACAAAAGAGCGATGTCGATAAAGGAAAAAACTGATCATTGAAGAAAGGCATAAAATACCTAATGAGGGGATCAATAGAGGTTGTTGATTCCCTAGCAAGTAAATCTTAGATTGGGGGTGAACTAGAGGATTTTAGTTCAAGGTTGGGTTGGAAAAGGTGCAGGATTCCCAAGTGTCTTTCTAACAACCTCACGGTTAGATTTTCTATTATGTGATTTCATGGTGTAAATGAATATGTACAGATCATAGAGATAAAATTACTCCCTATTATATTATTTGATATAAAAGTGAACATGGAAAGATGATACATATAGAATTAGTGTTTGTTATATTATTTGAGGTGCAAAGGAATATGTATAGATGATAAATATGGAATTATTGTCTATTATGTTATTTTATGGTGCAATAAAATATGTGCATATGATAAAGTTAGGCATATTGACAACATTATTATTTCTAGTGTTTTTGAGTATGCATTGATGATAACACTAGGAATGTCTTTGACATGGATGTAGTTAAATTAGAGGACTAAACTATTGTCAAACTGATTCTATTGTGTTTAACTAAAAATCTCGAGTGTTGGAGAATACAATTTTAACCAGTGGCAAAGATGATGCCACATGCATGTGTTCAAAAGGAAGTATGGGTTGTAGGACATTTTTTGTTTAAAGGGTCTTATCTTTATAGTTATACTATTATGCACAATGCTATATTATAAATATGCACTGTATAAATGTTCTTTGTACACATAAGACTTTCAGCATAGAAATGCATGAAGAGAGACCAAGAAGAAAAAATAAAATCTTAAACAAAGGGGAAGTAGACCTATGGGAAAACCATAGATAAAATAAGCTTGAATGTTGGGCCATAGTTATCTTTGGGAATAGATCTTATGGCAATGTTCGAATTCTTAGTATTTTGCGGATGCGAGGAATCACAAGCTATAGGATTTAGGGAAAAATTAAAACAGTAAAAATAAATAAACACGTTGGGTTGAACCTAGATAATCTGGAAACCTAACGCGACCCTTAGCTAATCATTAAAACTGAGAATAAGTTCAATGTTATCATTTCATACTAATATAAGAGTATATTACAGTAACCAAAAACTAAGCACCAGAACAATAATGAAATTACTACTTTCATTTTCATGAATGAAACTGATAGAAATATAAAATTTACTGAAGAAAATTATATTTTTAAGCCATGGGGCAAAAAATACGGTTATCCTAGCATATTAATATCGCGAAACGGTCAGAATAAAAGACTACGTGAGATACAACACATTTGAAATGAATAGAAAGATCACTAGAAAATACATAAATTTATATTAAACAAAATAATAGCAAAGTCGCCCTGTTAAGGGACATAATAGCGAATCCAATTTTCACACAGAATATATTTAGTTCAATACATGAATCATTAGAGAAACAAGTGGGAAAAGCTCAACAAATATTCCGTTCATATTACCGAAGAACGACACAATATAACATAATACATGGGAGTTATTGTGCTCCAGGGACTGAAAAAAACTATTGACTCGGTAGCCAAGGGACCCCAAGAAATAAATACCATAAAATCATTTAAAATGTATAGTGACAGGAGGCCAAACTACAATTAATAAGTATAACTAGAGAAACAAATTTATGTAATCCAGTAATTTGGTTTAATAACTCTCAACCTGACCCTCAACATTTCTTAGGAAGGGCCTCAACACCACTGTTGCTTAATGAATTTTTGTATAGAACCATTAAATTGAACTGAACTCCAAATATTTAGGGAGTTGACGTAGATGGCATAAAGAGTGAAGATAAGTGAGGACCATATTTCGCAGCTGAATAAGTAAACAAGATATTTCCAAGGGTACCTTCATACCTATAGGACAAGGGAAAAGTAATGTATGTATTTTATCTCATGGAGATGAGTAAAACAAAGAAAACATAGTGACAAAGAGGGAGTGATTTCCCTACATTTTGTTAAATAATCATTGGTGTGCTACAACCTATGAACAATTATAAAAAGTTACATTTATGCACGAGAGGTGACTAATAAAATATATTGTGAACACCAAAAAGGAAAACAATAGACCCTACAAATGGAAGAGAGGAGACAAATTTAAAGGACTAGCACATCCTCCCTCTACTTCAGGAAAGAATACTATTCATTATATTTCAAAAACAGCCTTCATTAAAGTTACATTATTCTATGTTCACAATGGCCTAGGATGTTGTAGCTTACTAGTATTGTTTTTCTTACTTTGTCCAAACCATAGCATCTCTTAGATGGAAGGATTAGCCTCTACTTATATTTAGACCAACAAAGTAACAATAAAAGAAAATAATTAAAAACCCTTGTTCGTCTGGGCGTACGTTCATAACATATATTATTAAGAAAATAGGAAAAAAAAGGAAAAACTTGCAACACGAATGGACTGAGAGGATGAATCCTGTTATCACTTAAGAAATGATTTCTAAATTCGGAGCATCAGTTCTATTCCAAAGGATTGGTGTTAGCCTTGGTCTAGTCTTTCCATGGTTGCTTTAGTGTCTAAGATCTAGAAAAGAGTCTTGTTGGTATGGTCAAATAGGATCAACTATCCGTTCTTGCCCATCACTGGTCCCACAATACACATTATTTCCATGTGTCAAGCTTGTGTCAAGGTTTACATTTTACATTTGTTCATAAGTCATAATGATAGATGGTGGTTAAGTCTCTTTTATGGTTTTGTAGAGTCTAAATCATAGGGTTAGAGTCTCATTTCCATCATCAAATAAAGCTCAACAACCTTGTTTTACACTTTATGGATCTCATATCATGTTTTGAAAATCATGTGTTTAGCCATTTTGGAAAAATTTTGAAACTTGCTACGAATCCACATTTTCGTAGCACAAAGAGTGTAAAAAACCAGTTTTGCGCTACGAAATCACTGAACTAGGAGTTTTCGTAGTGCGCTACGAAACCCCTGAAGTAGCCTGTTTCAGCAAAAAAAATTGTTTCTACTAGTGAACTTCCAGAAGGTTTCTTGAGCAGCTGAAAACTCAATTTTGAAAACTGAAAGAGGCTTTTCTTCCAAACATGCTGAAATACAAAAAGCTCTTTCATTTTCTTCAAATTCGTTCTGAGGTGGGAGGCATTTATGGTTAAACTTGCGCTACAAAACTACTGAAAGTCAAGCTTTGTCTTCTGGTTTTAGCAGTCTCTTTCAAGACTAGTTTCTGGTTACAGGAAAACATATTTTGGAATTATGAGGGAGGTTTCTATTAATCAGCTGTCTAGCTACAATAAACTATCTCACTTTCTTCATAAGTGTTTTCAGTTGGGAGAAAATAAGCCTTCTTTGAGACCCTAATTTCAGAGAACGGATTTTTCTTCTTTGACACGTGTTTTAAAAGGACAAATTCTGGATAGCTGGGGAAGTTTTTTAAAAAACCAATAGAGGTTTTGGTTCTAAACGGAATGGACTACAAAAACCTCCTTTAGTTTTGTAAAATATGTCAGGAGTGAGAAGATAAGGGCTCTGTCCCACGTGCCATTTTTAAGGATCCTAAGCCTAAAAACAGGGAAACATGTTCCCTAATTTCTAGGGTTTGTCATCAGCAGTCAGGTGACAACATGGGAGGCTTCATAAAATTCAACTTCATTGGGTTGCAGCTATCAAAGAATGCATTTAAATGTTTATATAAGGTTGTTGTAATCATAATAAGGAGTTACACTCCTAGTTGTATTAGGTCTCTAGGACTACTAGTTAGTTGTCAAATGCATTTAAAGGTTTGTTTTATGGTTAGAATGGGTGTCACTGATGGAAAATTCAAATTCTCTTGATGAGAGATGATGGAATACATGTTGTAAATGCTATATATAAAGCAAGAGGTTGAATTAGAAAAAGGGTTGGAGACTTTTTGGCTCAGCTACTGCTCTATGTGCAGAATGTGTATATTTTTAACTTGCAGATTTCTACTTACACAACTCAAGATTCATGAAGAGTTCTTGTATGTTCTTGTTTTGATGGCATCTTCCAATACTTACATTGCAGTGTTGTTTACTTATGATACTCAGAACTCATCAATGATGCTCTGACTTCCTTCATAGATAAACTAACTATGTTTCACTGTCTTATATTTTCATTTCTCCACTTGAACTCTATAATGCCTTGACTTCCATGCTAGGTAGATTGTTTTGGCTTCACTACTCAGGATTCAAAGAGAGTTTTTAATGTCATATTGTCTCATGAATTTCCTCTTTCACTTACTTGCAGTGGTATGAATACATGTTACTTAGAACTCATCAATCATGTGCTAACTTCCTTCATGTATTTATCTTTGTTTTGTTGATGCATGAAAACTCTCTATTCCCTGACTTCATGTTAAGCTGATCTTGCTGTGGTACTGAAACATACTTTCAATCCATAGCCCAATGGTAGCCAGCCTTCATCTTTCAACCTATAAACATATACAATCACAAACCATAGAGTTAGTCATCTATTCATATCTTTAATCCAAATCATTAACCCTTTGAGAGAGCCCTCTCAGGCTGAGGAGGCTAAGCCTTAGCTAAAATATTGGTTTGAAATAGTTACATCGAGAGAGTCTGATCAATAGCCTATCAGGGTTCTATTTTGGTGATAACAATTCCTATGTTCGAGCTAAGCCATAAAACAAGTCATGCAACAAGGAATTAAAAAGTAAACCCTCACCAATATAACATAGCTGAAATCGCACATGGCATTACCATTAGAAATTGAGGCCACTAAAATTAGAATTATATGGAGGTAGTCCTATGCAAGTAACCTAACTGAAAGTGCACGTGGCATTACCCATGAAGAAACTCTTCAAATCTAACATTACCTCGAGATTACTAAGAAGTAATACTAAAAGGAAGGTCCCTCCAGTTAGGCATCAACCCTAACGATGAAAGCAACAACATACCATCATCACCTCTGAAGAACACATACAGTCAAGGCGCAAATAAATAGAGTATTACTGCATAGATCTACCATATCAAGGTAATTAGGACATAACATAGGAAGAGGAAATAATTCTACTTGTCAAGTGTTGGGAGGAAGAAATGGTAAAGACTTACAAAGTGTGCTTGTACTTATGACCTAGGTGTGTCAACAAAAGGCCAAATGTTGAGGTTGGATATCCACTGTTGTTACGATGCCGCGAAATGTAGAAGGCGACAGCAAAACTGTCACACTGACTGAACAAAGGGGGATCAAAAGGTATTGCGGTGAAAAATATGGATCATAGCCCTTGATCGCTCTCTTTCCCAATCCATTATCCAAATTTTTTCATGGTGGTCATATGAAGTCCATGTGAAGGAGGTGGCATGGCGTGCATTGATTGGAAGGTTAACTTCCCAAGGTGAGATAATACAGTTCACCTTGAAAATAACAATGGGGTTGTGTTATTCGCATACCCATAACACAAAGGAAATAATTCAAGTCCTACTGCTTATTATTAGAATAAAACAACAATAACAAAATGTTGCATAACCTTGGATCGACACAACCTATTAATACTACTGAGGGACATAGGGTTATTTTAAATGTTGACATTTCTATGAAGGAAATCAATTGAACATATGGTAATGATTGGGTTAGGAGTTGTTACAACTAACCATACCATATTATTTTTTATAATAAAACTAAAAAAAATAAGAGGAACCTATTAACTGCAGAACAAAAGTAACAATCTCAAGGGCAAGTATATTTGATTATAAGAACTATGGAATAACCAAACTAAGGATATATTTATATATGTTTTTAACTACAATTGAGGATTAGTTCAGAGAAGTTATGATACATAGTGATATTACTATGGTCACTATAAATACATGTATGAATTTTTTATTTTTTATTTAGGTGACTTATTCTAAGCAATAAGAGTTTTAACAGATCATATCAAAGCCCAAGTACACCACTGGCACCTTAAGGAAACACTACAGAAATCATAATTGAATGGGGTAGGTTTTAAACGTTGTAGTAAGGAAGGAAGAACCAATATTTGAATTTTTTTGATTTTATGGTAAGCACGTGAACTAAATGTAGCAAAGATGGACAAGGAGACTCCAGCTATCACCAGAGCTGAAAACTTGTATGTTGAATTGGGAAATTGAGCCACTCCAGCAACTACTCAACTCATGGATGTTATTATAAATCTTCAACAAGAATTAGCATATCCGAGGAGCAGCAATGAGTGCCTATTAAATGGTAGTGAGGAGAAGGAAAGGATGATCAGGGTGTTGAATGAAAATTCTAGCCATAAAACGATGGAACTTGAAATATTGAAAGGAAAAAAGGGAACATATTCAGAACAATCTAAAAGTGGGGGTGAATCTAATTGAACATGCCCAAGAACACAAAAAAAAAACCAACTAAGCCCCCTACTTTTGATGGGGAGAAAGAGGAGGATGTTGAAGAATAGCTACTTAATATGACTAAATACTTTGAATTCTATGAATATGGAAGGACCTTAAAGGCCATATTGGTCATTTATTAACCACTGGGGTATACATACACTCTCGTGGGAAGAAGCTAAAAGTGTGCATATGTTGGAGGAAAAGATAGTATCCTGGGAGGAATTCTGGAAGCAGTTTAATAACCTCTATTTAAGTGAACGTTATTATGATGATGGTGTAAAGGAGTTCCCTGAGTTAAGGTCGGGACAATTAACTATGGATGAATTTGTGGCAAGTTTTACCAATTTACTGTGATATGTTCCCTACATTAAAGAAGAAAAAGCTAAGATACAATGGTTTCTAAAGTGTTTGACTATTGTCTACAAGGAATGGATTGTGTTTGACATTCCTAAGACAATGGATGAAGCAGTGCGGAAGGAGAGGTTCTAATACCAACGGTTCCAGAATAATGGTGAAGGCCCTAAGTTTTTGCAGAATAAGAATAGAGAAAAACCTATAGTTGGAGTAAAATGACAGAAACGAGGCTATCTTAAAATCTTTTGAAAGGACCATTAATGAAAAAATTTCACCAGGAGGAACGTAAATCAGTCGACACACTCTCAAGTTGGGTGAAAACCTATGGATTTGAATAGTAAAAATATTAGTGGGGGTAAATAAAATTAACCATTGAAGTGTTGAGGGTGTGGTGAGCCTCCTTTTTTGAGAGATTGTTCAAAAAATCCCATATATGTCCAAAATATCCACGATGTCGACGAAGCCACCGTAGTGAATGATATTTCTAGAAATATTCCCAAAATAAGCACAACCCTAGAGGATAGACAAGCTTAACATCCGTCAACAATGATTGAAATTGAAGGTACTATTTCGAACCAACCCATTTTTGTTTGAATTGATATAGGGGTATTTTAAGCTATATTTGACCATAGGTGATAGAAAAATGTAAACTAAAATCTGAAAAATACAAAATTGCCTGGTTGGTAAAATTAGCAACTTACAACAAGAGAAGATTAAACTTAAATGTACTTTCCCCAGGATCATATGACTTAGTAATAGGCATGGAATGGTTGGAAAAGTACAGAGCCATTATTAACTGTTTAGAAAAAATAGTGTTCTGTGCAAATTTATAAGGAAAAACTCAAATAATCCAAGGCATACAAAACCCATATTAGTCATAAAAATCTCATACTTACAAATGGAAATGAATGCATGGAAGGGGTTTTATTTATTTATGGTTCGTGTATAAGTAAGTGAACAACAAGGAGAAGAAATAAAATTAGATACCCTATAGATTATTAAGGAGTTTCGCGATGTCCTTCTGAGGAAATTTTAGGCTTATCCCCTAGAAAAGATATAAAAGTTTCCATTGATTTGGTATTTGTTTCAGCCCCATTGTCTAGAGCCCCTTACCAAATAAGTCCACCTGAATTATTGGAGATGAGAATGCAGCTAGAAGAACTACTAGACAAAGGCTATATTAGACCTAGTGCGTCACTGTGGGGGGTTCATGTGTTATTTTTCAAGAAGGATGGCACATTTAGAATGTGCATCGATTATCAACAAAGAAAGAAGTTAACTATAAAAAATAAGTATCTATTTCCTCATATTAATGATTTGCTTGACCAAGTAAGGGGGGCAACAATTTAGAAAAATTGACTTAAGGACGCGATATCATCAATTGAGAAGGAAAAATGAAGATATTCATAAGACAACCTTTATAGATGATATTTTAATATATTCCAAAGATGAAGAAGAATGTAAGGAACACTTAAAATTGATGCTGCAAACTCTAAAGCAACATCAATTGTATGCTAAATTCAGTAAATTTGACTTCTACAAAGAAAAAATACAATATTTGGACCACATCATTTCTAAAGAAGGGTTAGGAGTGGATCCTCATAAGGTTATGGCCATGGTGAATTGGCCCATACCAAAGGATTTATTTGATGTTCTTTCATTTATGGGAATCATGGGACAATACCAAACATTTATAGAGGGATTCTGGAAGATAGGATATCCTATTACATCCATACAGAAAAAAGGAGTCAAATTTGAGTGGACCACTCAATGTTAGAAGAGTTTTCATAAGTTAGAACGCTTACACACAATAGCTCCCATCTTCAAACTTGCAGATCCAAATAAAGAGTTTATATTGTGCATCAATTCTTGTATGGAGGGGCTAGGGGGAGTTTTAATGCAAAGCAATTTGGTGATATCTTACAAGTTTAGAAAGTTGAAAACACATGAAAGGAGTTAGGTTGTATATTATGTACAGATAGTTGTTGTCATACATTCCTTAAAATTCAAATAATGGTTCAAAATAAATCGTTGTGTTTAAAATACAGTTTTGTTTTGCAATTTGAAGTTTATAAACCAGAGAGTTAGAATTGATATTAATCCATTTCAAAAAAATATGTATTTAATAATTTATATATATATATATATATATATATATATATAATTTAAAAGATAAAATAATTAATATATTTTCATAGTAATTAATTAATTTAATTTAATGTCAGTTTTACTGAGTATATTTTTATAAAACTATATATTGTTATGGTTAATATTAGCTATAATATATATATAATTTAAATCTAATTGTTTGTTATCATTTTCGATATATTAGTGGAAGAAAGAGCCTGCCTCAACCAAACAAGACGTCCTTTTGTAACGCTGTTTCTGTATTGTGGTTATTTTCTATTTTCTATGTTTAAATAGTTATATGTAAAAGTAATATTTTATTATTATACTTTCGAAGTATCCTGAAAGGGTGGTCTGCTATTCCCGATCATTAACATTGGAATTTTCATTAACTGATTACCATAAACATGGAATGTTATGAAATTAATTTAAATAGGTTTTTTTTTTTTTTTTAATTTCAAATATAATGGTTTGTTATCATTTTCGATATATTAGTGGAAGAAAGAGCCTGACTCCACAAAACAAGACGTCTTTTTATACCGCCGTTTCCGCAATGTGGTTAATTTCGATTTTGTATGTTTAAATATTTTATATTTTTTAAGATCTTTTTATAAAGTAATGTTTTCAAACAAATTTGAGGTAGTATACTATTCCCTGTCATTAATATTGGAAAATTGCACCCGCCGATTACCATAAACATGGAAAGATATGAAATTAATAAAACTGAATTACGGGAACCTGCACTGCAATACCATTCCCTATGTCCTTTGCTGTACTGCCCAGTTCTTTTGACCTCTCTATCCCCTGCGCGCTCTCTCTTTGATCTATATAACACCGTGAGCTGAGACCTAAGGAGCATAGCAGCATCTTCTATTGGTCGTGTTATTTCTTCTATCGTCTCAGCGTTACCAACACAAGCAACAGCAGCTCTTTTGCCAATATGAACTCCTCCGTCCTCTTTTGCCTCATCTTGAGTGTTTTATCCTCACACCTCGTGCTCTGTAAGTGCACATCCTCTGACAATCCTCAACAGTCGCGAAAAGCTTCAGCTCCAACTGCTCTCCGTGAGATGAAATTTAGAGATCCGTGTGGTAAGATGAACAGATTAAAGTTCCAAATTAGATTTCGTTATTCTCTTTACCCTTTATGAAACAATGAACATAATAATGAATTTCTTTATATGGTATGGATGCGCTATTATGTTGAACATTATTTTCAGCAGTTTCAGTAAATAATATTATTATGATGCAGTGGCGGAGACAGATCCATTCCAAAAACTATGTGGGTTCGACGACCTGCGAGTGGTTACACATGTTATGAACAAAGATTATGTAGCGGTGGAAGTGATAAACAACTGCAAATATTGCCTTGCATACAACATCGAATTGGACTGTACACCAGTGATGGGTCAATGGGTGAATTGTATCCAACCCGCCAATTACCCGATTTCTTTCCAGCAAAAATGGACATTTGGCTACCGTGGGAAACCAACGCCGCTCACAATAACCGCTGCAGACTTTGGAAATTGTGTATAGCGGCATGGATCCCGTGTTTCTTTGAGGCCTGCGAGTTTTGACAGAATTCACTGTGTAACGCGTGTGCGTTTTGCCAGAATTAGTCTGTCTAACGCGTGCGAGGGTCTTTGTTTTTAGCCATGATTACTGAGAATAAATTATTGTGTGACGCGTCCTAGTGAGAAGGCCTTGTTATTTTTTATGATAATAAATGTAAACTTTTCCTATGTTACACCGAAGGCTATGCATTCTTTCATGCCCTTTTATCTCTTCTATCCGTTCTGTTTCGAGATTTGGATCTGAAGCTTGATATATCGGCTGTATGTTTTTGGAGTGAGTAAGCGTTTAACTTTAAAATGGCTTTTTTTGTTCTTTTTTATAGAAAATTTATTATAATTAATACATAGTAAATTATTATCCTATTTCATTACTAGATTATATTACTTAAAACTTAAAGTAATTAAACGATAAAAAATAAAAATATTAGGAAATAATTAAATTTCTTTTTTAAGAGGAGATGTGTAATTCATTCACAGCTGGGATTTAAAAAATATTATTAAAAGTAAAAATATTTATGGTATAACCTAAAGAAAAACAATTAATATAGATTATATATGATATAAAACATTCAATTTTTTATTTGTAAATTATTTGAACGTTCTTAGTATTTTGGGAAGACTTTCATAATATAGATTATAAATGATATAAAGTATTCAATTTCTTATTTGTAAATTATTTGAATGTTCTCACTATTTTGGGAAGACTTTAATAACTAGCACTGATTTGTTGAAATTGTAAATTTAAGTTGTGTAATTTATACAATAAGAATGGTTAAAAGGGTTTTCAATGCATTGTATCCATTGATGCTTTCAAAAACAATACATGTGTGATTCCATATTTCCTTTCAATGCATTGTATCTATTTATGCGTTCAAAAACTACACATAGCGTGTTTCCATATTGTAACTACCCTAGTAACCTATAAATGTTTTATTTAATTTTCCTTTTGAATTTAATTTTACAAATATGGGGCCATGCCAATGGTCAAGTACGAATACACTGCATTTTATCCATTTATGCATTCAAAAACTACACATGGCGTGTTTCCATATTTTAACTACCC
Organism: Pinus tabuliformis; assembly: GCA_031772625.1. Taxonomy (NCBI): domain Eukaryota; kingdom Viridiplantae; phylum Streptophyta; class Pinopsida; order Pinales; family Pinaceae; genus Pinus; species Pinus tabuliformis. The sequence continues at coordinate 1,385,620,220 of CM062820.1, read as the reverse complement.
TAATAACCTATAAATGTTTTATTTAATTTCCCTTTTGAATTTACTTTTACAAACTATGAGGCCATGCCAATGGAAATATGAATTCACGATGTACACCAATATTATTTCTTCTTTTATATATACAAAAAATTGCACATGGTCAACACTGTAAAATGTATGAGAGAGAATTCACAACATTTACAGTTATAGGATAGTTATAAAAGGCCAAAGAAAGGCTATGGGAAGAGACAATTGCCTACCTAGATTCTTCTCCTTAGAGATATATTATCTCAACAAGAGAAAAATGTTGGTGAGGAGGGTGAGAGGAGAGAAACCTGAAGCATCTTTGTTGTTATGGAGCTCTATTGGAAGAGGCTCAAAATAAAATTAGATGTCAAGCTTAAAATTCCTCAAAAAAGACACTATCATAGGAAGTTGAGACACTACCAAAGGGAATCTTGTGTTGGAAAAACTATGGCCACTATCAAGAAATTTATCTAGATGTGAAATTAGCTCGAGGGGGCGGCCGGTTGGTTAGAGGAAACTTGTTCTTGGGGTGGCAGGTTGGTTAGAAGAAACTTGTTCTTTTTGCTTGGGAGGAGCATTCCATTTTCCACTGCGATTTTTGTTGTAAATCAACTAAGATTAATCATAAAAGTGGTGTGTTAGAGTGGTTTTTTCCTGTATGTTGTATTTTCTGTTTATGTTGTTTAGCTGTAGTGTTAGAGGATTAGATTATTAGTACTTGAGTTAGGTTAGTTAGCCAGGTTTTAATTGGTACTTTATAAATCCAACAACCTGAAAAAGTAATAATCTTGAACTCTGAGATATGTATCACGAAAGAAGAGAGCATGCCTTATAAGTGTTAGAGGATTAGAGGATTAGATTATTAGTACTTGAGTTAGGTTAGTTAGCCAGGTTTTAATTGGTACTTTATAAATCCAACAATCTGAAAAAGTAATAATCTTGAACTCTGAGATATGTATCACGAAAGAAGAGAGCATGCCTTATAATAAGAATACTGAGTTGTCTCCTCTTTTTTAGATTAATAAATTATAATTTGTTCATCTAAAAATTATTAAAAAATAGGTCATCTCCATGACTTTTGTCCACAAAATCAAATACACTAAAAGAGATCTTGAAATTCAATATTAAATTAAATTTTTTAGATTAATAAATTATAATTTGTTCATGTAGGAATTATTAAAAAATAGGTCATCTCCATGACTTTTGTTCACAAAATAAATACACTAAAAGGGACATTGAAATTCAATATTGAATTAAACGGACAATGTGTAAAAACTTTCACGAGAGTTAGAAGAGCAACATAAAAAACTACCAAGAAGGCTTCCCCTAAAGGTTATATCTAAGGGTTATATCTACGAATCCAATGTACATCCAAAGGTAAGAATAGAGGATAATATTTCATAGAAATCTGACTCATCCTTTTCGAAAACAAAAAAATGAACGAACCTTACAAATGAGATGATTGTAACTTATGGAGTTCGAAACATCTTTGAATCTTAAAATTTAGAAATATGTCCTACAATTCATCATGAATCTTCAGAGAATAAGTTTTCTCTTTCTTGCCATTACTGTTATTGTTAAGAATCTTAAAAATTAGAAATATGACTTACAATTTATCATGAATCTTCTTAGAATAAGTTTTCTTTTTCTTGCAATTCCCGTTAAAGTTAATCTCTCATAGTGTGTCCTTAATTACTTTTGGCAGACCTATCACTTTTACTTTTACATTTTATCGCATAATTAATTTATTTATTTTTTAAATTATTTTAAACTAAGTAGGTTATGTATAAATACATAATTAGTTTATTTAATTTTTAAATTATTTTAAACCAAATAGGTTATGTATAAATATATAATTTATTGTATGTAGTTTAAGTTGTGTTTTTTATAAATTGTTGCGTAAAATTAATAAAAAAAATAAAAGATATAAAATATCTTAATATAAATAAAAGTTAAGAACTTTTTAGAAAATCTTGAGATCAGATTTATAGGTTTCATTTTATAAAATGGTTAACGTTCTAAATTTATAATAATAAATTAAACGCAACCAAAATTTTCATAATCCTAAAAATTATTGGGCCTCCTCTAAAAATATTCTCAAGTAATTTTAACACTTTAAATACCTATTAAACATAATTTTTCAAAGTACATGTTAAACTTACCAATAATAAATACTATAAAAAATTAATTTAAAAAATAAATAAAATGCTAAAAAAAAATTTCCAACCATATGAAATAAAAACAAAATATTCCCACCATGTGGAGAATAAAGTAGTTAGTTAATGCCTTTTTCATTTCAATAAAATTAATTTAACATAATTTTAACGTTCCGAAAAATTGTGATAACTTCTCACCTTCTTTTTGAATGCTTGTGTTAATAGATTCAATTTGTAGCTTAAGTTGCATCCATTCTATTTATAACATATGATTCATGAAGATGGAATTATCTCTTTAGTAATAAGATGAAATTAAACCGAATATTAACGGATTTGAGGGAATTTGTTTATTTCACAATTTTATATAAATGTAGTTTAAATTATTATAAATATATTTTTATAATAATTAATTGGTAAATACAGTTTATTAAACATTTGTTTTATTTTATAAAATTTTATAATCATTATTTTCTAAATTAATTATGTAATATTTTTTTTAAGTATTTAATTAACATGGATGTTGTCAATCTATATTTCTTTTTGCATTTTCAATATATTAGTTGGAAAAGGAGCCTAATAAAAAAATCTATAGCCTTATATCTATTTTGTATTTAGTTATTTTCTATTTTGTGTAGTTTAAAATTTTGAATTTTTTTTGTATTTTTTTTTAAGAATTGATCTACAAAATGTAAACTTTTTTTTTCTAATGTTTTTAGGTGTTTAGAAAGGATATTAGGTTTTTTCATGAAATGTTTTAGATCATTTACGTTGAAATTTTTCCTCATTAATAACAATAAACTTGGGGGGTTAAAAAAATGATAAAACTAAATTTCTAGAACTTGCACTTCAATCTTATTCGTTATGTCTTTGATTGTATTTGGCACTTCTTATGATGAACTAGTTAGGCCTTCATCCCATCTACTATGTCAATGGATTAATATCTGACACTAGAACCTTACCTTCGCCCAAAATTGGTAACAAAAGAGTATCCTTTGTTAAGGAACATGTGCAACCTTACGTTGCGTCACTCTCTACAATAACTTCCTTTTCCTCTTATATATTTTGTTTCAACTAAGATTTTTTAATAATTTCGCTAGCCCAACTCATAGTGACCAAAGGTTCGTGCGGCTATGCTATAGGGAGGCACTCTCCCTTATCAGTCTACTATCCAGCTATCATTTTACATTATTGTTTCCTTCTTTTATCGACCCTGGGGCTACATGCCTTTAGCGGACTAGCCACATCTCTTATATAAGATTATTCCTTTCTTTCCTTAACATTATGTTTTTATCGTAATGTACGTACTTTTGTCTTCCCTAGAGGAGGATTCAATATTCTTAAGAACTTTTTTTTTCCAAGGAAAAAATCGGTAACCTTTTATTTAAAAAATGAAAAGTTACACATTGCAGATGCATTAAGAATTTCTGTATTATGCCCATAGGGCTCAAGTGCTTTCGCACCCCATGCAACGTTAAAAAATTAACGTGCACTAGAAGAAGAATAAGAGAAAAAAAGAAAAAAGGGGAAGGGCAGAAAAACTGAAAACTGGTAATGAGTAATGGACTCACCCTTCAAGTTTTTCTCCCCTTTTTCTTTTCGACCTTGAGCCACTCACCTTGAGTTGGCTCGATCGAAGCTATGACTAACTGTGTTTATGCTTTCTGTGTCACTGTTTCCTTGTCTGAATCTGAAGTGTCTGAGTGATGATGCCTTTTGGTCCCTCCCATATTCAGATCCTCATTTGCCTTCTCTCCCTGATTTGTGTGGAACTGTGTGACCTTGTTATCTGATGTGGTTCCCTTCTGGGTCTCCATTCCTTGAGAGACCTCTGCATTCTCTGTGGGGGTATCTTCCTCTTCTGCTTCTGATTCTTCATCCTCTGAGACGGGGGGTGGAAATTGCCATCCCTTCCTCTGCTTCCCTTTCTGCTTCTTTTTGTTGTTTACTTTCTTTGCTTCTGGACATGTGCTTTGCAAATGTCCTTTCTGCCTACAGAGCTTGCATCTGAATGCAGTGTTTTCGTAGTCTAGCGTTTGCAGCCAATTTTGTTGTTTATAGATCAACCTGATGTTGTCTGGCAACCCTTTACTTAGATCTACTTCCACACAAATACGTGCGAAAGTATAGACCCTTTCGTCAATCCTTTCCAGATATGTTTTGAGATATTTCCCTATACTGTTCCCGATGCCTTCCAGTACTCGTTCACTCCAAAAGTGAAGGTGAAGGTTGTATAGACGGACCCAGACCGGCACTTTGGATACCGCCATTTTGTTTGGATCGAAATCTGGGAACCATGGGATCATAAACAACCCCGATGTTCCCCAAAACCAAGGCCCAGCGCTGATGATTGTATCTCTAACTTCCTTGGATGCAAATCTTACTATAAAAAACCCCTTGGAGCATAGATGTATGTCGCATTCCATGGTCCATTTGGTGAAGATCCAATGGAATAGGTCCATTGTCTTTGGCCAGAAACTGTTAAAATGGCAGATTAGGGCCTGCGTTTCGTAGGACTTAACGAATTCATCAAGCCCTGTAGAGTCAAAGTTTAGAGCTGGGGTTTGCCCTAGCTGATCTACTATGTATGGCCGAGGTGTATATCCACCTTGATCTGGAAAGGCCACTGATTCTTTATTGCCCTGTAAAATGCTTTTATATGAGGGACCTTCCTTGGGTTGATGCTGAGGTGCTGTCTTTTTCCCCTTGTCTCCTCCTGGGGAGCTTGACTATCCCTGAGGCGTAGCCCCTCCTCTCAGCCTGAGGTTTAGAGCAATGGTTGATCCTGGACTTATCTCATAGCTTTTCAGCGATCTACTATCATGGAGGGACCACCTACCGCTGACCAAATGTTGGATCTGAATCGGGTATCCCGTTTCTGCCCTTATTTGTTTTTTCAGCTGCAAGATAGTGCTTTCTACATGTACCCATACTAAGGAGGTTTTCCCCACAGGGGTTTTAATAAAAATCTGAAAAGGAGTTGTTATTACCTGTTCCATCTGTAAACCGTCTTCTGGATCTGGCCTCGTATCGGGTCGTTTTTCCTTGTGCATGCCTGGATCCACCAACCCTCTGCCCGATCTTTGCTTGTTTCTGCTGATCTGCTTCCTGGGTTCTGACTGTTCTCGAGTGTTGGCCTGATCGTGTAGATCCAGGCTAGATATGAGCACAAAACCCTCAGATCTGAGAGGTTTGGGCCCCGTTTGGCCGCCCACGGGTTCCGATCTCATCCTACCTGAAGTCCTCTGCCCAAAAGAAATTCTGCGCACGTAGTCCTTTGCAAAGATCCCTTTTTGCCCAGGAATCCCAGTGGTGCTGCTCATAGAGCCGCAGAGCCTCCTGCGGGATCTAGTCTTCACGTATCTTGGTTGCGGCCGAGAAGGCTTTAGATTTTCGATTCTCCATTGACAGCTTATGTGGCGACACAGCCGAACTGGCTGAGAGATTTCGTGTCTTTGCCTAGAACAATGCACAACGTAAACGATCTTCATGGTGCCAAAACGCAGACCTCTCTTCCCCAATTTCGCATGCATGATACGTTTTCGAAAATGGAGAATATTTTCTACCAGATTAGCTTACTTTAAGACTACTGGTATTTTTACAGCCCTTCAATAACAAAGGGAAAACATTGTCGGGGAGTCAGATAACTTCACTCACACAAAAGCTCTTTGGACCTGTTGAACTTGAGTTGAAAATTATTCTTAAGAACTTTTTTAAAATTAACGTTCATAGAAATTATTTCAAAATAAGAAATGGTTCTAGATCTAATTTATTTTCTTTAGTTATTCCTTAATAAGCAACTTAATGAGTCCATGCTCGATCCAAATTTTCACTATGTTAGTAGGATGCGTTTGGAAAAGGATCAACATTTTAACTAAGCTCTTCCATAAGAAGAAAGGAAGGTTAATATATTTCTCTTAAAAATTTAACAAGAAACGAATTTTATACCAAAAAAATTATTGCATACCTTCCTTTAGACATGGTGAATTTCTACATAATGACTATGACATATTTCTGATTGTGTTTTAGCCACTCTTAAGGGATGCCCTTGCTATACCTAGTGTTTCTCTTGGTTAGAAACAAGTAAATATTACAATTATTCTCATCCATTGGAATTCCCTCAAACCAATATTCCCCTTTTGGTTGGAGTTTGGTGGGCATTGATATGGAACCTTCAGATACTTTAAGAATTAGATTTCATATCCTAGACCTGTTTCCATAAAAACACTTAGCAAATATCCTAATGCTTTTTTCATTGTATAACTAATGTTTCTCAAGAAATGAAATCCAATTGACCCCCTGAAATAATCTTTGCTCTCATAAGTTTCCATGAAATAATTTACCACATTTGGGTTTCTTTTGATAACTAATGTAGACTTCATAACGCTCTATATTCAAAGATTTATTCACTTTAATATATTCACAATTTAAAGCATAAAAGAGGGTACCTAGATAGGTTATGGATGGAAGGAATATGCTCAAGTTCAAGGTATAATGATTCAAACACCCTTGAGAAGGAATTCCAAGGCACTAGTCAATGTTTATTATTAGAATTGTGTGGCTAAGAAGAAGTTATTTTTTCTTGATTTGAATCTTGATGGGATTCAGATCATGTCGAATTATGCAAGCACATTACAATTATATCAACACCTATAACACAAGATGATAAGGTGTCTTATTCAAATATGGTAAATATAATGACATGTTGCATAATGATTTGAGCGAGAGGCATACCAAATTCTAAGGAGTGAATTTGGATTCACTTAATTTATCAATTATTTCACAAAAGAATTTAGCTATAAAATTTCATATCCTATTGTATTGTCCCCTTTACCTTATATTTGCTTGTATTCCCAAAATTGGCATATCAAAAGGTGTAATGCAATACCATAAATTCCAAACATATCTAGTGTTAATCACTCCATCTAAACTTTGTATCTTTTTCCTTGAAAAAATGAATGTTGTTTATGTGTTAGGCAGACTTTGATCATTGATAGAGAAGATGTTTTTAGAAACTTCCTAACCTTTGAAAAGTGATTGTGGAAAGAGTTGTTGATGAAAAAATAGCTTGCAAGGAATACACCACCTTTCGACTCGCATCATCCCATGGTCTATATTTTATATGAAGGATAGAACCTTGGAAAATGAAACTATTTTCTCTTAATTAACCCTGAGTACTATATTAATCATGATCGAGTATATATTTATCTTCCACCAATAATTATTCTTTTTGGAACAATTATTACTTCTTTGACATGCTTCTATAGGATATTGATATTTTCTACCATAAATGATGATCTACGAAATTAATCCCCTTCTCAGTTTTTGACCTAGGATAATGGGCTTGTACTTTAGATGTCGAAGGAAAGATGTGCTATAATTTTTCTCCTATATTGTTATTTTGAAGAATTTGGAATTTTAATATATTCTTTTGACATACTACTACCTTGGTGCATAAAACACAAGCTCTAACAAGGATGGTTTTTTTGATGGATTTTTATTTCTAAAACATGGTATATGATTAGAAATTAAATATAATACTAGAACTAAACTTCTAGAGTGTTTTTTTTATGAACATATTTATTCAATGCACCAAATTACTAGTAGAATCAATGTTAAATAATAACTATTATTAGTTTGAAACATTGTTATAGGAAACCAAAAACTTATCCACAAGAATAATTGTGATATTAAAACATACTACAACAAAAATGACATCCCATTTCTATTTTTGAAATATGAAAAGGTTATAAGGTGTTGAGAATACAATTAAACCTTAAAGTCTTCACTTTTTTCAGAATATATGGTGCAATCCTTTCCATGTGCATGAATGCATTGAGGTATTACATTGGAAGGATTTGTTCGATTAACAACCATTCATGTGAATGTTTAACCAACTTGATGTAGCTCACCAATATTGAAAGTGATTGTCAAGGTATCGTAGTGCATTCTAATATGACTAAATATATGCGAAAAGTTTGAGTTAACCATAAAATATAACATCAAGGCGAAATTAATGTATTTTAATGCTTGTTATAAATGAAGCTTGCTATTGATTTATAAAAGCTCCAAGGAGCTATAAAATATCTATCCTTGATCCTATATATTTTATTGAAGTCAATGGAACCATATTTGTTAGATGGAGGGACTTAAGGAATCCCTCATCATCTAATCTCATCATAAAAGGAATGATTGTCGAAGAGCCATAATTGATCCAAATACATGATGCATAAATTTATGACCAACTTTTCCAACCAGAAACCTTGTTTTCAGGGGAAGATCATGCCTAAATCTTTCAACATTCTATTTTTCATAAATAGACTTATTACTGTCTTCAGTATTTTCATTAGCTTATTTATATCTTGAAACTACCCTGCCCTATTTGAAAAACAAAATTATTTCTCAAGGGTAGGAATATTTCTAGTGGATCCATGTGTTGGAAAATATGGAGAAATGAAACATTTATATGATTTTTCTTATCTTTATAATTAATTGTGATGTTAGCTGGTCTTTAATTAATTTTAAGTTTTGTTCATTAAGTAATTATCAAAACAATAAAGATCATATGAGATAAAGTACACAAGGTATAGTCTGCACGAGAGGGAAAAACCCCTCCAAGGGGAAAACTCATTGAATGTTTCTCTTCTTCTATAGAATATACTTACACTAGAAGACTTCTAAGACCCAAAGACAAAATACAACAAACCCTCCAAGCCCAGGCCAGATGCCAATAAGATATTCCTTGAGACTACTGCCAAAAATTTGATGTTACTTCTTCGATGTCGTAACTTCATCCACTACAATAGAATTTTAGCCCTACAATTTTGGCATCCTACAACTGCTTCAGAGTTTTAGCCTCTTGGAACTCACAACTTGAGATATCCTTAGAAAGACAAGGAAAGAGATTCTTTTATAAACTTTGAATTCTACGTCTCTTCTTAATCCTCCCACCTACTCTTCTTCACCTTTGCTATTATGGATCAAAATTACTTTGGATGAGTCACCAAATGACTTGAAATTTACTCATTCATATAACATTTCTTGAGGGTTGAATTCCCTCCCTTTAAGCCAACTTGATGTAACCTTAGGCTGATTTGATCTTCAGCTTATCCATGGCCTTTTTGCAACAAAACAAATGTTTTTCTTCATTACAATGAGTCCAAAGGGGATTATGAAACAAAACCAATATAATTCTTTATCCTAGAAGGAGCTAGGAAGACCTAAAAGACCTAAAGGCATGAAGAACATGATTTTGAATCAAACTTGAGTATGAAACCAATATTTAAAAATTAAATATATTTTATTTTTCTTCTTCTTTTTCTATAAATAATATACAATTTCATGAGTATAATTACATTACAATGATGACCGAAACTAATTACAATTTTTAAGACACCCTCTTAAATAGGGACATACTCATGGTACACAAAATCTCAATCTTGAAGCATTCTCATAAGAGGAGTCAGATTAATAAGCCATGTTTTTTTCAAAAATCATTATTGTAACCAATATTCTCCGTGAAGGCCTTAATAGAACAATATCATATTTCAATTATGACAATATGCTAAGAGGCTTTCCATGATCTTGCACACTACCTATTAAGGCACATACCTTATGTAGATGTCTACAAGGTATGTCCTTTTAGGAATATTCCTATTTATGATTCCAAACGCTGGATCCTTTGTAGGTTTTAACACTATACAAAAATTACCTACAAATGAATTCTTTAAATAGAAAAATATACAATGGCGACAACATAAAAAAATATACACATACATTTTTTCGTAGATCCTAAAACTAGGACAACCAGATAATTTTTTCATTATATTCCTTTCAATATTACAATACATACATATACATGGCAAAGAATTCATAAAATCAAATCCACTAACACTGAATTATAACATAATCATAGTTCCCTTAACTGAATCTACAAAATACCATGGGAAAAAGACCATCATGCCCAAAAGAATGCGCAAAAACCATTCGCAAAACCTCCCAAAAAGTTTTTTTTGAGGTGCTACATCGGTCCCGAATGACTTTATTCGAGGGCCCACCACGGAAATAATATAGCACATACCAGACATCCTAAAAGAATATCGGTCCTCTTTGACTACTCTCATCTTGGATTCCCTACCTCATCCTTAAAGAGCGTTAGTCAACCACTTCTTTCCCTGGATTCTACAATCCATAAGAAGTTCCAATATAGATGCTTATTCAATCCTCTAGACTTGATTCTTTCTTTATGGACTCCACTAAGACTTATGACTATTAGCCCTAGTCTAGTTCTTAACAGTATGAACTACTTGATATCACTCCCTCTCATTTAGGGAAGTGTTGTCCACCAAAACCAACTTACCTCGCATGTATGAAAGCTTCTTGTTTAGCAATTCTTTAGTCTATATGTGTGGCTGCCTATTCATCTATAGGTATATAGTGCAACTCCACTACCCCATCTCATACTAAGGTTCTTATGTAGTGGTACTTGTTGTTTATGTGATTCATCTTATATTGAAAAACTAGGTCTTTCATCAACCCTATAAGACTCACATTATCACAAGTTATCGATGTATGGATGAGCGAATCTTGAAACATGTCTAATAATAACTTCCTGAGCCAAACTTCTTCTTGATAGACCTCGTTGGAAACAACACAGTTATATTTTTCACTATTTAAATCAACTGTATTTTACTTTATGCTCATCCATGAAATCATGGAGGATACAAGGTTGAAGCATCGAGCTATTATGTTTCTTTCATGTGTCTCCTTGCCACCCCAATCTAAATCCATATTTCCCATCAAGTGGATTTCATTACTAGTCTACCTGAGGTAGTGATGTATAGTCCCTCAAAAATATCTTAGGATACGCTTGGTTGCAATCCAATGATCATGATTTGGCACCATTTGAATATGACTGATGACATTCACTACAAAACACATGGTTTCTCTTTTATTTACTAAATATATTAGGACCCAATGAATTTTATGTAGCGAGTAGGATCGACTAGACTCTGAAATCCTCAACGTTTTCAAATTTGTAATCACAAGAGTCATCATAGGCTTGCAATACATCATGAATTTTTTTGATGTATATTAATCACATACTTACCCTCACCAAGATGTATCTCTCCTGGATTCTTCCATACTTATAGTCATAAGAAATAATGCATAATCCTAAGATCCTTCATATCAAACTCAATTGTTAACTGCTTCTTACATTTTTGTATTTGATGTTATACTATTGTCACTAGTAGATCATCCATATACAAGAGTATGATAACTGGTTCACCTTAGACCAACCTGATATATAGGTTAGGATATGCAGTACTCTTGGAAAAACCAAGTCTCAATAGGTATGCATATATTCTTGCATACCAAGCTCTAAGTGTTTTCTTTAAGCCATATAGAGCCTTCTGCAATCTATAGACATTACTCTCCCTCTAATTTATTTCAAATCCCTAAGTCTTCTTAATGTAAATCTCCTCATCAATTTTCCAATCCATGAATGTTATCTTGACATCCATTTGATGGATGTTCCATCACATAGCAGTAGCCAATGAAACAATCGATCTTATTGTTGTATAACTAATTATGGGATAAAGGGATTACTTATAATCAATTTCTTCTTTCTGTGAGAAGCCTCTTACTACACACATTTCTTTCTATTTGTCGATGCTCCCATTCACAATGTGATTTATCTTGTAGATATGTTATGAAATGACTATAGATTTGTTGCTTGGCCTTGGGATAATCTCCCAGACATCATTCTTCAATGTGGACTTGTATTCTTCCTTCATAAAATTTATCCACTCTCGATCTTTTGTTGCATGTTCATAGGAGGAAGGTTTTCTTGAATAATCCTTGTCATGTATGAGTGATGTGGAGTGATGTAGATCCTTATCCCAATAGTTGTAGATATTTGGACAGGGTCCATTCATGTGTTCTCATCATGAATCACTACCTTTCTATAGGGGCCCACACTATTCAGTAGTGGGAGGATCAGTATGAGTAAGATAATGAGGAGTGTAAAGGAGTGTTGAGTGTACAAGAGGAGGCTCAGTAGCAGGGGCAACAACAACACATTTTTCCTAGTAGATAGTTACAAACATAGTTGATTTAGTGTTTTTTTTATGCTTCTGAGTTGAAGATGTTACGATAACAACATAAATAGTGAGAGGTGTTTCTACTATATATTTAATAGGTGCAGGATAGAGGTGGTTGATAATCCCTTTCTTACTAACAGTGTTGAAAATTATAGCAAGGAAGTTTCAATTTGATTTTTGCCATGTCAAATTAAGAGAATTCAAATTTCCACATCAAAGGACAACTTTGACTCACTGAGCTGAGGTGACATGGATCCTGTCACCTAGTTAGCTTAGTAAATTCAAGTTAGAGTGGTTGTATGTTAGCTAATAATGTGTGATTTCTAATTTGTAGAAATCAAGGTGAGTTATTTCAATTTGTTTTCAGTTAAACTAGTTCTAGCTATTGGAGGAACTAGTGGAAGGTTAGTTGTGCACTGGGACAATAGTCTAGCTCAATGAACATCCAATTAATTGATCAAGCAACCAAAAATAACAAGTGCATGTAGATAATTTGAATTATCCAACCGCGGTGGAGATTAAAAGGGGTTGTAACATCAATTTTGGATTAGTCTTTAGTGTACAGGTGTTTCATGTAACCATATGATCAACCTTGGTAATTGCACATGCATTTTTGAGGAATTTGCTAAATAGCAGGGGCCTAATTTCTCAGAAATTGTGAAAGGATATAGGGGCTCAAGAAGAGGCATAAGTTGACTAAGTCTGGTTCAGATCTGCTCAGTGAGGAGAGACATAGGTTATTCACTTGTAGGTTGATCTCAAATTGAGCAAGCAATTGTAATACATCTCTATTCATCAGATTAATGCAAGCAAGCATAAGGAGTTTTTAACATATTTCTTTCCCCTAGAAAAAGTATTATGTGCAAGTGGGTTATTTCTCATTACATGTTTGTGATTGATGTTCTATATTATTAATTGAATTCCTCAAAGTAGTAGAGTAGGTTTGTGACTTGTGATTTTGATTAAAATTTCATGAGAAGTTGTAAACCTACATCATAATTTCTATACTGTCTGGAGAATGACTTGTGTTGTTATTTTTTCTTTAATTACTTATTTATTTCAATTCATCAAGAAATTATCAAAACAATAAAGATATCAAGCGATAAAGTACACAAGATATAGCATCCAAGCTAGGGAGAAACCCCTACTAACAAAAGAGACTTCCAAGACTTAAAGACTAAATCAAACAAACCCTACAAGTCCAAGCCAACCCCCAGCAGGATCTTCATTGAGATGGCTTCCAGAACTTGAATATTGCTTCTTTGATGTTGTAACTTCTACCTGTGTAACATAACTTTGGCCTTGAAATTATGGCCTCCGTAACTGCTTCAGAATTTCGACCATGTGAAATTTGAATCTTAATAATCTCTTAGCGATACAAGGAAATATATTCTTTGAAACAATTCCACTTTTGCCCCTCTTCTTCATCCTCACAATAACTCACCTTCACCTTTGCCATTGTAGATCAAACTTTATCTAGATGAGTGACCAAGTGTTTCAAGATTTACTCCTTTATATAGCCTTTCTTGATGGTTGAATTCACTCCCTTTAAGCCGACTTGATATTCTCCTTGGGCCAAACCGATCTTGGGCTTATCCATTTATTTTTCTTGCAAAAATAAATATTTTTCTTCATTACATTGAGTCCAAATTGGATTACTAAGACAAATATTATTCTTTATCCTAGAAAAACCTAGAAGGCCTAAAAGCATGAAGAGCATGCTTTTGACTCAACCTTGAGTATGAAACCCATACTCCAAAAAAAATTACAACTTATTTTTCTGTATTTTCCCTGCTTTATACGTACAATGTCATGATTACAATTACATAATAATGAAGATCGAACCTAGTTACGATTTTAGCACCATCAAAGGATTAAAATATACTCATATTCAACTTTAAGTGATATACTTTAATAAATACTAGAATATGAGGAAGAAACCAAAATTTTTTATGTAGTGACAACAAATGTTGAATAATGGAAGAATATTGTGGACCGATCATTTTTGAGAACAAATATTTAATGTGGTCACTACTCCCTTGGGTTTTTTTACCAATCATGTTCTTCATGTACTGCTATGTCATACCTTAAGAATTTTTGAATATTTTTCTCTTTCACAAAGGATACAGACATAAAAATGTTAGAAATTCCTCAACATCCTCCTCTTCATCAAATGTGGTCCATGTATCTTTAATATTCTCTATATAAGGGTAAGGGTGATCAAACAAAGATTAGATATCTACTTGTTTAGATCATGGAAATTTTGTTCTGCTATCACTTCACAAGGTATATATTTATCTCCAATTTCTACCAATATCTATGAAAGTTATTGAATTAACATATTTATTTACTCAACAAAGATTAAGGATTGTTGAACTATTACACTAGTAGATAATCCATGTCTTATACATGGATTGATATATGGGTGAGTTCTTATAATACCAAAAAAATAATATTCTCTACCTTCAGGCTCAAATAAATAAATGAAATCTACAAAAAATAAATCACATTAGACTACCTGGACTCATGCTATTAACACCCTCATATCACCACATTCTTTTTTCTACCTTGGAGTCTCTTTCTTTATGAATGAAAACTAAATAACATAATTGAAGTATAAGACTCTAATCCCTTTAGAATCGACCCAAAAATGATGTCAAAACTCTCAAGAAATTTAATTACTTAATTTGAGCACATTAAATGATCAATATGGATTCTTGTAAGCGTATAGACAGAGGCACGATATGTGGAGAATAAAAGCATCTATACTATTTCTACAAAAGAAAAGGGGAAATAGCTCAATAAAACAGTTTTAGGAGTGAGCGTTAAAGATTGCATCTAATGTCATTTATTTAACTAAGTAGTTAAAAATAAGTCGCATAACTCTATTAAGAATTTAAACTATTAGAAGTTCCAATCATAAACCAAATCCAAATATCTTATATTTTAATTTACGATCCTACAACTTTTATTTGATCAAAACTCCTATGGCCACATCTTGTTAATGTTTCTAGTAGCACAAAGCACACCATAGATAAAATATCCACATAAATTAAATTGCATAAACAAATGAAAATAAAAACATATATAAATAATAGGCTTAAGAAACCAATGGTGATTTAATTTATGAAATATTAGAGAAATCAAACTTTTAGGTGGAAGAAATCACAAGACTGAATATATGATGTAAAACTAAATTAATTTAATAACAATTTTGTACATCCCCAACCAAAGGGGCTCACTGTATTGTGAACGCATTGTAGGAAAAATTACAGTGCCTGATTCAAAATCAAATAACTTTTAAACATTAATGGTATTTATACCTAGGAAATCTTAGCAAAATATAACGATATAGTGTTAAAAACCCACCAGCATGAAATATATAGATTTAATTTACATGATTAAATGATTCTCATATTTAGATCTAATATTTTCATCCTACTCTGCTAATACATTCCTTCTTACTAAACGCCATCCTACCCTCAAAATTCCTAAGACATTGCTACTAAAGTCTACATACATAGTGTTGGATTTAGCTCATTTTTTCCACCTAAGTTACCTCGTTCAATAACTACCCTTTTTAGCCCCAGATTTATCATTGGACGTGCCTAAATAGTAAACTAATTAATTTTTTGGGGTTTAAGTCGATAAGGAATTTGAGGATTATGGAATTTAGGGATTTGGGGTATAGGGATTAAGGTTTAAGGGAATAGGGGTTAGGGTTTAAAGGATTAAGGGTCAAGAAATAAGGGATTTGGTGCTTACCTATTAGGTAGTTTAATGGTTACCGGTTGGGTTGTTTTAGGTTTTGATGATTTTTCGAAGCTTAATGTTACATGATTACATTTCAGTTCTTTTACTAACTTGGATGAATTAAGGTTTCAAGAGTTTTGTTGTTACATAGACATTTTCTTAAGTGCATGTTTCCTTTCCTAATCAGACCAGATCTAGGAAATCCATTTTTTTATCTATTAATACATAACTCACCCTACCATAATACAACATGATTAGATCATTTTGACACCATTAATTTTTCCAAATAAACTGATGTAATTGCCTTCGTTAGTACCAATATTCATTCGTCATTATCACTTTATTTTCTTTATTATTCATGTTGTTACATACAGACATAAGTGTAATCATTCAAAAAGTCCTTTATATTTAAAAGAATTGAATTCATAGTAAGGAGTAGTTATCAATAATTCCAATGCCTTAAAATTAACCCTTGAGTAAGCATATGGGTGCACTGAACAAGCTCTGGAAGAGGTTCCTAGCATTATTGAGTGGTGTGCTTATTAGTAGCTATCGGTAGAGCAACAGTCAGACATGATCCTAACTTTTTTAATTTGCATTACAACATCCAGAAGTATTATAATTTTTTGGAAGAGTTGGATGGTTGAGTTATTTGGAAAAATTATATAGTTTTAGTGAATTAGACACTTCAGAAATTTCGTAAGACTTAGCTAAACAACAATTTGTGGTAAGAGGATTCAAAATGATTGTTACAAAATAAGTTATCACAAAAGTCACAAGGCTGCCTAGGATAGGAGAACAATGTTTCTCAAGGAATGTGGTCAATCCTGAAGCCAAGGCCATATACTTAGAGGATGAAGAAGAATTGACACCCAAGCACAAGGGTTTGGATACAACATCTTTTCCTCACACTTGAGAAGATGTAGACATCTTCATCCCAAAATTCATTACCTATGAGGGTTGTTTTGGGATTATTTCCAATTATAACTCTCAATTGTTAGCACACCTAAGGATAAGGAGGTTGACTAATTTACCGTACTACCTATTGAAGTCATTATAGCACATGACAGAGACTATGGAAGTGGAAAAACATATGGAAAATTGCACCACTAATGATGCACTCTTTAGATTAACCATCATGTATTCATTAGATAGACAAGGGAGATTGTGAGATGCTTTGATAGTGAGACCTTTTACTGGTGTGAATGAGGAGAATGAAAGGAGTGCTGAAGAAACACCCAAAGCAACGCCTAGTGCTAAAACAACACCAAGTACTGGAGAAACACCCAACTCTAAAATTAAACTTGTTCCTGTAGCTACTACATCTTCCAAGAGAAATAAAAGCGCATGCTCTAACTAGAATAGGGATGATACAATTTCTATGACTAGTTGATAAAAACCTAAGTGGTAGAGTTCCATTAGAACAACCCCTAGTTCATTCTCATGAGGAAAGGAGATGTAGATAGAAGAAACTCTAATGGTGTCTAGTTAGCCATCATAGGAAAGACGAG
Source organism: Pinus tabuliformis (assembly GCA_031772625.1). Lineage (NCBI taxonomy): Eukaryota > Viridiplantae > Streptophyta > Pinopsida > Pinales > Pinaceae > Pinus > Pinus tabuliformis. Next base: position 1,385,602,694 of record CM062820.1, on the reverse strand, counting down.
GTGGGTTCCTAATTGTAGAGGAAGTGTTAGAGGAAGAAAATGTTAGAATAAGAGTTGTACCTCAAACTACAGATGAGAAAGTGAATAACCCTAAAGGGGCCATGGGAGTATCAAAAAAGGTAATAGTGTAGGAAAGGAAAGTGGAAATGCAAATTGATGGAAGAATACATAAGAAAAGGGTGTGAGTAGTTGTTATACTAGAAGAAACTCAAAAAATATTGCTACAACAGAGGGGGAATGTGTTGAAACAACGAGACCTGATGGGTTTGAGGAGAAATAATACAAATAAAAGAAGGAGAAGTCTATAGAAGAAGTCCCCTCTACATATGAAATTCGAGCTCCTACTCAAGAGCCTGAAAAAAAACCAAAGAAACAATAGGAGATAAAAGGAAAAATAAAATAAGTTTAGGTAGAAGAACAATAGGCTATTACTTCACCAATTAAGATGAAAATTGACCCACGCTCTCATTCAAATTGAAAATTTGAGAGTGGAAATTCACGATTTAAAGAAATAACTTGCCTTGGTTAAGGGTGGAATTGGGAAGTTGGGTTACACTTTTCTGAGAAATTTTCTTAACTACACTTCTTCACCTGAACTAAAAAGTTTTTTAGCCAAACTATTTAAAATTGTTCGACAGAACTATATTTTTTTTAGTCAAAAATTAAAATTTAATCTTTCTATGAAAACGTTTTCATTCAAATTAATGACAATGTGTGATGTATTTTTGGCTAGAGGTGGAAAAATCCAGTGACTAAATTTTTCATTTGAAATAATTTTTTTAATCGACAAGGTTTTTTGGCCAAATTTTTTTTTCGGGTGAGAAATTGTTTTGGTAAAAAAGGTTTTATATATATGTGGTTCGTTATATTATTGAAGACTTTTCACTTGTCTGCGCATCTTTTGAGTTTGTGTTGGCTCATCCACTGAGACTCTCAGAGTTTGTTAGTGTTGGATCATCCAGTCTTAAGCTCGCTCATTGTCCTGGAGGAAAATTTGGTAGGTGGAGGAAATGTTTTCAGGTTAAATTTTTGTTGTTGTTTTTTTCAGATTTCTTTGTTTGTTTTCTATCAGTTTTTCTTGAGCATATATTAATTTTGGGTTGGTTTTTTGTAGGATTAGTTGGTGCCAGAGGAGTTTTTGCACCTTGTCGTCCTTGGAGGAATAGTCATCCTACTCATCTGACCACACAAAACTTAAAAACAAGGTATGTTGACACCTTGACCTCCCTCGCCTTCTTTCAATCAGTAAGAGGACAAAAAATAATTCTAGGAAAAAACATGCATCACATAAACTAAGTGCGAATCAGATTAAAAAACAATGTCATCTTAATTGAATCAGATAACTCTAGTTATACAGTGGATTTTAACTCAGGGAGAAATAGAACTACTAAGGGTGTGCTTCCCCTTCATTGAAAGGGAATAACACTAGTAAAAGCCCAAAAAAACACATTTCCAAATCCATGAAAGCGCCTACAAATAGTATGACTGTAGTAAGCATCATATCATGTTAGATTTGGTGTGTAGCAATGAATGGTATTCTTGATTTAAGGTGGAAGATTGCTCGAGACTATGCCTGTCGACTTGGAGGAGAAGACTATGGAAAAATCGAGTGAGGAGGCTCTTTTTTTATTCATGTTAGTGCCTTCTCTGATGGTTTATATGATTTTATCAATTATTACCTATTAGGGTCCTATGACTTGTAGGATCAAATGATGATTGGCTATTATCTATCAATTGACAGAATTATAAATAATATTGTATTCTGCAAATTATGTCCAAGAAAGAAATAGAAAAAAAGTAAATGGGCTTGCAAGACAAAATGCACCTGTCAGGAAAATGAAGTATGTTTTCATATAAGTTAATCCTTCTTGTAATGAGTTAATCATGTTATTTAAACACGACTAATAAATTGTAATAAAATACATTGGATATAATGTTTGGTTTTTACAAACAAAGTCAAAAGCAACAAAGATTAATTGTCATCTTGTGGTATATGGTGCAAACAATCTAGTTGCCAAGAACTACCCCGTGTAGATCAATGATGGGGGATCGATTTTGGACCCCCTGGCGCATTCTACCTTTATCAACTGGAGGGGTCCAAAAAGCGGATTCACTATTCGTGGGCCCCATGCTACATGGTGGGCACTCAACATTTCGCACCCCCGCCACTCAATACCCCTTACCAATTACCACCCCTGAAAGCCACTTCTATCTCCTGCCTCCATGTCACCTCTCGCTTCCACGTCATATATCCATTACATCCCACTCCCACAAGATCAATAGTGAATATTGGCAAATTAAAGTCAGCATCGACCTGGAAAAATAATCAGATAAGACTGTGTTTTTTCCTATACAACACAGTGATTTCAAGCATGGTTTTAAAATCAATAATAATAAATTTCTCAAAACATAAAGAGCTTAGAAAATCATATCTCTATTTTCTAAGAACTGTTATGGTTTAGGAGATTTTCATGAATCTTTGAAGGCATAGTTTCTAGAATTTTCCTCTTTTAAGTCACTATTTTCAAATGTGGTTACTAAACAGATGAAAATTAATTTTCAAAATCTAAAAGAGGTTTTTGTTGGTAGCATCCTCCTCTACAAAATTTCCTCTGGGGTTTTGCACAACTATCATTGGTTGAAATATTAAAAAGGTTCACTGGATGCTATTTTTCATAATTTTGTGAGGAAAAATCTCATGGGTAGTTAATGACTTGGATGCCACCTCATCAAATAAGACCTGCTATCAAATTCGAATTGTTGTTCCTTACCACCAGAAATCATCAAATATAGTGCGAAGAAGATTCATTAGTTTTGAATATCCTATATTTTAGTCCTATTTTTGTAAACAATATTAAGATATTTGTAAGAAATCTTGATACTTTGAATCAAGATATTTTGTGAAGAATTTGTATAAACACTTCATCAATTGAAGCAATAGGGGTTGGGGCTTGTACTGAGAAACTATCATTATTATAAATTTGATCACTAGGATTTAATGACCATTTGCATGAATTCTAGCAAGTTGTTTCAAGATTCATGTGTCATATCTATGTGATGAAGGGCTTCATACTCTAATCAGTTTTATCTATTTTTGATATGTGTTTCTTTTCTCTATTATTTTAAAGAAAATTAACTTCAGGATTTCTTTCAAAAGAACCTTGTTTTGGCTTTAAACAATATAAATTTTTTCTTTTGAAGTTTAAATATAGAAGTCTTAATTGCTCTATATTTAAAATGAATCCTAATATTTTCTTCCATATCCATTTCATAAACTGCAAGGATCTAGTAGTATGCCTACCTTTCTCTATTTCACTTAAGCTTGATACTTCTACGAATTGATCACCCCAAGTCTCTTTGGCTCCATTGGCCAATGGATTTTACCTTGTTGTTCCAACCAAACCAATTCATAAACAAAACCCTAAATTTAACAACTAGCCTAAAACCCTACAAAGTAAACAAATGTAAATCTAATAAAGAGATCCCTCTTTGAGTGTAGAAGGGCTAGTTTCCAGACTTAAAAGTGGTTCCATGGTTACCTTTGCAATTTATTTCATAGACTTAAGAAATTAAAAAGATCTAACACTATAAAAAAAATAGGATGGCACCAAATTTTTTTGATTTTGTGGGTATTGTTATAATTCCTACTACACATCCAAGTAAGTGGAACTTTACCTACTTCCATTGACGTTTCCTTATACTTTTCTTCTCTCTTAGGAGAACACTTTAGCTATTAGGTTATCCAAATGGTATTTTCCAATGTGGTTTCAAACCTTTGACCATGTCAATGGTTCTCTCCTTGCTGCCTAAAAAGTATTATAAGTATGATCACACACAATATATGACAGCTCCGACCAATTTGTTAATGATAAAAAAGTGATATTCTAGTGTTATTTTAAAAATGTCAAAGTGGAAAGGTAGTTGATTTTCATTCAAAAATCCTCTCTGGATAATCTAGGAAGTTATAGATCTCACGACCTCATATTCCTATTACATATTTCAAGAAATTAACAGCGTGACATATCCAATCCCCAAAATATTTTATATGAATGACATGAATCTTACTCTGGATGAAAATGATAAATCACTTTGGGCCATTAAACTAGGCCTCCATGGAGAATATGATTATAATAACTGTTACCGAACATTTTTGAAATGTATTCCAAACATTCTAGTAAAGATACTGAAATTATCTTTCAAGTAGTAGTCATAAATCATGACCACAACAGATAAATTCAATAAGGTATATTAGAGCAGGATTAATAATCAAAGTTTGCAATCACAGTCAAACATTTCTTTTACAAATCCACACTAAATGCCTAGATGATCCAGGTGGATATTGGTGGCCACCTGCCAATTCCACTTGGAACCCCACCATTGTTTGTTTAAGGTTTTTAGTTTCCTTAATTGTAATACAATTTACTATTTTTAGTAGTTTTTTGGGACCTAAACTTCAGGAGCCGTTTTGAGGCCCTAAATGATTTTTTTTTTTGCAATCTACCACCATCGATTTTTTGCTTAAAATCGTCTTTTTTGCTATAGTCCTCGGAGAGATATTTCCAATGGAGTATCATGAACGTCAAATAGAGATAATATGACCAAGTCGCGAACCCAGGAAGTTGGTTGTCTAACTAACCCCAACGGGGCCTATAAACTCTTGGTGTTACATCTCCTCGGTTTAGGGTTTTGGTTGTTTAGGGTTTGCTCTTATTGTTCCATAATAAAAAGGCCCTTGAGCCTCATTGTAACATAGTTCAGAGGAACGTAGATGCCACATCTCTTCTTAGATATAAGATACCATCAACCTAGCTAGTTTATTTCCATCTATGTTTGTAAGAATATATGTGTGTTTTACAGTAGTGAAATGAGGTATTATTTCTATTGCATCTCTGTATGAATGGTTATATCTGTAATTTTTTGTGTTCTTGTTTAAATTTGGATCAGTGGTATCAAAGAGGTCTACTCTTTCTCTAACTTTCTTTGCATGTCCCCAACGAGGTCGGGATATAAGGAGTTAGGGCTTGAACTGGGTGAACCTTTGCAAGACAATTCTTGCAAATCCTGATGGCCTCAGATGGTGGATGAAAAGAAAGACTAGGGGGTAGGAGATCCTATCAAAATCTTTCTTGAAGAGGCTCAACTTTATGGCTACCCAGATCCTTGATGGCTACCCAGGGGAGACATGTCTACTTCCAACAACTATTCTAGAAGCGCCACACCCTCTAAGGTACAAGTTAACTTTGACATTCCCATATTTGAGAGTCAGGTAGATGCAAATGCTGTAGATAAGTGGTTAAATCTTCTAGAAGCGTATTTTTCTATTCATGATTTTTTCGATCAGGAAAATATTACTTTCGCTCTTCTCAAAGCCTCCCCATGTCAAGGACTAGTGGAAAAGCTACTACGAGCAGAAGGATGAAAGTACGACTTCACTATTTTCAGCCGCACCCACTTGGAATTCTTTCCATGTTTCCATCAAGGAGCAGTACTACCCTGTTAGAAGCCATGAAGATCAATACATAAAGTGGAGCACGCCGCGGCAGGGAAGGGACCAAGATGTGCCAAAGTTTATCAATATTTTCCATACCCTTCGCAGAAAGTTAGGTATCAAGGATTCAAAGCAACATTTGGTACTCAAATACCGCGGCTGCCTACATAGGTACATCCAAGATGAAATAGAATTCCTGAACATCTCGTTGCTCAACACGGCATATCGATATGTCGTCAAGATTGAGAAAAAGTTCAGACAGAAGAAGCAATACCTTGGATCTATGAATCTGAAGCAAGTGAAAGGTGCTCTAAAACCAGAGAACAAAGGACAAAACCAAGGACAGGTGGCCCAAGAAAACCCTCCAAGGTCGCAAGCAAGGAACAATGCCACGAAGCCTAAAAAGGGCACAAGAAAGTGGTGTGAGTTCCATAAGAGCTCCACTCACAACACAAGTGAGTGTCGAGCCAAGAAATCACTGGTGGCTGAGCTAAAGATTTCAGAATCAGGTGCATGTTCTGTCTCCGAGTCAAAACTCAACAAGGGGAATGAGAGAGGGAAGCATAATATTGATGCAGAGCACAATGCCACCCTTGCGACTACGAAGATCTACAAGGAGGAACCTCAAGATATGGAGGAGGAGGAGCACCTCTTCCACTCCCAAATGTGGGTAGAGGCTTCCCCGCTATAGTTCATTATCGACAATAGGAGCCAAAAGAACCTAATTTTAGTAGAGGTCGTGAAGCAACTGGGCTAACTGACCATATCACATCCACAACCGTACACCATCGGGTGGCTTCACCAAGGATGGGATCTTCATGTGAGCCAGCATTGTCACCTTCCATAGAACATCAAGCCGTTCACGGATGAGATATTGTGTGCATTCCTCCCCTTGATGTTTGTGATGTGTTATTAGGCCAACCATACTTGTGGAAGCGACATGATGTGTAAAAATCAAGGCCTTGTTTTTTTATTGTTACTATGGGAAATTAGTTGTACATGATACTGGAGTTAGCATCGCCTATCGCCATCTCTTTGGTTACTTCAAAGAAATGCACTAAGTTCATTTCCAAAACCAGGAAATTTTCTTTCCTAATGATACACCCTTAAGGACAGAAGAAGATGGTGGCCATGACCTTCAGACAGTGCCCCTCTGCAAGACAACTACAGATGGAGAAGGTTGTGGTGGAGTACGAGGACATCTTCACCTCCCCTCCAAGTTTCCTCCACACTATCAAGTCAAGCACTCCATCGATCTTACCCCAGGTGCACCACTGCCCAATGGACCAATCTTTCGACTCTTCGTTATGGAGAATGATGAAATCAGGAGGCAAATTTAGGAGCTGCTATGGAAAGGTCACATCCATTTGAGTTCATTGCCCTGTGGGTGCCCGATCGTGTTGGTACAAAAGAAGGATTGGACTTGGAGACTCTGTATTGACTGTAGGGCACTGAACATGATCACTGTCTGGATTAGTTACCTGATCTGACGGATTGATGACCTCTTGGACCAACTGAAGGGGGGGAAATATTTCAGCAAGATCGATTTGAAGTGAGGATACCACCAGGTACCAATCAAACCCTTGGATGTGTGGAAGACTACCTTCAAAGGCAAGGAGCGCCTTTTCGAATGCTTGGTTATGCCTTTCGGGTTGACGAATGCTCCTGCAACCTTCATGAGGCTAATGGATGACATCTTACAACCATTCACCATCTCCTTTGTAGTGGTATATTTGGATGACATCCTGATCTTCAGCCAGAGTTGGGAAGAGCACCTGCACCACATCCGACAGGTTCTCCAAACACTGTAGCAACACAAGCTATGTGCCAATTTCGAGAAATGCCTTTTTGGCATGACTCAGGTTCAATATCTGGGATACATTATTGATGAATTGGTGGTTGCATGTGGACCTAGCCAAGATCCAAGTCATTTGGGATTTGCCATCTCCAATCACTCTCACACAGCTCCAAAACTTTCTGGGTCTTTCCAAATTCTACTACAGGTTCACGTTGGGATTTTCTCATATCACTTGGTCCTTGAGTCAAGTCACCAAGGGAGGAGTGAAAGAAAAATTATTTTGGTTTGAATCTCAACAGAAGGCATTCAATGATTTCAAACATTGCCACTGCTCGACACCAGTGCTCACATTACTTACAAAAAACATTTTAGATCGAGATGGGTGCCTTTGACTATCGTATTGGGGCAGTCCTTACTCAACATGGGCATCTAATGGCATATCACAGTGAGACACTTTCAGACACACTCCGGAAGAATCCCACTTATGACAAAGAGATGTATTCCATTGTGAAAGCCTGCCGATAATGGAAGCATTACATTTTGGGGAAGGAAACGGTCATCCACATAGATCATCGGCCCCTGCAGTTCATACAAACCCAAGGGAAATTGCAGAATGATTTCCATCAGAAGTGGTCCACATACCTACAATAGTTCCATTTGAATATCAAGTATAAGAAGGGCAGCACCAATAATGTTTCATATTGCCTCAGTCGACCACCGATCATAGCGTTAAGCACCGTGCTACACTCTTGTGGGCACGAGACTTTTGATTGGCTAGTTTTCTACAAAAGTGACCTAGAATTCAGCCACACATACTAGACACTCTTGGAGCATCAACATGTTCTAGATTTTCACCTCCAGGATGCCTTTTTATGCCACCTGGGTCACCCTTGTGTTCCTTTAAGTGAGTGTGCCAAGATGATTTGGGAAGAACACTACAGTCAGGCTGTTAGGCGTTTCGGGGACAAGAAAATGGTGGCAGTACTACAGAAGTATTTCTATTGGCCAAATCTTTGACAGGATGTTAGGAAGTACATCAGATCCTACACTGCCTCTGCCATTGCCAAACTGACCATCAAGAAGTAAGGACTCTATACCCCGCTGCCTACCCCTAGTCTACCTTGGGAATCTATCTCCATGGATTACATGTTAGGCCTTCCCTCTACTAAACATGGAAACGAATGTGCTTTTGTGGTCATCGACAGGATCTTGAGGATGGCCATTATGGCGCCGCACAAGAAGAATATCACAATAGACGCCACTGCTAAACTCTTCTTTGAATGAGTGTGGGCACACATTGGGATCCCACAATATATCATCTCAGATATGAACAACAGGTTCCTTAGTACATTTTTCTCCAGTCTCTGGTCAATGGTGGACACCAAACTCACTAAGTCCATAACGTTCCATCCCCAAACTGATGGCCAGTTAGAGGTTTTCAATAGGATGATCATACACATTCTGCACATGTACAAATCAAAGCATCCATGCACATGGGATGAGAGCCTCCCCTATGTTCAACACAACTATAATCGAGCTCTCCATAGCTCAACTAGCCACAACCCTTTTCTGGTGGGCTTGGGATTCTAGCCACTATGTCCCATTGATGTGGCCATGCCATTTACAACTACTCAGGAATATTCAACTCATGTATAGTCCGAAACAAATAAGGAAAACAACTTCACTAAGCACATCTGACATATCCCCCAACAGATTCGTGACATTTTGGCGAAATCAAATGCAAAATACAAGCAGTAACATGATCAACATCGAGTGCCACACAAGTTTTAGGTGGACGATAAGATTTGGTTGCATTTGCAAAAGGAACGCCTTACTAGAGCCTATCAGAATCTTAGACCACTCTAATATAGTGTTGACACCATTACCAAGGCTGTGGGATAAAATGCATTTCAGGTCAGCATTCCCCCATTCCTTGGCCTACACCAAATGTTCAATGTGGACTGCCTTCGGCCATACTTTCCACCATTACTAGACACATCCGACATTGTAGAACAACTCATACCAACAAAGTTAAATCTAGATTGAATGAAACAAGCTACAACTGATTGGATCATGGACATGCAGATCAACCACACTCGCTAGCAACAAATCCAACTGTATCAAGTTATCAAAGTAGGCCAACTCCTTCACGAGGGCAAGTGGCTCACCAGGGACCAAGTTCACCAGAATTTTCCACATCTGATGGATGAACTACACGCAATGGAAACCATTTCTTCCTAAGGGGGGAGGAATGATCTAGGTGGATATTGGTGGCTACCCGATAATTCCACTTGTACCCCCACCATTGTTTCTTTCAATTTGCTGTCTCCTTAATTATAGCACATTTTACTATTTTAACAGTTTTCCAGGTCCTAAATTTTCGGAGTTTTTTTTTTTCTAAATTCATCTTCTCTGTCATAGTCCTCGGAGAGATATTTCCAACAGGGTATCATCCACGTCAAATGGAGATAATATGACCAAGCCATGACCCAGGGAAGTTGGTTGTCCAATGAACCCCAACGGGGCCCATAAACTCTTGATGTTACATCTCTTCTGGTTAGGGTTTTGGCTGCTTAGGGTTTTCTCTTATTGTTCAATAATAAAAATTCCCTTGATCCTCATTGTAATGCAGTTTAGAGGGATGCAGCCACCACATCTCTTCTTAGAGATAAGCTACCATCACCCCAGCTAGTTTATTTCCATTTCTGTTTCTAAGCATATTTCAGTATTTTATAGTAATGAAATGAAGTATTATTTCTGTTACATCTCTATATGAATTGTTATATTTTTAATTTTTTGCGTTTCTGCTTAAATTTGGATCACTAGAAGGGTAAAAACAATAAGACATTGAAAGATAAATGGACTAGTGCAGGGAGGGGCTTCCAGACAATGTCAAGGGTTAGTGAGGCTATGGTCTAGTTTTTGAAATGATCGATGAATTATGGAGATACTTTCATGTGCTTCATCAAATTCTGGATCATTTTTCTCCTCTCGTAAGTGGTATCGTTATTCAATACAATCTCTAGTATGTCTATAACTTTCTATAAAATACAGGTCATAATACTGTAGTCTACCCAAAAAACAATGTAAAACACTAATGTTTAGCAAAGCAAAAATATCATTTCTATTTCAAAAAAACATGCTTAAAACTAACTCTTATGGTTGGGTGCTCAAATCTCTCAAATGTAGAAAATTTCCAGGCTTAGAACTCGATTACAATTTTAAAGCTCTTGGGAAATTTTTCAGATAGTAAAAGATACGTGTCTACAATTGATTCCAACTTCCATGTGTTGAAATTATAAATTTTCCTTCATAAATAAATGGATTTCATTTCATAAATGGAGTTCATATCATTTTTCACCCTTTTGGGCTAGTTCAATGCTCCTTTCCTCAATCCACACTTTGGCTCACATTGTCCCCAACTTTGGCTTATATAACATTGAGCTTTTTTCCCTCTATGATGGCCCCCTTAAGAGTCCAATTTGGAAGTGTATATTTCTATCTCCAACCACTCGTGCATATGATTCTCTATAGTTTCAATTATATGAACATATTCATGTCATCAATTAAAATCACATGACTAGAAAAACCCAAAAATATCGAAACATATCTCGAATGGATGTTTTGTAACTCAAATTATAAAATCTCAGTTGGTGAGGAAATTCACCATCCCATAAAATTTCATCATAAAATATGACAAATATATTGTATATGAAACAATGTTGACCATGCACTAAATCGCGCTTTTATGATCATACTTAATTCATTGTTAGTTTGAAAGATGCACTCTAACAAGTGTTTAGTATTAATATTTCATAGATTTTTGTTTCGATTTATTTGCAATGGGCCTTGACTTTGAAATCATTCAAAGTGTTCATGAACTCAATACTTTGAAAACTAAATATCTTGTGATCCCCTGGTAATATTTTTATTACCTTACCCACTTCAATTCACCACATGGCTAAGTGATAAGTAGTGGGTTTTTACAACTGAATCAAATGCCCTTGTTCCACAATACAGAGTGGGGAAACAATGAGATTGCACAGAAAATTGAATGAGGATAAATATGTTGTACATGAAATAATGTTGATCATGTGCTAAAGCATGCTATGGATATCCCCAATACTTTATTCAATTTTAGTTTGAAAGACATAGTTGGACACGTATTTCAGTATTTATATTTCATCGACTATTGTTTCAACATCGGTTCAACGGGCCTTGCCCTGAGCTTGATATTTTGGAAAGATCTCCTTGTAATATTTTGATTACCCTACCCAGCTGAAATCAGTGCATGAATAAATCATAAGGAGTAGGATTTTTGAACTGATCCTCTATTCCATAACACATAGTAAAGAAACTACAAGATTTCACAAACAATTGACATGCAATCTTGGTAATATTCAGTTATGTTATGTATTCTCAAAATTTCCAAATATTACACCATTTTAAATTTTTATTTAATGATTTTTTTTATCTATCAAGATCCCGGTTAGGATTCCTACATAATTTGATAGAGCAGGAGAAAAGGTAATGTTTCATTGTAAAAATGTTGAGTTTTATGGTAAAAACTAGTGAAATTATTTTATTGCAGCATTGTATGATTTCTTTCTTCTCTATCATGATATGGTCTCGAGGACTCCTACATAAATTATTACAAATAGAGAAAATACAATGTTTCATTGTAAAAATACCCACTTTCACGGTAAAAAAATATGGAAAATTTCTTATTGCAACTTTGTTTGTTTGTTTCTATTATTAATTGAAACAAATATTTTTAATTTTCCTAATTAAGGTGGATCACATTTTAAATGAATAAAATATCCATGTTCCAAGATAGATAATTGGTAATACTCAATTAAAACTCTATATTTAAAAGAAATATTTATAATGATATAAGATTTCTATATAAAACATGAAACTATCTTTTATATTTTAGATAATAAAATACTATTAATAAATTAAACAAAGATTTAAGAGTTAAAATTCATTTATTTGTTATTTTCAATATTTCTTTTCAATGATAAATACGTTAATTTTTTTAACATAGCTATATTATTGAAGATTAAATTTTCAATCCAATGTTATTGAAGATTACTTTTTTAATCAAGTTTTTTTGGTGAATGAATAATTAATTATCATAACGAGATTCTTGAAGGGAAAATTTTTAGACATAATAATCCTTGATGGAAATCCTAAAGATCCAAATTGTCAAAAAAGATATATGACGGGAAAAGAGAAATATAAATTCCAACCCTGATTGGTAGTATCTTAAGTTTACGAAATATGAGCTCTCTCCGAGTCCACTAATCTCCTTTCCATGATACTTAGGCATCTATATCTATATATATATATATATATATATATATATATATATATATATATATACATATATATATATATATATTCCATTAAACATAGTTGTTGAAACCGTTGCTGATATATATATCATCATATTCTTCCCATCCAAAAAAAACTACATGCACACCGAAGTGAAATTCATTTAACATACACATCCATCCATCCCTTCACTCAATCCATATATCACATCTCTAATCATTAAATTGACAGATCAATTTTCAGAATGGTACATTTCTTTCCCAATTGAATTTGAGGAGGGAGATTAGAGCATTGATCATCCGTTCCTCAATATCATTTAATTACCTCCTATTTTGATTTATTGAAATGGGCATTCATCATATGTAAGTATGTAATTAAAGAAATTCCAATTATTTAAATAACATACACATCTAAGTAAACAAATTCCAATTATTTCAATAACATACTCCTTTGGGGTGGCTTTCAAAGAAGGTACCCCTTAGGAGGTAATATATCGCACTTTATATCCTTTCCTATAATGAGTAAGCTTATATATATAGAAATATCAACACAAGAAAATCAAATATACCTCAACATATACATAAGAGGATATGATATGCATCAATGGAAACCTTGGAATGAAGTCCTAACAATCCATTTTTCATATCAAACTCGATGCACCCACAAAAGTCCATCTAATGATTTCTTCCCCATCATGTTTTGACCTTGTCATATTCCTTTGTTGGTATTAATCATCATATCCAAGTGTTAGATATAAAATTCTAGGCTAAATCTTTGTAATATTCATTCAATCACTATATATATATATATATATATATATATATATATATATAGATATCATCATTCTCCCATAAACTAAAGCATTTGCAATAAATAAATAGATTATTCATTTTATTGAATTTCTTTTTTATAGGGATCAAAAAACCCATTAAACATGGTTCAAAAATGGACATTATACATACAATTTTCTTGTTATCCCAATCAAGGGCAAGCAATGATTTGTTATATGCTATCAAATATTGCGGCGAACAAATTTGTACGAAGGAAACTTAATGTACCTGGAAGGACAACAAATAATGAAGCATATTATATTGCATTCATAGAAGACCTAGGAGTAGCTAGCGAATATGGATCCAATGGAATTGTAGTCTTCACCAATTCTAAAATTGTGTGCAACTAGATGAAAGGTGTGTACCAAGTCAAAAAGGAGAGGTTAAAATAATTGCATGGAGAAGAAAAAAATATTGTTAGTAAATTTCAATCATTTAGCATAAGACATCATGCAAACATTAATAAGATGTCTAGTAATATATTATATGTGGAAATGTCAATTCACAATTTGTACATGAAAGATGAATTGGTGTCAAGAAGCTCTCCATCCAAATTTATTGATGGACATTGAAATATATCTTTGATATGTGTGATTTTAGTTATAAATTTCATGTTTTTAATGACAATGTGTTGTTTTCAATATTATGCTAAGTTTGTCCAAATTATGTAAGGACAACTTGGTGAACCTAACACATTTTATAAAATTTTGTATTTATTATTGAAATGTGCACTTTTGCATTTGTGTTTTTAGTCTTGATTTTATTTTAAATGAAGAATTTACACGATATAATTATGAAGAACCCTTGGATAGTTACATTATTTTTCTACATTCTTGTTCTTTTTAAATAGCAATTTTAAAGATTTTTAAATGCAGAAGGTAACTTGAATTGTTTTTAGATCATCACATGAGCAGTTTCCACTTAATTCAACATGAGCATTAACTGAGTCTCATGCATCTACTCAAGGGAAATTTTCTTTGCATGCTGATGAGATTGCTCATGGGTCGAGGAGATTATCAGATGAAGCAAGGGAGGGCCATCATTCATTATGTCATGATCATGGTATATATATATGTGTTTATGTTCATTTACTTTAATTGATAAATAGTTATAATCATATGTATGTACATATATTGAATAGATTTTTTTCAATTTAACTTAATTAATTTATTATAATTTCTAGTTTTTTTTAGAATCTTCTCTAAATATGTCATCATGTGAGGGTGGTAAAAAATATTAATAAACTCATCTGCATGGGTGTGATGGTGCTCAACCATGTCTGGGTGTTAAACAATCTCAATCGGACCATCATGATCCTCATCAATTTGGTAAATTATATATAAAAAATCATCGTGTTAAAAAAAATTGTACATGTAAATTAATTGTATCTACATATACACGTACATGTATATCATTCATGTGTATAAGTAAAATTGAAAATGTTTCTATATTTATACATAATTATATTGAAGTAGGAGGTGAAAATGTTGATCGATGTAAATGTAGGTGAATGAGGTAAATTCATGCAAAAGACCATATTGTTGGAAATAATACTAAGAGGGTGGGGGGGGGGGTGAACCAATATTAGCAAGTCAATAATATTTCATTTCCATACTCAGATTCATATATGCAACTTTAGTTAATGGAACTTGCGTGTATACACAACTTTTATTAAGGCAACCAATGTATATCTTGCAAACTTATGATTCAGTTAATTTTTCATATGTTGACCTTTAATCAGTGCATCAGAAACATATAAACAGTAACTAGGTGCAGTAAAATAGAACAGACAATCACACACACATGAACACAATGTATAAGGTGGAAACCCAATGTGGGTGAAAATGACCTGCTGCAATTGTCTTTATCTTCTTTTAATAAGAAACTTATTTTTACAATTTTTTTGTATTGGTGTAGTCTTATACCAGTATGCATGCTTCTACCCATAGAAGGCTACAAAATTCCCTCGTTTTCTAGCTTCTCCTGGAAGGGAGCTAGAACCCCCTAGCTCTTGTACTAGCTGATGTGTTCACTAGTATGTAGGTGTAGGCCTACAGAAGGCTACAAACTTCTCTTGTCCTTCACGGACCACCTTTCATAAATTTTTATATTGGATCCATTAATAACATGAATCAACCATCAATTATATCTGCATCAACAAATCTCCTTTGCACCAACCGAAAGTGAATCAATCAATTACTTCTCAGTATGCTATAACCCGAATACAATGACAGTAACCAAAACCCAAAACACTGCAACAACAAATAGAAGTATTTAAATCATATTTAGTTAGGTATACGTTACTTCAATGTGTCGAAATTTCTTAGATACGCCATTATCTCAAGGTGAACCTACGTATACGATGTTTAGATATGCAAAAATAGCGTGTATGTGCACCTTTGCTAAAGTGAACCTGTGTAAAAATATGTAAATGATGATTTAAAATTTCCAACAATTCCAGACATCAATTATACCCAGATCATCATATTTATAGATTACAACATGTATGAGTTATTCAGATAAAAGATAAAAACCACACAAAGATACTTCTCTTCAAGCCTTAAGATCTTGACCCATTAATATAACTTATCCTTCATCAAGCGCTCAGTTTCATCCTTGATTCAGATCCAGATATCCACCATAACCCAATAACATCAATTCTAGATCTTGCTCTACATTAGATATTCAATTCATGAGTACACGTGCCTAATGATCTTCTCCCCCTTTTATAGTCTTAGTCCTTACTTAATACTATGGTCCAAAACCATTTAGAATCAATACCTTAGACCAAATACCTGGGGTCAACACCTCAGACAAGATACCTTGGACAAATACTATGGATCAAAATACCATGGATCAAATACCACGGAGCAAAACTAAGTTTTCCAACGTGTACATGCCTTTCCTTCCATGAAAGTGTGTGTGTAGGCTATACACTCCTTTTGGTCTACGAACCCACATGTACACATGGCTTGGTCAGTGGGGAACCTTCGTGTACCTCTTTTTCTTCATTTTGTGAGCCTAAACTGTGATCTGTCATCTATGTGAGTTGCCATCAAGGACAACACCTGTGTCATAGTGCCAAATCTGTATCATAATGCCTACAATCTCCCCCTTTGGACTTGATGGCAACCCCAAGTCACTCTTTACCTTTGTCATCAAGGGCAAAGGGTTATGCTCCCCCTAAGTACATGCCGAATTCTCTCATATGCTAAAGTGTTGTCCATGCTCCCTCTGAAAAATAAGCAAGATCTGCAGAAAGACGACTCTATACATACATCGAAAATGACCTTCCTATCACTAATGACTCATACATACATCCATCTCCAACCAAGTGGGGATATACCAAGTTTGACTCATCCACCCAACTAAGTGGGTATATACCAATTGTTTATACATGTCAGAACAAGAATATTACATCATCCATCCCATGCATAGTGGGGAAACAAAATAGGTCGTTTCATGAACTTGACATTAAAATATATCTGAAACAAGACTATGATAGTTATGAGCAACATCTGTCAATCACCATCCAGGCCAGCAACCATGATCTCCCCCTAAACATGTTCCACCTGTATAAAAAAAAATTGTTTATTTGTACCAAGATCTTCTAAGATAATGCCAACAATGCATTATTAGAATAATATGCTCCCCATGTGCTAGATGATCACTGTTAGACCCATATAAGACTCCTTTCATCCTGAGTTTGGCCCACTATTTTTCTTCAAACCGACATATGCGCGATTGTATCCACAACAACCAACGTATGTCTGCAGATATTCTTCATGAAACTCACATACAACTACTTTTCTCTGAAATAGATATGTTTTAACAAAAGGATGATGCAACAAATACTCCCAGCTTCTGTCTGAGATATTCAAATGTCTCTCTGGGCAGTGGTTTGGTGAATATATCAGCAACCTATTCTTTGGAGGGAACATACTCCAATTTGACCTTTTTTTCAAGCACTTGTTCACGTAGAAAGTGATATTTGATGGGTATGTGCTTGGTCTTAGAATGCATGAATGGATTCTTTGAAATACTAATTGCACTTGTATTATCACATAGAATGGAGATGGGTGGAGTACATGTTATCTGAATGTCTTGCAATGTTTGCATCATCTAAAGTAGTTGTGTGCAACATGATGCAACATCCGCATATCATGCTTCAGCTGTAGATAATGCAATTGAACTTTGTTTCTTGCTAAACCAAGACACTAATATGGAACCCATATAGAATGCACCACCACTAGTGCTTTTTTTATCATCCACGCTTCCTGCCCAATCTGCATCTGTATATTCATGAATTGTAAGATCTGTATCCCTAGGATGCCATAAAAGAAAATTCTGAGTTCCTTGAAGATATTTGATGATCCTTTTGACTGCCTGAAGGTGTGATTCCTTTGGATTTGCATGGAATCTTCCAACTATTCCCACTGCATGCATGATGTCTAGTTGGGTACCTGCTAGATAAAGAAAATTGCCAATCATGGATCCAGGGAAAAATTTAAGAACCACCCTAAATTTATATGTATAATAAATGGGCTAATCCCCATGATACATAGGAAAAATGGGAGGCGATTTTATCAATAATATAATATGTATATATATTTTTTTGGCGAATCTCTGACTAGATTATATTATCTTGTACAGTGATGGAGAATCTTTCACTGAATTATAAAATCTTGTAAGATCTTGGCACATATTTTACTGAATAATAAAATATTGTGAGGTCTTGGCGAATGTTTTGTTAAAGTATGAAACCATATATGATAATAAGAAAACATATTCATTAAACTGTAATATACTGACATACATGTTTGGAAAAAAGAAACATAAATTTCTCTTCCTACAAACAATGTTTCAAGTTTTAGTGGCCATGTTTGTCAAGGTTCTTACAATACACTCTTTCATATCCTTCTATTAGTTTTGATAATATTCCACACCAAACTTCTTGTAGGTGTTGATATTGACAACGAGTTCTGTCCAGGTAGGAGAGATTAATCTTTTCTCTACAACTTTTTTCAAGCTACCACATTTTTCAAGTTATCAAATTTCTTTCTTATTCCATAGACTCCAACTGCGAGATAAAAAAAAAAACACATCATGTTTGTTTACCCCAACACGCCAACAAGTAGCAAGCCTTAACTATATTATATAAGAAAATATTAGGCATCCCAAAGGCTTGAAGGGATCTAATTGAAAGAAGTGACCATTGTGAGAATCCTTCCAATAAATATATGAATATATAAATGTAGATTTATTATTTTTTTTTCTCGTTAAAACTGAGCTAATTATATTACAAAAATGCCAAAATTACAGTAAAAATTACATCTGGGCCGAGGCCCTGTTTCTTCAAAGAGATTTTCCATGAAGAGATCAGTCATAGCTAAACTTGCAGAGAGACCAGTTACCTTCCTGCTGACACGGTGGATACATGATGCAACACGATGGATACCTAATTCGACACGGTGAATACAGAAATCGACACAATGGATTCATTACTTGACACGGTGAACATAATTCGACACGATGTATATAGAAATCGACACGGTGAACATGTAGACTGACGCGTGGACTGATACTATGGTGATTTGGACCGACACTGCAAGCATAAACCCCATGACAAACATACAAAGTAAGCAAAATGAGATGGTCAGAGAAATTCATTCCTTGCCGCCCAGACTTGGCGTCTTCTGAGTTAGTCTTCATCCGTGGTGTGAGGCTCATCTTTTGCAGGACCCTTGAGCTTTTCCGAGTCTTCCTTTTCCTGGCGCGTGCTCCTCTGAACAGGTTCACTGGGGCCGGCCTCATCCTTCTGAACTGGATGCCTGAAGTCAACAGTGGGAGTCTCCATATCAACCCTCGGAACATTCATAGTTTCCAAACGTCCCCGAATACTGCTGCAATGCTCCACGGTGACCGAAACTATCAGAGTATTGTTTGCAAATGCGCAGGGGATTCTGTAATGAATGGCTGGGTGTTCCGTGTGACCACACTCCGGAATGCCCCAGCTTCCTCTAACATTGCTGCCCGGAGGCCTGTTTTGCTCAGAGGTGATCTCTACTGAAGAGGAGGGTGAAATCTCAGGCCTCTGAGAGGCAGAACGACCCCGTGTCCCTCCTCTGCGACTGCTCATCCTGAGCCTTTCCCTGGACATCTGACAATGGTTTCCTACACCAGAATTCCCCTGAGAAACCTTACACTAGGCTATCACCCACTCAAATGGCTTGAATTGCGGCAGAGTGGTATGGGTTGCAACCTTAATAGCTCCCATATTCCTCGGATGTTGCAGCGCATTGAATGGCGCCTGCAATCGACTGTACATTCCCACAGTATTCCCCTGCAAGCGACTGGACAGACCAACGACATTCCCCTCCGCATAAACCATTTCAAACTCGCTCATTGCTTCGCCTTCCGGCGAATTTAAGGAGCATACGTCGTGGAGTGGCGTGGCTTGTCCGGGCTGACAGTTGCCCATGTGACAAGCCACATGCCCCTTAACTCCATTAACACGCGGCATTAAATCCATTAGCACCCGCATCCGGGAGAAGGAGATCTTTTTGCACCAAAGAGATGCAATCTTTCTTAAGTTGATCATCTTCAACCATATCCAGAGCACCCGAGAAGTAAGTTGTCGACTGAGCCACTCCTTGATTAGCCAACCGATCTGCCACCTGGTTTGCTGATCTTCTGACATGCTTGAAGGTTATGTTGTGGGGAATGAGGAGCTTTTCCTCCAGGGATTCCAGACGACTTAGCAACCTCCAACTTTTTGCAATTTTGACAGCTCTGGCGCCGGCTTGTATTCTTTTGGCTGCCTCTATTAGTATGAGCGAGTCCCCTTCAACTTCAAGGGGGGAGAGGTTATATTGTTCAGCCAAACATATTCCTTTCCATAGTCCTTCCAGCTCTGCGGCGTTATTGGTGTTTTTGCCTAATGTGCCAAAATACAGGAGTTTCACATCTCCTGAATGATTTCTTATGACCCCTCCGAAGCCTGCAGGGCCGGGGTTGCCTTTGGCAGCGCCATCGAAGTTTATCTTGTAGGAGTTTAAGGCAGGAGGGGACCAGGATGAAGGAGAGGCAGATATGAAGCAAGGGGAGGTTTTTGCTTTGACCAGGGGCTTGAGATCCAGATCCCATTCCTTCAGTATTCTGCATTCTTGTGGGATCTCGGGCATGTCAGTATCATTCCAGATTCGGATGGCCAAGGTTTCCTGTATATTTTGTTTGAGGATGAGCCAGAGATCATCCATGGATCGGTAAGTGTTGTTGAAAATTCGGTGGTTGCGCTCTTTCCACAGAGTCCAGTACAGGAAGCCGGGAATGATGTTCCACAGAGAGTTTAGAATCTGGCACTTGAATGGATTTTTGGCCCAGTTTCTTATGTTTTCCGTGACGTCCGCCTGTCTAGGGATTGCTCTCATATTACAATTTTCGACTTTCTTCCATATCTGTTTTGCTAGGGGGCAGTCTTCCATTAGATGACTGATAGTTTCATTATTAGTATTGCAGTTTGGGCATCTGGAGGGCCCAATGAATCCTCTTTTTATTAGGTTATCCCAAGTAAGGATGCGCCTTTTGCTTAATAGCAAGATGAAGGTGGAGATCTTGGGCCATAGTCCTTTGTGCCAGACTTTCTCCCAAATTTGATCTTTTTCCTCTTGGAGATTGGAATATCGCAGATGGTGAGCTTCTTTAGTGGTAAAGGTGCGCCTGGTTGTGTAACCCCAACGTATTTTGTCCTGCTGATTGGAGTGGCGGATTCTCCTTTCTTTGAGTTCTTGTTCTATTTCTGTGTATGTTTCTCCTTGCCAATCTATTTTCCATTGTTGCGCTGGTTTCCATGTCTGAAAATCGTGATTTGAGGAAGACTGCCAGAACTGGTGTACCTGGGTGATACCTATTTGCTTCATATGAGCCTGCCAAAGAGGTTTATGGAACAAATTTGCGAGTTTTGGGAGCTGTTGCCAAGAGTCCTCCCACAATCTGGCGGCAGTCCCTGAGTGTATTTCCCAAAAGCTGTGATCTTGAATGAAGCGGCTCTGCGTTTTTGCATTGTTCCAGATGAGTGAACCTTGCGCCGTGGGATTGATTCTGATGAGGTCACTCCAGCAGCTGCCCCTGGCATATTTTGCTTGCCATAATTGAGCCCATGGGGAGTTTGGCTTGGAGACCCAGTTCCACCATATTCTAGCTCCCATTGTGTTATTGCTTTGAAGCGGATCCCGAAGTCCTAACCCTCCCTCTGATTTGGTTTTGCACACCTCTGTCCATTTGACGAGAGCCCATTTCCTATTTAAGGCAGTGGAACCCCAGAGGAAGTTGCGTTGCAGAATGCGAATAGCCTTCAGTATCCCTTTTGGAGCTGCCAAGATGGAGAAGAGATAGAGCGGCATTGCTTGTAGTACGGATTTAATGAGGACAAGCCTACCAGCTAGATTTAGAGCCCTGAAAGTCCATGAGGAAAGCTTTGATTCAAGTTTGTCCAGAAGTGACCTCCAAGACACTTGTTTGATCGCAGAATCGGAGAGGGGGGCTCCTAGATATTTAGAAGGCAAATGGGAGATAGTGAATCCCAGAGTTCTGGCAATGTTCCTTTGCGTGGAGGGGGGAGTATTGAAGAAAAAGAGCTGGGATTTGGCGGCGTTAATAGAAATTCCGGAAGCTTCAGCAAAGATATTTAGAAGAGATTTGAATACGGAGGCTTCTTTAACAGAGGGATGCTCGAAGAGCAGAGTGTCATCAACAAATTGTTGATGGGTCTGGGGAGGGCGGCCGTGGAGGGATAATCCTTTGAGAGCTTGGGAGGATACTGCTGATTTGAGGAGCCTACTTAATCCTTCAGCCATTAAAACGAAGAGAAATGGCGAGAGAGGATCCCCTTGCCTAATGCCACGGGAGGATTTGAAGGGAGGTGAGGGAGATCCGTTCAGTAAGACAGAAAAACTTGGAGAAGTTATGAGGCTCATGATCCATCTGGTCCAGGTTGCATTAAAACCAAAAGCTAAGAGCATTTTATGAATATAATTCCAGCTAAGTTTGTCGAAGGCTTTGGAAAGGTCGAGCTTGAGAAGCATACCTGGTTTTTTGAGGAGCTTTAGAGAATGTATGACTTCATTTGAGAGAATTATTCCATCCATGATTTGCCTTCCCTCGACATACCCCGTTTGCTCTGGAGAGATTAGCATTGGTAGTAGCGGCTTGAGACGGTTTGCAATGACCTTTGAAATGAGTTTGTATATCACATTGCATAACGCTATTGGTCTGTATTTCTCAGGCTTGCTGGAGGCTGCTTCTTTGGGTACCAAGGCTATGAAAGTTGAGTTGAGGGCAGGGAGGACCCAATGCATGCTTCGGGATTCTTCCACTAGATTCCATACTTCAACTTTAATGAGCTCCCAAAATTCATGAAAGAAGTTGGCTGTAAATCCATCTGGCCCTGGTGCTTTGCCATCTTTGAGTTGGGCCATGGCTTCTTCTACTTCCTTCAGTGTAACAGGTTGGAGTAGCTGATTGTTGTGGTCCTCATTGATTATTTTGGGAATGTGCTGCGTGATGGCTCGGATTGCCTCATCCCGATTGACTTCAGGTTCCTTTAGAATGTCCTTGAAGTAGCCTGTAAATTCTTTTTCCATTTCTTCATGAACCTCTATTCTATCACCCTGTTGATTATTGACAAAGGTTATTTTGTTGTGCATGCGCCTTTGTATGGTAGTTTTGTGGAAGAACTTTGTGTTTTTCTCTCCTTCTTTCAGCCAGCTTATTCGGGATTTTTGTTTCCATAAAATTTCCTCTTGTTGTTGGCGCTCTTCTATCTGACTCCAAAGGCTCTGCTCTTGTTGAATTTGTTCTTCTGTGCGTCCTGCCAGAATGAATTTTTGTTGAAGTTCTTTCATTTGCTGCTCCAGCTTTTGTTTGCTCTCCTGTATGTTGCCAAAATGAGTGCGATTCCATCTTTTTAAAACTTGTTTCAGATGTTTTAACTTTTCTTGAAACTGATACATCTTGGCTCCCGCTGGTGGTGAATATGATGTCCAGGCTTGAGTGACAACATCCTTTAATTTGCTGTTTGTTAGCCAAAAGGCTTCAAATCGAAAGGGTCGATTGCAGCCATGACCTGGTCTTGACCAATGAAGCAGAATTGGCCAGTGATCCGAGCCGCTTTGAGGAATGATTGAGGTGCTGAAGTCTCCTCCGAGGTGGATCGCATTGTCAGAAATTAAAAATCGATCCAGCCTTGAGGCAATTTGGTGGGCTCCTTTGCGCTTGTTGGACCAAGTAAAAATACCATTGGAGGTAGGAATGTCCATGAGCTGATTGTTCTGTATGAATTGCTTGAAGCCATTGCTGTCGCTGTCGAGCCGGACTCTGCCCCCTTGTTTTTCCTCCATTGATTTTATGATATTGAAATCACCCCCTCCAATCCACAAGGGGAAGAGTCTATTTGCGTTAAGGAGGGAGATCGTATCCAGGAGGTCCAATTTTTGCTGAATCGACTGAGGGAAATATACATTGGTGAGGTGCCCATGAATGTTGGTGCCTATGAGATGGAAGGTGGCTTGAATAAGATGGAGAGTGGCATGGAAATTGTCCAACATAACAATCTGCGGGTTCCATAAAATGGCCAAACCGCCTGACGCCCCTGAAGCGTCGACTGATATTGACCTACTACCTGCCCATATTTTGTTGCCGAGCTTGTCTATCATTGTGCTACTGCTTTTTGTTTCTTGGAGAAAGACTACTGCTGGTTGTTCTTGCATAATCAAGTTTTTTATCATTCTGTGTTTAGAGGGACTGTTGAGTCCTCTTACATTCCAGGATATGAGCTTCATGGAGATTGCGTTGTGGGTTTGTAGAACTTTGTCAGCTTGGGAAATAGCCCCGAATCCATAAGTATTTCCCCAACTGTTATTGTTCTCTGAAGGTCTGTTTTTCTGCCTCTTTTCTTTGTTTCTTTAAGGATTTTTTTTCCATCCCAGTGACTCCCGCCTTGAATACCCAGACTTTTATGGTGATGTACTCGCGACAAAACTCCTTCAAGTTTGTCTATTTGCCAGGGGGGGATTGAGTCATACTCTTTTTGTTTGCATGCAGTCTCCAATTTGGAAATGTCAAGCTTAGAGATGTCAAACTCTTCCAGATTTACATCTACTCTGTCTTCCTCCATAATGATTGGGATGTTTTGTTCCATCTCCTCTGCATTATCATGAAGACTTAAGGCTAGTGCTGCATCAAGATCCATATCTGATGCTATTTGATTTTCATTCAATTTGAATTTCCCTTTGGAGGGGAATGGGGGTTCGAGATCTGAGACAGATTTGATGTGCGCCAATGAGGATGTATCTGCGGGTTTGGAGGAGGCTGGATCCGAGGATGATAAGGTGATGGAGCGGTTGGAGGGGGGCTCGATGGGAATCTGTTGATCAAGGTTTTCAGAGTGGGGTAGCTTTGGAGAATCCTGAGAGGCTAGGACAGAGAAACGGTTCTGGAGGTTCACCTTGGGTCCTAGATCTGGGATAGCTTGGTTTTTCTTGGCATGCCGGCGGCGGGTGGGGACTTTGGTATAACCATCTTGATCCTTAGATGCCTCATTTGAAGGAGCCAATGGCTGAACATTTAAGGGGCAGTCACGGAAGAGATGGCCGTGTTCATGACATTTTCTGCAGCGAAAGGGGATGTGCTCATAATCTAAAGACTGCTTCCATTCATAGTCATCGTGAAAGAGACTTACCGTGTCTGCAAGGGTCTTGGTTAGGTGCATCTTGACGCAGATCCTGGCATAGGAGGTGTATTTGCGAGATTTTGTTTCGGTTGCAACTTTGATAAAGGTCCCCAGCTTGTTGCCAATGTCAGCCAGTGTCTCTTCTTTCCAGTATTCCACAGGAAGTGAATACATTCTTATCCATACAGGGGCCCAGCTGAAGTCTTCTTTGTCCGGGTTGAATCTTGGCTTCCATTCCGTTAGATACAAACCGGAGGAGTTGAAGAAGTACGGGCCGCCTTCAAATACCCTCGTTTTGTCTTCGAGACAGTTGAAGATAGCTGTGAAGAAGCCCTTTGGGCCAAGCTGCAACGTCACTTGTCCTTTTGGCTTCCATTTTGAGGCTATCCAGCCTTGTAAGGCTTTCTCTGTGGGCCAAAATCCCAGAAACTTTCCAATGAGGGCGTAGTCCTGCATGTATTGTATTTCGCTGTTGATACGGTGGCTTGGCAGATCCACCTTGATCGATTCTGCCGCTTTTGGTATGCAGGTCCGTGATGTCGCTTTTGTCTTAGATGGTTCCGCATTGGTATGCTTATCATTGTTTTCTGTATCCTCTTCATTCTGAGCTGAATGCAGCTTTTCTTTCTGCGTCCTTTGCTGGGTTTCTTCTGTTTCCGGATCTGTGTCTGCGGAGGGCAGGGTCACAGGCTTTTGCTTGTTGTCAGATATGTGCATGTCCTGTGGAGGGGAGGCAGAGCTCTCCCCTCCTGCATCTGGTACCATGTGCGGCCGTCAATGGAGAAACCTGCAGTAGCTATGGCAGGTCCGTGTATTGGCGGCTAGGTTTTTGTTTTTCTCTATCGAATCGCCTCAGAGCGCATATTTTTTCCTTAACGAATTTTCAATGCTACATTATGTTAACTATAGCCGGGAAAAAACTATGTTAGCATGCAAACTTGAATTTTATTGCACAAACAACATTGTTGAATATGAGGCATTAGTTCCTAGATTTATTATTATTTGAATTGGAAATCTTCAATTAAATAATAAAATTTAATTACGTCTCTCCCAATCTAAATTGCTTATTAGCATAATTCACTACCCTCATAGGTCTTGCATTTTTTAACAACATTGTAACATGTAGATTAATTTCCTTTTCGGTGAACAATCTCCACCTTTTAGGAAAATATGGTGCAATGGCTCCAACCCCTACAAATCATTAGGAAAAACTAAGAATAGCACAAAAGATGAAAGCTTGTGCAAACTAGCTTATTTTTCAAACAACTAATCCAACATTAGTACCTAAATTTTTTCATGAAGATATCATATTGAGAATCTTTGAAAAATGGTAAGAAATCTTCTATGAGGGTGATGTGGAAAGAGTGATAAGGTTTCATTGTTTTGAATTTTTTTTGTTAAATCAAAAAAAGTTAAAAACCAATATTAATGGAGATATTGGTATTTTTTAATAAATTTTGTGAAGTGACTAAATGTAGCTTTAACGATTTACCTTAATATGTTTTTACAATATAATTTCCTAAGTCTATTTAATATCTTCATTATCATAAAAACCAACCTATATCCATCTTAACTCCACATCTACCAGTCTTAGGGGGATGAAATCTATTTATCCCCGTGAGCACTTGGTAGACTCGTAATTAAAATGGATCTAATATGATAGAATTTCCCCTTTAAATATTCTATGCTCACATGAATACCATGGTATTACCATGGGTCAATACCATGGGTTATCATAAACGTGGAGCTTAAAACTTACTATTAGTAATTTATAAAAATTAATAAAATTAATAATTGATTTTTATTTTATTTTTAATTTTAACCAAGTTGAAATGTTTAACATACATTAAATTACAACATCCTTTTTTACTCTTGATCCACCAAGCCCCGAGAGGGATCAAATATTTTTTCACTCTATGCTAGTTTGCATATCACGATATTTGATCCCTCTCGGGGCTTAGTAGATCCAGAGTAAAGATGGATCTATGCTGGTTTAATTCCCCGATTTAAATAGGCTAAATTCCACACAAATGCCATGGGTCAATACCACGTGCCATTTTTATTTTTATTAATACTAATATTAGGGTTAATAATGTTTTTTTGCATGGTATTAATAATAATCTAGCCCATGGTATTTGGCCCATAGTATTTTGCCCATAGGTTTCACCTAAATATAACACATTTTTTTAGTGTTCGTAAATATGAGGTGACTTATGGAGTAAATACAAAAAAAATGTTTATTTGTTTACCATACCTCTTGTTTATTTATATTTTTATTAATTTACCATATCTCTTTTACAAATATGGTATTTGGCCCATACGATTCACTTAAATAAAACCTCTTTTTTGAGCCTTCATAAATAGAAATAGGGTTATGGACTAAATATAAAAAGAGGTTTTATTTATTTCCCATACCTCCACTTTATTTATATTTTTATTTGTTTACACCCTTGCATGTATATAAGGTGACCTATGGAGTAAATATAAAAAATGTTTTATTTATTTACCATAACTCTCGTTTATTTATATTTTTATTAATTTACCATACCTCTTTTATAAATATGGTATTTGGCCCATAGGATTCACTTAAATAAAACCTATTCTTGAAAATTAGGGAAAATGGAAGGTTGTAACTCCTAATTTCAAGGGCTAAATTTATTTTTTTTACCCTCTCCCTTAAAATAAGGTGGGCTATTTGAAGCGATTTGTAAAAATGTACTGTGATACAAAATCTTCAGCCACTAAAAATTTAAAACTCCTTAATTTTGCCAAAGGGCGAACATTCACCCCTAAAATTTTCCATGCATGGGTCTGTAGGTTGGTTGATGTACTGCTACCGATTCATCATTTGAGTTGAGACATCATCCTGTCACCATGGGGGAACATACTGGTTTAGAATCTTCCATGCCATACTTTTTAAAGATTTTCTTGAGATAGTTGGTTTGTGATAGAAAAATACCATCTTTCTTTTGTTGAACTTGAGCTGAGACCTCATCTTGTTACCATGGGGGTACATACTGGTTAGAATCTTCCATGTCGTATTTTTTAAAGATCTGCTTGAGATAGTTGGTTTGTGATAGAAAAATACCATCTTTCTTTTGTTGAACTTGTAGACCAAGAAAATATGTGAGTTCACTAAGTAGGACATTTCAAATTCTTGTTGCATTACCAAAGCAAATTTTTTACTCATGGCTTCTTCATTGCTACCAAAAATGATATCATTAACATACACTACAAGTATTAGCAATTTATCATTATCAATCGTTGTATATAGATTGCTATCAGCTGATCCTTTTGAAAAGCCTTGTTGATGGAGGTATTTGTCAAGATGGTAATACCAAGCCCTTGGAGCTTGCTTTAGACCATAGCGAGCCTTTCTAAGTCAGCATACAAGTTTTGGATCATTTCCAAGGATGAATCTGTCTGGTTGCTCAATATATACTTCTTCTTCTAAGTCTCCATTAAGAAAGGTAGATTTTACATCCATTTGGTATACTTTGAATTTATGAAAGCTAGAAAGAGCAAGCAACATTCTTATGGCTTCAAGTTTAGTAACAGGTGGAAAAGTTTCTTCAAAATCTATACCTTCTTATTGAGCATATCCCTTACAAACAAGTTTGGCATTGTTTCTGATAACTTCACCATTTTCATTCAGCTTGTTTTTAAATATCCATTTGGTACTTATGATATGCATATCATGTGGTCTAGGAATGAATTCCCAAGTATTATTCTTTTCAATTTTCTCAATTTCTTCATTCATGGCCTTGACCCAACATTCATATTTGCATGCTTCACTTACATTTTGAGGTTTTATGGAGGAAAGCAATGCTAGATAGCTTGAAGCTGTGGTAATAGTTCTTCTTGTCTGCACATCTGCCTCTTTTTGTCCCAAAATTTGAGTCTCTAGATGATTTTTTTGAACATACCTGGATGGAGTCTTTTCTTCTACCATTATCTTTTCTTCTCGTGCTTCAATGGCTTCTTCTTTAGAATTTGTTGGATTTGATGTGGAAGGATAATCCTCATTTTCTTGACACTCTTCGGTTTTTCCCTACTTTGGATTTTTGCCTGCTTCATAAACCACAACATCAATACTTTCAATAATTTTCCCAAGTATTTTATTATAACACTTATATCCTTTACTTTGGGAAGAGTAACCAAGGAGAATGCCTCCATCTGCTTTGGGTTAAAACTTGCCAAGTTTTTCGTCAGTCCTTTAGATGTAACATTTGCTTCCAAAAACTTTGAAGTATTTTATAGTAGGAGTCTTAGCATACCAAACTTCATGTGGAGTTTGAGTGCTGTTTACCCGAACATTTGCTTTGTTGAGGATAGTGACGGCAGCAAATGCAGCTTCACCGTAGAAGGTTGCAAGAGTTCCAGACTCATCTAGCATGGTATGAGCCATTTGTTGAACAGCGCTGATCATCCTTTCTACCACTCCATTTTGTTGAGGACTCCTTGTGATGGAGAATTCTATTTTTATTCCATGTTCTTCACAAATGTTGAAGAATTCATTTGACGTAAATTCCCCTCCTCAATCAGATCTGAGGCATTTGATTTTGTGATCTGATTCATTTTCAACCAAAGCTTTAAAGGCTTTGAAATTTTCAAATGCTTCATCTTTATGCTTTAGAAGTCCTATCAAGCACATTCTGGAAAAATCGTCAATGAACAATATAAATTATTCTTCTCCATGAGGTGAATTTTTCCTTGATGGACAACATAAATCATTATGAAAAAGTTCAAGAGACTTACTAGCTTATCCTTCCTTCTCAGGGAAATGTGCTCTGGTTTGCTTACCAAATTGACATGATTTGCATATTGTATTTTCTGGAATGCTGATATCAGGAAGATCATGAATAGCATGGAATTTGCATGCTTTCCTTATTTGTGGGAAGCTTAGATGCCCTAATATTTTGTGCCATAGCTAGTTTTCATCATTTTTGCTTAGATAGCATTGTTGTTGTTCTCCCTTGAGTATGTATAAGTTGTTTGGAGTTCTTATGCCTTTGACCACAGTTTCTCTTGTATCAAGATCACGAACAACACATCCATTTGATCAAAATACTATTTCATTTCCTTGATCACACATTTGACTAACACTCAATAGGTTATGCTTTAGACCATCAACATACATAACATTCCCATCTTTGAACTTTTCTTTTAAGAGAACAGAACCTTTACCATTTATGACAGTAGGAGTGTCATTTCCAAATGAGACATTCTTTTCTTTTTCTAAGGCATTGTATGACTGAAGTTTTTCTTAGTCACCTGTCATGTGTTTCAAGCATCCACTGTCGATGTACCACCGATTTTCTTGTCCTTCTACATACAAGGCTATACCACATATTTTTGTTTGTGTTTATTTCTTCCTTCATAGTTTGGGACTCAATGAGGTTTACGCCTTCTGATATGTTACCCGAAATTTACTCCTGCATTCAGAATCTTCATGACCGAAGTTGTTACAGATAGAGCATTCTATTTCATTTTGAAGAAGTGAAAAGTTATTGTAGGTACTTTTCATGCTCCCTATCACATTCCTTTGATTTCGTGCTTCTCTAGTCATGATGGTCTTGTAGGCAACACATTTAGAAACCTTGTGTCCAAAGTTATGACATGAAAAGCATTGGCCAATAAAGAAGTTCCTGCGATTATAAAATCTACTGACCTAGTGATTGTAGTTTCCATTGACATTCATTCTTGAAGAAAATTGAGAATGATTTACCTGAGGTTGGTTGTAACTTCTATTCATACTTGAAGTAGATTGAACCTAATTTACTTGGTGATCTACTTTATGCCTTTGCTAACGATTGTCAAATTGTTCCCTTCTCTTTGCTACATCAAGATAGATTTTAGTGGAGGTAGATGACTTTTGTTCTTGAGATGATTCTTCAGTGTATCCAAGACCTATCTTTATCAGAGGAGAGCACTACACTTTGATAATTTCATCTAAAGTTTTTGATCCTTTAGGAAATCTGAGATTGAGAGCTTTTGTTTTCTTAATATCTTTTCTTAGACCCATAATTTCACATTCTAGTTTTTCATTGTGTTTTTCTCTTTCAGCAAGCTAGGATGTCAGAGTATCTATAATCATATTCTTTTCTTCTAAAAAGACATTGATTTTAGAGATTTATTCATGAAGGTCATATTCATCTAAAGAATCCAAGAAATCATCATCTTCAAAAGCCATTAGAAGTCTATAGTCTTAATATTTTCATCTTCATCACTATTTGATAAACCATCACTATCTTCATAAGTATAGTAGCTCTTCTTACTTACACTTTGTTTTCTATTCCATTTTGTTGATTCCTTACCTTTATCAAGCTTATCTTTATGAGGAAATTTGGCAGCATAATGACAGACTCTTCCATAAGCAAAACATTTGAAAGGTAGTTTACCTCTGAATCTCCGAGAACCCTATTAAAGGTTCTTGACAAAGTTTGCTTCTTCTTCTTCTTCTGAAATATGTCCTGATTCATGGAATTGTTCTCTTCCTGAAGCTTTGAATGCGGCTTTTCTCATATCTGATGGACCTCGTTTTCTCATTTCGAAGGCAGTTAAGATTCCGTGCAGTTGTGTCATAGTAATAGTCTGAAGATCCTGCTTTTCTTCTATGGCAGATACTTTTGATTCAAACTTAATAGACAAGGATCTTAAAACCTTTTCAAATAAAGTAACTTCTTTTAACTCTTCACCCAAGTTCTTCATGCAATTAAAAATCTCATCTATGCTTAAGAAGTAACTAGCAATACTTTCATCATTATGGATTTTGAGAGTTTCATATTGAATTCTGAGAGATTATAGTTTTGCACGTTTTACTTGATTGTCTCCTTCATAGCTTAGAACGATCTTGTCCCATATTTCTTTGGTGGTTTTGAGCTGCATAACTTTGACAAATTCTAATTGTGATAGACTCCCTAATAATGTATTGATAGCCTTGGCATTGGTTTCGTATTGCTTCTTACCTGCCATATCTTTAGGAATTGTTGATGGAAATCTATATCCCCATTCCATGATTTCCTAGACATTTGTTCCAAGAGATTGAAGATAGGTCGTAGTCCTTACCTTCCAATAAATGAAGTTTCTCCCATCAAATATTGATGGTCTAATGGATCCCTCTCTTTCGTAGTTACTCAAGATGATAGATCTTGCTTCAAGCAATCAAGCTTCTTCTGAAGTACCTGCTTTGAAAATAATTGTTGGAAATAATACTGAGAGGGGGGGTGAATCAGTATTAGCAAGTCAATAATATTTCATTTCCATACTCAAATTCATATACGCTACTTCGGTTAATGGAAATTACATGTATACGCAACTTTTATTAACGCAACCAGCATATATCCTGCAAAATTATGATTGAATTAATTTTTCATATGTTGACTTTTAATCAGTGCATCAGAACCATATAAATAGTAACCAGGTGTAGTAAAATAGAACAGATAATCACACACACATGAACGTAAGATAGAAGGTGGAAACCCAATATGGGTGAAAACCACCTACTGCAATCGTCTCTATCTTCTTTTAATAAGAAACTTATTTTTACCATTTTTTGTACTAGTGCAGGCTTATACCAGTACACAGGCTTCTACCTGCAGAAGGCTACAACCTTCTCTCCTTCTCCATCTTCTCCTATAAGGGAGCTACAACCCCCTAGCTCTTGTACTAGCTGATGTGTTTACTAGTACGTAGGTGCAAGCCTACAAAAGGCTACAAACTTCTGTTTTCTTTCAGGGACCATGATTCATAAATTTTCAAACTAGATCCATCAATAACATCAATCAACCATCATTTATATTTGCATCAACCAATCTCCTTTGCACCAATCGAAACTGAATCAATTAATTACTTCTCAGAATGTTGTAACTGGAATACAGTGACAGTAACAAGAACCCAGAACACTGCAATAGCAGACAAAAGTATCTAAATCATATTTAATTAGGTATACACTACTTCAATGAGTGGAACTCGGGTAGATACGGCGTTATCTCAAAGGCAAACCTATGTGTACGATGTTTAGATATGTAGAACTAGCGTGTATAAATGCCTTTGCTAAAGTGAACCTGCGTATAGATCTGTATATGATGATTTAAACTTTACAACAATTCCAGACATTAGTTATACCCAAATCATCATATTTACAAATTACAACATGCACTAGTTATTCAGATAAAAGATCAAAACCACACAAAGATACTTCTCTTCAAGCATTAACATCTTGACCCATCAACAAAACTTATCCATCATCAAGCGCTTAGTTTCATCCTTGATTCAGATCCAGCTATGCACCATAACCCAATAACCTGTATTCTAGATCTTGCTCTTCATTAGATATCCAATTCCTGAGTACACTTGCCTAATGATCTTCTCCTCCTTTTATAGTCTTAGGCCTTACTCAACACCATGGTCCAAAACAATTTAGAATCAATACCTTGGACCAAATACCTAGGGTCAACACTTCGGACAAGATACCATGGACCAATACCATGGATCAAAATACCTTGGACCAAATACCATAGAGCAAAAGTAAGTTTTCCAACATGTATGCACCTTTCCTTCCGTGAAAGTGTGTGTGTACACTATACGTGCCTTTTGGTTTGCGAACATTCATGTACACTGGTCAATTGGGAACCTCCGTATACCTCTCTTTCTTCATTTTGTGAGCTTGAACTATGATCTGTCATCTGTGTGAGATGCCATCAAGGACAACACCTGTGTCATTGTGACAAATATATATCATAATTCCTACAATCTCCCCCTTTAGACTTGGTGGCAACCTTAAGTCACTCTCCCCCTTTGTCATCAAGGGCAAAGGATTATGGTCCCCCTCAGTACATGCTGAATTCTCCGATATGTTGAAGTGTT
This sequence comes from Pinus tabuliformis, assembly GCA_031772625.1. Taxonomy (NCBI): domain Eukaryota; kingdom Viridiplantae; phylum Streptophyta; class Pinopsida; order Pinales; family Pinaceae; genus Pinus; species Pinus tabuliformis. The sequence goes on along the minus strand of CM062820.1, from coordinate 1,385,568,645 downwards.
GTCCATGCTCCTCCCCTGAAAATAAGCAAGGTATACAGAAACATGAATCTATACATACATTAGAAATTACCTTCCTATCACTAATGACTCATATATACATCCATCTCCCAACCAAGTGGGGATATACTAAGTTTGACTCATCCAACCAACCAAGTTGGTATATACCAATTGTTTATACATGTTAGAATAAGAATATTATATCATCCATCCCATGCATAGTGGGGAAACAAAATAGGTCATTTCATGACCTTGACATTAAAAGATATCTGAAATAAGACTATGATAGTTATTAGCAACATCTGTCAATCACCATCCAGATGAGCAACCATGATCTCCCCCTGAACATGTTCCACCTCCATCAAAAGCAATTGTGAATTTGTACCAAGAACTTCTAATATAATGCGAACAATGCATTATTAGAAGTATATGCTCGCCTTGTGCCAAATGATCACTGTCAGACCCATATTAGACTCCTTTCATCCTGAGTGAAGCCCACTATTTTTCTTCAAACCAACATATACGCGACTGTATCCACAGCAACCGACATATGTATGTGGATATTCTTCATGAAACTCGCATACAACTACTTTTCTCTAAAATAGATAAGAACAATGTAAAATTTGAAACGGGAACTGATACTGTTACCCGTTTCGTAGAGATAGCAAAAAAATGACCTGATTTTGGAAAGGGGTGATGCAGAACACACATGTTTTTTTTAGAGCATAGTTTTTGGAACTTTAATTTTTTTCAGGTGCATTACATTTTAGAATGGTAGTGATTTTCATGCTGATTTAAAAAAGTGAGTATTATGCATCACACCCTTTATTTAAAAGACCTATTTTTTGACTTTAAATTTTTTAATGTTTGAAATGTAAATAATTATTTTCTAAATTTGATAGTTTTTGAAGTGGTCATTTTCTTCATATTTTCTTGTTTTCTATTTTTATTTTAATTTTTTTTGTAGTGGGGTTTTTATTGTTTTGCATTTTTAAATTAGAAAGTCGATAGTTTGAATTTTAGATAATCTACATATTTATACATCCTCAATTAATTTTTCAATCCACATGAAATAATTGTTTCTAAAAAACAATATTTTTTAACAATGGACATAAAAATAACCATTTTTAACATAAAAATAACAAAAAAACTACATGTTTTAATAATGTTTTGCTAGAACTAACATGTCAAAATCACAATTTTTATACAAAAATTATAACTAAAAATGGTCAAATAATAGTTTTTTTAATGAATTTCATGTCAAAAAATAACAATAATCACTTTTTTTTTCAAAAAATAATAATTAACTTAAAAATCAATGCGAAAATCATAAATTACAAATATTGAACACATAACAACTTTAATTGATTGATTATTCTTTTCATAAAATGTCAGAGTCAAAACATTGCAAAACTTGATTTCCAAGAATAACTTAAATTTAATCAACAATGTCACGTAATCCAAACTCTTCGTCCTCTAGAGTTTCATCATTGTCTTCTTCCACAATATTTTCTGCTTCATTTTGCGCATTTTCCTCTTCTAATGGGTCTTTGATGTCTGTGAATCTCCCAATGTATGTCTTTCCAAACATACCATGTAATGGTGGTTGGGGTTCCTTTGCCTTTTTCGCCACACGTGATTCACTAAAGTCCCCTTTCTTCAACCCAATTTCTTGCATTGCATCTGGAAGAAATTGAAAGCATTAATTCTTTGCTGAATGAAATTGCATTGTAATGGATCTTTCTCAATTGTAATGCAATTTCTTCCTTTTTGAAGGCAACATGCTAATGTTGTACCTAATTATCAAGCACGAAAAAAATAATGAAGTAAATTATTACAGCGACATATTAATTAAAAAAAGAACATATTGAAATTCAATTCCATATAGCAAAACCTACCTGAGCCAAAAGATAAATCCAGAACCCAATCTCCTTCATTTGAACATATGTCTATAAGATAGTTAATCAATAATTGTGGTTTTTGATAAATGTTAACTATCTCTCCTTTCGTTTCTTTGTCTTCATATGTTAGTTTTCTCACAACAGCATCATAAGTCAGTATTTGGCTATGACTCTTTCTATCCACCCGATTAAAAATCATAGACATATGGCTATCATCTTTTGCCCAACTATCAATATGAATGAACTCACAGTCATTGATAAATTGTTGATCTTCATTGTTAAGAAGATTTGACTTTTGCCTGTAACATGAAATAGTAAAAGTTCAGTTAACTTGTACATAAATGAATTTTTCAACATTAATCAAATATACCTATTAAACGTCTTACCATGTAAGCTGCATCCTTGAATTTGTTTTCCCCTTGAAGCTTGACAATATCATTTCCAATTGTGTGTCTGAATGAAATGTCACAAATCTCCATAATGGTGATGACGTCACTTCTACAAATCCCGCAACCACTTTATTAAAAGCTTGATAAGTATAAGGGTCACTATCATAGTAAATGTTTGGAATATTGAAACCATGGGGAATATCTGCAATAACTAGGGCATAATCCCTTTTTGGTATGAGTTTAGCAATGTCTTCACAGTCGCCTCGTATTACTTGATATTGAATAGTGTCTAGCCCATTCCAAATGAAATGATTAAGAGTTGGATCAAGTTCAACATTCTTAATACGTTGCTTCCTCAGTCTTTCAATCTTTATTTTTTCAATAAAAGTCTTGAAACTGTCTGGTGCTCCATTATCTTCCTTCCTCATCTTTTATCAAATAAACAAATATATGTGTAAGTTTTAAATTAAAAATAGTACACAGATGAATAAAACTGAATGTATAAATCAAGATACCTTTTTAAATGCCAGATAAAAAGCTTTTAATGTTGATGTAGAACTTGAATCTGGATAGTTGCATACAACATCATCCCAACTATCTTCATTCAACAATCTAACCATTTGTTCCTGAATTTTCATGTAAACTTTGTGACTGCATAGATAAAGTAACAAAAAGTTAATATAATGATATGTATAACAAATACTACCAAGAACAACATGTTTTATTTAAAAGATAACTATAATCCTAGAAATAAATAAAAATAATTCAGCAAACTTACTTTTTAAATTCTTCAAACATTTCTTCCAATGATAATTCCCCTGACCTCACACAAGATAATATTGTTTTGACAATTTTTTCATCTTTCACTCCTTGAATCACCCTCCAAGGTGTGATGGTCATATCGTCTGGAAGTTTCTTCAGTTCAGGAGCTGATTTACTGTTGCTATATATCAATGGCTTATAATTTTTGACCCTCTGGTTTTTAATGCCAATGTCTTCCCACATGCTAAAAATATCATCAATCAACTTCCAAACATCTCCAGTTCTGAATGCCAATTGGAAAATGTTATCAACACCTCTGAATAAATCACTATGTCTGTTGTCTTTTCAACCTTTTGAATTGGTTTTCTCTTCAATTTGATAGCCTATTTCCATACAACATTCCTTTCGGAAATCTGCAGTAACATGTATCCTATCCCCACCACATTTTTCTTGAAATTCACTATGAATAAATCTAACCCTTTGGATGAAAGTCATAGACATCCTATATTCATTATCTGAATTATGGTCCCATGCTACTAACTTTGCTTCTGTTTCATTTAAACCAGCATAAATGATACATTTCATTGTTTCAAAACGTGGGTTATTAGGATATTCCTCCATCAATTGTCTTTGAGCATCTACAGAATGGTTCCCCCCAAGCACATAATAATTGTATTCAAAACATTTTGACTTATCAAATTCTTCTTTGTTGGGAACTTCAAGTGGATCAACAAGAAGCACATAACTAACCACATGAGCATATGGATTGTACCTCATCAATGTCTTCAAGTTGTGAACATGCACATGATGTGGCTTTCTGAATTGATATTGGCATTGTCCTTCACTTGCCTTATAGGTTTGTCTGAAATTTAGTTGAAATGTACGACCACCATCAATTAAGTTTCTTTTGTCAAGTCCTGTCGAATGGCATTTTGTTTTGTTTTGATAATGCCATCATCTAAATTAGCTCCTCGTGTAATGATTTCTCTGCTTTCTTTTGAAGTTTCACTAGGTTCTTGTCTGCTGGTAATGACTACTTCAAGATCTTCAACTCTACTTTTCTTTGTCATAAAATTCTCAACAGATTTATTCTTGGGCATTGTTACTTTTGGTCTTTTAAGACTTTTCTCAGTTCCAATGTCATCTTCAGTAATGGCAACATATGCTTCACTGTCAATTTCAACTTCATCGTCCTCAAAAGTAACTTGTTTACCCTTGCTAGATTTATCCACCAGAGACCTTTTTTTTTCTGATTCTTTGGATGTAGTTTTGTAGCATCATCAATTACTACATTTTCCATGTTTTCCATATCTTCTTCTGACACTGAGTAAAAATGGCTGACAACTTTCATGATATCATGCTCTATGAAATGAATGCCTCCCAACCTAATTGAACAACTTTCAACAAAATTCTGCCAAACAAAATATCATATGTCAATAGAAACAAAATTTAAAAAATATAGCGAGACACTTTCAAGAACGAAAAATAAAAATACAAATAACAATACTTACGATGCTTTGTGTCATCTCATTTACGATTTGTTTACACAACTTTGTAGATACCTCTCTCGTGTCATATAATGAATATGATAGTCGGTATTTAATCCTTTCATGTGACTTGGGAGCTTTTGTAAGTACGTAAACAACTTCCGTGTTCGGTACCGAACACATATCTATGACTCTTCCCATCACCTCCAAATTTTCATTATTATGGGGTATATCAATATATAGATATATATTCACATTTGTGCTCTCTCTTTCTTTCACATACCAGGCCCTTGATGAAAATTTCAGCTCTTTTGAAGTTTTCCAGTCTGAAATCATCTTCTTATCACTTAAGGCACTTGAATGATTTGTAGTCATGAGCTCAGGTGGAGTTCGTTCACCAATGTTTTTCGAAGATGCACCTTTAAGAGTCTTTGGTCCAGAAAGATTCACAAAAATATTCCTTGATGCCATTTTCCTAAAAAATAAAAACACATAAATTAGTAAATAAAAAAAAGCATATCAACTTAAATTAACAACGAAAATATACCATAAATTTGTTATTTGTATAATCAAAATGGCCCAGCCACCTCTAACGGGTGGGCGGGCGGGTCGATGGGCGGGTGGGAGCTCAGGTCAGGGACGACGAAGCTAAGTGGACTATTGGGCAAGTGAGGGCGAGCCCCTACCCCCCTACCCATGCGGCCCCCACAACCCCCTACCCAACCGACCTGTCCCCCTACCCATGCCACCCCCCTCTACCCCCATGTCCCATGCCACCCTCCCTCAACCCATGCACCCTCCCACCCCCTCACTGATCAGCCTCGCCCCAACCCATTACCGACCTCTCGCCCTCATCCATGCCCCAACCCATTACCGACCTCTCGCCCTCATCCATGCCCTCTTCACTTTCCTACCCAACCCATGCGCCCCCCCTCCCCAACTCCCCTCTCTTCCCTCCCCCATCCCCTAACTCCCACGCCCCCTGCCCAACCCAATCCCCGTTACCCCCCTCCCCCAGCCCACGCCCCCCTAACACCCCTCCCCCTCCCCTACACCCCCACCAGCCCACACCCCCCCAACTCCCCTACCCCCCCAGCCCACGCCCCTCCCCCCTAACACCCCTACCAAGCCTCCCCCCCCCAAACTCTCCTACCCCCCCGCCCCCGGCCCCCCCACCTAACTCCCCTACACACCCCCCTAACTCCCCTACCCCAGCGCCCCCCCCCTAACACCCCTACCCAGCCTCCCCCCCACGCCCCCCCCCTAACTCCCCCCACCCCCGCCCGCCCCACCCACCTAACTCCCCTACATACCCCCCCCTAACTCCCCTACCCCGGCACCACCCCCCCCCCCCTAACACCCCTACCCCGGCGGCCCCCCCTAACTCGCCCACCCCCCCTCCTAACTCCGCCCCCGGCCCCCCCACCTAACTCCCCTACACACCCCCCTAACTCCCCTACCCCGGCGCCCCCCCCCTAACACCCCTACCCAACCCCCCCCCACGCCCCCCCCCTAACTCCCCCCACCCCCGCCCGCCCCCCCCACCTAACTCCCCTACATACCCACCCCTAACTCCCCTACCCCGGCGCCCCCCCCCCCCTAACACCCCTACCCCGGCGGCCCCCCCTAACTCGCCCACCCCCCCTCCTAACTCCGCCCACGGCCCCCCAACCTAACTACCCTACACACCCCCCCCTAACTCCCCTACCCCGGCGCCCCCCCCCCCAAACTCCACTACCCAGCCTCCCCCCCACGGCCCCCCCTAACTCCCCTACCCCCCGGCCCCCTTAAATAACCCCCGCCTTAACTCCCCCCGTCGGCCCACGGCACCCCCACCCCTAACTCCCCTACCCCCCACCCCACCCCACCCCCTCCCCCCATCCCCCCCGCCGCCCCATCCCCCCTGCCGACGGCCCCCCCAACCGGCCCGCCCAAGGCTCCCCTCCCCATCTCCCCACCGCTCCTCTCCCCATCTCCCACCGCCTCCCCATCTCCCCCGCCGCTCCCCAACTCCCACCACCCATACGGCCCTCCGCCCTGCCCGAACAACAAGCGGTCAATTCCCGGAATATTCGGCCGCACCACCCGTGCGGCCCTCCGCCCCGCCCGACCGACGGGCGGTCGATTCGGGGAATTGACCGCCCACCGTTCGGGCGGGGCGGAGGGCCGCGTCGGCGGTGGGAGATGGGGAGGGATAGGGAGGGGGCGGTGGGGAGGAGGCGAGGGGGTCGTGGATTGGGGTGTCAGGGGGGTTGGGGGGGGGCGGCCGGCCATGGGCCGGGGATGGGGGTTAGGGGAGGGGACGAGGGGGCAGTGGGAGATGGGGAGCGGCGGGGAGGGGCCGGGGGGTGGGGAGGGGGGGCTGTGGGCCGGTGGCGTGGGGGGGGCGTCGGCTCGGGGGGGGGGGGGGGGGGGGTGTTGTAGGGGGGATGGTTGGGCCATGTGCCCGGGGGGGTGGGGGGTGTTGTAGGTGGGATGGGCGGGCCATGTGCCCGGGGGGGGGCGGCCCCGGGGGGGTTGGGGGGGGGGGCGGGGGACCCACGGGGGGGTGGGGGTCGGTGCCGTGGGCCCGACGGGGTGTAGGGGTGTTAGGGGGTATGTGGGGGCCATGGGCCAGAGGGGGGAGGGGTAGGGGGGTTAGGGGGGATGGGGGGGCTATGGGCTGGGGGGAGCGGTAGGGGGGTTAGTGGGGATGGGCGGGTAGGGAGGATGGACCCATGGGGTGGGGGGGGGGTAGGGGTGTTAGGGGGGCGTGGGCCGAGGATTGGGTTGGGCGGGGGGCGTGGGAGTTAGGGGGTGGGGGAGGTGAGGGAGGGGAGTTGAGGAGGGGGGGCGCATCGGTTGGGTAGGAAGGTGAAGAGGGCATGGGTGAGGGGGAGAGGTCGGTAATGGGTTGGGGTGAGGCTGAGAGGTGATGGGGGAGGGTGCATGGGTTGAGGGAGGGTGGCGTGGGATGTGGGGGGCATGATGACGACCTACCCAAGGTTAATGGGCGATTGAGTTTGATCGGGCCCACCATGCTCAAAAAACATTATTAATTTAAAAAAAAATCTTCTTTATTAAATTAATTTTTTAATATGAAAATTTTGAAGGAAAAAAATGGAACTTACCTTTCAATTGCAAGAATTCTTTGTTCAGTATGTTGTTGATAACAATACAACTGCTCCACAAATTCACGAGTCTTTCAACGAACCTTAGAAAACCTGGATGTGACGTGAGTAATAGTGATAATGAAATTTAATATATAATTGAAATTACGAAGATGTTTTTCCATACGATTAATGTGGGATAATTTGTTTTAAAATATTATAGAGCGAATATTGTAGAATTGTTTTTCAACGGATTGAATGTGGGATTAATTTGTTTTAGAATATATTATAAAAATTTAAAAAAAAATTCAGTTGTTAGTAAATATTATATACTTTAACTATTACAATAATTAATGTACAAGTTGTAGTTTACAATTTTAATTTTAGTGATTTATTTCATAAAAAAAATTAGTTTGCATTTTTCAACAAATTGTAGAATAAATTAATGAAGGTAAATAAATCTAACAAACTTTTGGAGGGAAATTATTTCGCGAAAATTTTTGGAGGGAAATATTTTCGCGAAACTTTTTGGAGGGAATAATTTTGGAGGGAATATTTCATTCTTTAAGCTATATAATATCCTTAGGAGACTCCATTTGTATCATTCAACATCTCCTATTTGAAAGGGATGGATTGTTCTAATAGTGAAGTTTCGATTAATACACCGTCAACATCTTCATCGCGTAACAATTATATTCATATTGATGAATATAGCGGGAATTCTTCCACTATGAATAGAAAGTCAATTCTTCCACTTAGTCCCCATTCTAAAGACTATGAGAGCAACACTGATGAAAGAGGGGATGGAGAATTTCAAATTAATAAAGAGTCACAGATTCCACTTAGTCCTAATTCTAAGGACTATGAAAGCAACGGTGATGAAGAGCCTGATGGTGAAGTTCAAATGAATGGAGTGTCACGATGTCCACTTAGTCCTAATTCTGAGGACTATGAGAGTATCAATTTTGAAGAGCATGATGGTGAAGTTCAAAAGAATGGAGTGTCACGGTGTCCACTTAGTCCTAATTCTGAGGACTATGAGAGCAGCAGTTTTGAAGTGCATGATGGTGAAGTTCAAAAGAATGGAGTGTCACGGTGTCCACTTAGTCCTAATTCTGAGGACTATGAGAGCAACAGTTTTGAAGTGCATGATGGCGAATTTCAAAAGAATGGAGTGTCACGGTGTCCACTTAGTCCTAATTCTGAGGACTATGAGAGCAGCAGTGGTGAAGAGCGTGGTGATGAATCTCGAAAAAATGGAGTGTCAAAGTGTCCACTTAGTCCTAATTCTAAGGACTATGAGAGCAGCAATGATGAAGAGTGTGGTGATGAATTTCAAAAGAATGGAGTGTCAAAGTGTCCACTTAGTCCTAATTCTAAGGACTATGAGAGCAGCAGTGATGAAGAGTGTGGTGATGAATTTCAAAAGAATGGAGTGTCAAAGTGTCCACTTAGTCCTAACTCTAAGGACTATGAGAGCAGCAGTGATGAAAAGCGTGGTGATGAATTTCAAAAGAATGGAGTATCAAAGTGTCCACTTAGTCCTAATTCTAAGGACTATGAGAGCAGCAGTGATGAAGAGCATGGTAATGAATTTCAAATGTATGGAGTGTCAAAGTGTCCACTTAGTCCTAATTCGAAGGACTATGAGAGCAGCAGTGATGAAGCGCGGGATGATGAATTTCAAAAGATTGGAGTGTCACAGTGTCCTCTTAGTCCTAATTCTAAGGACTATGAGAGCAGCAGTGATGAAGGACAGGATCATGCAGTTAGTCCTAATTCTAATGATTATAAAGGTAGCAGTGACATAGGACAGGATGTAGCATCTTCAATAAGTAAACAGTCTCATTTTCAACGTAGTCCTAATTCTACGGACTATGAGAGTAGCACTGACAATGCACATGAGGAAGAATATCCATTAAACATTGAGTCAAATTTTCCATTCAGTCCGAATTCTAAAGACTATGACAGCGGCACTGAAGAAGGGGAATATGAAGAGTATCCTCTAAGTCAATATATGAAAAGCAGAGCTGATGATAGTGTGGATAACAGTCCTCTTAATGATGATGAAAATCCTTATAAAAATGATGATCCAATGATGGAGATGTTGCCAAGAAATATTGTATGGAGGAGTAGGAGCAGATCTTTTCGTATAAATGCAAGCTATTCTAGTTATACAAGTGGTAGAGCAGAATAGCTGACGAGAAGACGTTCTATCAGTGCTCTCATTTCAAGTGAATGTTGCCAAAAAAATTGCTTGAAACATATGGATTTCACATTTGCATTAGAAAGCAGGAAGAGATATTTGTCAATGAATAAAAGCATGCAAAATTCATATTTAGTTGGATGCATGCAATCTACATTGTCAGGTTATGATTATCATATTAGGAATTTATTATTTTGTAGAAAAGCTTTCAAAATGTTTCATTCAATTGGGAATTTTCGTCTCTCGAGAATTCAAGAAAATTTGGAAAAGGATCCCACATTTTATTCAAAAGTACGTCATAAAAGACAGTTTGGGCCATTATCAAACATTGCAATGTCATGGATGAAAGATTTCTTTTCAAAGAATGGAGAGTGTATGCCAAATAGAGAGACAATACATATTCCAGATAATTTTTCAAGACGAGAAATCTACAACTTATACAAAGAATATGCAGAAGGTGCTGAGGGACATGGCCAATTTATTACATATCAATATTTTGTGAAGATATGGAAGAAAGAATTCAATAATGTTCGTATTCCTAAGAAGACATGATGGGGATTTGCAGTACATGTGCTTCTCTTAAATAAAAAAGGGACAAATGTGAAGGCTCAGAAAGAGGTAAGCGTTCATAACTTTAACTTTTAAAATTGTATAGTCATCAACTATGAAAACATATTTCTTAATGAATTTCTTTTATGTTGTGTAGATTTAATTTCAAAGAATTTCAGGAGCATCATGAACAACAAACAAACGAAAGGAAGAAGTTGTACAAGCATCGAAAGAAGTGTTATGATAATCCAAATAAATATTTGGGTTTGATAATTGATGGTATGGACCAGAAGAAAACACTTTTACCACATTTTGTTCGCACACCCAGAAATTTACAAGAGGAAAATTTTATTCAGTTTCACTTGGTTGGTTGTATGGTCTTCAATGGGAAAATGTTGCCAAGGGTGTACTTCACAGCTCCAAATATTCATAATGATGCAAATCTGACCATAACCATAATTCATGATGTGATTTCTCATTGGTCTGGTAATCTTCCTGAAGTTTTGCATCTACAATTGGACAACACTTGCCATGAAAACAAAAATCAGGTTGTTTTTGGATATCTAAACATGCTTGTTGAATTGAGAATTTTTCAAAAGGTAAAGGTTGGTTTCCTTCTTGATGGGCACACTCATGACCATATTGATTAGATGTTCAGTCGTTTTTCAGTCACATTGAGGAGGAAGGAAGTTAGGAGCTTACCATCACTAATTGAATGTATTAAGAAATCATACATGCCAGAGCCTACGTTTGATGTGTTGGAAGAAATTGTTGACATGCAAAGGTTTATTCTGGGATCATATGGTGAGGGGAAATGCATTGAACAACTTAATGACATTAGCTTCCAACATCAATTTCGCATCAAAAAAATTGACGGAAAAACACTAATATGGGGCAAGAAGTTTTCAACTACTACAGAATGGGCACCATCATCAGGTTTGCAATTTTTAAAGTTCATTCTAGATCGTCCAATATTTGCATCAAAAATATTGTTATTACAATCAGTTGGTGAAGTTCAGAATGCACGCAGACAGAATAGACATATAAATTATTCTGATTGCCTGGAAGAAATTAAAAAATGTATTAGATATACATATGAGTACTTTGACATTGCTGATTCAGTTTCGTGGGAGTCATTTTTCAATAATCAAAGTGATATCATTTCAACAACAACAAATGAAGATATACCTTTGAAAAATCCATTTAGTTGGCCACAAAATGTGTCGAATGAACATGAGGAAGTAAACATTGTTGAACAACAACAAAGTCAAGGTATTATTAATTCTTCACAGGCAACGGAGAGAGAGATGTATATTGGTTCCAGAAGATCTCGTGCACATCGTGAAGCCATGGAAGACCTTTACAGGGGTTTAGTACAGGATATTAAGGAGGGTTGCATGATTTCAGTGCTAGCAGATGGAGATCCCAATGGCTATCCATTTTGGGTTGCTAAAGTTATAAAGGTCTTTACAGAAAATGAGGATGTTACAGGTGTTGAAGTACATTGGTATGCCACAAATACACACCCATTCAATGGTGTGTATAAGCCAAAGATGGTAGTTGACAAAAAAAATGGCGGAAAAAGAAAAAGAAAGGGTACAAATATAAATCATCGCCACACAGACATATTACAATTGGAGGATGTTGACATACTTGTTTATGACTTCAATTTAACAAAGAGAGGAACTCTTCGCTTCAAGATGATAGAGATTATGAAAAGGTTGTTACCATAAGGAACAATGTTGACATGGGAGTCTGTTGAAACCAGTCGTAGATCTAGAGGAATTTTGAAACCTCGAATGCTCGACATGCATGTGGACTCAGATGGGGCACTAGTTGATGAAAGAGAAGAATATGGAACATCTTCGTCAGCATCCAGTCACTCATTTGAAGATGTGAATTCTGATGGTGTGCAAGAAAATATGAGTGATTTTGAATAATTGTTTAAGACAGTTTATATAACTGATGTATGCATCATATCTTCAAATAAAATTAATGTTTTCCATATGGTGTTAAATGAGAAATTATGAATCATTTTTATGTTGTTGGATTATATGTCTTATGTATGATAAATTTAATTGTTTAAATATCTACAATGCAATATCAAATTAAAGATATAATGTATGTTTTATTTAGTATACAAATAAAGACTTTTGAATTCATTTAGTGATGTAATTTTTTCATAATGTCATGGTTTCTTAATTTTATAGTTGAAAAATTTTCAATTTCTTTTGTATCTAGCATGTTATGGTTGAAAACATGTTAAATTTATACTTAGGAAAGAAAAATGATATTCTACCAAAAACATTAATGTGTTTTTTCATCATAAACAAATTTGTTTGAGACATAAAAATTTGGTTTTATTAGCATTTTTTAAAAATTTCGAAAATTGACCCTAAAAAAAAATCATTGCTCCAGTATCATTACTTTCATTTTGAAGCTATTATTTGCACAAAAATTTCATAGTAAATTTCGTATTCACTGCCATTTTTAAAAGATGTTCAAAATTTACACCTAAAAAATAAAAACATCGTTCCAGTATACACACTTTTCGTTTTTAGCACTGTTTTTGATGTTTTTTTGGGGTTTTTGGGCCAGAGTTCCCGTTTTGAGTTTATCGTTCCCGTTTCAAAGTTTACATTGTTTAAGTTTTAACAGCAAGATGATGCATCAACTACTCCCATCTTCTGTCTAAGATATTCAAATGTCTCTCTGGGCAGTGGTTTGATGAATATATTAGCAACCTGTTCTTTTGAGGGAACATACTCCAATTTGACCTTTTGTTCAAGCACTTGTTCATGTAGAAAGTGATATTTGATGGGTATGTGCTTGGTCTTGGAATGCATGACTAAATTCTTTGAAATACTGATTCCACCTGTATTATCACATAGAATGGAGATGGGTGGAGTACATGTGATCTGAATTTCTTGCGATGTTTGCTTCATCCAAAGGAGTAGTGTGCAACATGATGCAATAGCCACATATTCTACTTCAGCTGTAGATAATGCAATCGAACTTTGTTTCTTGTTGAACCAAGACACTAATCTAGAACCCATATAGAATGCACCACCACTAGTGCTTTTTCTGTCATCCACGCTTCCTACCCAATCTGCATCTGTATATGCATGAAGTGTAACATCTGTATCCCTAGGATACCATAAACCAAAATTCTGAGTTCCTTGAAGATATTTGAAGATCCTTTTGACTGCATGAAGGTGTGATTCCTTCGGATTTGCTTGGAATCTTCAAACTATTCCCACTACATGCATGATGTCTGGTCGGGTACCTATTAGATAAAGCAAATTACCAATCATGGATTTGTAGGTTGGTTGATGTACTGTTGCTAATTCATCATTTGAGCTGAGACTGCATCCTGTTACCATGGGGTACATACTGGTTTAGAATCTTCCATGCCATATTTTTTCAAGATCTACTTGAGATACTTGGTTTGTGATAGAAAAATACCATCTTTCTTTTGCTGAAATTGTAGAGGAAGAAAATATGTGAGTTCACCAAGCAGAGACATTTCAAATTCTTGCTGCATTACCAAAGAAAAGTTTTGACTCATGGCTTATTAATTGCTACCAAAAATGATAGCATCCACATACACTACAAGTATTAGCAATTTATCATTATCAATCTTTGTATATAGATTGCTATCAGTCGATCCTTTTGAAAAGCCTTGTTGATGGAGGTATTTGTCAAGACAGTAATACCAGGCCCTTGCCCTTGGAGCTTGCCTTAGACCATGGAGAAAATTTCTGAGTCGGCATACAATTTTTGGATCATTTCCAAGGATGAACCTGTCTGGTTGCTCAATATATACTTCTTCTTCTAAGTCTCCATTAAGAAAGGAAGATTTTACATCCATTTGGTATACCTTGAATTTCTGAAAGCTAGAAAGAGCAAGGAACATTCTTATGGCTTCATGTCTAGCAACAGGTGCAAAAGTTTCTTCAAAATCTATACCTTCTTGTTGAGCATATCCTTTACAAACAAGTCTGGCCTTATTTCTGATAACTTCACCATTTTCATTCAACTGGTTTTTAAATATCCACTTGGTTCCTATATATTCTTATCATGTGGTCTAGGAACTAATTCCCAAGTATTATTACTTTCAATTTGCTCATGTTTTTCATTCATGGCCTTGACCCAACAATCATCTTTGCATGCTTCACTTACATTTGGAGGCTCGATGGAGGAAAGCAATGCTAGATAGCTTGAAGCTTCTGTAATAGTTATTCTTGTCTGCACACCTGCCTCTTTCTGTCCCAAAATTTGAGTCTCTAGATGATTTTTTTGAACATAACTCGACGAAGTCTTTTCTTTTTCCGTTATCCATTCTTCTCGTGCTTCATTGGCTTCTTCTTTAGAGTTTGTATGATTTTAGGTGGAAGGATAATCCTCATCTTCTTCACACTCTTCAGTTTTTCTTTGCTTTGTATTTGCATGCTTCATTAACCACAACATCAATACTTTCAATAATTTTCCCATGTCTTTTATTATAACACTTATATACTTTACTTCAGGAAGAGTAACCAAGGAGAATGCCTTCATTTTCTCTAGGTTCAAACTTGCCAACTTTTTCATCAGTCCTTTTGATGTAACATTTGCTTCCAAAAACTTTGAATTATTTTATAGTAGGAGTCTTACCATACCAAAGTTCATGTGGAGTCTGAGTGATGTTTACCCGAACATTTGCTTTGTTGAGGATAGTGACGTCAGCAAATACAACTTCACCCTAGAAGGTAGCAGGAGTTCCATATTCATCTAGCATGGCATGAGCCATTTGTTGAACAGTTCTGTTCATGCTTTCTACCACTCGATTTTGTTGAGGAGTCCTTGCGGTGGAGAATGTTCTTTTTATTCCATGTTTTGCACAAAAGTCAAAGAATTCATTTGAGGTAAATTCCCCTCCTTGATCGGATCTGAGGCATTTGATTTTGTGATCTGATTAATTTTCAACCAAAGGTTTGAAGGCTTTGAACTTTTCAAATGTTTCATCTTTATGCTTTAGAAGTCCTATCCAACACATTTTGGAAAAATCTTCAATGAACAAGATAAATTATTCTTCTCCACGAGGTGACTTTTTCCTTGATGGACCACATAAATCAGGATGAACAAGTTCAAGAGGCATACTAGCTGATCCTTCCTTCTTAGGGAAATGTGCTTTAGTTTGCTTACCAAATTGACATGATTTGCATATTGTATTTTCTGGAATGCTGATATCAGGAAGATCATGAATAACATGGAATTTGCATGCTTTCCTTATTTGTGGGAAGCTTAGATGCCCCAATCTTCTGTGCCATAGCTAGTGTTCATCATTTTTTATTAGATAGCATTGTTGTTGTCCTCCCTTGAGTATGTATAATTTGTTTGGATTTCTTATGTCTTTGATAACAGTTTCTCCTGTATCAAGCTCACGAACAACACATCCATTTGATCGAAATACTACTTCATTTCCTTGATCACACATTTGACTAACACTCAATAGGTTATGCTTTAGACCATCAACATACATAACATTCCCAGCTTTAACCTTTTCCTTTAAGAGAACAGAACCTTTACCTTTTATGACAACAGGAGTGTCATTTCCAAATGGGACCTTCTTTTCTTTTTCTAAGGCATTTTATGACTGAAGCTTTTCTTTATCACCTATCATGTGTTTCGAGCATCCACTGTCAATCTACCACTAATTTTCTTGTCCTTCTACATAAAAGGCTATACCACATTTTTATGTTTGTGGTTCTTTCTTCCTCGATATTTTGGGACTCAACAAAGTTTTCTCCTCCTGAGATGTTTCCTAAAATTTACTCCTGCATTCAGAATCTTCATGACCGAAGATGTTACAGATAGAGAATTCTATTTCATTTTCAAGAAGTGAAAAGTTATTGTAGGTCCTTTTCATGATCCCTGTCACACTGCTTTTATTTCGTTTTTCTCTAGTCATGATGGTCTTGTAGGCAACACATCCAGAAGCTTTGTGTCCAAAGTTATGACATGAAAAACATTGGCCATTAAAGAAGTTCCTGTGATTATCGAATATACTGACCTAGTGATTGTAGTTTCCATTGACATTCATTCTTGACGAAAATTGAATATGATTTAGCTGAGGTTGGTTGTAACTTATGTTCATCGTTGAAGTAGATTGAACCTGATTTACCTGGTGATCTGATTTATGCCTTTGCTAATGATTGTCAAACTGTCCACTTCTCTTTGCTGCATCAAGATAGCTTTTAGTGGAGGTAGACGGCTTCTGTTCTTGAGATGCTTCTTCAGTGTATCAAAGACCTATATTTATCAGAGGAGAGAACTCCACTCTGATAATTTCATCTAAAGCTTCTGATCCTTTAGCAAATATGATATTGAGAGATTTTTTTCTCAATATCTTTTCTTAGACCCACAATTTCACATTCTATTTTTTCATTGTGTTTTTCTCTTTCAGCAAGTTGGGATGTCATAGTATCTATAATCATATTCTTTTCTTCTAAACATACTTTGAGTTTAGATATCTCTTCATAAAGGTCATCTTCATCTAAAGCATCCAAGAAATCATCATCTTCAAAAGCCATTAGAAGTCTATAGTCATTAATATTTTCATCTTCATCACTATTTGATAAGCCATCACTATCTTCATGAGTATAGTAGCTATTCTTACATACAATTTGTTTTCTATTCCATTTTGATGATTCCTTACCTTTATCAAGCCTATCTTTATGAGGAAATTTGGTAGCATAATGACTGATTCTTCCACAAGAAAAACATTTGAAAGGTAGTTTACCTTTGAATCTCCTGGAACCCCGTTGAAGGTTCTTGACAAAGTTTGCTTCTTCTTCTCCTTCTGAAATATGTCCTGATTCATAGAATTCTTCTCTTCATAAATCTTTGAATGCGGCTTCTCTCATATCTGATGGACCTCCATTTCTCATTTCGAAGGTTGTTAAGATTTTGTGTAGCCGTGTCATTGTAATAGTCTGAAGATCCTTCTTTTCTTCTATGGCAGATACTTTTGATCCAAACTTAGTAAATAAGGATCTTAAAAAAATTTCAACTAAAGTAACTTCTTTTATCTCTTCACCCAAGTTCTTCATGCAGTTAACAATCTCATCTATGCTTAATAAGTAACTAGCGATATTTTCATCAATGTGCATTTTGAGAGTTTGATATTGAATTCTGAGAGATTGCAGTTTTGCACGTTTTACCTGATTGTATCCTTCATAGCTTAGAAAGATCTTGTCCCATATTTCTTTGGTGGTTTTGAGCTATATAACTTTCACAAATTCTGATTGTGACAGACTCCCTAATAATGTATTGACAGCCTTGGCATTGGTTTCATATTGCTTCTTACCTGCCATATTTGTAGGAATTGTTGATGGAAATCTATATCCTCCTTGCACAATTTTGTAGACATCTATTCCAAGAGATTGAATATAGGCCATAATCCTTACCTTCCAATAAATGAAGTTTCTCCCATCAAAGATTGATGGTCTAACAGATCCCTCTCTTTCGTAGTTACTCATGATGATAGATCTTCCTTTAAGCGATCAAGCTTCTTCTAAAGGACCTGCTCTAAAACCAATTGTTGGAAATAATACTGAGGTGTGGGGGGGGGATCAGTATTAGAAATTCAATAATATTTCATTTCCATACTCAGATTCATATACGCTACTTTAGTTAATGGAACTTGCGTGTATACACAACTCTGATTAAGGTAACCAACGTATATCCTGCAAACTTATGATTTAGTTAATTTTTCATATGTTGACCTTTAATCAGTACATCAAAACCATATAAACAGTAACCAGGTGCAGTAAAACAAAAAAAACAATCACACACACATGAACACAAGATATAAGGTGGAAACCCAATGTGGGTGGAAACCACCTGGTGCAATCATCTCTATCTTCTTTTAATAAGAAACTTATTTTTACAATATTTTGTACTAGTGCAGTCTTATACAAGTACGCAGGCTTCTACCTGCAGAAGGCTACAACCTTCTATCATTCTCCAGCTTCTCCTAGAAGGGATGTACAACCCCCTGGCTCTTGTACTAGCAGATGTGTTTACTAGTACGTAGGTGTAGGCCTACAGAAGGCTACAACCTTCTCTTTTCTTTCAGGGACCACGTTTCATGAATCTTCCGACTGGATCCATCAATAACATCAATCACCCATCAATTATATATACATCAATCAATCTCCTTTGCACCAACCAAAACTGAATCAATCAATTACTTCTCAGAACGTTGTAACCTGAATACAGTGGCAGTAACCAAAACCCAAAATATTTCAACAACAGGCAAAAGTAGCTATATCATATTTAATTAGGTATACACTACTTCAATGTGTCAAACTTGCGTAGATACGTCGTTATCTCAAGGTGAACCTACATATACGCTGTTTAGATATGTAGAACTAGCATGTATACATACCTTTGCTAAAGTGAACCTGCATACAGATCTGTAAATGATGATTTAAACTTTACAATAATTCCAGACATCAATTATACCTAGATCATCATATTTACATATTACAAGATGCCCCAATTATTCAGATAAAAGATCAAAACCACACAAAGATACTTCTCTTCAAGCCTTAAGATCTTGACCCATTAATAGAACTTATCCTTCATCAAGTGCTCAGGTTCATCCATGATTGAGATCCAGCTGTCTACCATAACCCAATAACCTATATTCTAGATCTTGATCTTCATTAGATATTCAATTCTTGAGTACACTTGCCTAATGATATTCTCCTCCTTTTATAGTCTTACGCCTTACTCAATACCATGGTCCAAAACCATTTAGAATCAATACCTTGGACCAAATACCTGGGGTCAACACTTCAGACAAGATACCTTGGACCGATACCATGGATCAAAATACCATGGACCAAATACCACAAACCAAAACTAAGTTTTCCAACATGTACGCGCCTTTCCTTCTGTGAAAGTGTGTGTGTATGCTATATCTACCTTTGAGTCTGTGAACTTGTGTGTACACGGGGATTTGTCAATGGGGAACTTGTGTATACCTCTCTTTCTTCATTTTGTGAGCTTGAACTGTGATCTGTCATCTGTGTGAGTTGCCATCAATGACAACACCTGTGTCATAGTGCCAAATCTGTATCACAATGCTAACACATATGCAAACTACCACCTATCCATCTGATATTTGTCATGAGATTCCTTGGTAAAAAAATGTAAAGGAATGTACGTTATATACGTTCATAACTCATCTTCCAAAATTTAAGAAAGATCTTACGAGTTTGGAGCTCCCTGCAGAGAGTCGAACAAGATTGGAAATAATTTTGTGCTCTCTAAGCTCATTTCCTGATATTTACAAGAACCTTGGGTCAACAACTAATTTCTCTATATATATGATTAGGCATAGAAAGGAAACAATGTTGGGTCTCGATAGATGGGTTAAGGTAAGTAGAAGGGCTACAAAATAACATGCCAAATCTATGTTTGATTTCAAAGAAGGGTAAAAAAAATGATGCTCAAGGTGCAATATTTCAATCACCTTAATAAATCCCACCATTTATATGATAGGTGACTTATAGTGTAAGGAAATCATATGACATGACGGAATTCCTTGTTATTTTGCAAAATTATTTTATGTGAAATTATTTTTGGGTATGAAACCTGATCATACTGACCTTCCATTTGAATTTTATGGTACTAGAAAATGTCATACGTATCAATGTAAGGATGCATTAAAAGATAATGAATTGCCTCATCCTTCACCACATTTGGTACATCAACCCCCATTTCTGGTAACTTTGTGATTGGAGATGGAAGCCACTTCTCAAATTGTTCAAGAAGCAATGTATGCCACTATAGACAAGATAGAGACCAAATTAAATGGAATTGATGTTGGTCTAAAACGACAAAGAACACGAGCTCATGCAGATGTTAATTATGTATATAAAACATATAATGAGATAGATAATATGAATATTGAAGAAGTTAAAGCATATGCAAAAGCTTGTCATGATGGGTGGAGATACCTAATTGGTCATGCAGAAGAGGGCATGGGATCAATATGTGTTAATGGTTAGGGTGAATATTTTAATGTAATTTAATTTTTATAGGTTAATGTTTATTCACATACATTTTGTTAATTTTTTCAAATATAATCTAACATGAATGTATCATATGTGCACCATTCATAGTTAAGTTTTTTTTTGAATGAAAATTTTCATAATATCATTGTTTGAGGCTTAAGTTCTAATCAAGATATCTTGAGAGAGCTTAGGCTTTTTTGAAGAGATTATTTTGATACTATTATTCTACTTTTATTATATTGGTATTGTGAAGACATATTTTTAAAATAAATAATTACATATATAATCAAATGTTAACATATTATGATTCCATCTTATGTTTTCGACATAGCGCCACCCTCTTCCTCCCTATTATAAGATTTGTCAAATACTTGCTTTTCACAAGTATTCAATATTTCACTTTTGTTTTTTTATAAATTGAAGAAAGTTTCATTAAAAAATGAGATCTCTGTCTTATAGTTATCAAATTTTCAAATATTAGGTTTATGGAGATAGTTTATGTTCTCTAGTGTCTTTGGTGATGGATTCAGGGATGGGGATAGGATCATCTAAACAAATTGAAAATGTTGTTTAACATTTTTTTTTTAATATTGTGAGTTTATATATTTTCATATGCAATTTTAAATTTTTAATATATAAATGTTCATGTATTGTATAGGGAATCCATGACAATGAAATGCAAGGGGAACACCATGATACAAGAAATGTAATTTGAAACATCACTCGGTTACAAGGATTGAATTGTCTAGATAGTTTGAAGAAGTTAATAATTGATTTTTTTTAATATTGCAAGCTTGTGCAATTTCACGTCAAATTTTAAATTTTTAATATATACATGTGCATGTATTGTACATGGTATCCAGGAGGGAGAAATTCATGGAAAACATGAGGAGGGCGCAATGGAGGGGGAATTCCATGAGGTATTTCATGGAATTTCAAAACCTTTTATATTTTTATTTTGGTGATTACATTCCCATTTAATTTTAAAACATTAAATTTAATTTTATAGTACATAATATTATGTATATATGAATATTACACATGTTATTCATGAAATCCATGAATCAAATGGGAGGACATGGATGTTGATAGATCATATTTTTCATTGTGATTCCCTTTGATGCAAATTTTTATTTGACAGTCTTTTTATTATATTTACTTTTATCATGATATAAATTTTGGATATATTTAAAGTAAAACTTTGCATTATGAATTGATCTTTAATATGCTAATTTTGGAGTTTATGTACATTGTGCATTCAATGATTCTTATAATTTCATTATAAAACATGGTACAATTTTCATGATGTATGGTTTTATTCTTAAAGGTTTTACATATTTAAGTTCATGAAAATGAAACAATGAAAATAAATTTGCATTTAGTTAATACATTTTGGATGATGATTCTTATAATGTTAGTAGATGATTCTTAGTTTTTTTCAAAGTTTTTTGGTCAAGTTATTTAATGAATAACTTGAATTTCAAATTACAAAATATGGTTCATTTTTCATTTGAATGAATCGCATAATGTAATGTCTAAAACAATCATAACTTAAAATTACGTTATAAAATATGCTATACATTTTGCATTCATGAATAGATCGTCATCTTGTATAGATGAGCTACTATGGATGTGGGTTGATTTTAAAATTTTAATATAAACTTGTTTATGTTCAAACATACTATAAAATTGCATTATAAAACATGGTACAATTTTCATGATGAATGATTTGATGCTTAAAGGATTTACATATTTAAGTTCATGAATATGAAACTATGAAAGAAAATTTGCATTTAGTTGTTACATTTTACATGATGATTCTTATAATGTTAGTAGATGATTCTTAGCTTTTCTTCAATTTTTTTTGAAAAGTTAATTAATGAATAAATTACAAATTACAAATTACAAATTACAAAACATGATACATTTTTCATTTGAATGAATCTTATAATGTAGATTTCAAAAACAATCATAACTTCAAATTTCAATATAAAATATGGTATACATTTTGAATACATGAATAGATCATCATCTTGTATAGAAGAGATACTATGGGTGTGGGTTGATAGTAAAATTTTAAGATAAAGTTGTTCATGTGAAGACATACTATAAAATTACATTATGAAACATGGTACAATTTCCATGATGGATGGTTTGGTGCTTAAAGGTTTTACATATATAGGTTCATGAATATGAAGCAATGAATGTAAATTTTAATTTAGATGGTACATTTTACATGATGATTCTTATAACATTAGGATATTATTTTTAGGTTTTCTTGAAATTTGTTCTAACAATTTATGTAATGAATAACTTAAAATTGCAAATTACAAAACATGGTAAATTTTGCACTTGAATGAATCTTATAATGGTGTATATGTCTAGAAAAATCATAACTTAAAATTGAATTATAAACTGTGATATACATTTTTTATTCGTGAATAGATCATTGTCTTGTATAGAAGAGCTACTATGGATGTGGGTTTATATTTAAATTTTAATATAAATTTCTTCAAGTGCAAACATACTATAAAATTGCATTATAAAATATGGTACAATTTGAATGATGTGTCATTTGATGCTTAAAGGTTTTACATATTTAAGTTCATTAATATGAAGCAGTGAAAGTAATTTTGAATTTAGCTGTACATTTTGTACGATGATTATTATAATGTTAGTAGATGATTCATATTTTTTTTTCAAACTTGTTTTGTCAATTTATTTAATGAATAACTTAAAATTGCAAATTACAAAACTTGGTAAATTTTGCATTTGAATGAATCTTATAATAGGGTAGATTTCTAAAACAATCATAACTTAAAATTGCATTAAAAAATATGGAATAAATTTTGCATTCATGAATAGATCATCATCTTGTATAAAATAGCTAGTATGGATGTTGGTTGAGAGTTAACTTTTAATATAAGTTTGTTCATGTGAAAACATACTATAAAATTGCAATATAAAACATGGTACAATTTATGTGATGCATGGTTTGATGCTTAAAGGTTTTACATATTTAGGTTCATGAATATGAAGCAATGAAAGTAAATTTGCATTCAGTTGATACATTTCGCATGCTGATTCTTGTAATGTTAGTAGATTATTCTTAGGTTTTGTTCAAATTTGTTTTGTCAAATTATTTAATGAATAACTTAAAATTGCAAATTACAAAAAATAGTACATTTTGTATTTGAATCAATATTATAGTGGTGTACATTTCTAAAACAATGATAACTTAAAATTTATTGAAAACATGGTATACATTTTGCATTAATGAATAGATCATCATCTTGTATAGAAGAGATACTATGGATATGGATTGCTACATAACTTTTAATATAACGTTGTTACCCAAATTTTGATACCCTTTGCAATATTTATAGTTTCCCCATACCATATTTCTAGGTGATGTATGTTTCAAATTAAATGGTAAGTAGAATTCATGTGCCATTTTGGATTTTATTATTACCCACCAAATTTCTCATGGATCAACCTTTTCTTAGTTGTTCTAGTTAACTTCCAACTTTTTGTTTGATGTAATATTTCAAGTTATACTTTGTGAGCTTAATTCACTATAAAAATTATTTATAAAATGTTAAATTTTGCATGATGCATGGTTTTATGCTTAAAGGTCTTACATGTAAGTTCATGAATATGGAGAAATGGTTGTAAATTTGTAAAATTACAAAAATTGGAAATTACAAAACACTGGACATTTTAAATTCATGAATCTTATAGTAGTGTAGATGCCTAAAACAATGATATAACTTAAAATTGTACTAAATAATTTGTGTGGAGTATGAATTATTAGTTTTAATAGGTTTTGTATCCACTACATGTATAACACAAACACAATAAAATGATTTGTTTTTTAATAATGAATTGCAAGTAATATTAATGCATTTTTAATGGTAATGTGATTTTAATAAAGTAAATAATGTTACTAACGTAGCAATAAAGATATTTCAAAGCATAACACGATGGCCCATAAAAAAATAAATATGCAATGCAAAGATGATAGTTGTATAATCAACAACAAGAAAGAAAATTGTGATATGCTACATCCTTACATTATAGTAGTATTTTGGAAGTTTGAATTTATTTTTAAACTAACAACAAAGGCACCATATCAATGAAAAAAAAATTGTAATACTTAGTACTATCTAGAATGGACAACTTAAGAGTGCACAAAAAGAAATGTTAACAATCTACTTGAACTCTTTCAAAAGGATGAATACAAGAAGAAAATATTGTTGGGTATTTCAATTAAAAATAATCTAATGGAATCTCATTCTCAATGATATATTCATGGTTGGCTTTTTACATTCTCCATTTTTTAAGTTTCAATTTTTTTCTTAATTGAGTTTCTATCAACTTTATGCACATTGCACATAACAATTAATGATATTGACAACTTATGGCATCAGATTGATAGCCTTGAAAGTAAACATCACTCTTTGTTTTACGATTTTCATGGAAAAATTAATATTTTAGTACAATAGACCCTCTTTCATATATAAAATCATTATCATCACAGTTTCCTAATAACTTCATCTTTTGTTATGTGCACCGCATCGAATAATACTTCACATTTTCTATGTTGTTAATGGGTGAAACTGCAACAAAAACATCTCTTGCACAATAAAAATGGTGTACATTGAGATCATAATTAACAAGTAATAGTTATCAACATGTAGTTGATTCTATTGTCTATTTAGATCTATATTTTAACCGTTATCTATATACTTATACAAGTTGATTTTAAAAACATAAAATCTATATATATATATATATATATATATATATATATATATATATATATATATATATATATATATATATATATATTGAAAGTAATTGAAACAAAAACTGAATCACCTTTTAATGACACTATAGTCTCCTTTGAATCCATCTCTTTGAAGCTTAAACTGAAAATTTCCATTTGTATTAAGTTTTGTACATTACCAAGATTTTACATACATATTGTTTTCACAAACATCATTGAATTGTGTGTCCTTTATGCAAACATGACTTAAACAAGATTCTTCTCTTTTATCAAATGAAAACACATTTCAATAATCTTTTATTTTAATTGAATGCAATTTTCGAGTCCCTTTTACTCTTTTAGCTTCATATGTAATTGATCTATCTACACCTTGGACTCTAATATGCCAAAAAAACCTATAGTAAATTCAAAAAAGAAGTTAAATGTGTTATTTAAAATACAATTTATATATCAAAGATAGTCATTGATCAATTATTTAAAATATATAATTTATGAATGTTTCAAATTAGAAAATTAATTAAATGATCATATATTGAAAACATATTCAAGTAAATGTATATGTACAGTTAGCAAAATAAATACCTCTTGCTGACTAGAGCGATCTCCCTAGATCCTAGACGGAAACTAGAAACAAACAGATAATCAAGCTAATTCCTTCACTAAATCTATCCTTTTTCGAATCATAATCTCACAAGGTGGGAAAAGGAAATTCATACCTTATTATGAAATTCTTGACAAAGATCTCCTTTTAAGATTCAATGCACCTCCTCCATGCTTGAATCTAGATCCGCACGCATCAAAACAACAAAGGATCAAAGGCATATGTAGCATAAATGATTCAATATTTCCAACTAGTGATCAAGGAGAATAGTAACAAACATCATTCCAATTGAAAAATATAAATAACATAAACCATCCATGAAATTGATCAATTAATCCATTAAACAATGAAGTGAGAAGGAATGCTTGCTTGTATTAATTTCATAAACATAAAGAAGCTACAATACTTGTGCCTTGATGGTGCGAATCGCCTCCCATTGATCGCAATCCTCTCCAAGAATGATAATCTCTCCAACCTCATTACTCTAGCATAAACTTACTCTTAGCAGCCTCCCTCATTTCCCCCACTTATGGCTTGATTAATAGGCCAAAAGTAAGTAGTTTGAGTTCCTTAGTCCAAGGATGGCATCCACAAAATAATGGTGAGGACTCCATGAGGAATGGAAATTAGTTCCATTAAAAACGAGGTTAGGTTCGAATAAACATGGGTTCAAGGCTTTCTGTCGGGAATGATTCACCTAACAATGCTTCTAGATCTCACTTTTTATTTTTATATTTTATTGATTTACATGTGAAGTTTTTGTTCAAAAACAAAGTGAAATTATGCATAGTTTATAGTGGAAGAAACTACACATGTGTGGTTTTTGTTCAGAAAAACTACAAAGATGGTCAAAAGTAGGGTTTTGTTCCATGAGATCCATAAATTCCACTTTATTCTAGGTATACAAGCTATTGACTTGCAAGGTAGTGCTTCATGACACTTGGATGGATGGTGAGAGATCCAATTTTTATGATTATTAGTCAGCGTGACAAAATGAAGTGTAACAGATATCCCCCTAAAGTGTGAAGTCAACAAAAGTTTGAGGACTGAAGTACTTTATAATATCAAGGATTGGATCAGAGATCATCGCTGGAAACCTGCAAAAATAAATCAAGGATTACAATGCAATATAATAATCATCACTGAAGTATGCATTCCCATTCTCAAAACACAAAAGTATTAAAGCACAATACAAAAATACATCATGTCAAAGTAGATATAGGATGGATGCAATCATCAAACATAAAATTCTATGTATAATTATCAATACGAAACTCCTCACAACCCGAATGGATGAAACTAGGTCCAGCGTCTTGGTTGTCATCTCTCGATCCATAGTAAGAATCTGATCATGCAAGTAAATGTCTTGAACTCAAACATGGCAAACCATTTGATCACTAGTCAATGATGTGGACTGTTAACAAGTGCGAGAGAAACCACCAATAATGAAAATGGCTCTACAGGTACTCCCAGTATAATGTATGAAGTGTGAATAGGTGATCTAAAGTTAAACACTCATAGAATCATTTGATTGAAGGCCAATGATGAGAACTTGTCATCGAAGGAGAGAAACCTACCATTAAGGCTTGTAGGCTTCAAGGTACTGATGGTTTCTAGATGAACTTCCTAGATAATGAGCTAAAGCCGATAGGAAGTCACTTGTCGTAGGAAAGCCTATGACATGAAACAGAATGTCAAGTTTTGGAAAATAGTTTTCAAGGACTGACTAAGGAATGGCCGAAATGATTGAAGGCTACAAATTGTATGGTAATTTGAACTGAGGTTAAAATTTCCCTTCAACATATTGGTGACATGACAAAATGACTTGGAAGCATTTGACTCAACAATAATACCCAAAACCAACTGAAGACTTTGAATAAGGTTTGATTAACTGTGAGACAAATGGATTTCCCAATCCAAACATATATGTGATGGAGTGTCATGTTCAAGAGCAACATATTGCTTGAAATACAAGAAAAAAACTTTTCTTCTCAAATTTCCCCCACCATTACTGGAAAGTACCTCTTTATTTTTTACAATATTGAGGAGGATAACATATGCTTGTCTTGTAAGTTCATCCTTAAGATGAGTCCATCTTATTATTTTTAATAAACCCTAAGACGGAATGGTTCCATCCCGTTATGCTTAACAAGTCATATACTATTTAGATTTTACAAGTCCAGTAGAGGAGTAACTCAATGTCATTTTATTTTAAAGAGTTTGAAAAAGAAAAAAAGAGGAGACTCATTCAATTCTTTGACCGTAAATTATTAACGAGCCCGAAGAAAGTAAATCTTGGTGTTTTTCAGTTTTAGATATTCAAAATAAAAACATATGTAGATTCCATGAGGTTTTTTTCGTAGGTTTTAGTCCCTCAGGTCTGAAAATGGAAAAAATAATACAGGAGAGAAGTTTATTGACCATGTTTGATCAACGTATACCTTTTTCGTAAATATTCTTGGCTCCGTCAGTAAAAGGGGAAAAATTATACTGAGTGGATGATTGTTCATTTACTTTCGGAGTTCCAACAATCAAGTACTTGGCGATATTTTCATATTTCAAGAGTCTGAAAAGGGCTTAAAAAAGGACTCTACAGTTTCTCTTTTTCATAAATTTTAACGATTTTGAAAAGGTGATAAAAATATACTCATCTTATCGACATTGAATTTAATTAATGAGAAGGAAAATACAGAAAGAACTCCACATTTTCATGTGTTTTTTATGAGCATGAAAATATAGCAAGAGGATCTTGGGATTTTCATGAGTTTAACAAGTCTTGAAAATAATAACCAAAACAAACTCGAGATAGGCTTCATTTTTACACAATATTGAAACATAAGAAAATTGTTCTTGAGGGTGGTTTCACCTTTAGACAATCTTGAAACAAAGAAATTTTTTTTTGAAAGTGATTTTCATGTCCCCAGAGTAATGAATACATGGCGACATGCCCCCTGAACTCCGTTTTGTTCATTTGCATAGATTACTGGTTACTAATAGGTGGATGAAATGAAGGCCTTTTTATGAGATCAGAAAGACTCGACTTAACATTTATGAGATCTAGTTAAAGAATCAACTCCAGTAGGGGGGATTTGTTTCCTTTTTAATGAGCTTGACAAAGGAAAATGACTATGCTCATGAGACCTATTTCATTTTTTAATGAGGTTGACATAGGAAAAGAACTATCCTCATGGAACCTGCTTCATTTTTTAACGAGGTTGACCCGGTAAAAGAACCATCCTCATGGGGTTATGTTTCTTTTTTTAATGAGGTTAGCACATTAAAATAATTGTCCTCATGATAACCTATTTGATTTTTTAATGAGGTTGACATAGGAATATAACTATCCTCATGGAACTTGTTTCATTTTTTAATGAGGTTCACACAATAAAATAACTATCCTTGTGGGGATCTCTTTAAATTTTAAATGACGTTTACATATTAAAAGAACTATCCTCATAAGGATCGGTTTCAATTTTTAACAAGGTTAACACAATAAAAGAACTATCCTCAAAAGACTCTATTTCATTTTTTAACGAGGTTGACATTGTAAAAGAACCATCCTGATAAGGATCTATTTCATTGCTTCTAAATGGAAGAAAGGCATGTCAAGGGAAACCCCTTGATCATGGCTTCCAAAAGGTCTTCATCAAATGGAAGAACAGTTCCCTGGAAGGAACACATATCAAGGGGATCACTAGGGATAAGAAAATCATATTCATATGCCCTATTGAAGTTTTGACCACGTTAGTTACTTGATGTAATTCAAAATAAGTCGAGCAGATAGTGAGAGGCTCGTTTGCATCGTTAACTAAAAACATGGGATAGGTTTCCACATAATTATCCCGTGGTATGGTTGTTACCACTTCCATATAAGCAACATTCAGGGGTGTCGTATGACTGGTAGTCGAAGCAAGATCAATGTATGAAAGTTGATCAACCTTCACAATGTTTCCATTTTTAGGGAAGGACATCACGTGAAAGAGTTTCGATAAGACAACTTTCATGGCATAGACTTTGGAAGGATCCCTAAAGGTTCACTAACAGTTCTGTTAAAATATAACAAATTCTAAGTAATAGGCACAAGCTGAGGGGGGACGAAAGCTTGCCAAGAAGTTGAGGATAAAATACTAATACAAGCACCTTCATCTACATTTGTGAAACGCACATTCTTACCATAATACTTCACAATGATTTGGAGAGGGCTGGAAGAATGAAGATGAGGTTTTGTTAGTCTATTCCAATCAAAATAAATAGCCTCATTACTTGGATGGGGTTGAAAAGAAACAGATGAAATGCCCCCATGTGTAGAAGAATCTAAAGGAACATGAAGAACATGGGAAGTGTGAAGTTCACTCTCTAAAGGGAGAGTGGGATTGACCCAATATTGAATTGATTCGACAACTTGATCAACAAATAGTCCATCAACCTGACTAATACATGTTTCACCCTCTAGTGGAAGAGTGGGATTGACTATACTTGGATTTAGATCAATGACTTTGTCAACTGATGGTAGATGGGGATACAGTTTACAATAATTAGTTGAAAGTTGTTGTTGTGAAACATTAATTTTTTCTAACAATTCTGAGGCTTCATCCATGTGAGGGTAAAGGTGATTATGATGATTCCCTTTACATAACCTACAAGGAAACCTGACCTTAATCTTTTTCCCCGGAAAATGAGAATGACTCGTTGATGTATGAATAGTAAGTTGATAAGAATTATTTGAACGTACTTCCAAAACCTTAGGAATACTAGGACATTTGGTAAGGAAGTGGTCACCCTTACAAATCTTGCAAGGGAATTTTGTCTTACGATGCATTGTAGAAGTTCCCTCAACCTTAACAATACTTACAACCATGGTTCATTGGTTGAATAATTTCTTATCTTAGTTCTTATTCTCCTTCCCTTTCTTCTTCTTCTTAGTCACTTGGTTACAAGCATCAAGCTTCTGACCAAGCGAAGAAGAAAGGGAGGAGAACGTGTGGATGAGGAAGGTAAAGGGTCAGCAGTATGTTTGTGATGTTGAGATGGAGAGCTTGGTTGAGGTGAAAAAATCATTTGAGTTGGTACAATTAGAGTATTTTGAATTAAATAAGTTTAAAATGGCCATACAGGTAAACCTATCATGAATCTAGGAAGGGACAATGTCTCCATATAAGGAGCTCCGACATTTCCAAGATTGGGAAAAGGACTAGGATTCTCGTTAATGGTGTTTCCTTGGTCGGTAACTTCTAGATGGGTAGCCATTATATTCAAACAAAATAACTTTTATTATTAAAATTAAATAATATTCACAATCCACACCTAAGGTCTTGTAAAAATTAATAAAAAAATAGGGTAACACATGCTAAGAAATTTAGCAATTCAGACCATACAAACTAACTTCTCACAGTGATCAATAATTACTAGTAGGTGATAAAGTTCAATGTCGTAGAGATCAAGGTGAAAATATTTATAGATATGAGTGTTTAGAACCCGTTGCCCTAACAACTTACTTAGTAAAACAATATGGTGCAAGTAACTTTGCTTATGCCATCTAGAGCAAATATTACCCTCCAAAAAGTCCAAGTGAGTTTGGTCAACGTCTGTTCCAGGTACAACAAGACTTTCCCTCTATTGTCACTTTAGCTAGAGCCCTAAGATTATGGTCACTAATTTTAGCAATGACATAAATTTTACATGGGGGGTATTTGTAAATTAGACGTACAAACAAGGGAAGAGTAACAAAGATCAATCCCCTTGAAATCTCCTCCACATGATCAATATGAGGCTTACTTTCAAGTGACCCCAAGTGCCTTTCGGCACCATTGTAATATGTGAAAATCACTCTATCATAGTCAATGAAGTGTGTATGATCACTTCACAAGATCCAAAATGACCTTGTGCTTGACTCATGTATAAGAAGAGCTTCCTAGAGAAAAACTAAAATAATTGGATTTCTCTCCCTAACTCAAGATTCCATGCTTGTTTGTAGCTTTGGAAATTTTACTTACCTCCCTATTCCAAATCCCTATAACCTAATCTATTGTAGGTGGAAAGAGCCCTAAAAATAATAAAAATTCTAGAGGAATTTTATTAAAGTTGTGTTATTAAGTTGTCATTTACTCAAAGGGTAAATGGACATGAAATCGATGGTATTATGACTTGACTCAAAGCTCTAATGCATCAAATATGAAATTTGTAATATTTTAATTTCGATGAATTCTAGCTAGAGTAAGTAAATATGTTCTTCTTTAAAATATTAACTCCAAAGTCTACCACTTCTAATTTTTCAATGCAATTTAAAGTTGTAAGTTACAAAGCATGCAATGTAATCCATGCACAATTTGCCTGAAAACTATGCAAATGTAATCTATGCACAATTCATGTAAATTCTATGCAAATGTAACCTATGCACAATTCCTGTGAACACTATGAAAATTTAATATATGCACAATTTTCGTGAACACTATGAAATGTAATCTATGCACAATTTTCGTGAACACTATGAAAATGTAATCAATGCACAATTTTTGTTCATGAAATGAGAATTCCAACCATGCAAATGTAATCTATGCAAGTTAATTCTTCAAAAAATACACATGATGATTCCAAATCAGTGAAAGAAAAACATGACTATTTCCCTTCACTAATCCAACAAAAGAACAAATCAAGTGTAAGTAAAGGAAATCAGGTGAAAATTACAAAGATAAAAAATAATGACACTCAAAGGCAATTAACATGCAGACACAATTCAACCAAAAACCTAA
This sequence comes from Pinus tabuliformis, assembly GCA_031772625.1. NCBI lineage: Eukaryota > Viridiplantae > Streptophyta > Pinopsida > Pinales > Pinaceae > Pinus > Pinus tabuliformis. The sequence continues at coordinate 1,385,536,059 of CM062820.1, read as the reverse complement.
AAGAAAAAAGAATGCAAAAAATTATTAAAAATTGAGACATATCTTTGAGCAATGACCAAAGGAAATCAAATTCAAAACACCCAAAGAAATCCTTAAAATGGAAATGCTTGAATGAATCTTATGAAATCAATGCTTAAAGTGTAATTCTGATTAAACTTCGGTACTGGAATGAAAATGACTCTTGTTTTCAATGCAGCACAAGAGGAACATCTCATCAAAACACTAATTCTTGAGAAAGCCTACCTTTCACTCCTTGAGAACAAATGAATCTTAAGAAAACTCCTTCACAACACGCGATCAAGCACACTGAGACTGGTTGGAGTCATACACAAATGTAATGAAACCTTAACCAAAAAAAAAATCAAACTTTAATGAGAGGAAATAATATTTTTTTCAAAACTTCTTAGAGAATGTGGAGGTAAACATTATAGTATTGTGTGTATGTGCACTACTTCTAAAGTTAATCTTCACAGATCTATGCTCTGTTTCTAAACAGAAACTGCACACGTCGAGAATACTAAAGAAAAAATAAAAAATGTATCCAAACAAATCAGAGATTCTGAAAGATCTTTAACTTGTAAATACTCAGATAAATCTATCAAAAAAGGTTTGAGAATAAAAAAAAAGGATATAGAAGAGAATAGGATGTTCCCTAGTATGGTAAAAAATTTGTTAGGCAGATAAATCCTTCTTGCTGACAAGATTGATCTCCCTAGATCCTAGATAGAAACTAAAAACAAACAGACAATGAAACTTATTCCTTCCCTGAATCTATCTTTTCTTTAATAATAATCTAACAAGGTGGGAAAATGAAATTCATACCTTATTACAACATGCTTGATGAAGATCTTTCTTTTTGCTTCAGTGTGGCTACTCCATGCTTGAATCTATACCCACACACATGGAAACAACAAAGGATCAAAGGCATATGCAACATAAATGATCTAATAATTGAAACTAGTGATCAAGGAGACTAGTAACAAACATCATTCCAATGGAAAAATATGAATAACATCATTCCCATGGACAAATATAAATAACATAGACCGTCCACGAAATTGAATAATTAATCCATTAAACAATGAAGTCAAAAGGAATGATTGCTTGTATTAATTTTAGAAACATAAAGGAGCTACAAAAATTGTGCCTTGATGTTTTTAATCTCCTCCCAATGATCTCTGATAAAGGAGGATCTTGTCAGATCAATTGCACAGGTTCAGTGTTGTCATCAGTATTTGGGTATGGTATCATCAGCCTCGACAGTGATGTTTATGGTCTAGGTTGTCTAGTAATGTATATGGATTTTCATGGCGTTTAGGTGATATCTTTTTGTACCTGGTTGTCGACATGAGGTTGTCATCAATTCCATCAGGATTTGGTCATCAGCATGTGATTGTCCTCCGACTCATAGGATTTGGTTGTTGACGGGTTTATCGTCAAGTGATGTCATTGCTAATGTCGCTTTGTGACATATGTTGTGGGGAAAAATGCCTATGCATGACGATCCTATCCACCTAAGGTGTGACAGTGCCTTAGCAACAAACAGAGACCACTATTCTAGTATTCTTCCTTTATGAATTAAGAATGAAGAGAGATAGATGGACTAACCGGTGTCTTCCGTTTGTCCCTCGATCCGGTCTCTCTTCTCTTTGAGGGTTCCCAACTACTTGCCTTCTCGCTCGCCCAGCTTCAAGAGGTTTCTGCAAGATCACAAGAAGAGAACACTACACAAGACATGGATTCATATTCATAACTAGTTAAGGATTATAAATAAACTAAACATACTAATGCAATCATACATCAAAGATACATCAGTATATAGGAGAAACCAAGATAGCTTTATTGATGAATAACAAGGTTCAGGAAGAGATACAACCCAGAGGGCTCCAATCCAGCATCTCCTTCCCAGCAAATGGAATCCCTATCTTCACCCCCTTCAAAGCATTAAGCACCCAATGATTCCAATCTCAAACCAACAGCAATCCTTTGCAATAACAAAATTCCAGCCTCTAGATCTCATGGAGGAGAGATCCATATATAGATGTTTGGAGAGAGGATGAGTCAACTTGAGATCTGACTAGTGTCCTCTCCCTCTGTCAGTTCTTGATTCCACTTGGAGGTTCTTGCTTCCACTTGGAGATTGGGAACCTCTTACTCATCATAGTCGAATTCATTGAGGCAAGTGTCATTGAGGAAGATTATGAAAGCTTCCTGGGTCTTGACACCTCTTGGAATGAACTTGCCATTTGTCAACTCTCGCTTAGCGCACCCTGGTAGTGCTTCTACATGCGTTGCAGTGCAGGTAGCCAGTGTTGACTTTGCATTTTAGCGCAGACAGCTAGTGGAGCCACTGAATTGATCCTGAATTGACTTGTTTTTGAGCAGTTTCTGGTGGAGAACTTCTGTGAATTGCTGTGGTTTGTTAGCCTTGTTCCTCTAGGGGTAGGAAAAACATGTTTAGGGACTTTGGATCCCTTAGATTATGGACATTTCATGCTCAATGCTGTAAGGCACAAAAATGTCTATAACAGTTGCCCCCTAAAGTATGAGGCCGTTTATCGGGTGAAATGCTTTATCAGGAGGATCGAAAGTTCATCCAATGCTGGGAGGAGACCTGTAATAAGATACAATACAATACATTATTTTTCATACTGCTTTCATGATCTAGCTGAGGCGGGCATTCCCATGCTCAGCTTTATAAATTCATTTCCCTGTACATAGAAGAGACAATCATCTGATGGTAGACTGATAATTTTGATGAAATTATCATCCTTTGGATAGGATAATTATCTGCTGCAATGATGTACATGTCAATGTCTTTATCTTTCCTGAATATATATCGCAGCCTTGATGGATGAAACTAGATCCGGGGTCTTCAAACTCGTTTGATCTTCACTCTAAGTACAAGTCGATCCATGTGAGAAATGTTCTGAAGTCGAACATGGAAAGACATCGCTTGATTACTGGTCAATGAGGTAAACCGTTAACAAGTGTGAGAGGAATCACCGATAATGATAATGACCCTCAAGGTACTGCAGTACAATTCACGTGGTGTGAATAAAGGACTTGGCGTCGAACACCACGCAAAATCTTTCGGTCGAAGGTCATTGATGTATACCTGTCGCCGGAAGTGAGAAACTTGCCATTGAGGCATGCAAGCTTCAAAGTACTGAAGGGGTTGCTCCTAGATCAACTTCTTGGATAATGAGCTGATGTCGACAAGAAGCGATCCATCAAAGGAGGGCATTAATGAATCCCACATCAATGACACGGAACGGAGCTAATGATTTTGATGGAGGTGAAAACGATCTGTGACATATGATTCAGGGTGGCGGTCATGAAAGGATGAAGGATAATGTATGGTAGTGGATGGGACACGGTTGACTTTTCTGAACGACTTCTCTTGAACATATGGCGACACTGATGCGATGGATCGGTAGCATTACCCCAAATATGGATGGTATGGCGAGACCATGGATGTGACCGGTGAATGAAACAACCCAACGCGATTGTGGTACGGGGGAAAAGTGTCATGTTCAAGAGCGACTTGCTACCATCAAAGTTTTCTTGAGTTTCTCCCAATTTTTCCCCAGTCATTGTTGACCAGTACCTCTTTATTTTTGTCAAGCTTTAGGAGGATAACATATGCTTGTTCTATAACCTGCCCTTCGGGCAAGCCCATCGCTATGTTTTAACGAGCCTAGCGATAGTGAAACTCGTTCTCGTCTAAAGACAAGTTTGTCGCTATTTAATGATTTTAACGAGTCTAACGACAAAGATAACTCGGTCCTTTTCATTTTTAGAGAGTCTGAAAAGGTACATAAAGTTAACTCCAAAAGTCCTTTTTCGTCATCTAATCCCTTAGGTCCGAAAAAGTATAAAACAATACAGAAGGGATGAGTTTTTGATAGTTTTAACAAGCCGAATAAAACAAGCGCTCGATCTTTTTGTGCAATAATCCCTCAGGTCCAAAAAGATTAAAATCTAGAGGAGGGATAGCACTTCTTGTCCCTTTAACGAGCTGGAAGGCCAAGGACTCGACAATCTTTTCATATTTTACGAGTCAGATGAAAAGAGCTTAAAGAAGACTCGTCTTTTGAGGAACGAGTGATAAAACGGGTTAGCAGCTGATTCCAGGTACAGGTTGGAATTTTCCAATCATGGCAGTGTCACAAGGATGGCTAGTCATATCACTCTTCGCAGCTGTTCCTCAAAATGGGTAAACAAACATATGGAGGTGAACGATCGGCCAATGGAAAAGTGGAGGTGACGGGCAAACACGACCAAGGCTTTAATGGCTGATGATATTACATTCACAGTGGTTATTTACCGGGATAGTTCATTTTTTAACGAGCTTAAACGCGGGTGGAAACATTTGCTCGATCTTATGTTTATTTTTTAACGAGCATGAACTATGCGCTAAAACTGCACGGATCTTGCGTTTCTTTTTTAACAAGCATGAACTGTGTGCTAAAACTGCTCGATTAACTAGTCATATGATAAGAATGTCTCATTAAGATTCTATTTTTTATGGAGCTTCATCTCACAAAGCTATGCCCCGCATCCTTTCGTTATGCAAGTTCGGAAACGACTAATCCTACGAGTTTAAAGGGTTATACCTACAGGTTTAAAGGGAGGACCTAAAAATTTAAAAAAATAAATAGCTGCCCCTTGCTTGCACTCCGAAAGGTTTGCATGCCCCCAGGTATAAAACAGAGTTTCAAGGTTACCCCTACTTTAGTCCAGCAAAACAATTGTTTTACTGAGAGAGGCCTACCTCTTTCAGGTTACCCAAAGATTGCTCCATTCGCGGCTACGAATTAAACACTTCCTCGGTGATGTCTACCGAAATAGACAAAGGTGAACGACGATGCCCGCCAACTCACATAACTTTGACAAAAGAATCTTATTCTAGAACAACCCCACTTCCACTCACGGATGGGGTACGGACTAGTCATATTCTCCCGCAGAAACCTACTCTATACCTAAAGTTTTCCTGCCGAAGCAGACCAGGACGCATGCCCCTTGGGTTCCAGTCATATCCTCCCGGATTACTCGCGCTCATCAGGAGGATGGACCGTGGGTTGAGACATTTCTTGCGTGAAGAGACCATTTAGGGATGGTATATAACTATTTGCGATGCGTGATCCGGGAAATGAAAGCTGGTCCATGAGCTTGACCACTCTTCCTTCGTGCGGAAAACACATTACTCTAAAGAGTGAGAAGACGATGGCTCCCATGCAATATATATAGTCTCATCCAAGGAGTAGGTTATAATCCAAGGGTCCTTGAATGACCATCACGTTCATTTGAATGGTCTTCCCTTTCAATGTGATCGGTGCATTGGGGAGGATCCCTAAAGGTCGACTGGTTCCTTTATCGAAGCCTGATAGATTTCTCATTTCAGGCAAAAGCGTTGGCGAACCAAGCGCTTTCCAAGAAATAGAGGAAAGGATACTCACAGATGCCCCCTCATCAATGATAGTGCCAACCATTACCATTCTGTATATTTGAACGATAATTCTGAATGGTATGCTTGCAGGCAAACGGGGTCTGCCTAGTTGGTTCCAGTCAAACGAGACAACTAGGTTTCTTGGTGGTGGGACCGAATAGACGGCCGGGTATGACTCTGACGAAGTTCCTTCCTGCAAAAAAGGAATGGGCGAATTGCCCCCTTGTTCGTCGGAGTCTGCATTGATGAAGAGAGTTTGGACGGTGTCGTCTTTATTCTCCTCTGTGATGGTATCATTCGAAGATAGAGCCTCTGAAGGAAAAACCGGGTCAACTGCCGCCTCAACCTTTTGACTTTCATCAGGTATGGATTCAGACGGTTCATCCTCAATGATAGGTGCTTCGGCTGACCACCTGAGCGGGCCAGCCGGGTTCTCAACTGGTGAAGGACTTGGTAGGAGTTTTTGATATCCAGGAGGAAGTTGCGCTCGTAAAATCGGGCGATCTTCCAAAACTCTTTTAGCCTCGTCTAATAAGGGACAACGGTGGATGGCATGGTCGCCTTCACACAGTTTGCAGGGAAATCTAGCTTTCCCTCTCTGTCCTGTGACTTCACTTTCACTAGTTGACGGTGAGCTGTCAACATGGCTATCAGAGGTTGACGCCACCGAATTGTGCAAACGGGGAGACCAGTCCCTTAGTATCCGAGGGATGCAGGGACAATCTCTGTGGAAGTGGTCTCCCTTGCATATGACACATGGCGATTTAGGCCTAGTCAGTGCTGTGTGTGGATTTTTGTCAGACGAAACTTGTTTGCCCCCAATTGCTTTTGGCTCCTTCTTCTTCTTATCTTTCTTCTTCTTTTCCTTCTTCTCCTTAGGAACTTGGTTTTTTGTTTTACCAGTTCCGTCAAGCGAAGAGGAAGGAGGAGAGGAAGAATTAGATGAAGTAGAAGGCTGGTGGGTAACTCTGGTCTGGTCTGACTGTTGATTCGACTATTCAGGAATAGTGGTGTTCTGAACGACATTGGTTGAGAAGAGCCAGACCGGCAGGCCAATTGTCAGTCCTGGAAGCGACAATGTGGCCATATGAGGCGCACCAACATCTCCCCAAGAGGAGAAGGGACTAGGATTTCCGCCAAGGGGAATTCCTTGGTTGGTGTGCTCCATTTTTTCAACCTAAAGATCAACGAAGGAATAGGGGTGATTGTTCCGTTTAAAATAAATTTTAACGACGCTTTAGACACAACTTGCTTTTTCACTTTTAAAGAGTCGAGAAAAAGCTAAAGATGACTCTAGTCTCCTTCGATGTTTTAACGAGCCCGAAGTGACAAATGCTCGGATGGACTTTTTCTGTTATAGAGTCTGAAAAAGGCCAAAAGGAACTGCTCTGGAGTTCTACGCAGAGGGTGTGCCAAACTTTTCGCAAAACCGCAGAATACTTTTTAGGGTACGGGCGGTCGATCTTCCTGAATGTTGTGTTCAGTGCATTGCGATCAGTAGGGCGGCCGACACGGCTTCCTAAGGATAAAGGTTTTATGCCTATAGGGGTCTCCCAATATATACGTGACGGTACGTGGGAGCACAATCTGTACTGGCGCTATCGTCCCTCAGGAGGAATCACCCACCATCAACGAGATCGACAGTCACTAGGCTTTACGACGCCGGAACACGTCTCTAACCTAGACCTCTATGTTGTGCATTATGTTGCAAAGCGTTGTTAAGTTCATTCAATTTATTTTAGGTTGATCTTTTTAGAAGTTTGCCTTTTGAGGTTCACCACGAGATGTATGATACAATTCCTAAATGCAGTCTAAAGATGATAAGCAAGCTTTATATCTTTTCAACTTATGAAAATCTTAGCTACTAAGGGAAAAGAAAGACACCATCTTTTCTCAAAGAGCAATCAGCACACTCTAATGCACTTTTCCTAAATCAATCATGCAAACTATCAAAATGCAAATGCACAATGTAGGTGTTTGTTTTCCGCTCTCTTAGTATTGATGCCTACAAAGAAAGCTTTTTGTACAACTTTGAATTTGCTTTTAAATGACAAATACAAACAAGTTTACTTTTTCGAAATCAGAAAGGGTAGAAGAGATTACAACACTTAACGATTTTCGAAATGAATACTTGTTTTGACACTTAAAAGAGACAAACTCAAACCAAAAGCAAAAGTAAATGTATAATCAACCGCAAACAGCCAATGAACTCTCTCCTAAGATCACAATCAACAAATTTGAATCAAGGGCTACAAGATGACTATTTCACTCTTGCAAAGGAAGACTGTAAATGACACCACAAACACATAAAAACACTCACAGTATTTTTGTACAAAAGGAGGCGGAATTCAAGCAGAGAAAAGGAGTTATCAGACAGGTACCTATGCTGGTTACAGGCTGCAAAAATCAGAGATCAAAACAAGGCAAAACAGAGCAGAGAACCCCAGCTGCAGAAGGCCTAACTGGATCAGCGCACCCTCAACACAGGGGTTTTGACATTCAGCGCAGGTAGCCTTCACGGACCTGCGTTGAAATGCAGAACCTCTTCACAGGGTCTGCGCTAAAGGAGAAATGAGAGTTTCTCACTGGGTTCTCAGTCACAGTTTGCTATTTAATCTACAGTTTCAGGCCAAATCAAAGCAACAAGCAAGGTATAATCAAAGGGATGCTTTGAGGGAGTACTAAGATCTATCACAAAGGATCATCAAATCATTTGTGAGTCCATTTTTCAGATCATAGACAAATCCAGTGATTGGATCAAAGTAGCAACTGTCTACTTTGCATCTGAGAAAAGCAGATGCAGTTCAATTGTTGCTGTTGAGTCTATGAAACAAACAATGATAGAGACACAAATAAAATGACTAAACAGATTTCCCCAGCGGAGTCGCCAATTAGTTGTGGGGAAAAATGCCTATGCAGGACGATCCTATCCACCTAAGGTGTGACAGTGCCTTAGCAACAAATAGAGACAACTATTCTAGTATTCTTCCTTTATGAATTAAGAATGAAGAGAGATAGATGGACTAACCGGTGTCTTCCGTTTGTCCCTCGATCCGGTCTCTCTTCTCTTTGACGGTTCCCAGCTACTTGCCTTCTCGCTCGCCCAGCTTCAAGAGGTTTCTGCAAGATCACAAGAAGAGAACACTACACAAGACATGGATTCATATTCATAACTAGTTCAAGATTAGAAATAAACTAAACATACTAATGCAATCATACATCAAAGATACATCAGTATATAGGAGAAACCAAGATAGCTTTATTGATGAATAACAAGGTTCAGGAAGAGATACAACCCAGAGGGCTCCAATCCAGCATCTCCTTCCCAGCAAATGGAATTCCTATCTTCACCCCCTTCAAAGCATTAAGCACCCAATGATTCCAATCTCAAACCAACAACAATTATTTGCAATAACAAAATTCCAGCGTCTAGATCTCATGGAGGAGAGATCCATATATAGATGTTTGGAGAGAGGATGAGTCAGCTTGAGATCTGACTAGTGTCCTCTCCCTCTGTCAGTTCTTGATTCCACTTGGAGGTTCTTGCTTCCACTTGGAGATTGGGAACCTCTTACTCATCATAGTCGAATTCACTGAGGCAAGTGTCATTGAGGAATATTCTGGAAGCTTCCTGGGTCTTAACACCTCTTGGAATGAACTTGCCATTTGTCAACTCTCGCTCAGCGCACCCTGGTAGTGCTTCTACCTACGTTGCAGTGCAGGTAGCCAGTGTTGGCTTTGCATTTCAGCGCAGACAGCTAGTGGAGCCACTGAATTGATCCTGAATTGACTTGTTTTTGAGCAGTTTCTGGTGGAGAACTTCTGTGAATTGTTGTGGTTTGTTAGCCTTGTTCCTCTAGGGGTACGAAAAACATGTTTAGGGACTTTGGATCCCTTAGATTATGGACATTTCATGCTCAATGCTGTAAGGCACAAAAATGTCTATAACAACATCTGGTTGTGAATGGTTTTTATTTGATGTTAATACTAAAACCCTAAACCTAATACATTCTGTTAATCAAACCCTAAAACCCTAACCTAACCATACACTAAATAAGTAAAACCTAAGTCCTAAAACTATCAGACATATAACAATGCAAATCAGTGTATTAAAACAATACAAAAAACCTATGTATAGACCCTCGGCCTATGTAATAAACATAAAACATTACGAATTAGATACAACAGTCTCTAACCGCGTGGAATCTCTAACCGCGTTGGAACTGTGCCATGTGAGCAGCGAGAGGAGATAGAGCGAAGGTTAGAGTTAACCACAGTGGATCGGATAACCATAACAACAACGGATAGGATAACCATAACAGTAGTCATATGAGTAGCGGAGATGTCAGAGCTTAACTGCGATAGAGATTGTTAACCATCGGGATTTACAGTTAGCATGTGAACATTGGAAATCCGCAGACAGTTGTCTGCCAAGTGCTAGCACGGGAACCGCCGGAGATAACGGCTAGGTACCACGGTGGGCCTATTCACATGGAATAGTTAAGCCATTTTTGTGCCATTTGCTAACCGTTGATAGTTGTGCCATCAAAAAATTCTAGATTTGGGTTTTTTGTTGCAATTTGTTAAAAATTAATTGAAAGATCATGCATATGAACCCTAAGGTGGAAAAACATAACAAGACTAAGACCAAACAAACCCTAGTTTCAGCTAATGCATTCCTAAACTCGGTGTGAGGGATTTCGAATGTACTTGGAGGGTTTTAAAAGTATGTTTTTCTCATTGAAGGGGAGGAGAGTGGTTTTGAGTTTCATGTGCAGGTTCTTCAGGGATATAGGTTGTTTTTCTTCAGTGTAACAGGAGCATCCGAAGTTTGAATTGGGAACCACGATAGGCATTCGAAAGATGGTTTGGAGATCTATCTTATGTTAGTGACCAAAAGTTCTTTAGTGCACATTCGATTTGGTCAAATTTCTATGTAATTGACCTCTTAGATTTCAATCATAATAAAGTGGTCGCCCATCTTGAAAGCGGACCTGAAGACGTAGTCCATCGGGGAGTGTTATGAGGAATTTGGTATCTACGGATAAATACTAATTCCCTAGGTAGGTAGCTATAACTAGAAAAATAGATTTAAATGGATTATCCTTTACTATAAACGATAAATAAGACAAATGAATCAAAGGACCTACTTGTTCTTTCACTTTCCTTTTGTCTCCTTTGTTTCACTCCCGTTGCTTCTTCTTGAACTTAACTCGCTCCAAAAGTACCTGCAAGCATAAACAGACGACAGAGAACTAATCAAAGCAAGAGATCTATCAAATGCAAGTAAATGGAATCAGATACATTCACACATATAGACATCATATATCAATATAAGCATATGGAAAAAGGTGTAAACAACTTTATTAAGTGGAAGTAAGAATTACAACCATGAAGTTCGATCCATTGTCACTCTTCTAGCTTGGGTTCCAACCAACATCACATCAATAGCATAGCACTCTGGTAGCATATAAACACTTTCTTATACTCTCAATTTTCACACCAACAGTATATCCTTGTAAATTCTCAAAGTCCATCCCTTGATCATTTAGATGAGTGTTCAATTTATAGAAATATGGAGGAGGTTTTGTCATAAATGATGGCATTGAATGGCCTTCCAAACATAGAGTTACTTTCAATGGAGGAAGGGATGATAGGATAAGAGGTTACTTAACTCATTCCTCATCCATTTCTGAGCTCATAGGAGGTGATAAGTGTGGGAATCTTCTAGATGACTCCAGAGGATAAGAATATTCCCAGAACCCTGTATGAATTTCGCTCAATCTTGCCAAACACAAGTCAAACTAGGCCTAGGCGCTCTACAGAGCACCCTAACATGGGCCTACATGCACTAAGGTGCACTTACCCCTGTGCAAGTTTGCACTGGTCGCTCAAGGAGGAAATTCTAGAGGGTTTCAGCCTAAAGAACTCTCAGGAAAGGAGGCATTCGAAGAGGTGACTTGTCAAGGGCATGTAGCAACTGAATTAGGGTTTAATGAGCCCTAATGGTTCTGATCTAAATGATGGGAGTGATTTGCACAAATGGATATGTAACATCTGCCCTCTAGAGCATGAAATCAAAAATAATAGTATTGGGTGATATGCTTTACTATTTGAAGAGGAGGTTCCGAAGTGGTTGGTAACCTGCATCGATTACAATACATAATATCATGATATTTTGATTTTTTCTCATGAATCGCTAAGGGAAGGCATACCTATGCTCAACATATAAACTTTCATTACGAGTACATAGACATTCGTCTACAGATATAGATCCATGATCAAAATGACTATCAATGTAAATCCATTATATGGATGATTTGGTACATTTCTTGGAATTGCAGCTTGGATGGATGAAACTAGATCCAGTGTCTTCTATCTCATTCAATATTTCACTCAAGTACGATTCTAACCATGTGAAAATGTCATCTGAAGTCAAACATGGGAAGGCATTGTCTGATTGCCAGCTAATGATGTAAGTCATTAACAAATGCAAGAGAAATCACCGATAACGATAATGATCCTCAAGGTACTACAGTACATTTTGCATGGTGTGAATGGATTTTTTGATGTCGAACACCACACAAAGTGTTTTGGTCAAATGTCAATGATGTCAACCTGTCGCCTGAAGCAAGAAACCTGCCATTGATGTATGCAAGCCTTAAGGTATTGAAGGGGTGTTTCTAAGTCAACTTCTCAGACGATGTGCTGATGTCGAGAAGAAGCAACCCATCGCAGGAGGGCCTTGATGTATCCCACATCAACAAAAGGAAAGGAGTGTAATGATTTTGGAGATGGAATTTGACTGATGACACAAGGTTCAGGAATGGCGGTCATGAAAATGAAGGTCCATGGTATTGCAAAGGTTGAATTTTAACTTAGTGACTTCTCTTGAACATGTCGGTGACACTGAATGGATTGGCAGCATTGACCCAAAAAAAAAGTAATGGATGGTATGATAAACCAAGGTATGTTGACCATCAAGCAAATAACCCAGCTGACAGAGTCAAAATGATGAAGTGAAAGTGTCATGTTCAAGACCGACCTGCTGTCATAAAGTGGTTTACCCCTTTTCCCATTTTCCCCAGTCATTGCTGACGAGTACCTCTTTATTTTTTTATCAAGCCTAAGGAGGATAACGTATTCTTGTTGTATAATTCCACCCTTCAGGCGAATCCATCTCTATGTGATGTTTTAATGGGTATAGCAAAGGTGAAACTTGGTCTTGTCATGATGGATAAGTTTGTCACTATTTGATGTTTTAATGAGTCTAACGACAATGATAACTCAGTCCTTTTCATGTTTATAGAGTTTAAGAGGGGACAAAAAGAAAACTCCACAAGGTATTTTTTGTAAATTTGTATCTCAAGTCTGAAAAAGCGTAAAACAATACAAGAGAGAACCTATTGACCATGTTCAGTCAACGTATTCCTTTTTCGTAAATAATCTATCTTAGCCCGAAATAGTGTTAAAATTATATTGAGTAGATGTAATTTCCAATCCGTTAATGAGCTGAAAAGGAAAAGTGCTTGGCAATCTTTTCATATTTTGAGAGTCTAAAAATAGAGTAAAGAGGACGCCACTTTGAGGAATGATTGGTGTCTAGGATAGAAACTGGTGGCGGTGATGTTGGAACTTCTCAAAACATGTTGATTTCTGTGAAGAGGCTAGCTAATACAACCACTCATTGCAATTGTTCCTCAAAAGGGTAAAACAACCAAGTGAAAGCATCTGATTGGCCAAGCAAATACTGACGATGGAAGGAGAAAAACTAAGGCTCATTTGACGGAAGAGGCTAATAGAATGACAATCATGAGGGTTAAAATGGAGATGGGTTCATTTTTACACAATCTTGAACCATAGGGAACTATTCATGGATTCAGTTTCATGTTTTCACAAGCTTGAAAATGAAAACTATGCTTGGATTCAGTTTCATTTTTACACAAGCTTGAGACGAAGAACTATGCTTGTATTCAGTTTCATTTTTTACATAAGCTTGAAACGAAGAACTATGCTTGAGATTAGTTTACATGCCCCCAAGATGATGACTTAATTCTAGGTACATGCCACCCCAGCTTCATTGCATTCACCTAAGTAGACTACTCATGGCTATAAGTTGGATGGAATGAAGGTTCATATACGAGATCAAGTGAAATACTCCACTGGGATTTTACGAGATCTATTCAAAGACTCGACTTATAAATTTGCTACAGGGGACCTTCTTTCATTTCTTAATGAGCTTGACACAAGACAAGGAATTATGCTTTGCTTCCTTGTTTCATTTTTTGGTGGGGTTGATACAAGACAAGTAACTATCCTCATATTCCTTGTGTCATTTTCTAACGAACTTGACACAATACAAGGAACTATGCTCAAATTCCTTGTTTCATTTTATAATGAGCTTGACACAAGACAGGGAACTATGCTCAGATCCTTTGTTTCATTTTTTAATGAGGTTGACACAAGACAAGGAACTATCCTCATATTCCTTGTTTCATTTTTAATGAGGTTGACATAGGATGAAGAACTATCCTCATTTTTTTTTTATTTCGTTTTTTTAACGAGCTTGACACAAGACAAGGAACTATGCTCATGGACATGTTTCATTTTTTAATGATATTTACACAGTAAAAGAACTAATCCTCATATTCCTTGTTTCATTTTTTAACGAGCACGACACAAGACAAGGAACTATGATCATAGGCCTATTTCATTTTATAATGAGGTTGACACGGTAAAATAACTATCCTCATTTTCCTTTTTATCACGACCCATAAGAGTTCATGACTTTCAAGAGGTTCTCATTAGATGGGAGAACAATGCTTTAGAAGAGATCATAAAGGAAATCTGGTTCCAATCACCCCAGTACATAATGTACAACATCAGGGAATTTATCGTCAGTTAATGTAGGCATGGAATGGGTTACCACATAATTGACCCATGGCGGGGAAGATACCATTGGTACAAAAGGACCATTTGGGGAAGTTGGTTGACTGGAAGCCATATTTGTACCAGGAAATGAAAGTTAGTCAACAGTGACAATTCTGCCTTCATGCGGGAAACACATCACTCAAAAGAGTGTTGAAACAATAGCTCCCATGTCAGAAAAATAGTTACGCGCAAGAAGTAAATTGTAATCTAAAGGTCCTAGGACTACCATCACATTGAGATAAAAAAAAAATCCTCCCACAAAGTAATAGGCAACTAAGGGGGGATCCCTAATGGTTGACTGGTTACTCTGTTAAAAGCCAATAGATTTTGGGTGACAAGCACAGGCAGCAGAAAACTGAGCACTTGGAAAAAAATTGAGGAAAGGATACTCACAGATGCACCTTCATATATAATAGTGCCAAGTAAAATCATATTACAAACCTGCAGTATGATCTAGAAAGGCTCATAAGAAGGAAGACGACATCCTGCTAGTCAATTCCAATCAAAGGAAGTTACCAGACTACTCCCAGAGGGTATTGTAAAAATGGGAGAATTACCCCCTTGAGTTACGAGAATGGGAAGTTTTTCCTCCTATCCTGATGGAATAGGAGGCTTTCCCCCAAGCTCATTAGAATATGAAGAAACAAAAAGACATTGAGTGGTATCATACTCACTCTCTATGGGAATGGTGCAATTAATTGAAGGTGAAATCAAGCCAACTATTTCCTCGACCTCTGATGGGTCAGGTATAGACTCATGGGATTCACATTCAGAGAGAGTGGTTTTGGCTGACGGTTGATTTGGGTTTGTCACATTATGACCTAGTGAATGATTAAGGGATAGTCTCCTCTAACCAGATGGAAGTCATTGCGTAGAAGAAGGATAGTTATCCAACACTATCTTGGCTTCATCTAGATAGGGATAAAGGTGAATGGGGTGATTCCCTTCACATAACCTTCAGGGAAACTTAACTTTACCCTTCTTTCCATGAACTCTACTACCACTAGTTGATGGTGTGTCACCATCATGATCTCCAAAAGTTGATGACATAGGATGATGTGAATGAGAATACCATTATTCTAAGATCTCAAGAATACCATAACAATTTCAAAGAAGATGGTATCCTGTACAAAGTTTGCATGGATATAAAACTTTGTGAAGCTTATCGTATGGTTCTCATTCAAAGTTTCATTCAAAGAAATGGTTTATTGGTTGCCCCATTGCTGAATTTGAGTCTTCTTCTTCTTCTTCCTATCCACCTGGTTACTAGTATCAATACTTTCACCAGGCGGAGAGGAAGAAGCAACTGAGGAAGAAGGCAAAGGTTAAACTTTAGGATCAACTGGCAGTTGCTTTTGTCCAGTTGTAGGAATATTCACTTACAGGGCCAAGGAGGTTGAAGAAAACCAAAATGGAAAGCCTATGGTAAGCCCCGGAAGGGACAATGTAGCCATATAAGGAGTACCAATATTTCGAAAAGGAGGGAAAGGACTAGGATTCCCATCAAAAGGAATTCCTTGATCAGTGGACTCTGTAGTTGTTGCCATATGTTTCAACCTAAGATAAAGTAAGGAGCAACATGGAGGATGTTATATGTGGTCAATTAATTTATTTTAATCAAAATAACATAACAAAACAAAAGAGGGATAATCTAGGCAAAATAATTACCAAGTAACTATCAATTGCAGAGTACCTCTCGGCGAACAAAGAAGTACGGGTGTGCAATCTCCCCAAATGTTGTGTTTGGTGTATCAGAGTGTATAAGGTGGCCGACTCGGTTACCTAAGGATGGATAGAAACCTAGTTTTGTCCTTCCATATATACTCAAATGTATGTGGAGGGCCAATCTATATTAGCATTGTCTAATGCAAAACCATATAGTGAGAGCATTCCTTTATACTTTATGTACTATAACACTGCCCTATATACCCAAAGGTACATGGACGAGATATGATATAATCATGTACGTGGAATGAGGTATCACACTTGGGATGTATTGCAGGCAAGTTAGTGACAACTACTATGTTTTACGATGCTGGAACACATCTATAACATAGAACCTCTAAATGTTTTGTGTTAAGTTACAAGGCTCCATTAGGTTAATTGAGATAACTTTTAAGTTTATCTTCTTAAGAATTTTCCTTTCAAGGTTCACCATGTGATGTATGTTTGCAATTCCTAGAAGGAAACTAGCATGAAAATGATTCTTTCATTCAATTAATGATGAAAATCATAGCTAGTAGTGGATAGGGCAATCAAATCTTTGACACAGAGAAAAGAGCACACCTAATGAAATTTCCCTAGCTATTCCTATCCAGCATTCACAAAATATAATATCAAAAATGCAAGTTTTTCTTTTCAATTCCCTTAATGTTGAAATGAAAAAAAGGAAACTAATTCACATATAATCAATCAATATTTTTTCAAGAACGAAGACTTTATAACAATTCCTTTTCGAAAGAAATGAAGACTTTTATGACACTTTATTTTCAACAAAGATTAATCGACTATAATCTAACTTTGACAATGAATCGATAATGATAAAGAAAACATTTAAGAAACGTTAGTAAATGAAAGCCAAAGTAGCGCTAACAAAGGAAATACAATGTTGATTTCAGAGACATAACATTCATTGATTATTCAGTAGGTAGAAATAGAACGAAATTTTGGAAAAAACCAAATATAAAGGTGGAAATTTGACCTAAGTTGTATCAGCGTAGGTCTGAATGGGAGATAGTGTGCTAAAATGAACTTTCTCTAAGCTGAGGGTGCATTGATCAGCGCATTATCTGTAAGCTAAGGGTGCACTGATCAGTGCACTCTACCCTGACCAAGGGTGCACTGATTCCAACACATTCTTAGAGTGGGCATTCTAGTGCAAATTTTGGCCAAAAAACTTCAAAAAGGCTAAAATAAGTTCAATGAAGGCAAGCAAGGTCTACTAGGGTGTCCTACGATGTGGATAAACTACCCAGAACGATGATCGTTCCCCATTGGAGTCTCCAATTTGTTATGAGGAATTTGGTATCCATAGATAAATACTAATACCCTAGGTAGGTAGCTATACCTAGAACAACATATTTAAAGTGCTTATCCTTTTTCTATAAACGATGAATAAGACAAAGGAATCAAAGGAACTACTTGTTCTTTCGATTTCCTTTTGTCTACTTTTTTTGACTCCCATCGCTCCTTCTCAAACTTAACTCGCTCCAAAAGTACTTCCAAGCATAAACAGAAGACAAAGAGCGAATCAAAGCAAGAGATCTATCAAATACAAGTAAATGGAATCAAATACATTCACACATATAAACATCATATCTAAAGATAATCATATGAAGAAAGGTGTAAACAACATTATTAAGTAGAAGGAAGAATTACGACCATGAAGTCCGATCCACTGTCACTCTTCCAGCTTGGGTTCCAACCAACATCACATCAATAGCACAACACTTCGGTAGCATAACAACACTTGCTTATACTCTCAATTCTCACACCAACAGTATTTCCTTACAAATTCTCAATGTCTAGCCCTTGATCACTCAGATGAGTGCTCAATTTATAGGAAGATGGAGGAGGTTTTGTCATAAATGAGGGTATTGAATGGCCTTCCAAAGTTACAGTTAGTTTCCATGGAGGAAGGGATGAGAGGATAGGAGGTTACTTAACTCATTCCTCATCCATTATTGAGCTCATAGGAGGTGATAAGCATGGGAATCTTCTATATGACACTAGAGGATAAGAATATTCCCAGAAACCTATGTGAATTTTGGTCAATCTCACCCAATGTAGGTCAAAGTGGGCTTAGGTGCTCTGCAGAGCACCCTAACATGGGCCTACCTACACTGAAGCACACTTACCCCTATCCAAGGTTGTGCTAGTCCCTCAAGGAGGAAATTGTGGAGTATTTCAGGCCAAAGAACTCTCAGGGAAGGAGGCATTCAAAGAGGTGAGTTGTCTAGGGCATGTAGCAACTCAATTAGGGTTTGATGAGCCCTAATGGTACTAATCTAAATGATGGGAGTGATGTGCCCAAATGGATCTGTAACGGAGATGAACTTCGTAATAAATCTTGTTGCCTTGTATCACTATTTATTTGTTTTTTTAACTATTGTTTTGCATCTTATTTATGTTTTCTCATATAGTGTAAAGTCTTCTTCTCAATCAGTTCTCACACTTTCAGGAATTTAAGTTAACATTCATTTGTTGTTGGAGTAATCACTTCTACTTCAGTTTTTATGTATGATAATTTCAGATCATATAATTTGCTATGAGAGCGAGTTAAGTTTATAGAATTTTCCATTGAATGTTAACCAATGAGTGATGAATAGTTTCAGCAAGCATTTTTGACTATGCAATAGATGTTGGGAGAACTCTATGAAGACAAGAAAGTGAGAGATGCATCTTCTTCTTCAAAGACATCAAAGAAGGACAAAGGTAAAGGAAAGGCTGATAAACCATGTTAACCTCCATCATCTCCATCATCATCATCATCATATTCTTCTTCTAGTGCAGAATCTGAAACAGAAAAGAAACCTAAGAAAACATCTCTCTTAAAACTTGATTTAAAATTTGAGTTACCTATTAATGATGGCGAAATGAATCCTGAAAATCTAGATAACTGGATTAAGCAGTTATAAGTGTATTTTCGTATTCATAACATTTTTTATGATAAAATGAAAATTTAGTTAAAATGGGGGGAATATATTTAATTTGGTGGCAAAGTAAAACTTAGATAGATGTAACGCGACAAGGTAAAGTCATCTCTTCATGGTCTAAGTTCTTAAAAGCTCTTAGGAAACAATTCTATCCTTTAGGATACATACATCAAGTTGTTATTGATTGGCAACATTTGAGGCAAGGTAAAGGGAAGAGTGTTCAAGACTTTACTCAGGAGTTCAAAAACAAAGCACTGGCATTTGGTATTTCATTGGATACACATGAAACTTTATTAAAATACATCGTTATTTTACATTCATATTTACAACATACATTATTGATGTTTAATCCCTATGATTTTGATGAAGTGTGTGTTCAAGCCATACATATTGAATCATGTGGCAGACCATTTAAGTTTTCATCGCAATAATCCAAAGAGTTGGAAATCAAAGATTCCATTGACAGTAAAGGGAAGAACAATTCGAAGAGAAAGAAATCAGTGACAGCTCAGAAGGAAAGACCTATTTGTTCTCATTGCTAGGGAATCAATCATGATGAATCTAAGTGTTGGAAACTTCATCCAGAACTTAAGCCCAAAAATTTCCTTATGGAGAAGGATGAAAGGAAGGCAATTGCAGCAGTCCAGCAAGATCTAGGTTCAAATCTAGGTGATGAAAGGAGGATAACTTCCATGGTTACGACAGGTAAAACTTCTGACACTTGTTCAAGTTTGAATACTATTGCATATTCATCAAACATAAATCCTTCAAATGATGATAAAAGAGTTGAATTATTTAACATAAGGATAACTTCTAAGCACACAAAGATAGACACAATGTTTGATAGTGGATCACAGGCCAATTTAATATCTGAATATTTAGTTAAGAATTTGGTTTTGGAAACACAGAATCATCCAAGACCCTACCCATTAGGATGGCTAAATAAATCAACTCAGATAAAATTCAAAAACAGTGTCGATTAAGATTTTCCATAACAACTAATTACATTGATGAAGTGGAATTAGATGTGGTTCTAGTAGACATATGTGGAGTTGTCTTAGGAAGTCCTTATATTTATGATCATGATGCAGTATTTTATAAGAGAGAGCAAAAATATCACCTTAAGAAAGTGGTGGTTGAATTTATTGTCAGGGAACATCAAAGTAAAAATCACTTGAAGTTAGTTGTTGCTAATCTGATGAAGTGATTAATAAGTTCAAATAAAATATTTGTAACCATGTATGTAAAGGAACAACATAAGAATTGACATGATGTTTGTTCAAGTTATGAGTCTCAGCTTCTACATAGTTTGATCAAAGACATAGAAACTTTTCTAGTTCTATTTAAAGAAACCAAACATCTTACTCATAAGTAGGGAATACAACATGAATTACAATTGATGCCTAAAGCTCCTCTTCCTAATGTCAGAATGAATCAATTCAGTCCATGTTTGGAAATTAACAGTTACAGGGATGCAAGCTAGTATTGGGAAAATTTAGTGTTCAATTTCTCTTGTATTGTGTCACATTTCATGTTTCAAATATTTTGGAAGCCTCTTTTCAAGTGGAGAGGAAGCCCATTTGTTTTAATATCAAAGTCTTTTCTAAAGTAGTGTCAAAGTATCTAAGGGAAACTTATGCATCAGGAGAAAGTGCTAATCAATGGAAACATCATTTAATGAATAAGGAAAAATTGATTCAAACAAATCAACAACCATTTCAATACTTTGAAAATCAAACTAAGTTGCAACAACTTTCACCTTACAGGTTGATGGGTTTACTGTAGCAAGTTCACTTAGTAATCATGAATCAGGAAAGTATCACAAGTCAAGTAGCTGGTTTGATGTCAAAATTGTCATTGATTGTCTCTGTCATTCCACAAAATAGATTGTTGATACGTGTCAATAGTATTAAACAATATCCTGTAGGGACTATTTTCAAAGATGTGTATGAATCACTAATTCATGGTACGTTGTAGAAAGAAATAAATTTCCATGTTCGAAACAAGTTGTTTGACCATCGTCGCAAGTTGTACATATTGTATATGGATGGAATAGGTCACTGATTCAAAATGTGCCATGGTCAACATCATCATGGTCATCACTTTTAGGTGCTTGATCGAATGTATTGGTACATCATCAAGGCAAGGTGGAAAGTGAGGGAGCTCTACCCTCATTGACTATTTTTTTAAGTCAAACTTTTGTGGTCCAAAAGCTTCCAAGTGGAGAGGATTGGTCTATGAGGATCTCATCAGATCAGTTGCACAAGTTCGGTGTCGTTGTTAGTATTTAGGTCCACTGTCGTCAGCTTCGACAGTGAGGTTTATGGTTCAGGTTGTCTAGTAATGTATATGGTTTTTCATGGTGCTTAGTTGATATGGTTTTGTACCTGGTTGTCGACATGACGTTGTCATAAATTCTACCAGGATTTGGTCGTCGAAATATGATTGTCATCCATCTCGTGGGATTTCATTATTGACGGGCTTGTCGTCAAGTGATGTCATTGCTAATGTCGCTTTGTGACATCTGGTCGTAAATGGGTTTTTATTTGATGTTAAGACTGAAACCCTAAACCTAAGACATTTTGTTAATCAAGCCCTAAAACCCTAACTTAACCGTACACTAAATACCTAAAGCCTAAGTCCTAAAACTATCAGACGTATTACATTACAAATCAATGTATTAAAACAATACAAAAAAACTTTTGTATAAACCATCGGCCTATGTAATAAACATAAACATTAAAAATGATTTACAACTATCTCTAATCGCGTCAGAACTGTGCCATGTGAGTAGCTAGAGGAGATATGGCAAAGGTTAGAGTTAATAGCAGTGGATAGGATAACCGTAACAACAGTCATGTGAGTAGCGGGGATGTCAGATCTTAATCGCAGAAGAGATTGTTAATTGTTGGGAGTTACGGTTAGCATGTGAGCATTGGACAGACACAAATAGTTGTACATTAGGTGTTATTGCCAGATCTGTCAGAGATAATGGTGAGGTGACATGGTGGTCCTATTCACATGGAGTAGTTAAGCCGTTTTCGCGCAGTTTGCTAACCATTGATAGTTGTGCCATAACCAAAGTCTAGATTTGGGTTTTTTGTTGCAGTTTATTAAAAAATAACTGAGAGACCATGCATATGAACCCTAAGGTCGTAAAACATAACAAGACCGAGACCAAACAAACCCCAATTTTAGCTAATGCATTCCTAAACTCAGTGTTAGGGACTTCAAATGTACTTGGAGGGTTTGAAAAGGATGTTTTTCTCATTGAAGGGGAGGAGAGTGGTTTTGAGTTTCATGTGCAGGTTCTGGAGGGATATAGGTTGTTTTGTTTTTAGTGTAACAAGAGAATCTAATGCCAGAATTGGGAACCGTGATAGGCTTTCTAAAGCTATCTCAAAGATATATCTTATGATAGTGACCAAAAGTGCCTGCTGCGCATTCAGTTTCGTCAAATTTCTGTGTAATCAACCTCTTCAGTTTCAATCCTAATAAAGAGGTTTCCCATCTTGAAAGCAGACCCAGAGACGTAGTCCATCAGGGACGAACTTTGTAATAAATCTTGCTAACGGGTATCACTATGTATTTTCTATTTTCACTACTTTTTTGCATCTTATTTATGTTTTCTCATGTGTGGTAAAGTCTTCTTCTCAACAAGTTCTGACACTTTCATCACTTTAGGTTAACATTCATTCATTTTTGGCGTCATCAATTCTACTTCAGTTTTAACATATGATCATTTAAGATGAATCACTCCTCTCCAAGAATGATAAGCTCCCCAATGTGATTACTACAACAAATATTTATTGTCAATAGCCTCCTCCAATTCCCCCACCTATGGCTTGATTAATATGCCAAATTGAATTAATTTCAGATCCTTTGTCCATGGATGAGATCCAGTAAATGATGGATGTGGGCTCCTTGAAGAATGGGAATTATTTCCATAAAAAAATGAGGTTAGGCTCGAATAAACATGAGTTCAAGTCTTTTTGTTGGGAATGATTCGCCGAACAATGCTTCGAGATATCACTTTTTATTGATTTACCTGCACAGTTTTTGTTCAGAAACAAAGCACAGTTCTGTACAATTTATAGTGAAATAAACTGCACATGTGCAATTCTTATTTAGAAAAACTATGTAGATGCTCAAAAGCAGGGTTTTGTACCATGAGATCCATAAATTCCACTTTATTCAAGGTATATAAGTTGTTGACTTGCAAGGGAGTGCTTCATGAACCTTGCATGGATGGTGAGAGATCCAATTTTGATGATTATTTGTCATGGTGACAAAATGAAGTGTCACATGTACATACTTCCTTACCTCCCTTGATGGGTTAGTCTGATGGCTTAGTACAACGATGCACCATTAAACAACTTGTTTAGTTGAGACAAGTCAGATTATAGACTGGTCCATTTCATATCTTCGAAGTGCTTTGTAATATCCCTCCATTACTATAATCTTGTTTTGCTTTAATGAAAAATCAATGGAAAATATTGGAACAATGATGTGAATAAATAATTTCTAATAAATAAATAAAGGAGGTGTATCTACTTGGCAATGAGACACCTAGAGATAAGATTCTTGTGAAAACAAAAGAATATAATTTCATTAGTAAATGAGATTGGATAAGTGTTCATGATAAGTATTCTAAAATAAAATTATAGATAAGCTTAATGGTTGGGAGAGAAAGATCGACTAAGTTGCTTAACTAGTACAAAATGGCTATTTGGTTAATCAAAAATGACTAAAATTTGCATATAAACACCTATTTTTTGGTTGCTCACCAATAGTAGCTAATTTACAGTATTTATAATGCAACCAAATTTTTCTCATTTTTAGCTTAGTCATTAATTGGTTATCTTAATTTTATTATCTAGCAATATATTTAGTCATCAATTTTGTCATTGATTTAGTCATTAGTTGCAATAATTAATCACGAAATATAAAAAAATATATATTACTAAATGATCACTCGATAAAATGAATTAATGACTAAAGAAATATTACCAAAATGTTGGTCGTGCTATAACATATTGTAAATTAGCTACTAATAGTCATATATATGCAAATTTTAGTCAATGTTTAAAACCAATTAATGGCGAAAGTAATATTATTAAATTTTCATTGTGTTATAAGATATTGTACATTAGATACTAATGGTCGTATATATGCAAAATTTAGTCGTCATTTGTAATCACAAATTTATCATTTTCAGTAGTCATTTATATTTTTTTGGTAGTTTCATATTCATTATATAAATGACTACTATGGTAGTTTATAGACATTTCAATTATTTTCATTAACAACCATTAGAAGAAACTAATTTAGTCATATACTCATTTTATTTGTGATCATCATTAATCAACATAAAATATTAATTTAGTAGTTTTAGATTGATTTTATGTGTTCATTATTAGTCAACATAAATTAACTACTATGATTTTGAAACTAAATTAAAAATAAAATGTCATACAATGTACATGTTCATCTAATATGAAAACACCAAGTTACAAATGTTAATTATAGTAGAAAATAATATCAACTGAAACTATAAATAATTTCAACCACGAAAATTATATTATATAAAATGTCAAGTATTACAATATTAGTTTCCAACTTAATATTGGTTAGAGTAAAATTTACACATGAAATATTGTTTCATCACTTGAAAACATTATCATTGCATTGTCAAGGCATTGCAAGAGAATTCACCAACTATGAGATCTTGACCATCACTCTTTGTGTGTGTCGTATGTGTGATATTGACTCTACAAGTACCACTACATTAGTTCTCTTCTCTCTCTCTCTTTAATTTGCATTTTGTCGCTCCAATGTTATTGTTATCCTTTTTCTTCAATTGCGTGTTCTTACCATTAACACTGAGTTCCTTTCCTCAAAAATAAAGAACATACAATGCAGATTATAAGATATGAAATATGATGAACATTGGAATATGAAATGAAATATAATATAAAGGATTTATATGATATATTCCTTAACATCCACAATATTGTCAATGCCATTTTTCCTTGTAAAAGCAAGAAACTAGAACAAGTTTTCTTCAGTTGGGCAATAATGGTCATTATGAGGCCAGATGACCCATATAAATAAACAAAATAAAACATCACCATAACAAATATAACCATAGTAAACTTAGTATTCAACCTTCAAGGAATAATAGGCACAATCATTCCAACTAAGTTACATGCTAAAAAGTGTAAGTTGTAAATTACTTATATAGTGTGGGAGTGCAAACAAAACTCTTAGAAAAAGCTAGAGATAATTCTAGAATAAAATGAAATGAACGAAAATGGATACAATAGTAGGATAGCCTTGTATACATGTGTATAACCAGATAATGTGGAAGGATAAGTGAATAATTCCAAGGCTGGAGGTCAATGATGTCAAGAATGCCCAAGTCTGATGAGCATTTCTTCATATAAGAACTACTATTTGGGTTGATTATCACATATGAATAATCCAACTAGTCTATACCAAATTATTAATTTTTTTCTTATATTTATGGATCACTACATTATAAGTGGACAGATTACAAAGACAATTTCCTTCCTATTGTGTTCCTAACCTGTACTACAATATATTAGTTGTGTTTTGGAGCAAATTTCCAACATCGAAAATATGTAGCAATCACCACTAGTAATCCCCCATATAGGATTATTTTGGAATGTAACTTTTAGATTCTAGTTTCTATATGATTCTTGAATGTAAAATCCACTCTGAATTCCGAAACCAAACTTCCAATTTCAGGGAACACCTGTGGCCATCCTCAATCACTCAAACTCAAAACATCAGTGATCGCTATAATGAAAAGATAAAATACAAATAGTTTTGATATATTTTGTTTATGATACAAAAATAATGTTAATAGAGATGGTCAATACTAAAAAACAATAGAGTAGATATAAAATTGCAAGTAGAACTAACAAAATCCTAATTGTAATATAGTTGATTGATTATTCTTAGTAAAGTCAACTAGATACATACAGGTTTTCATTTTCACCTTTCTTTCCCATATCTTTATTGGAAATGGAAGATAACTTAAAAAACAATAGAGTGGATATAAAACTGCAGGTAGAACTAACAAAATCCTAATTGTAATATAGTTGATTGATTATTCTTAGTGAATTCATCTAGATACATACAAGTTTTCATTTTCACCTTTATTCCCATATCTTTATTAGACGTGGAAGCTAACTTGCATGCACCTCGCCAAGCTATTTTAGCTAGAGTATATGTTGCATTCTCATATTTCACAATTTCTTTTCCATGAACAATTGCAATAGGTATTGGAGGAATTAGTTTCTACATCAGCTGAGTTTTCAACTTTCATTTTCTCGATTTTTGTTTTCTTGCATATGTATTATTTGAGTTTTCCTTAGTGGAGTTTTAGATAATAAGACAATAGGTTTGAAAATAAAACATTCATCATGCAAAAAAAAAGACCAATTATATGATTACAACCGATCTTTCTTTGTTGTTGGAAAAAAACCAGTGAACTACGCTCAATCATTAAAGTTATCCAAAACCAACCTGGTGGACATTCGAAGTTCTGCTACATGAACTTGTTCCTTTGTGTGGATAAATTTCTCTTTGTGTGTGTTAAGGGATATTAAATTTTTTGAGAGTGATGGCTTATACTTACCATAATATTTTACCATTTCCAACTAATTTTTGAGCATCTTGATAGATAATGTTCTTTGTTGCATCTCCGTTAACAATGTGAACTTTGAAACGGGAACTATAAACTCAAAACGATAACTCTAGCCAAAAAATCCCCCCAAAACATAAAAAAATCATCTCGAAAAAGAAAATTGTTTATTCTAGAATAACACTTTTTTTTCTAGGGTAAATTTTCAACATGTTCTAAAAATGCTATCGAAAACCATTTTTTGTGAAAAAATTGTTCAAAAAACACCCTGAAAACAAAATGTGTTGATGTGTTAGGTTAAAATAACCTCTACTACTTTTTTCATGATAAATTTTCAACATTTTGAAAAAATGGTGTAAAAGTATTTATCCTAACTCCAAAAAACATTAAAATTTCAAAAGAATAATAAAAACAAAAATAAAAACCATGAAAAAAAATTAACAAAAAGTAAATAAAATACATATTTAAAAAAAACATAAAATTAAAAAAATGACAAAACAAATCAAATATATAAAAAAGACAAAACAAAAAATCAAACATAAAAAGAAAAAACAAGAAAAAAATTAACCTACAGAAGACGACACATTCCAAGTAGTTTTCATCCCTTCATTTACTTACTTTAAGGAAAACATTAGGCCCATTGTCTATTTCTTGTTCTAGGTTAACCACCAAAACTAGGGGAGATACTTTTATCCACAATCATCAATAATTCATAACAAATTGGCAACTCCGCTGGGGAATGATGTATTCCCTTTGTGGTTTCTTTGTCCATTGTGTTTTCCTTACCTTTTTCATACACATTTCCCACTTTAACCAACCAAGAATAGACCTAGGAAGTGATTACATTGAGTCTTATTTACAATTTTTGTGTTAGAATCTTCTTTCCCGGGACCAATTCAGCTTCTGGCCTACTAACATAGCATTTCACCCCACCTAGGCCCTCTCCATTCCCGCGTTGCAAAGCACTGGTGCCTCTTCTGCACCTATGTTTATCCCTATTTTTGCACAATGTTTTTCTCATTGTATCAGTGTTGCTTTGGTTGTCCTGCTTCGAGTTGACCTTCCCTGGTTCTTGAGTGATTCGTGGTCTCTTTGAAGCCTCCAATTTTTTTGAATTTGTGTGTGATTACCTTTGGCAAGAATTGGTTTCGATTTTTCTTTATTATTATCATTAGGCCACTTCCAAACTTGTTCCATTTGATCATTGATCGCTTGGATGAATTGTTGTTCTAGTCCTCATTTTGAAAAGTGCATTTGAATAGGTGATTGCACTTTACATGTTATATTTCCTCATTTTCCAAGATTAAGAGTGGCGAAAGGAAAAAAAATGTTCCATTGGAATTTAGGTTTTTTGCATCCACTTTGATTTAGGAACATTTGCATGAAAATGGAATTGCATTGTGCATCTTGTTTGCTGCATTTTCTGTGCTACATGTTGTTTCTATGTTCCCTTCCTTAGTTATATTTTCATTGAAGAGAAAGATTCCATTTCCTCATGCTAGATTTGTATTTTAGGGAATTCGGGTGAATTCATGGTGAGCCATAAAATTGAAACTTAATTCAAGATCAACTTAAAATTTATATAATCAACATAAGGAGAATTTTTAACATTAATACAAACACATAGAGGTTTAGGCTAGAGACATGTTCTGGCATCATTAAATGTAGCAATTGTCATTGTTTTCTAGTGTTGGATCCTAATGATGAAATCTCATTTCACATATGTGAGTGTATAGGATCATTCTCCACATACCTTTGGTTATATTGGTGGCACTCCACGCATGTAAATTATATGGGAACACTCTCATTGAATGGTTACGCATTAGACAACACAACTACATATTGCACTCCCACATGTCATCGAGTATCTTTTATGAGTCCCTATTAGGTTTCTATCCATCCATCGGTAACCAAGTATGTCTCCTTGTATATCGTGATACACTGAACACAACATTCACAGATGTTGATTCTTGTATGTTAAGTCCTTCGTTCACCAAGGTGTATATTGCAGTTCATAGTTTCTAGGTAATCCTTTATGCCTAGATTATCCTATTTTTTACTTATTTATTTTTGTGTTAATAAAATTAACTATCCAACATGTAACAATAAGATCCCCCACTCCATTCGCATAGAATGAAAAACAAGCCTCCTCTTGCACTAGAGGCTACTCCTAGCTGTGGTCAAAAGCATAAAAGAACGTAAAATAACAAATTAGGAAACTCAGAAACTACTTTTGGTCCTCCTCCTGAATATGATCAACCAAAATTATTTGTCCCCCTTGAACCCAAGGTTACATATACTCTTGTCAGTGAAACTGACACAATCCATATTGAATTACCTTAAAAATTGTTGCCAGAAGTTATAGAACATGACCTTCTTGAGTCAAAAACTTTACTTCCTGAGGTCATCGATTCCAAGGAGCCTCAGACATTTTTACCTATCAATTCAGGTATTCCATCTTCTCTTCCTCTGTCTTAGATATATCTTCCTATCATATATCTTGGCCCTAATGGCTAACCACTTACACCTCCACTTGTGAGTATCAAGGAGATCCTACAAGAAGGGGCTCTTCCTTCTACTCATTTGGAGGGAATTTTCCTTTATCCAACCCATCCTCTAATTCCTCCTCCACCTCTTGTATAAGTTATTTTTCCTGGTTCTTTTAACTCACCCGCAAATTACACACAACTATCTACATTGGTATTATTGACCATGACTTGAACCAATATTGCTTCCTATCCTATGTCTACCACTATGGTTTAAACACCAAGTATCGGTTCCACATTTATGTTTTCGACATCACCAGAGGCACATATGTATGGTGGCTTTTATGTTCCACCAAGTTATCATTCCTTATCTAATACCTTCTCTAGTGGATCCTCCAATTTATGGACATGCCCCATGTATTCCACCAGGGGAATTCCATTTGGCACTTCTCTTACGATTGTTGCTAAGCCTACTCCTTCTCCTTCTCCTACACTGACAATTGAACAAGAGGATGGCCTATATGTTTATTGGAAAGGTCCCCTTCAACAACATTACTATCTTTATTTTGGGTACCCTCCACATGGGGAGCAGTTGCCTCCAACATCCCTCCCCCCTTTAGCAGGGGGCAACCACTTTTTGGTATACCTCAAATTGGTAACCAGCCTTATTATAGTCCTCCTTATCCTAGGATGGATGCTAGTGTTTGGAAACCTACTTTGCCTATTCAACCTAGTTCAATGTTGGGTTCATTATGTGATTCCCAACCTATGACATCTTCATCTCAAGTTCCTATTCCTCAATATGTACCTCAACAAGCTCAAATTCATATTTCAATAAACCATATGTTATTGCTCCACCCGCACTCATAAATACGCTTTCAACCCTCATGCAAGAGCTGCTCATAATTATAACTTATTTTAGGACTTGGCTCAGTATCCATCATCTATATCAACTCTTGAGGTGTTGCAAAATTTCCCTACCCAAAACAGGTATTTACCTTAGCTATCAGATATGTGGATCCATCAGATTTGAACCTCATCATTTTCACTCATGAAAACTATACCCATCAGCTTCCATCTCAATTAGATTTTATAATCCAAGTCGTCATACATGGTAAGAATATTCATCATTCTATCATGGCTGAGGGAGCCTCGACTTGTATTATGTCCATGTCTTTTTGGAAGGTGATTGGTTCTCCTCAACTAAGTCAGTCACCTACGACATCGAAACCCTTTGACGAGAGAACATATAAACCATGCAGGATTTTGAACTCCCTGCAAGTTGAATTATGGGGAAAAATTGTGTCCATAGAAGTCAAAGTTATTGATGGACCTCTCAATTACAATCTTCTATTGGGACATACATGGGTTTATGCCATGAATGTTGTAGGTTTGGCTTATGTCTGTATCACCACCTTTCCTCATAAAGGCAACATTGTATCCATAGACCAACTCTCCTTTTTCGCCTATCATTCACATGTTATTAAAAGTGTCCCTCTTGTACGGGAAAATCAACAATCATATCATCATCCCAAAGTTGGATTGTTGAAGGATTCTTCACCTGTGGGAACCTTTTCACTCCCTCCTCCTCTCCTTCCCAACAACTCATCTTTGGTAGATTATATCAACATGATATCATTCTCTACTATCCTGTCCTATCCATGGATTGTAGTAAATGAAACTGAAATTCAAAGTTTTTGCGACCAAATGCTGATAATCGACATTGAGCTAGATTAAGAAGACATTTATTCATCTTGTGCAATTTCTTCCTTTATCTCGCTTAATTGGGTATACATATCATTGGATTATGGTAATTCCTCTGATCCTTTCTCACATGTATTCCGTACCGATCGAAGCATCATGGAGATCATGATGCCAAACAATGCACCATAGGGAGAACATCACCATCATTTCTCCTTACTTTATTCCATTGAGGATAGTCTCAGTGATGTATACTTGCCCAATTCTATCGAATTCTTGAGGAATTCAATATATATTCATGAGGTCAACTCAAAAAATAACCTGTCGAATATCGAAGAGACAATACCTCTTGATATTTCCATTAAGCCAGTTGTTGTCAAAAATCTACACATTAGAAC
Organism: Pinus tabuliformis; assembly: GCA_031772625.1. Lineage (NCBI taxonomy): Eukaryota > Viridiplantae > Streptophyta > Pinopsida > Pinales > Pinaceae > Pinus > Pinus tabuliformis. The sequence continues at coordinate 1,385,504,764 of CM062820.1, read as the reverse complement.
ATCTTGTTCTCCATCCCAGATCGAGACTTATCGAGCCCTTTTCAATGAGTTTTGAGATGTCTTTTGCTGGACCTACAAGGATATTCCAGGTATTAACCCAAATATAGTTTTACATGAAACTAATAGATATGTTGATGCCAAATTAGTTCAATAGTTTCTTCATCCGGTCAATCCCATAAAGGTTGATAGAATTAAACTTGAAGTTGAAAATATTCTTTGTGCCGGGTTCATATTCCTCATTCCTTTAACTGATTGGGTGTGAAATGTAGTTCATGTCATGAATAAATAGGACACCATTAGAGTGTGCTTTGATTATCTGGATGTAAATTATGAAAGTCCAAAGGACATTATCCCACTCTATTTATTAACCAAATTATTGATGACAACACTGGCTATGAAATTTATTCATTTATGGATGGATTTTCGGGCTATAATCAAATCAACGTTTTCCTGACGGATCAACCTAAAACTGCTTTTATCTACCCCCGGGGCACTTTCTCTTATAGGAATCTCCTGTTTGGTTTAAAGAATCCTATGACCACATTTCAACGTGCCACATATTATGCTTTTCATGATATCAAACACATCATTCAACCATATTTTGATGACCTCCCTACTCACTCCAAACATCGGGTTGATCAACCGATGCATCTTCAGGCTATTTTCCTTCATCGTAGACATTATAATATTTAATGTAACCCACAAAAATGTGTTTTTTATGTTAGTTTTGGTCAATTTATTGGTTTTTTCATATGAAAACAAGGAATTTGTATCGATCCATTGAAAGTACGGGGGCTCACTGATTTTCCTGCACCTTCTTTACTTGTTCAGCTTCAACAACTCCAAGGGAAACATAACTTCCTCTGAGGAGCCATCCCTAATTACATTGAATTGACAAAGGATTCATTTGCATGTTGAAAGAAAGGGTCCCTTTCCATTGGGATGATGTGACTCAGAAAGCGTTTGATGCATTGAAAGATTAATTGGTTTAGCTATCTCTTCTATATTGCCCTGACTATCAATATGACTACTTCATATATCTTGCTATTGCCATTTCTACTATAGCAATGTCGTTAGTCCAAGAAGCTGATTTAAGGACTGAACATCCAATTTATTATCTAAGTTAGAATCTTAACGATACCAAGATTAGATATTCTCACATAGAAAATTCGGCTTTGGCGACAGTTCAAGCCATCCAAAGGTTTCATCATTACATCTTGCTTCAGAAAACTATGGTCATTCTGGATTACAACCTTATGACATATATTTTATCACGTAAATTATTGGGGGAATGTACTTGAAGTGGATTGTCATTCTACAAGAAATTGACCTAGAGTTCATCAAATCTACATCAAAAAAATCATTGGTTTTTGTAGAACTAATATGTGATCTTCCTTCTGCTGATTCAGAATCTACATATGAAGATTCTATCCCTGACGCGTTGTTGTTTCTTATCTCGTCATCTCACCCATGGTATGGATATTTCCTAATTTATCTCCAAATCGAGACTTTTTTTTCTAATACCTCTCACTCTAAGAAGAAAAATATTCATTACCAAGATCCAAATTACATCATCATTGGTGACACCCTTCACTGTTGTGGTATCAATATAATTTCATGAAGGTGCCTCACACTTGAGGAGGTGGAAAAAGTCCTCAATGAATTCCACCCGGGCGCATGTGGTGGACATTTATTTGGTTATTCTACTACCCAAAAAAAATTATGTGCTAGTTACTTCTGGCCTACCATCTTTCACGACTGCATCCTTGTTGTCCAAAATTGTCATGCGTTCCATATATATGATCATAAGGCCCATGTCCCTCCTACTTCATTGAATCAAGTTATCGTCATCGTTCATTTTATGACATGGGCTATACAATTTATGACATGTAACCCTCACTTGGCTGGTGGGAATGGTTATATTATTGTCGCAGTTGATTAATTTACTAAATGGGTCAAGGAAATTCCTATATTTAACAAAACATGAAAAATGGTTTCATAATTCTTTTTCAACCATGTCATTGGACTATTTAGTGTTCCACAAGCAATAGTTACGGATCATGGAAAGTATTTCCAGAAGCATATGATGAGAAAACTAACTGCTAAGCTGGTACTTTCCCATGAATGTTCCACTCCCTACTATCCACAGGCTAACGGACTAGCTGAGGCCATCAACAAAGTTCTTAAGGTGATGCTTCAATGCATGGTAGGGGTCCACAAATTAGACTAGGATTTTCTCCTTTACACTACATTGTGGGTGTACTGAATCTCAATCAGGACAACTACTAGATTTACACACTTTCAGTTTCCATATGGTCTCGAAGTTATCTTTTGAATTGAATGTGAAATTATATCCTTGAAACTAGCTATCGAACTTCTTCTGGCCACTTTAGTAGCGAAGGAGTGCCTTTTACATCTAAGTCATTTGGATTAAACCCAGTGCGATGTTGTTATGAATAACAAAGCTCATAAAAGGTGCATCAAGGTGCACTATGAAAAAAGTGTAAAGTCTTGTGCCTTCTCAGAGTGACACCTTGTTATTTTCTCTAACAAGGATTATGATCAGTTAGGTTTAGGAATGTTTCAAGCCATGTGGTTAGTGCTGGGTTGATGGGGCCCGACCCATGTTCGGAGTTAATTAGCCAAATAAATCCCTACACTACTGACCATTTAGGCATCATCCCGTGGTGCGCAAACTGAAGTCTCACCCGAAGCAATATTGGGGGATGTTGGAAGCAAGTTTCTACACCCTTGAGATGTTTGAGGGGCCGATTTAGTCTAATTGTACCTACCTTCATGCAAGTTACTTCGTGCACTATTCTGACCTGCAATACCTTCACAATCTGTTATAATTGTCCTTTGCACAACCCTAACCAGGTGGCTGAGGTGATTTCACGCTACTATGGCAGTGATCTATGCTATTTCCCCAAGTTACACTGTGTATCTTAATTATCCTCTTACATATGGTAGTCAACTTTGCATAAGTAGATACTTTAACTCACATTTATTTAATCTACATAGTTATATATGTTCACACACCATATAAACAATAGAAATGCAATTAATACCCAATATATTGGATACAGAAAAAAGGAAATAAATAAACATAATTGATGTAAAAATTCTCTTTATTAATACCTCAACAGTTACAGACATGACTCACCCTGTGCACTCAGCTGTAGGGGCATGCGCACTCAGCTACGGACTGCTAGGCCTCTGTGCACTTAGTTGTAGAGCCTTCTCCTACTCTACTACTCAAGGACTTGACTTTACACTTACATATTCTTCTATGCTTCTATTCCATGATCACTACTTCAATTCCTATTCTTTCAACTACTTAGAGCCTCCCTCTATTTATACAATCCCATGGTCCGTAGACCATGGGTAGATCTCTAAAGCCGAGATTACATTACAAAATTTAGGGGGAACAATCCTATGACTCATTTACAACTTTGCGCTCCACGCCCACAAAATGTGGAGTCTTTACATCATATCCACACTTTTTAGCCAAAATATGGGCTTTAAGCCCGAAAACTTTCCTTGGGGGATTCTGCACCCAATAGGTCTCCAACACAAACATTTTGACTTGACCTCGAGTCACTCTATCAGTGCAGAGATCTTTTCATATAGACCTCCCAACTATATCTGGACTGCTGCAAGATTGGTAGCACAATGAGCAGCTCCTTGCTGCAGTTCCTGGATGGGATGTTCAGAGAACACTGTAGCTAAACTACTGCCTTGCACCTGTTCTTGCGTTTCCTGCATTTGCACGAGCTTGGCTTCAATCTACGCTCTAATGATGAGTGCCTCATCGATCCATGGTTGTATGTGCGCCTTCATGAAAACCTCCTTATGTCGCACAACATCTACCTACTCCTTGAGTGCTTTTGCGTGCTGCATCCGTGTGAGCCTTTGTGTATGGGCCACCATTTACGCAATCCCTTTTATTTCATCATACTCTTGCTCTAGCTTCTACACCTTTGTTTCTAAGCGATGTATGCTTGGGTCCTCCTGCAGAGTAGTGAGGATGTTGAATGACTCTTCAAATAGTTTGGTGCAGTCCTTTACTGCACTACTGATCTCCGCTATTCCTGTTGTAATGGAAGTGGCCCGTTGTTCCTTCACCTTAGGTGGAGTTGAAGGCCGCACCTTCAATTGCAACTCAACTATCTGAAGGTTCAGCTCCAGTTGAACCTTAGCCATTTCCTCTTTCGCCTCATGCACCCTTGATGATAGTCTCCAGATGCGTGCCTCCGCCGGTTACTCTGCTCAGATGGCCAACTGAGGGACCATATCGCATGCTTCCTGAATTAGTTGAACTAGTTGTTTGTTCTGTGTCACAACCTCATCACGCTACAAGCTCAACTGTTCCATATTAATCTATTGCTTGCTCATCACCTAGAGCGTGCGGCCTTCCCTGGCCCACAATTCTGCAGTCACTCCATCGTACAGAACATAGAGTGTCTACCAAGGGAGCGCAACCATGTTTATCCCAACTCCCTTCAGTGCACTAACCATAGGCCTGTCGGCCTCATTTTCTATAACCAGTGCACCCTTTGGCAGCACTACACTGTCGGTCATGTGGGCGTGCAACATTTCCTCAGTCATGGCCATGCCTATCGCGAGGTTGGTCATTAGAGTACCAGCTTGAGGAGTTCGCATCTGCAACCCCTGTATCTTTGTCTAGAGGGTCCCTAACACCGTCTGGGTTTCCTTCACGAACTGTTAGAGGGCCTTTGCGGTGACGTCCCGCACCGTCTCCCCTATGTCATGGAGATCCCCCTCAGTGAGGGTGATCGGGTTGAAGGAAGTCTTGGAGGCTTTCTACTTCTTCCATGGCCCCAGTTACTCTCTCAGGTGCTGTCACTTTAGTTGTGTGGAAGTTGTCTGTGGGTCCGCACTACCTTCTTTTGGATTTGTCTCCTATGTAGGTGAAGGTGACTTTTCTCCCTTGCGGTCCTTCTCAGTTTCTGTATGCTGCTCTTCTGCTACCTTCACAGTGTTGCACACCTCCTGCACCTTGGCTGGTGCTACTTTGTTCCTCCTCCTCTTTGCCAACTACGCCATCCGCAGTTTTGCCTCCTCCTTTTTCCTCTGTGCAACAAAATTATCTGCTTCCACCATGAAGCTGGCGAGAGCATGCTAGTCCGGTGGCGATGACTCAAGCATTGTGAATATGACATCGTCCGTCCCTAGATAAGCTAGCTCCTTCCATGCCCTCACAGGGTCCTTTCTCACCCTAATGTACATGTGATGAAAGTCTGCCTTGAACTCCACGAAGCTCTGTAGACTGTTATAGACAGTGGGCGATAACTGCAGCGTGCAACTAATCCCCAATCTAATGTTCATCTCCATGAACACCCAGAATATCTTGCTATCTCTGATCCTCTATACATCTTTAGTTGCCCACAACAAAGCGTACTTCGCTGCCTCCTGAAGATCCTATGCAATTTTGGGGAACTAGCTATCCTCAGGCGATTCCCAAGCCATTAGCACTATGGATAGCGAAAGCCATTCATAGTGGAAAGTCTTCCCCTGTTTATGTGCCTCGCAACAGTTTTCCAAGAACTCCCTAGATAAGTAATCTACCCAGTTAAACTGGATCCCCTCTATGCACTGCGCGGCAAGTGCAATGACTGGTGCGAGCACCTCATCCATGCAGCACTTCTGCATAAATTTCCCAACTAATATCTACATCTCGATTTTGACCACATCGTTATTGATACTAGAGATTGTATACCCTCTCTTTTTCTTCTCCAACTTGAACTTCTTCATGGCCTCCGTGATGGGAAAATCATCACTTTTACCCTCGGATATGTTTGTTGGATCCTCCCCTTTGCAAGGAAGCTAGGTAATTCTATGAATCAAATGGTCTATGATGGGTATGGGCTCCTTTAGCCACAAGCACCCATCATGTACGAGGCAGAGCAGTTGCCTGATGATAAAAATAGTCACTAGGGCACGATGGTAATGCGGCACCCAAAGCAGGTTTAACAATCTTACTTTCTCTACACCTCACAACCACTTATGTGGTTCCAACACTATGAATCCCACCGTTGTATTTTTCTTCGACCGCATTAGCTGCGCCGTTTCCAAATGTGGGAATTTCTTGTGGTCCGCGAGATCCCAGTCCTCAAATTTTAGAACCGGCACTTACCCCAAGTGCACTGCATAAAAAACAATATCATTGGGTAGCAGCGTAGTCTACGGAGAGCTCTTACTCTCATCTAGGTCCTTGGGCACCCTTGCTTTCCCCTTCCACAGAGGAACATACGCAGGTAACCTGGTCAGAGGGTCACCACCCTCGATTTCTTCTTCCATTTGTTCACCATCCTCCTCTACCAGTATTTCTTCGAAGTCTTCTTCCTCCTCATCCACTTCCAAATTGATCACCTTCCCCTTTTCTTCCATGGTGAGCCTCGTCCTTAACAGATTCTTGGGGGAAAAGTGCAAATGTACCATAGGTTGCTTATCTTTCTTGCGTCTCTATGTGTAGTGATTTAGGGATTTCTACGACTATCCCGGTGCTTTCTTGGGCTTCTCTTATTTTTATGGCCTCGTCAACAGTCATCTCTCCAATATCCATGGCTTCCTCTGGCACAGCCATAATACTATTCCACAATTCTGTTAACGGCTTAGGTAAGAGCTCAAATAATTCCTTCGACTTCAAAATATCACACAAATCAGGGTTCATGAATCTTTGGGCATGCAATAGCTCAATTCTGAAATTGCCAAGTGTTGTTTGCTGTGCAGCCCTTTGCACTTTATAGCACCTTTTGAATTTGAATTTGACCATTTCCCTCTCTTTCGGTTCATTAATGATCCCTTAGTGGCTGTTTTTCCCAAATATAGCCCATAAAGTTTGCCTGAAATGCCTACCGCCTACTCCATTTGGTCTCAAAGCAAGCATCACATCATGAATAGAGACTATAACAATCACTTTCTAGCCAACCCACATGGTAGCATAACTACCTATGCGCTGTCGCGAACCCTGTGACACCTCGCTACCACGCGCAGTCCTGACATTGCACAGGTCTCGAGTAGAGTAGTTTATAGTCCTGTGCCTACTTTTAGCTGCCTGGAGTGCTAAGAATATGCTTCCCTCACATAATCAGATGGCCAAACCACCTGTGTAAGGCTTCAGTTGACTACCATTTACTTTTCCTGGGAAGAGTTCACCATTTAACTTCTCCAACTACACCGCACCACCATCTGTGATTTCCTTAATAACATACTGTCCCATCCAATGCATTAAACTGATAAACTCTCGATGGTAGTCAAAAATTCTGTCAATGTACTCGAGCTTGTCATGCTCTATCACCACAACCTTTCTATTAAGAAAGTCCTTCCTTATTCCTTCCTCAAGCTTCTTGACTTCTTCTGCCATCATGGTGCTTTTCTCCCTCATTCGAACTCTTTCATTCATGAGTTCTTAGAGCCTAAGATCACCCTGCTGGATCTCTTCATCAAGTCCCAACCATTCTTCTTCAAGCTCTTCAAATTGCGCAAGCCTTTCTTCCAGGACTCTGTGGTTCATTACCCCTGTGAGCACCACTATGCGTGGACTAGACATGATAGACTCCATAGGTATTATAGCTTCTACTCTATCGACCAACCGAAAAGGCATTTGTCTTGGTATGCATAGGTCCCAACCACTTCAATGTGCATTGCATTCATTGCACACCTTGTCAAATGCTTCCACGTGGATAACCTTCTATGCGACTGTTCTCCCCACATACTGTCTATCCAACTTTATGATCCAATTGCACATCAGTCCCCCAACACACGCTTATTGAGCAGACCTCTCAACGTGGAGTTCATGCACATCTGCGTAGGTTGTTTTCCATATATCGACATCCACCTAGAAGGATGTGCACACAGATTATCTTGCCCATTGTATTTTTCTACCAATCACACTCTAGGCTTCCCAAACCATGTGCACATCATCCTTCTACATTCACGCCAGTCGTGAAAGCTCCCTTTGTGTGTACCCCACCATCTTGTAGGCGTAGCGTGCAATACCTAATTTAAATCCTAGAAGCGTTGCATTTCTGGCACCTCCCTTTCCAATTTATTCAAGAAGGTATCTACCTCACTTAGGCCATCATAAGTAGGTAGGTCCCTTACTTTTATCGATACATAGTGCGGCGACCTTGTAATCATATTACAATACACTGTAATCACCTCATGTCATCGATTATGCCATCACTCTGTTTCCTCATCTGAATCCAAAGTACAGGAGCTCTTACACTCCCATGCAAGTCGTCCATCCGCAGTGGGATTCACCCAGTCCTTGATTCACACTATTATATTATAGATGGATTCTAAATCATCATCACTTTCATAGTCGTGCACCGGATCTGTATAGCACGATCCTTCAGTAGGGTCTAGAGGTATAACTATGCATAGTGACTTCTTTTCGAAAATCATCTTGCACATCTTCAAATTAATCACCCTATTCATGTCAGTGGCCCAATCAATTCCTTAGAGCGCGGGGTATGGATTGTTGTCGTTAAGAATCTCTATCACTTCAAACTCTGCTAGTGCGCTTGCTCCCTCAATATCCATAGTGATTCCCTGCAATCACCCCATGGGTATTATCTTTTGCTGGTTCACCATTCGCAGCTGAATAGGAGACTATTTTAGTGTAGGTCTCCCCATTTGCTCCCATGTCTACTTTAGCAAAACATTCCCATCTAGCGCTAAATCCAGAATTACTTCGTCAATTTTATATTCTCCAATTTGCGCGGTCATCCTCATTTCTCTTCCTTTTATTGTCTTATTATTTCTAATCTTCTGGACTACATGTGGTTCTCCTGGCGCACCCCAGTGCATATGTTAATGAGTTCCTGTAATCCTTTTACAGCTTTACTGTCACGCAGTAACTTCATACATGTTTCCAAGAACGTTGTGAGCATTGATGGATCCATCTCTGGCTCCGGTCTATCTTTGCCTCTTGAAGTGGTGGCCTTCGTGAAGCTCTTCTTAGCTTCCATGAATGTTTCTTGAGCGTTCTCCAAGTCAAATTCCTCTTATTTTGTGGGGGCTTTCGGAACCCAAGTACTATCCTCCGGTTGTTTTCCTTTGTCATCTCCCATTGTGATTCTACTTTGGAGCACAATTTCACATTTGGATCTTCCTCGCGTGGCTCAGACCTCATCATCTACTAGTTCTTAGTTGGGGGAGGCAGTAGCACTCCTTTGTCATATATCCCAGCTATCAGCATATGACAATATTTCGTCTCATGATCAAACAACGTGCAATATAAACATGACGGCCACATCAGATTCATACAATTGTGGGTATAATGTCCTAGCCCTCCGCAATTGTAGCATATCAAATGACTGCAACCTCTTCCAGGTCCTCCTCTGCCTTAGCCTTGTCTCCACCCCTGAAATCTTGTCCACACCACTCTTGCATTCTGGCCTAAGGGCCATGATTCGGCCTAAACTCTGTAGGTGGAAGTTCTATACATCATAAACTCATAGCTCCTACAAGTGTGCTCATTATCTCCCACCGACCTACAAAAGTTACAAAACAATTGCGGTGAATTTTTTGTATACTTTTGTAACAAATGATAGTTGTCTGTAGCATGTTTTCCACCTATTTGAAAAATTTCACACCACAAAGCAAGTGCCACGCCAGGTCCTACTTGTTCTTCTGGCCTTAACGGCATTGGTACTACTCCCGCGAGGTAATTTATGAACACCAAGCAATGGTCCTTATCATGACCCTGACCCTTGCATCTTACACACCACACCTCTTCGCACACTTCTGGTCAAGCTGTTCTTTCTTGTTTCAGACTCTGCATCTCCAAGCATAAATTCTTCAGTTGCGCATGGATATACTAAACTCCTATGTTAGGATCCTACATCAGGGTCTCATGTAGCCTGATTGTGATCTCAAAGTCCTCTACTTGAGTTGTTAACTTCTGCTACGATAGCGCGCTCCTTAAATGTGTCATTAGCGATGCTACAAACCATTCGCGATGTTTTCCATCCATTATATTCATATTAGGTTCATGAATCATACACTTCAACCTCTGATCCAACTCCTAAGGAGTCTCACTTGGTAGCATCGTGATTTCTTTGAATCCAATGATCGACTATGCTTCACACTTTGTTATGCTAAATTCTTTGTTTAGAGCGGCTTGGATATCCGCAATCCCCACATTTGGATTATCATTGGAGTGCTTAGTATACTAGGTCAGTGCGCGGTCCTGCAGGGTGCTAACTAGTGTCACTTTCTTTATATTGTCATCTGTAACTCCCCGTGCTTCCCATACGGCTCTTACCATGAACAAAAACTGGTTCGGATCCACATTTCCCAATCCCTTGAACACAGACGACTTTATCGTGCTTTCCATATTGACTCATGGAGATGGAGGAGGTGGTAAGGATGAAGATGGAGATGAAGGAAATCAATCTAGTGGCGTGTAGGTGGGGGTGGTATTTGCAGAAATTTTTTCCTTACCATATGGATTACACTTTGTGGCGAGACCTTCGTGAGTTCTTCCTTATCCCCACATGAAGGTGAAATCAAGGGGCTAGTTTCTGGTCCCTTATTTCCTTCATTGCTATAAGTTTTTCCACTTCGCGTAGCCCTAAACATCAAGGTAATTACATAATACTCTTTTCACATAATAACATTTTAATCCAAGTATTAAGGGACTTTACATACTTACCATATGGTCCCTTGAGAAAGCGTCGCTCTGCCTCGCTGTAGCTCACTGAGGTGTCAACCGCAAACTCAGTATTGAATCCTCCTATAGTTTGATTGAGCCAGTGATCAACGACACGTGTGATCTTATCCTTCGATGCTTCCAACCTTCGTGCTAACCCTAGGGTCCACACAATAGGATTGTCGAGTTTCCACCTTCCTTGGCTATCTGCTAGCTTCGCAATCCACTCATACAACAAAGTAGTAAAAGACACGAAGAAGATTTCGTGGATCTTTGTGTATAGGTAGCAGTCTAACCACTCTTCTTTTGTCAGTTGCAAGTTCCCGTTCTCCTACGTTGCAAACTCATGAATTCTTCTATCCAACCAGCGTTCAATTTCCTTCTTAGTTGGATTCTAATGATACGACATCAAACATCTGTATGCGGATTCTGGTCCCAACAAAGAAACCATTTGTTGGCTTGATGGGGCCTAACCCACATTCAGAGTTAATTATCAAAACAAATCCCTACACTACTGGCCTTTTCGGCATCAACCCGTAGTGTGGGGACTGAAGTCTCACCCGAAGCAATATGGGGGGATGCTGGAACCATGTTTTCACACCCTTGAGATGTCTAAGGGATTGATTGATCTAGGTGGATGTTGGTGGCCACCCACCTATCCCATTTGGACCCCCACAACTATCTCTTTCAGTTTTTCAGTTTCCCGAATTGTAGCACAGTTTACTATTTTTAGTAGTTTTTCGGGTCCTGAACTTCCGGAGCCATTTTCAGGCCCTAAATGACATTTTTGGGAAATATGGGGGCAGCATGGGTGCATTGATCGATGTTTCCCTCCCCAAAGTTGTAGTTCCGGGATAGATCTTTCTAACGAGCTATTATACGCGTCAAACGGAGATCGTATGCCAAAGTTACGACCCCGGGAAATTGATGTACCAATTTACCCAAACGGGGCCCACAATTTGGCATTTCAACTTCTAGGGTTAGGTTTCGGGATGTGAAGGGTTTTACATTGTTTCTCAACAATAAATAGGCCTTCGAGCCTCATTGTAACACAGTTCAGAGGCATGTAGCCACCACATCTCTTCTCAGAGATAAGCTACCATCTCCCTAGCTAGTTTATTTCTATTTCAGTTTGTAAGAATATTTTAGTATTTTATAGTAATGAAATGAATTATTATTTCCACTGCATCTCTATATTTATGGTTATCGCATCTCTGTATTTATGGTTATCTCTGTAATCTATTACATTCCCATTTAAATCTGGTTCAGTGGTATCAGAGCGGTCTTCTTTTTCTCTGTTTTTCATTGCAAGTCCCCAACGAGGTCGGGATATAAGGAGTTATGGTTTGAACTGGTCGGACCTTTGCAAGACCAGCCTCGTAAATCCCAACGGCCTCCCATGGCGGATGAGAAGAAAGATGAGGGGGCAGGAGATCCTATCAAAATCTTGCTCGAAGAAGCCCCTGAGTTACAAAGGAACGCGATGATGGATAGCTTTGCGCAGATCCTTCAGCGGCTACCCAGAGGCGACACATCGGCTTCCAATAGCTACTCTAGAAATGCCATGCCCTTTAAGGTATAAGTTAATTTTGAAATCCTCATATTCGAGGGTCAGATAGACACAGATGATGTAGATAAATGGTTAAATCTGCTAGATGGGTATTTTTCTATTCATGAATTTTTGAGTCGGGAAAATATTGTTTTCACTCTTCTCAAAGCAGCCCCCCACGTCAAGGACTGGTGGCAGACCTACTGCGAGCAGAAGGATGAAAATATGGGCTCACTATTTTCAGCCGCACCCACTTGGGATTCATTTCGTGATGCCATCAAGGAGCAGTACTACCATGTCAAAAGCTATGAGGACAAATACATCAAATGGACCACACTGCTGTAGGGACAGGACCAAGATGTGTTGGAGTTCACAAACATTTTTCATACCCTTCGCACAGAGTTGGGTATCAAGGACTCTGAGCTGCATTTGGTACTCAAATATCATGGCTGCCTACACAGATACATCCAGGAAGAGATGGAGTTCCTAAACATCTCCTCCCTCGGAACAACATACCAATACGCTGTCAAAATCAAGAAAAAGTTCGAACAGAAGAAACGAGACTTTGGATCTGCAAATCCAAAGACCAGAGGATAAAGCCAAGGCAGGGTGAGCCAAGACAACCCGTCGAAGCTGCAAGAAAAGAGAAACACCACGAAGTTGAAGAAGGACATAGGAAAGCGGTGTGAGTTCCACAAGAGTCCCACTCATAACACGAGTGTTGGACCAAGCAGTCGCTGGTGACCGAGTTGAAGGCTTCGGAATCAGATGCATGTTCTGACCCTAAGCTAGAACCCGACAAGGGGAATGGCAAAGGGAAGCAGATCATTGATGTGGATCCCAGTGCAACTATTGCCAGGACTAAGATCCAGAAAAATGAGCCCGAAGATCCAGAGGAGGGGAATGTCTTTTCCACTCACAGATGTGGGTGAAGAGTTTGCCGTTGCAATTCATTGTCGATAGTGGCAGCCAAAAGAACCTTGTTTCAACAGAGGTCATGAAGCGGTTGTGCCTACCGACTACACCACACCCACAACCATACAGTATCGGGTAGCTTCATGAAGGACGAGATCTCAAAGTTCGCGAGAAGTGCCGCGTTCCCTACAGCATCAAGCCCTTCATAGACAAGGTATTGTGTGATGTTACACCTTTGGATGTTTGTGATGTACTATTAGGCCAGCCATACTTGTGGAGGCGGCATGTTGTGTATGAGTCAAGGCCTCGTGCTGTTATTATTTCTTTGGGTAAGTCATTATACATGATACCGGAGGTAGCCCCACCTATCGCCACCTCTTTGATCACTGCTAAGGAAGGTAGCAAGCTCATCTCACAGACTAGGAAATTTATTTTCTATCTGGCTTGCTCCCAAAGTAAGGGGAAGATTGTCACCACATCCATGACACTCGGGAAGGGTTCCTCCACGCAGCACCAACAAAAGAGGGATACAGTCATGACAGAACATAAGAACAACTTCCCCTCACCCACAAGGGTACCACACAAGCTTCAAGTGGGCAACAAAGTATGGTTGCATCTACAGAAAGAATGCCTTACAAGAGCCCATTAGAAGCTCCAACCACGCCGACATGGTCCTTACACCACTACTAAGGCGGTGGGAAATAATGCTTTGGAGCACAACATTCCTCCATTCCTTCACTTGCATCGAGTGTTCAATGTGTACCACTCTCGACCATGCTTCCCACCATTACTAGACACATCTGAGATTGCAGAACAGCTCACTAGGGACCAAGTTTAGCAAATGGAGGAACTCAATGCAATGGCGACCATTGCTTCCTAAGGGGGGAGGAATGATCCAGCTGGACGTTGGTGGCCACCCGCCTATCCCATTTGGACCCCCACAACTGTCTCTTTCAGTTTTTTGGTTTCCTAAATTGTAGCATAGTTTACTATTTTTAGCCCTTTTTTGGGTCCTGAACTTCCAGAGCTATTTTGAGGCCCTAAATGACATTTTTGGGAAATCTGGGGGCAACATGTGTCCATGGACTAATGTCTCCCTTCCCAAAGTTGTAGTGCTCAGATAGATCTTTCTATCGAGCTATTATACGCGTCAAACAGAGATCGTATGCCAAAGTTACGACCCCGAGAAATTGATGTACCAATTTACCCAAACGGGGCCCACAATTTGGCGTTTCATCTTCTAGGGTTAGGTTTTGGGATGTGAAGGGTTTTACGTTGCTTCTCAACAATAAATAGGCTTTTGATCCTCATTGTAACACAGTTCAGAGGCATGTAGCCGCCACATCTCTTCTCAGAGATAAGCTACCATCGCCCTAGCTGGTTTATTTCTATTTCTATTTGTCAGAGTATTTTAGTATTTTACGGTAATGAAATGAAGTATTATTTCCACTGCATCTTTGTATTTATGGTTATCTCTATAATCTATTGTGTTCCCATTTAAATCTGGATCATTGATTTAGTCCAATTGTGCCTACCTTAGTGCAGGTTACTTCGTGCACTGTTTTGACTTGCGATACCTTCTCGATCTATTATAATTGTCCTTTGTGCAACCCTAACCAGGTGGATGAGGTGATTCCGCGCTGCTATGGAAGCGATTTGCACTATTTCCCCAAGTTACACCATGTATCTTAATTATCCTCTTATCGATGTTAGTTAACTTTGTGTAACCAGATACTTTAACTCACGTTTAATTAATCTACATAGTTATATATGTTCGCACACCATATAGACAACAGAAATGCAATTTATACCCAATATATTTGATACAGAAAATAGGAAATAAATACACATAATTGATGTAGAACTTCTCTTTATTAATGCTTCAACAGTTACAGAATCGACTTGCCCAGTGCACTTAGTTGTAGGGATCCGTACAATTTGCTGCAGACTACTAGGCCTTTGCGCATTCAACTGTAGAGCCTTCTCCTACTCTACGACCCAAAGACTCGACTTTACACTTAGATATTTTACTATGCTTGTATTCCATGATCACTACTTTAATTCCTATTCTTTCAACTACTTAGAGCCTCACTCTATTTATAAAATCTTACATTACAAAATAGAGGGCGGACAGCCCTATGACTCATTTACAACTTTGCGCTCCGTGCCCACAAAATGCGGAGTCTTTACATTGGATTCACACTTTTTAGCCAAAATATGGTCTTTAAGCCCCAAAACATTCCTTGGGGCATACCATGCCCAACAGTTAGGTCCAGACATTGTCAAGAGAATGCTTGCAATGCGGCATACGCATTACTATATTTTTTTGAAATTCCCCTGACACAACCTAGAAATGGCTCAAGTACCTCAAACAATACTATGCTTTATCTCAAGTGTAGTTTCACTATGCACATATTATCTATAGGTGTGTTGAGTCTGTTTCCAATGTGCCCTTTCAGAGTTTCACACTGCTTCTATTGATTACCTTTTATCTTTGGTTTGGAGATGTTGGTATCTCTTCAACTTTTATTGATTATGCTC
Source organism: Pinus tabuliformis (assembly GCA_031772625.1). Lineage (NCBI taxonomy): Eukaryota > Viridiplantae > Streptophyta > Pinopsida > Pinales > Pinaceae > Pinus > Pinus tabuliformis. Next base: position 1,385,489,078 of record CM062820.1, on the reverse strand, counting down.
ACGGTTCCAGTCATAGTGCTTGGAAGTTATTATGTAGCATGGGCTATATTTTCTCCAAGTTGTGAGCTACTTAATCTGCAAGGTAATTTTATTGGTCGCTCCACCAACAAAATTGTTGAGTATAAATCAGTGGTCGAGCTACTGTTTGATGCTATGGAGCATGGTATCCACCATTTAGTCATCATACTTGACTCACAACTCGTAGTAATACAACTTGCTAGTGTCTATTCAGTTAGAAGTTCCACCATATTAAACTTGTAATTAAGAGTTCAAATTCTAGAAAAAAAAATATTTCATACAATATGAGAACATTTCTAAAAATTTAAACACATTAACAGATTACATAGCTAATCATGTTTTAGATAGGCATTTGTAACGAATCTAATTATTTTTCAGTCCACATCACATCATATTGAAAATACAATAGAAGCCCAAAAACACTGAATATATCTATATATATATATATATATATATATATATATATATATATATATATATATATATATATATATATATGAATTTTGGTTTTACAAAACTTGTACCCGAGACACATATGGCATATATCACCCATATAAAAACCTACATGAATATATCTAAAGTAGACAAATCAAAAGTGTTCATGATAAAATGACACTGCATGAACCATCTTGCTCAATAGTCGACCAATACAACTAAGCACTCCTATAGTGTATCGTTGAAGTCACAACAGATTTTTTTCAAATGAATTTTCATCAATCCAGTGTGTCAACCATTCCATGTGCTCTCTACCTCTGATAGGACCTATTCTACATCAAGATCTTGTATTATATCTCGTCCTACCACAATCACCCATGTTGATTCTACTGCCTCGTCTTGTTGTTGTTCCTCTACACGAGGGAGATATGAAGGACCAATATGTCTAATTGGTCCCATATCTACATGAAACATCAATCGTTTGGTCTCAGAAACATCAAAAAACCAAAAGATTGTAAAACTTTCAAAACTTATAAAATCAAAATTTATTACCTAAAATACCCCATCCCTCATCCTCATGAAGCACGAGTTGAGGGTCACCACGAAAATCCATGACTATGTAAGGATAGTCATTGATCATAATAAGCTATCTACGAAGTGATCCGAAGAAGGTTGGTGAGAAGTCGATCGTGGATGGCCCTTCTTGTCAAGACATATGATCTATTCACTTCCTGATTCGTGGCACCCTCAGATCAATAGGCTCGAGTGTAATCTATTGAGGCTGAAGTAACAGAACCCGCTCTAGTGCAAAGGGAACTAAGATTGCACCGTATCCAAAATTATTTAGTTTTCCTTCTTTTTGTTTAGATAATTGTTCTTTCATGTTGACTAGAACTCCCTCGCTCCAATTGAATAGTTTTGGCTCTAGATATTCTAACCCATATTGCATGTATGATATGCTTGCTACATATAATGTTGAGCTAGCTTCCAATCTTGTGATACTAAATATGATCATTCTCAAAGGAATCTAGGTCACATATTTTATACTAATACCTCCATCCTTGGCTGGCAGGGCTCGAGGTCTGGAATAGGTAGTTATGTAATCTTTCACAGTTTCTTCACCCTTTCTCCCACCTAGGAGAGAGATGGGAGCACTTTTCATGGACAAAGAAAGTAGATTTCTTCTACCTTTATCTCAAGAAGATGTTCCCCAAACCTAAACTCTTTTTCTTGAACATCCCATGAATGAACAAGACATTTTAATGATTCTATCAGTTGCCTCATACCAGGAAGCCAAAAAAAAATTAGTAGCCCATAGTTCCTTAATTCCTTGATGATAGCAAGATCATTTGTTGCATTTAAATATTTTTCATCATGTTCTCTTTCTCTCCACATGAAACCCATTTTATGTTGATGAACTCCCGAAACATCTTCAAGAGATTCATTACAATCCTTTTCATGCAAAAAATGACAAATTTTGAGGAAAAACTACTGATTAAACTTTCAATTTTCACCCAACGCACCACATAAGAGAAAACTAGAGCATTGCACCCATGCCTGTAGTGTATGACTCTTTAGGTGCAATGCATATTTCAAAAATATAGGCTTGAGTTGGTCCTAGGAAAAAGAAATTGAACCCGAGGGCCTTGAAAAACTTAGACATTTTGCATGAAACCATAAAATGGAAACATAAAAAAAAAAGAGAGAAAGTTTTTATGTCCTGCCTACAAGAGATGGTACTCGAAATCATCCACTTCATTGGTCGCAATCAGATGCAGAAGATCAAGGGAAAAAGTACATAGAAATCTCACTGTTGAAGATAAATGTGAAATGGTAAAGAAGATCATTTTTTAGTATATATGGTCATTTTTTTCATTATTTTATTCATATTTAATATTTTGACCTAGTCATGATTCATCTTTACTATGAAACATGTATGTTTAATCCTTTCTGTGTTGTTTTGAGCAGGTCAGAACTATTAGATTTTGTTGTGCTTTAAACATGTTATTTTGACCAAACAGTATACTTTTATCTCTTTTTCAGGCTCTTTAAACCTATTAAAAATGAACCCCTTAGAGTCATGTTTTAGCTCTTTTGAGACTCTTAGAACATGGAAAGATTGTTGATCACTTGTCTTTTTGAATTTATAAAAGTAAATGAAAAGATTTATACTCAGTATAATTTAACCCCGAATTGTGATAGACTAACTACAAAAAAATAATACCTTAGTTGAACATGGCTAAGAGGTTCTCTTGGGTATTACTTTCTACCTTTTCGGACCTAAGGGACTACCTATGAAAAGGAGCATATGGATCTTTCTTTCTCACCTTTTTTTCAAACTATCTAAACATGAAAAAGAAGTCGATTTTTAGCCCAAACTGGACTCATAAAAACATCAAACAACGATGCACTCATCGATCATGATGGGACCAAACCACTCCTTATCTAGGTTCATTAAATATTATCAAGGGATTCATCTAAGTGATGGACTTACATATCAAGCACATGATCCTCCTCAAGCTTGTTAAAATATAAAGAGTTGCTGACTAGTATGGTTGGGGAAATTGGGAAAACATGGTAATCCATTTGTTAATGGCAGGGAGTCACTCTTGAACACAACACTCTTCCACTTCGTCTTCGTGGTTTTTGGTTTGGACAATCTACTTGTCTTTTGATTCATCATACCTTCACATAACGTCCATTTTGGTTATGGGTCAATACTGCTAACTCCATTTAGTGTCATTGATGTGTTCAAGAGAATTCATTCATCTCATATCTGTTGTCATACTCTTAAGAATTAATTCATGTTTTCCTTTCCCGATCCAGTTCCATATCAAAATCATTTTGATCATTTTGTCTCAATCATGACACATGTTTCACATTGTTGATGGGGTATTCATCAAGGCCCTCTTTCGGCAGGTCACTTCGTGTCAACATTAGAACATTATCCATGATGTTGAATTAGAAACACCCATCGATACATTGGTTCTTGCATACATCAATGAAAAGTTTCCTCAATCTCGGCAACAGGTTTACATCACTAGCCTTCAACCAAAACATTCTATGTGGTGTTTGACATCAAATCATTTATTCACACCATACAGATTTTACTTAAGTACCTTGAGATCGATTAACATCATCGATGGTTTCTCTCACGTCTATTAATAGCTTACATGATTAGGCAGTAATCAAATGGTGTCTACCATGTTCGACTCCAACTCATTCATTCACATGGTTAGACTTGTATGTTTGTTGGTTGTGTGAACGAGATAGAAGACGCTTGATTGAGTTTCCACCATTTAAGCTGTGATTTTAGGATTATACAAGATCACTATGAACGATGGTTATGATCATACTAAAAATCATCTAGTCATGTGTCCACCATCAATTATCAGTGGACATGTCTTTTGATCATTATACATGTTATGTTAGCTTATGTGTTGAGTATGGGTATGTCTCCCTCAGCTAAAGGATGTCATGATGTAGATGTATTGTAATAGAAGATGATCTCATCGATTGTTCTTAATCTTGACTGCTCACAACATAAAGCACTTCAGTCATCAGTCATCATCTTTGACTTTGTGTTTTAGGGGGAACTGTATTATAGGATATTTTGTCTAATGTGATCAATCAGAACCAAATGGGATCAATCAACATCATATTCCCCCTTTACATGATCATTTCATAAAGCCCTCTGCATGAATCTCTCGTTCCCCAAAATTTCTTCCCTAAACTGCATCATCTGGGCCAGTTTTAGGATCAACACTCCCTGGCCTCTTGTTGGACTACATTAACCTACAGGTTTCTCCACTGCAACATGTGTTCATCACCTACATGTTTCTCTCCTTTTCACTTGCATTGGTTCTATAAATTTAGGAAAAAGAGAGATAATTTCCAAGCCTCCATTTCTCGAAGCCTCCAGGATCTGTGGTAACCATTTACCTAAGATAAAAGATTTAAATCCTATCTTATCCTACCTTGGAATTTCCATCCCTTATCCTTAGATCTCACCCTCCCATCAAGAGTCGATATCAATCCCAAGATTTGTAAAAGGATACGAACTCACAACTTACCTCACTCCTCTATATATTTATAGCCTTCCATATGCAAGTAGTTTGCTTTGGGAGAGTGATTCTACCCTTATGATTTTGTTGTGGAAGTTATATTTTCATGCATTTAGGGTGATTGGAGGTTTACTTTGTGACAATGGAAGGAAAAGTCAACAACTTGGAGGAGCTCTCGTACAATATTAACACTTATTTATGGTTGTAACTCACTTCATTTACATCAATACAAAGTGTTATTTGTTTTCCTATATGTGATGTTTTCATTTCATGTATTTTAATGCCATGTTGATTTGTTGAATAAACTATATATCATAGTTTCTTCGCTTATGTTTTCTGATTGTGCAGGTTCTAATTTTAGCAGCTGGAGCTAGGCTTGGAGCATTCAACCAAGGGGAGGGGTGAAACATACAAAAAATTCAAAGTAGGTTTCATCCCTTCATCTATTTACTTTAAGGAAAACATTGGGTCCTTTGTCTTTCTGTTGTTCTAAGTTAGCCAACAAACCTAGTCGAGATAATTTTTTTCGCAATCATTAATCCTGCATAACAGTCTCCATCAAGCCCTTGCACAGTAATAGCCTAAAAAACGTGTTTTTTTCCTCTAATTAAGCCACATTAGTGCACATACTATGAAAAACACCTTTTACTCCACTTTATAAGCATAATGTAACAAACATTGTGAATTAATGTGAGAGAATGATAATTTTAAGGCTGGAGGATGGCATGATGATCTTAAAAGTATACCTACTTATGGGATACATCATCTCATGTGCTTGAATGATTTTGTCATTATATTCTTTGCAAATTCTTATTTCTACCTTCAAACTTCTCAATGTGTCTGCAACATCAGAAGAGTGCCCACCACCATGTTACTCGTCTAATCCATAGGGGGAGTCTCATGAACTATAGTCTACCATCCTGTTATTCATATTTTATATTTTTCCTACAAGTATACCATGTCACCTTAAACAAAATATAAGCATAACCAACATACCTTAGTATATTTGAGGGGAGGGCCTATTGTCTACAATATCGACCAGATTAGTGAAATACATGTATAAACATAATCATATCAGTACATAAACATCATTTAACCATTATCCAGATATCATGAATTACCATACAAGCCACATATGATGACCCCATGCACAAAAACTATAACCATGTTAATGTATGAATAATGATGTATAGCCACTAACATGCATAGCAAGAGCATAATCGACATGCACTCATGACAAATAGATCCAATAAAAACACCATCAAATTTCACATGGAGACACAACTACAACCATGCCTGCACAACATGTACATAGACCACAAGCATAAAGAACACATATGCAACTGACATGTATGTATTACCAACACATTCCACCCATCAATTTGAGGGGGTGAACCATGCTATAATACCATTTTGTAACACCCTCCTCCCACATTTACCAATGCTAATCAGTCCATTGGGGTAAACATGTGACGAAGAGTTACTATGATGTGATTAAACTCCCCATGTGTACTTTAGGAAGTGGAACTAACAAAACAAAACCAATCTTGCCTTTCCCAAGTCCTACAGAACCTTCAGGAGAAAACCAACCCTTCTAAGTTCCCAACCCATAAGACAACTTGTCGTTTTTTTCAGATAGACCCCTAGTTGCTCCCATGACAAGCCATGCATGTGACTGAGACCCTCCATTCTCTACCACAATAATGATGGCATGAGACTATTGCCTTATTAAGGCAGTTTTGAGTCAACGACCCTGAATTTTGTGCCTCTTTTTCCATGCTAGGTCTTAGGCCTCTGCCCAAAACTTTCTGAAACTTTCAAAAAGGATAAATAAAAAGGAATTAAATATACTAATGCAAACATTGGTACAAGGATTTCATCTCACCCCTACTAGCCAGGACAAGCATTTCGTCAAACATATCATAGACATGTAATCTACAGGCCATAACAACATATGTGAGCATAGGGGTCTCATACTTATCTGAGAATCATCAAGAAGAATTGGTACCTTATCACAATAGTTTCATTATCATCTATTAGGTCATACATTCAATCAAATTTCATGTACTAATCAAATGATGATGAGAGACATCACCAATGTATATCATAAACCATGCTTATAACCAACATATAACCAACAGAATAACAAGAGTAGAACAACCATATAAACCACATATGAACAAGTACATTTATACATAAAATGCAGGAGGAAAATGGCTCTTATTAACATATACAAAGGCCAATGAAGCCATGGACTTCCACATACCACCCAACAGTAGATTGGGCTAAACCAAATCTTTCTTTCAGCCAATCACCCCCATGCCATATTCTAAGCATGAACATGTGACGTAAAACAAGAAACAACAAGGTATTCCATAGGATTTACCATACATCACACCAAGGGATTCATAGCCCTGAAACCCTCATCAATACAACTAGGCTTTACTGCAATACCATAATATCACTATGCCCTAAACAAGCATTCATTCCGCTAGATATATCCATCTAAACCATGAGGAATTTGTCTGTCTCCACCTTTAGGCTTGACCGTATATTCTGTCATTCACCGGTTGATGATTTTTAGGTCCAACGAGGCTCCACCATATAGGATTTAACGTATATCCTATCATTCATTGGTCGTGCATTCCTAATCCTATCGAGGGCATACATAATCAATCTTAATTGCAATGCCAACTTTACTAGTACAAGGGTTCTTAAGCCTTGTCTTTTTCCCTTGAGACCACCCCACTCAGTTTCGAAATTGTCGAGAAGTCCAACTCAACCAAAACAAGATAACCCCATAACACCATGACTATCCAAAAATGGAAAGGCAAGGATAAAAACCACTGCCATACATGGCGAAACCCATGCCAAAGGGAGAAAGAGAACCAAAAACAGACATGCATGTATCATGCATGCCAAAACTAGTAAGGAAATCACACGTGAAACCCGATACCCACAAGTAATCCCACTCTAGTCACTTGAATCCTACTATTCCTTTCTTGATGTTTTCTTCGTCTTGCTTTCTTGTCCTTCATTTTCCTTCTTTCCCAATGCTAGAATGCTCAGACAATACACTAAGTGTCCAAGAGTATGATACAAATATAGAATAGAGAGAGAGCTCCAAAACTGAACTAACAAAAGGTTGTGAAATGATCCTCAAAAGAATTTTAATTAGTCATGCCTCTATTTTACTCATTCATCATTATTTTCCTTCATTTTCCTCCTAACATGCAACCTTTGACCTTTCACCTTCCTTTTTATCCTAATTTCCACAATTTTCATAAATAAAATGCTAATAAATGTTACTTGTCCTTTCCAAAGCCTTTTCCATTCCCTTTTCCAATTTCCTTGGCCATAATAAACCAAATTAACACCACACTAGGATGTTTTGGGCAACATTCATCTTGGAATATGTGTCCCATGACCTTGCCTTTTATTTTTCCTTTATTAACTTTATTATATGGAATTTTTTACTAGGGTTGTTACATGGCCTTTTTTATTTGTTTGAAGGATATTTGAGCTTCAGGTGTGCATCTCACATCATTTTTCTTCTTAAGTCTTTTGTTATTTGCTTTAGGTGCTTTGTTGAGTTTGCATTGAACCTCCACAAAAATTTGATCTTTCCTACAATTATTGTACTTCTTTATTATTCCTATGTAAACTGATCTTTGATATAGCTTCTAATCACTCTTGGTCTATTATGATGCCTTCCTTCACAACTATATGTCCCAACAACTTTCCCTCTTACAAGGGAAAAGGTAACTTCTTGGGATTCCATGATAGGCCAATTTTTCTGCACTTTAGGAAGGCTTTCCTTAGATGCTCCAAATGGTATTCATCTGATTTGAGAATATATTCATGTTGTATATATAGATGACTATGAATTTATCCCTCTCACCAACAAATGAAATATCCATAGTTCTTTGAAAAGTAGCTCTTGTGTTCATTACTCCAAAAATCGTATTCTCATAAAATGTGCCCCATGGTTTAGTGAATGTTGCCTTATCACTGTCATTCGGGTGCATTTCTATCTACTTATAGGTTGAAAATGCATCCATCATTGATATTCATGAGGCGTCTATCATTTTTTACAAAAAATGTTCCATCTTAGTCAATGAATAATTTTCTTTCAATGAATATCAATTCATGTTCCTGAAATCAACACATAATCTGATATCGTCATTCCTTTTTCTAACCAGTACCAAATTCCCCATCCATTGAGAATATCTTAGTGGCATAATAATTATTCCATCCAACAACTTTCAGATTTCATTCTTCATAGTCGACAACAGGATTGGATTGAACCTTCTAACTTTCTATAGATGAGGCTTAGCATTTTATTTCAATGATATTCTATGTTGAATAATAGAAGTATCATAATTTTTTTCATCTTCATTACTCCATATGAAAAAATCCTTGAACTACTTAAATAAATCAATGTATGTCATTTTCGAACTAGGATACAATGACTTGGCAAGCTTTACCTTTTATGGGTTCTCTTCTATACCGAGATTGTGTACCTCGATATTTTGGTCTATTGGATGGAAAAATGTCTTGATGGGCATGTCCTTGTGATCAAATATCTACTCCAGTGTAATGAATCCTTTGGGGATGAATTTTATTTTGAATTGGATTAGTTTGTGACCTCCAACTTTGTTCAAAAATTGTGCATTGTCATCTTGGGGTTCCCCCTCTTCCTGATTCTTCTTAGGTGCTTCTCCCTCAAAGTCAATATTGATGCCAGGAAATTCATCCACTAGTTCGAGAAATATTCTTCATTGTTGGTCATGTTTAAAAACCTTCCAATGTTTATTGCTATCTGGGATACAAGGATTATTCACATATCCACTTCATACTTCAACTTTGGATCAGGTGGTAGCCTGACCGTACTAACTGTTATTGCTAATGCATCTACATGTTGGTTATCTTGCATGTGAACAGATGTGATTTTAAAATCATTAAAATAATCTTCAACAATATCCTAGACAACATTGTGATATGATCTCATTCATGGATGTTTCGTGGTATAAATGTTCCTTATTCGAAACACTACAAGTTCCAAATCACCAAAAGGCGCAATGTTTTTTACACCCATTTTTCGGGTTGTCTCAGTCCGTAAGATCAATATCTCATATTCAATAACATTGTTGTTGGCATCAAATTATAGTTTAAAGTAGAGCGATATGTTCTAGCCCATGGGTGGTATTAGGATCACTCATGCTCATGTTCCTTCTTTGGAGTGTTCTCTGTTGAAGAATAGTTTCCATAATGAATGCAACTCGTGTGATTTTTCTATCTCAACAGGGGTTGAACTAGCTTCAATCATGACTTTAGGATTCATGTATAGCCTATAATAGCCCATCAAATCTTCTACAATGTATATGGGTAGTTTCTTGGACTTATTTGCATCACATAGGATGTATGGAGTTTCCATTGTGAATGCAACTCATGTGATTTTCCTATCTCAATAGGGGGTGAACTAGCTTCAATCATGACTTTAGGATTCATGTATAGGCTATAATATCCCATCAAATCTTCTACAATGTATACGGGTAGTTCCTTGGACTTCTTTGCATCACATAGGATGTACGGAGTTTGGCCTCCCGATATACTCTTCATGCTTGACCTCCAACATTGTTATGGTGGTGTATGATAAGTCCATTTATAGGGTACCACCTAATTTCCCAACCCCTGACCTTGAAAGTAATGTTTTGTAGCAAGTTGTTACATCAGACACCACTATTTCCATAACAAAACTCTTATTTGGTATTTGAGTAATAGATACCACAATATACTTGATGAGGCCAAGAAATTTTACCCTTCTAGAGTAAAAGGAGTAAAGGTCATGCTATGGTCTAGTAATATGTAATCCTAACTCCACCATGACCGACTTGGGCATGAGGTTGTGGGATTCCTTGAATCTAACATACAATTGTGAAGCAATTTGTAGTGGACATTCAAGGTGATGTAAAAATTAGGATTATCATCATCTTCTTCCTCTACGTGAAGCCCTTATTTGACATGAGGATGCTCCTCTTGGACTTTTAAGGTGTCATTGTGAGAGATTTTATTAGAGGGGTTAATAATTTTCTATATAAGTGGTTGGTATGTTAGGTTTGAGCTAGTTCTAATAAAGGAATGGGTACTTTTATCTTGCTTAACTCTCATTCAAGGTTGAAAAGTAGGGTTATTCTTCATTCATCTTCCTCGAATCATTGTGTTTGTAGTTGGGAGGAGGTAGGGTATTTTCACTAATCAAATTCTTTAGTTGAGTTTGGAATTTGATATTGGATATTCTTCCCTTTCTTAGTTGGAAACCCTTGTGTTTTCTTTGAGACTTCATGATGTGTGAGACTAGTATCACAGGCAAACTAAAAATCAGGTAATGATGGTGGGCGCTTATTTTGGTGACTCGAAATAACTGGTGTACCTATCCTTAAGTTCTAATTCCTTCTCATTTTTGCCATTACAGAGTCAATAATCCTTTGATCCTAGGAAGGTGGGATTTTGTAATGATCATATGACCCATAACTCCCTTTCATTGCAAGGGAGTTCATGTAATCGATTCTAGTGATACAGAAGGTGTGATTTCCGTCCTCTACCAAATTTATATCTTCACCTTGAGTGTACTGTTTAGGATACTCATTGGTTAACAAGTTGAGATCCCTCCTAATGGGAGATTGTATCTGCTTTTCTTTAGGATTTATTTCCATATTTATCTATAGCATATTGAATGATTTATGGATAAAAGTGGCATTAGGAGGTGGACAGTTGAACTTCTTGATTTTACCTTTTTTCTCAAGTTTGAAAATTTTGTTTGATAGATTTATAGTAAGTCTATTCATTATTGATCATATATTTTACTTTCTTTTTTCCTTTATCTTTATTCCATTCCTTTTCTTTCTTAGCACTGTAGTTCGAATTTGTATCTTCCACGTTCCTTAGTTTTCCTACTGCAGTTAAATTTGCATATATCTTGGCTATGTCTAATTGCATGTTATTCAAGTTTCTTGGTCTCCTTCGCTTAGTATGACAGAGAAATAAAGCTGAAAAGCAACTGCATAATTAACCATGGAAGCAATGGGATTTTATTTCATTTCATTTAGGACGTTGTTGTAGATCTTATTGAATCACTTAGTGAATTATTATACATTCTCAGATGATTTATTTTTCACTACCAAAAACTAGATGAGATAGTTCTAAGAGTATTTTTTATCACCCCATTGGGTGTAAAATGTTCTTTCCAATTCATCACATGAGTGTAATGAGTTGGCAGGAAGGGTACAAAAGCATTTTTTGCAAATCTCCTTCAAGGGTTTGTGTGAATATCCTCATGAACACATCTTCATCCTCTACCATAGTGTTGCTAATAAAATCTTGGAATGCATTGATATATCCTTTAATGGTCCCTTTCTTCTCATCACTAAGTCTAGGTAACAATTTTAGGTAATTCTTGGGCATGTCATGTAGCATCTAAGGCAAAGCCAATGACATATATTAGGCTAGTACCAAGGCCAATGATTGGTTGGCTTGATTTTTCTGGTTATGAGGTTGACCTTGTCTAGCCATGATGAGCTATAAACTTACATCCCTAGCAATAAATGATATTGGAGTTCTATTTCTTTCCACATTTTGTGGAATCACATGGGTCGTGGACAAGGGTGGAGTTTCATTTTTTTGTAGTGGTTGAGTAACTTGAAATGTTTGAATACTGGTTGGAGAGAAAGTATATTAGCCTAAATAACTTCCGAACAAGGTAATTGGGAAATAATTGTTGAAAATGGTTGATATGTAGCATTGGTTGTTTAACTCCCTGAAGGTTCCATTTGCAAGGTGTTTTTTTATTTCTTAGAGATGTATAGACAAAATGTTCAGGGATAAAGACAAGGAGCATGATATTCTAATCCAAGTTTCTTTTGGTGTGCTTCTTTGATGAATCCAGAATGTGAAAGTGAAGATTATGGAATGCGTTAATGAAATGAAAATAATTAACATGAGTATCTATAATGAATTAACAGAAGTTTACCATTCCTTGTCATTGTAAAATGTCGTGAGTATGAAGACAATAATGTATTCATAAGTGATGTAAATCATACACAATGGAGTTGTCAGGTGGAAATCACAACAAATGATTTCATATATTTTCCACCTACCAGATTTAATAAAATTTCATTCTTCCAAGGGAAATAATTCAAATCGTCCACAGTAATGGCACCACGATATGTTGGTGCCCTAGAGTCAAATTGCGCTATGATGTAGTGAAGATGTAGGGAACATCTATGTGTGGTCTTGGTTTTCTGTTATGTAATGATTTTTAGCGTAGGGATCCATCTAACATTATCTTCAAATATCGTGAAATATACTCTTAGGGTTACTACGATTAATATTAAAGTTCGTTCATTCTTGGCGTAAAAGCCTAAGAAATAAATATAGATGATACAAAATTGTAGCAGATAAGATTGTAGATTGTTATGAAATAATTATATAGTTCTTATATTGAATCCTACTAACATTTTTGTTATTTAGATCATGTTCAAGTGTCATGCACTTTATTTTCTCCTATAGAGTGTCACAAGAAAATACAGAAACATGAAGAACTTCTATAGCCATGAATTTATATTCAAATCTATGTACAAGTATATATTTATTTCTATGTTAAATACATTTGGATTTACCAGAACCCAAAAGATCGATTTGAATAGGAAATGTTGAAATATGGCAACAAGAATATTCCAATTTAATTTTTTCTTGAATTAAATTGTGAATTAAAATTGAATTTAGCCTTAACAGCTACTTGGAAATAATTAATTAATTAATTTTAAATTAATTAGTTGGAGAAATTCAAGTTAGAAGTCTTTTTGAAGTCATGCAAGAATTATCCCTTAAATTAAGGAGATAAGATTGAGTTATATTTAATTTGTAATTAGTTAACTCAATTTACTAAGTTATGTCCAGCTAAATTAGTTCCAAACTGTTTGAGGAACTAATGGTGAGTTAATAGTGAGTTGATGCATTAATGCACTCAACTAGTGCTACTCCAATTAATTGAAGATTCCCTCATCAGAAACTCATGCTTGTCTATTCTAAGAAAGACCCAGTTGAGATTAATGTTCAAGGATAGTGTACTATCAGTTGCATGTGTTTCCTCATGGAGAAAACTCATGCATGCAGTCAAGGCTTCATCCTTGAGGATTGCATAGTTTTGAAGGCTTGGTTTTCCACTTGGTAATAGGCTAATCATCAACAAGGAAAAATTCAAGGAAATAGGAGCTTGGAGGGCAGAGGGGAAGGCTAGAGAGAATCCAAGATTACCTATGAGCATCTGTGAGGATTGTACTGAGAGTTCGCTAGCTGTGAGAGGTAAGGCTTTGTATAATTCCTATGTATTTCCACCATGTATGGTAATAAAATAGTGTGGGTTTTTTAGTTGAGGCTTTCTCCAAAGTATTTTCATCTGTATTGTGCCATTGATTCATATTATTCTGGTTATATTGTTCAGCTCGATCTTTAAGCTTCTACAAATTGATAGTAGAAGTAGGTTTAGTATTCTGCTTTGATTTATATTGCATTATCGGGTTAACCTATCACATATTTTCTACATGAAAATCAACATCTTACATACACCATCATATTGAACATGGTGTTACTTCAGGGAATCACAAATAACAATGAGTAAATCTTAGTCAAATTAAGTTCTTCTTTTATTCTAAATCCAAATTTCTTTAAGAGTATAAGCGTTAACAGAAAAACTATCAACTTTTAACATATTTTTTTCTAGGTTGCATTTCCACTAATGATAAGTTGGAGCATTCATGAACCTTGGGTTTGACATGAAGAGTTGAAAATGGAATGCTATATGGAAGATGAAGAATATATTATAATAGATTTAGGAGAAATTAAGAATTCCTTTAAATCTTCTAAAACCTGGTGGGTAATTGAGAAATTAGAAATTCAACCACTAGAATACACATATTTTTTGAAAATTTTCCATTCTTTGTAAAAACTTTGTAAAATTTGTCAAATAAGTCAAGATACTCTTCAAATAACCTTGATATTTTTTTCAATTCTAAATTAAACCAACATATTAATGCTAGAATCTACTTCAGTTTAACAATTTCATCCAATTACCATAACACATCAAGTTTAGAAAACAAAATGCCTTGAAAATTTCATAAAATGGTATTCATATGTAGCAAAGTTTTAAAATATGAAATGGGTATATGAAATTATATTAAAATTGAGGAAATGCAACCCAAGATTCATTGTAGAATTCCTTCTCTTAATAGATTCAAAAACCTCTTAGCAATTTCTGAAATATTTTGACAACTTCTCTACAACCCAAGATATTCCCCTTTAAAATACAAAAATGAGGCCTATATATAGGAATTCAATAACTAATACATCACCCTAAACCACTAGGAGTATTTGAAAAACCACAAAGATTATTAACAAAATTTCCAGTTGTAATATAAATAACTTCTCCTAAAAGCTTCATTAAACATATGCTAGTTGTAGAGTGGTTGCCTTTAGATTTTGCTATAATAGGTCTTCATTCTCTCTCTTTGCTACTTTTTGGTTCTTCTCTCTCTTAGTCATCATTGTCTGAATCAGTTACTACTTTGGTTGCCTTCTTGATGATGTTAGTGATGTCGACACCAGTGTTGAGGTTAGCACTGATGCTAGTGCCAACTACTAAAGTTGTGCTTGGTGTGATGAACATATCGAGTTGGAAATTGCTTCTGCTGAGGCTTCTTGTGATGCTGATGCAAAACCTTGTTAAATAATACATTCATATAGGTCCATAAGGGTCCTCCACTCCCTACTGTATGGGGTTTCACATGACTAGGCATCTATGATAGCACCTTCCAAGCTGGTAATGCATTCATCATCTATTCTACCTCACCCTTTTAAAATATTCTTGAGAAAGAACATAACCTCATAATCATCATTATATTGTTTCATAATTTCCATCTTGTGGAGAGTATATTCCTTTCCTCTGAGGTCCTTGTGGTCTTCTTTAATTGCATCATGGGCTTTCATTAAAGACTCTTTGTTAAGCAAGTTCCCTCCTTGTCAAAGAAGGTTGGAAAATTCTTTCGGTGGAGGATATTAGATTTCTTTTTAAAATCTTCAATTTCACCCATCTAAAATTTCACCTCTTCTCCAGAAATCCACATTAATTCATTTTTCCTTATTATTTGGTTAAGATTCACCTTTGTCACTTATTCCTTAGGCACTTGGTTAAGGAAATATACAATTACTTCTGCCTTGGAGCGAGAATCTCCAATAATATTCTCAATGGCTTCTATTTCCATGTGTGCTCTCCTTAATGTCTCGGTCATTTATTGAATAAATTCTAACTGATTCTAGTGTTTTTCCACCATATTTATAATTCTTCCCCATATTGGCTTTCCAATTTCCTTGAGAGAACGCTTTGTTGACTTCTCCTTTCTTAAAATCTATAGCTGTGTTTCTAGTCTCTTAACATTTTCCCTTCCCCAGAAACGTTATTTGTTAGCCATTTCCAACTAAATGTGGTCTTTGATTCGGCAATGAAAAAAATGTTTCTTCATTGATCTCTCACACTGATAGGGAATTGACTTGCTCATCCAAAACATGGATGGATTTTGAAAGTTCAGATGTTTCCATGAGCAGTTCTCAAGTGTTGATGTCTGCATCATGACATCATGCTTATTTGTTATTTCTTTTTATATATGCATAACTCCCTATAGATGAAGAGGCTATTTTAAAAAGTGATATGTATGAGGTAAATAATTTATTGATGGGCCAAAGAGGGAAAAAAGAGATATTTTAAGGATCAAATTTGCAAAAAAATGGGTGCCACATGTCACAAAATGAGAGTGACAAGATGGCGAGATGACCTTTCAAAAGTTTGAGAATCATAGTGACAATGCACACATGAAAGGTAGCATTAGACTTTTTGAGTTAAAACTCAAATTTAGCAAACAAAGTGATTGTTTCAACCTAAGAGTGCATGTATAAGGCTAATTTCATAAATTTTAAGGTTCCTTTTTCGAGGGAAGGAATTTCTTTTAAGGGAGACTATGTTTTTTTCAAAGCAGGGTTGGGGTTTAAATTTGAACCAAATTTCTCATAAATTTTGATGCATAGAGACCTTAACAAGAAGCATTCATGAAAATACATAGCTTACTAGCTTAATTTATAGGAGTTGTGCTTAAACTTTAACAAATTTGACAAATTTTTGCTATAGGCATGCATAAGTCGAGTTAGATGATGACTCTAGAAAATGCCAAAAAAGGGCCCTCATACTCCTTTTATACCAGTTAGGTTGTGACACATGTGAGTGACAATCTCGTGGGAAAGTTCGAATGATGCCTTGCTGACATCAACGAGACATGGGGCCAGCCATGTGGTAACACGATTGTGTATGGTGACTAGGCAGATGTGGTATGCTAGGTGGTAGTGTGGTAGGAATGCTGGTTGGTTGTAGCTAGCCTATGTTTAATGCCACATGGTGCCGTCTCACATGGCTAATAGGTCGGACTTTGAAAATCTTGTGGTGTGTGGAGTGCACAAGGAGGAGACACATAAGACCCATCACACCATTTGATCATGTTATCACCTACACAACTACACAATGGGTAGCTCCCACAACCATTGGATAATGTTCATCTTTCTTCATTAGATCTACCAACATGCAAGTTTGCGTGGAGCTTCAGTGACATCATGTATTCGTCATCAAGAAGTGGGATCTACCACATGGAGGCGAATTGAGCAGGCAGAGTAGATAAGTGGTAGCTGACTGGGTTGGTGACTAGACTACAAGTGAAGTGTGTGGGATGTGCGACAGTGATGAGTGGGTTGCCTACGTGGAGGACATGTGGTGGAATTTCACATGGTGAGGGGGCTGACATTTTAAAGCTTTGGGTGTGTGCATAGAGCATGAGGGGCTGACATGTGTCTCATCTCCATCACCCCACAAGTGTTATAATTGGCACATCTATGGTGTGGATCACTCCTAATTTCCATATGGGTGGGTGCTCTCATGATTAGATTCTGATGGCGAGCACTTTCACCAACACCCAACGCTCATGGGTTTTGTGTCATGTTACATCAATTCTTCTTGATGATGGCAAAATGATGTTGGTCTTGTTCACAATAGCACTTGGGTGACCAAACATAGCACTCCTTGTCCCTTTGAGCTTGCACTAAACCAATGGTGTGAACCTTGCACCTTTAGGTTGAAATTTGACGAGTGTTACATTTTGACACCAACATGGTAAATATGTATTATTTTGTCTTCTGGCACTATTATTACAAAATGAAACAACTTCGTAGGAAATGCCTAAAAATAAGCATTAAAATGGCACATAGAAGGATATTCATACCTTGACTAAGAATGTATCAATATGGATGGAAAGGTAATAATAAAGGATGTAAGGTGCAAAAATGATGGAGAAAATGGAATTAGGTGGATACTAAAAATATGCTAACTTGGGAACTTTTCAACATTATTGGAAAGGAAAACAATATTAACGAGAATTTTTTCTCCAAATCTTGTAAGATAAATATCTCATCAAAATAGGTTTCACTTCCCTTATTCATCATATCAAATAACAATTGAACGAGGAACATTCTCCTTTATGATTGTCAATGCAAATCCACCTAGAATCGTCTCCAGTGACCTCACTATCATTTAAAATGTCACATTTCTTCCTCTCTACTCTTCTTATTATCATTCCTAGTCCCCAAATCCAATAGAAAATTGAAGGACTTGTGAATAAAACCCTACTAAGATATATATATATATATATATATATATATATATATATATATATATATATATATATATATATATATAGATCTAGACTTCGCTCTGATTCTCGACATAACTAAAAACTTTAGCCTGATATTTTCTATTACCCCAACAATGTTCTCATTAGAAGTGATCCATAAGTGTGCACTTCTAGAAAATATGTTCCACATAGATAACATAAATTCTACTTTTTTCCACCATAATTTTCGTATCTAAAGAATTACATCAACAAAATCACAGAACAAAACATTTAGCTATAATCTAGATGAGACTCACTGCTAATTTGATTATCAAATATATATATTTATACATTTGAGGAGAGGTCTCAGGAATCCACCATCTCCTATATTATCTCACTCATCTACAAAAATATCCCAACATTCACTCCATAATCTCTCACAAATCACTTCACAAATATCTCCACAAATTTCTCTCACAAAAATAACAACTTTAATATTTTCAAATGGATCGTTATTCCAACATTTCCCCCCCATAATGATCATCTGGAAACATTCCAACATCATCTCTAAATTGTCTTCCTCTTATGTCTTTTTAATGTCTTGAGTTGTCTTTGTCTTCAATCTTCTAGGTTCTACTCCATGCTCAATCTTCTTCATCTTCATCTATATCTTTAGTTATCATTGTCTTCATGTGCTGCATCATTTGTTTCTTGAGTCAATATTCTGAATTGCATCAAGTGTATATCAAGGATTTCTTTCTCTTACCCCTAACCTTATCATGGGTTTTTTGTGGCTTACCTTCAACCATTACAAATTCTAAATGATTTCAGTTTATAACTAACCATCAAGTGGTTTTGAATAACCACGAACCATTCATTACATCAAAGTGGTTTTGGTTGACCATGAACCTACCTCTGACATTACCACAAACCATTACAAGAACTATTCATGCTTCATTTGACTGAAGAAACAACTCTTTCCTTAATAACAATTATCTTTTGGGGAACCAACTCACTCATCAACTTTATGTGAGATATATTCTTGTACAATTGAAGATTTGACTTTGTAGAAACTTCTCAACATAAAACAAAACTCTTTCCATTTATTTACATTAATCCAACCACATTGCACTTTTATATGGGGTTTTGATATATCCTTATTCCAAAACTTATGATGATCATGACTTGTTTGACCACAAATATTTCATGGATGTAGATTCCAACATTTAGCTTGTAGATGTCCTTTCTTTCCACAAAGATTGTAATATTACTCTTTCTTCTTCATTTGATTTGTTGTATTGTTAGATGATTCACCTATCACCAATGTCTCTCCATTGACAAATGTGTTAGCTACATCACTTGTGTGTCCTTCATAACCAAGCCCTTCATTTTTTGTTCTTACACTTATTTGTCTAGGTTTTTGAATTCCTTGACATACTTTCCCTAAACATCTTCCATCATAACGCATTTTATTAAGAATTTGAGAACCAAAGCCCTTTCTATGCTTTTCAAAATTTCCAATTCCACCATCTTCAATTTGAGATTAATCACCTTCAACGTGCAATTCACTTTCTGAACTATCATTCTCAACTTCATAACATACGAGATATATGGACATTTTCGTTCTTGGCATTACAATCACTATCAACAATGAGGTCACTTGTATCACCCCATGCATCACATTTTTCTTTCTCTTGAATCAATTGATTTACTTATCTTTCATGTGTTGAAAATACATTTTATTTTTCCATTAATTCTTGTTAAAAAAATTATATCACTCGATCTTTCTTATCATTAAGTTTTAGAATATCACTTATATGTTCATCTAGTGAAAACAACCTTTATTCTTGCTTATTTATGTGATCTCTGGTGGAATCAACATAATCTTTAAAAAACTTGTTTCTTATGGAATTTTTTTGTTTATATTGTTTATTTAGTGTTTTAATTTGGTGAAGTGCATCATCAAGAATATCCGGTTGTAGCATTTCTATTTCATAATTTGCCTTGTGTAGCCTTTTCCCTCCTTTTCCCATTTTTCCAGTGCTAATTGTTTCAGGTTCTCTTGATCACGCTCACTTGAACATGTTCTCTTGTTGACGAACAAAGTGTAAGGTTCAACCGATAATACACTCTTATAAAAAATAATAATTTTTATATGTCAGGTACCACCGAAAATGCACCTTATGACTCCACCTTAACTGAAAAATACTCTCAACTTCAACACAACTTGACTAAAACATAGACATTGACTCCATTTCAAATTTCTTCATTGACTTAAACTATACATCAATTCTTAACTTCGATTTGACAATCATTTTCACGAGAGTAGTCACCTATACTCAAAATAAAAATAATATTGATTCATTCTCAAATTTACATTAATTTCTCATATTCCACTCATTCTTTCTCATAATACTAACTCTCTTTCTAAACACTAACTCTCTCTCATCACTAATTTTCTTATCAACCTTCATTCCTCTCATCTCATATCACGCAGAAAAGGAAAAATTAATCTCATCTCAATAAACCATTAATTCTCTCTCATGCCAAAATCATATTCTCCACTCTCTCCTTATTCACTCCTTACAACAAAAAAATGTAGAGAAAAGTTTATCCATTTAAAAATTATATAGGAAGTAATGGGTCAAAAGTACTATACGTTGACTTCCACTAAAAGTACACTTCAGCCTATTTTTTAAAGGACTAATACCATATTATATATAGAAAATATCCTTGTGCATACCAAAAAAATATAATGGATTTCAACGTAGGTTCAAAACATAGAATGGATTCCACAGGTTGTTCGATTCCGATGTCGTACAACTTCAATGCTCTGACGCATAGGTGACACACATGTCTCCACATGGCTCTATGTAGGTTCAACATCACGCTTTAAAGTTCTGGTAGCTCCTCTTCAACAATCCAACGCTGGTTACACCTGTGCATTACAGCTCTTGCTTCATGCACAAGCTACCCTCTCCTCGTTTCACACAACCATACATGGCTCCAATCTACCATCAGGTAGGCAGGTAGGCTATTCATAATTTTAGTAATTACATGCAACTCTTCACGCATTCAAACAAGCAGCTGCTCACTAATGTAGCTCCACTTCGTAGGCAAGATTTCAGGCACTCATGTTGATCGTCAAAATTTGGTCAGTGCAACAAATTTTTGCAGCAAATATATCAATAAATGTAGCAGCTCTTCACGCAGCTCTTCACAATTTATAAAAATAAAAAAATTATACTAGCAAACTTCAGGAAATGTTCTTGAAATGTTCTTTACAATTTTGTGTTGTAAGATCTTTACGACTCCTTACTCTGCATGGCAGTCCACCACATATTATGAGCAAGATTCAACCAGCAAACATTTTTTGGCATTGGGTTTTTTTACAAATATCTCACAGATTTCACAAACTCTCAGATCTCTCGCTCTGAGCCACCAAATGAAGAATTACATCACCAAAATTACAGAACAAAATATTTAACTATAATATAAATGAGTGTCTCTGCTAATTTGATCATCAAACATAAATATTTATGCGACAGGTTTCAGGAATCCACCATCTCCTATATTCTCTCAGTCATGTCTAAAAATATCCCAACAATCACTCCGTAAATCTCCCACAAATCTCTCTATAAATACATGTCACAAAAATAATAACTTTAATAATTGTTGAATTGAGGCTTGTGTGATCCATAACAATTATAAGAAGAAATTTGGGTGAAAATCACATTCAAAAAATCATTTTCGTTGCCAACCAGTGTGGTTCATCGTCAAGACAAGTTGAAAAATCAGATCTATCTTTGCCAATTAAATACCCAAGGGTTAACTAGGACAACGTCTAAATTTGACTAGGGACCACAGTCAAACAAATTAGTTATAAATTAAATTAAAAGTAAACAAGAGACCTATATATTAGCTAGGACAACATCTAAATTTAACTAGGGAACAGGGTCAAACAAATTAAATATAAATTAAATTAAAAGTAAACAAGGGAACTATATATAAATTATATGAATAAATTAAAATTTAATTAAATAGGTAGTTTCGTAAATCGTTAAATGAATTAACTAGATAAATAGAAAATATAAATATTAGTATATAACTATTAGAATTAGATTATTTATTTAATTATTTATTATTATTATTATTATTTATATATATGTTTTTTTAGGAGGTTAAGTTTAAAGGGAGTTGAAAAAAAAAAAAAAAAAAATATAAATAAATAAATAAATAATAATAATAATAATAATAAAAAGTATACCTGAAGGAATAAACTACCTTAAAAGAAAAATGATTTAATTAAAAGAATTTTAGTTTAGATTAAAAAAATAAATAAATAAAATAGAAAGAGCAACACAAATCAGGGAAAGGACCAAAAGAAAACCATAGAGCAAGAAGAAGATACCCTAGGAGGAAAGAAAAAGACAAGGCTTGAAGGGGGACAACGAAAGCTCGAAAGGGATAAAAAGGGGGGGGAAGCAAAGGAAAGACTAGGAAGAAATGGCAGGGATCCAACAGTTACTGATCTTCCAGCCGTCATCTCTATTGAGATTGTTAGGCCTTCTTTCAATTTCAATAGCTTCCCTGAATTTACGATGATGGAACTCACCCACTTTGGCAATAACCTTGGCCTCTTCTATACAAACCTGATGCTTGGTCTTTCCGCATGCTCTGCTAACGCTGAAGACTTGGTTCTCCCATGTCTTAGGTCAGCTGCATGTTCACTGATTCTCTGATGGATGGAGCGCCCTGTTTCCCCGATATAGGGGGTCCCACAAGAACAAGGGATCAAGTAGACACCCTTCATGTCCTTAGGGTCCATGGGATCTTTCACCGATCGAAGGGATTTGTGAATGGTGTTAAGGGGCCTAAAGGTTGAGGGAATGTCATACCTCTTAGGGATCCGAGCAATCTTGTCTGTGGTTCCCTGGACATAGGGAAGATGGACACCTAGACGACACTCTTTAGGTTCTTTTTTAATTAACGAACTTTTAGAGGCTTTAAGGAAAGCCTTCTGACCTAGGCGCCTACTATAGACATTCTCCACAAAGACATTAAGGAGATGGGATCTCTCCTTATCAAAGCTCTCATTATCAGAAATCCTATGGGCACGAGTAGCGAGGGTGTTAAGAACACCCATCTTTTGAGCAGGGAAATGATGGGAATCAGCATGAAGATACTGCTCAGTATGTGTTTTCTTCCAGAATACTGAGTGGGAGAGAGAGTCGTCCTTATTCTTAGATATAAGAATATCCAGGAAAGGGAGGCAACCATTGACCTCTTTTTCCATGGTGAACTTAATGGCAGAGGACTGACAGTTAAGGTGATTAAGGAAGAGATCCAACTCCTCTTGGCCATGGGACCAGATGACATTAGTGTCATCTACATACCTTTTCCACAACTTGGGAAGGAGACGAGTCGAGGCTAAAGCTTTGGCTTCGAAATCTTCCATAAAAATATTCACAACAATAAGGGAAATGGGGGAGCCCATGGCAACACCACAGGTCTGTTCAAAGAACTCACCCTCAAAACAGAAGAAAGTGGAAGTGAGATAGATCTCAACCAATGGTATCAGGATCTATTAGGCGATAGATCACTTCCAAGGCCTCCTTTATAGGGATGCAAATATAAAGGGAAACCACATCAAACCTGTCGAGAATGTCATCTGAGTTAAGCTTAATGTCCTTAAGCTCTTTAATGAAGGATGTAGAGCCTTTCACGAAGGACTCTGTACAGCCAACCAGAGGCTTAAGCTTAAGGGCAAGGAACTTAGCAAGAAGGTAGGTCAGACAACCAATGGTGTTGACGATAGGCCTCAAAGGGGCCCCTTCTTTGTGAATCTTAGGAAACCCATAAATCCTCGGATTAATGGGACTGCTCTCAATAAGTTTATGGTAGAGGGGACCCACTGAGCTACTGGACTTGATAGCGAGAGCCACTGTCTTAGAAATTTTGTTAAGAGGGTTCTTGGGAAGTTTTTTATAACTACCACTATTGTCAAGATGATCTAACATCTTCTTGTGGTAATCATCCCTGTTATGGAGGACCGCAGCCCCTCCTTTATCAGCCTCCAGAACGATGATATCTTTGTTCTGGTTTAAGGATTTAAGGGCTATGATTTCCTCATTGCTGAGGTTCTTCTGAGAGGGCTTAGACTTTCTGAGGACGACAGCATAGTCTTGCCTAATAATGTCCTTGATATTATCGGGAAGATCTCTAATCCCATACTCTACGTTGCAAATAATGTCATCTACTGGGATTTTTCTAGGGGCGAGGGAAAAGTTTAAACCTTTGCCTAAAAACCTAAAAACAGAAGGGGAAAAAGAAAAGCTAGATAAATTAACAACTCTATTATTCCGGGGGAGGGGGAAGAATATTATGACTTAAATTCATAACTTCACTATTACGGTTAATATTGTTAATATTAATGTTCTTGTTAATAGATTCCATGTCATTGTTTTGATTATTAATAATACTAGTACAATTGTGCCTATTGATATTATCGTATAGATTATTAATACTATCCAAATTACATGCATTATTACTATCGATATTATTATTATTATAAAAATTATCATTAATATTAATATCATCACTAATATTATTAAAATAACGTAAATTTTTATTAATATTATTATTTTTATAATAAGTATAAGTATTATTAATATTATTAGAATTACATTTATAATTATTATAATTAATATTACATATCTCATTATAATTATAATAATTATTAATATTAATATTATTATTAACATTACAAATATTATTATTATTAATATTAATAATATTATTACCGTTACATATATTATTATCAATAACATTTATATTGAAATCATTATTATTGTTAATACATACCGACTATTTAATACCGGATACCATAATGTCAAGTTCACACGATGAGAACTGCAGAAAACCGCGACCATGCAACGGAGAGACTGCGCCATCGCTCAGGTCAGCAACACCATCGCTGCCGGTAAAGGAACGAATCGCGCCACAGCTACGAGAAGCAGAGGGAGACGATATCTCCGGCGTAGCATCGATACTCGGGTCAGCAGCAGGTTGTGCAACCGACGGAGAAGCCACGCGAGAGCAGCTTAGGTCATCTGTTGCACTCACCGATGAGCAGACAGGTCGACACCTGAGACACGCAGGATAGCAACCCGTTATGTTTAGAGCCATCTGCCTGGAAAGATTCACGCCACAGCTACAAGAAGCGGAGGGAACTGATAACTCCAGAGCAGCGTAGATACTCCTCTTAGCAGCCATCGAGATAGGATCAGACGCAGGCAGTGCAATTAACAGAGAAGCCACGCGAGAGCAGCTTAGATCATCTGCTGCACTCACCGATGAGCAAGCAGGTCGACACCTGATAAACGCAGGAGAGCAACCCGCTACGTTTAGAGCCGTCTGCCTAGAAGGGAGGGGGGCAGGATCCGAGGAGCGCTGTGCAGAGATCCTTTGCACAGCACACGGGGGCGAAGGAATGGAAGAAATCCAGGAACGGAGGGCTGATTTTTTGGAAGTAGAAATGTAGCTTAGGGATACATCATCCACCGAATCAAACCTCGCAGATTTTCGAGCTAACAACTGAAACTTCGCAGCCTGCTTTTGTCTCCTAATCTCCTCCACACGCAAGGATTTTAATGTAGAGCAAGCATCAATATCCCGGTTGTTTCTTAAGTCCAATGATATGGTATTCTTGAGCTTATTTAATTCTATTTCTTATGGTTTTGTTAGGTAAGAAATTACATTAGAAATTTAAGTCCAATGCATAAGGGTAGAACTGTTATCAACCATCGTGACCAAAAAAATTATTTATGAATTCCCTTATGACAACCCGTGGATGGAGTTGTTATCCATATGGCATTACAAAAACACTCATTCTTATTCTATTCCTTATGGGAAATGTGGGGATATTCACTCCCATATCACACTAGTCTTGAGGACATAAGTAGTCATCGTTGGAGAAAAATCACTTCCAAACGAGGAACCCTTCAAATGTTGCCCCCTTGTGAAAAAATTAACTAAATCTATGAAGTCCAATGACTACCACTCCCATTACCACATCATTAATTTTACTTTTATGCTAAATATCCTCCAATCATTGTGTTCTAAAAAAAAATTATTCCATTCACATATTTTTTCAAATACATTGTTATGAGTGCATATCCCAATTACTCAGGAGTTTTCTTGATAATTGAGTTTAATAACTTTTAATTTCCAAATGAAAACCATGCATGCTAGCACCACTACAATAAACACACTACCAATATTTAATACCACTAGATATTTTCTTCTATTTCCCTTGATGGACCACTTTCACTTAGTGGATGCTACAGAGATACAATCACCATAAAAATTGTCTTGTAAATTAGATCAATTAGTAGTCAATCATGATGGTTCATTATTTAGTTCCCTATGGACATTGGTTCAATTTATTGTATATAATTTTGAGCGAAATGCTACACTAATTCATAGGAATTTCACTTTTACAAGAAGAAATAGAATAAACTACATAATTGGTATGTGTGTATAGCCAACCGTGACTGGACTTAGTTTTTTTTCCATAAGCCTGGTCAAAATATGTACAATCCTCTTGTTAAAATTGCTTAAATCAACAGATTTAGTGGTATTGCAAGCTCCATTGAAGTTCTCAAAATAACTTAAGTTTGAATCAATAAAGACTTAATTGGTACATCCTAGAAAATAACATACCCTTATGAATGCTTCCAAAAGTACCATTACATGATTGCGTCAGTCTATCTCTGGATTATGGGATGCATGGACAAGAAATAGAGGCATTCAGGTCCTCTCTGCACTAAACAATACCATAGATTTTATCCCCTTTCTCTTGATGGAAATGAAAAATGTAACCTTTCTATCCAACTTCTTTAACCAACAAATTTAGATGAATCGTTAGCTTCCTTTTGATAGCACTTCCACTCATGGAATTGCTATGACTACGGTTTAGATGGGGAGATGGGATTTTATGTAAAAGTAATTGAATTTAGTATGATTAAAATGTGAAAGAATATTCAATTCTCGTATCCATGTTCTCATCCCTTTAGTCAAATTCTTACTATCTCCATGAAACAAACTAGAATTTATGGAAGAATGTTGGGCTACAAAAGGCGTAGAAGCAACTGTCATTTTTTCAAATAGTTCATAGAAGTACTCTACTAATGCCACTTCTATGATATGTTTTTATCCCACTCAATCTTTTTTTTTTTAACATGAGATATGATACCACTAATAATATCCCCCACCTACCCCACTCGTGTGATGTCACTCACAAGACTACTAATGCATTAATAAGACAAAACATATATAAAATAACTTGAAAACATAACTACATGAATGATAATTGTTAAAAGAATGAATAGGTTATAATACTCATCTAATAAAACACATGAAATTGCTATAGGACTAGGCATACCACCCAACTGTAAACCATATTTTTCCAACAATCTCAACAGTTGGTCACCTCTGAGCAGGGGCTGTAACTCCACTTTGGTAATGTATTTTCAATGTAGGTACATATATATTATCAAACACAACATAGCCAAGGTATCAAACCCCAAAAACCTCCAACCAACAAGATCACATCTCCCATCAACCCCAACACCCAAGTAGTGAACCCCCTTATTTGCAGTCCCTTTGACCATGACAATACCTCCTGGATTTCTAACATGAGCCAAGAAGAGATGTATCCTAGACTTGTGGCTTCCAAGATATCCTTCTACCCTTAAGGGTCTCTAGGTACCCTCCAGGACCTCATAAAGGAACACATTTCCCTTATTGATTCCCCCCATACACTGTTCATACATTGATCGACAGTTTCAGTGTTATTATATTAAACACAATATATGTACACATCACCAGCACTAGCCTCCCTAGTCATTTACCATACAAAATCTCTAGCCTCATCAAATGGGAACTCTAATGTTAAAAGTCATAAGTACTTTGGCTCACCATCCTAAGAAACATATACAAATATAGACACAAAGGACTTAATAGAATCTAGTTCACCAATTTATTTCATATGCAATGTCTCACTAGCCTAACTATCATCTGTGCATATGATTTGAAACTCTAGGACTATCCCAAAGGTATTACAAGGCATAAGCCCTCCCATACAAGTGTTTGCAGGAACGAAAGACTAGGTGTTTTTTTTCATCCATTTTTGCTATCTTTCCACACATTTTTTTCTAAAAGTGAATTTTTGGCGCATGGTGTTATTTCTATGGTTTTGTACTTTTGATTAATGAAATATGGTTGTATTGTAATATGAGAAGAGTATCTTTGAGGATTTAAATATTATGTATGTGTATAGCATTATAGGTGACTATTATTGTTTGAAGAATCATACATACATAATATAGGCAAATATTAAATAGGAAACATGTAATTTACTATTAAAAATGGTAACTTTAAATGAATATTACCAATGCAATCATATATATATATATATATATATATATATATATATATATATATATATATCTGTGTGTGTGTGTGAAAATAGGAAGTTTTTTAACCAAATGGGAAAATAATTTTTAAAACCATTGAAGAAATAAACAAATTGTGAAAGTTCGCTCATAAAATATTTCATGAATATAAATAAATTAGTATTTCATAGATGTCGTAGGATATATATCATATTTTATTGCTGTATACATATATATATATATATATATATATATATATATATATATTGGAAAATATTTCTGATTTTCCCTTTTTTGGGTTTCCAAGATAAAATATGTGTTAATGTGTGTGTTTAACACTAAAACTTTTCTCTTTTAATTAAAAATATGTTTGCATTAATTAATTGTACAAGGTTAAGACCTACATTTGGTATCAAACATGTTTTGGCATTAAGGGGACACTTCTGTGGCTAAAGTTATTGGCTCAGGCATATGGTAGACCCTGTTATAATGGGATATCTATTGAAGTGATATTTTTTGAAAGGAAATGGTGATTAGTTCAAAGGTAGAGACCAAGAAATTCCACACCCATAGTTTTCAGTTGTGGAAGCTCGAAATAGAATATTTGTTTGTGGATAGAGATCAATGGATCATAATGGATCCAGATACTACATCAAGAAGGATCTAAACAGAATATTGGACTAATTTGGATTGAAAATAAAATAACACAATATGATTATGTCTTTTAGATTCAATATTACCAAATGTTTGATGGGAAGCTACAACAAAAGTTTCGAGGAACAAGCTAGGGGATTTGTATCAACCTCAAACCTTGGTGAACAAATTATTTCCATAGAATAAGTTGTATAAACTAACGATGAAGGATGTAAAGTTAATGATAGAGCATCATAATGCCTTCAATACAGTGCTAATTCAACTATTATATGTTGTTATTACAATTTTAGATGAATATAAATCAATCAGTTTTTTTTTATTATTTTTTATGTTCTATACTAGACTCGTTTAATATCTTAGTTGTTTCTCAAGTAGTGATGCAATCCATTCTTGAAAGCCAACTATACATTTGGTATCCTATCAACCAATCTCCCCTAAATCAAATTCAAATTATTACCGCTTTTAATCTAACATCATAAGCCCTCTTCCCCCTCCTATTTTTTCTACCGTTTCTTTCTTTCATTGTCATTCGTCCTCTTCACTTATATGTTTCATTTCTATTTAATAAATTTTGGTTAACCAAATTTCTTATATTCTTTCTATTTCATTCTTTATATCTTACTCAATCTTCCAATGGGGATTTGTATTGATGGTAAATGGTACACTGTTAAGACACTCCTTGTGATAGGTCACTCGTCCAAATCTCTCATGGGTGCTTACCTAAAAAAAAAACAAATTATTCTAGACAATTATTTGACATATTAAAAATTATTTTCAATTAAATATTAAAATTTTTTATCCAACCAATTTAATTATTACTCAAAACTTGTGCCCCTTATTATAATTATGTTTTCCTATTCTTAGTACTTATTTAATTAATTAACCTACTAAAAATGAAAGCAAATTCATTTTTTACTTGGTTTTAAATATTTATATAATTTTAAATTTATCTTTTTTATTTATTTGACCTCGAATTACTAATCTAATTAATTTTCCCTTTTAAGTAATTCCAAATCAAATCTATCTCTTTTATTTTATAATTCAATTCCCTTAATTCCTTAATTATTCAGTAATCATTTACTTTAATAACATCAATTGTCACATCTTACCCCTTATGCTAATGGCTAAATTCCAACTCTTTCCTCTATTTATATTCGCCTAACACTCTTCACACCATTAGTTGTTTTAAGTCTCTGAATATGGGTGAAGTGTTCACCTGAAAAGTTATGAACATTAGCAAATAATACACATACTTCACTAGAAGATTACATCAACATCAAGTAATGCAACTAATTTAAAGTTCAATAAAATAGTGTCATCCTTATTACTAGTGGATATAAGATAGAAGAACATAGAAATACAAAATGGAGATTCCTTGTATGTAAGAGGATGCTGCCAGAATAGAACTAAAATTAAGTTGTAAAGTGGGAGTATAAATCTAGAGGAAGATATAAATTTCCATGAAAACTTTTGAATTTATGTTGGAGATGTGGTAAAGAAGGACACTACAGGAAATATTATAAATAAAATTCTTGAGAAAGTGAAGGGTTAGAAGATTCTCCTTCTACAAAATAAGAAAACTCTTAGATGAAGCAGGGGATATGTACAAGGCTTATTTAAGTACACATGTACATCATGAGGCATGGCTAGTTGACTCAGGTGCATCAATTCATATGACTCCTTACAAGGAAATGGTTCTATGATTATGAAAAATTCGATGCTCATGATTTTCTTAATAGATGAATTTATATCCATACTTATAGGATGGGGAAAAGTGAAGTTGAATCTCATGGGGGGAAGGATTAGAACATTCCCTAATGTTCTACACATTATAGAATTAGTCAATGAGTGACGTATGTGTAAAAACAAAAATTGAGAACGTTACTTGCAGGTTGGTTAGAGGATACATCTCTAACTAATAGTGGAAATAATAAAATAATATTAGATTATCTCAGCATGTTTTAGAAGGAAAAAGTAAAAAAGTACTTTTTCAACTCATATTTTCAACTATCTCCTAATGATTTTACTTAAATTTTGAGTGCAAGAACTCGTTGGATGTAGAATTTATTTTTTCATACAAGGAGTACCCATGTTGTATACTTTCGATGGATCCTACTACATAAAAAATGTGAAATAAATGAAATACATGAAAATATATGATCACAATGACATTTTTCATGTATTTAACATTTTTTATGTAGTAGGGTTCATCAAAAGTATTCAACATGGGTACTCCTTGGATGAAAAGTTAAATTATGCATCACACTAGTGCTCACGCTCAAAATTTGATTAAATTTGTAGGAAAATAAGTTGAAAATACAAGTTGAAAAAGTAGTTTTATTTTTTTATCTTTTTACCATTTTACTCCAATAATGGAGAATCATCCCCCATCGTTGGCACCATCATATTGAATCCTATTGGTTCTTATAAAGTTTATTTTTTTCATACATTTTTAGGCCCAATTTAGACCTCAAAATTTCTTGAATGACGGTGTTACCCCTTCCGAGATTGGGCAAAGGTCACTCCAAAGAGTTATTGGCCCTTTGACATTCCCTATATTCGAATAGGGAATTTCCTATCATTAAGGTGTAGGCGCTTCTGCAGTATCTCTCTGTTGAGGACCTGTAGTGATCTCCTATAGGACTCCACCTCTCATACCACATGCCTAGAGCTCTAGACTCCAATGCATGCCTTTAAGTAGCTCCACGGTGCTATGGAGGGGCTTCCTAGGCCTAACCAGCTACGCCATGAGGCTACTGGGATACATCCAAGATGATAATAATGAGAGGATGACTAAGCCTTCACACATGGTTTCTAGTTATCCCTGTCCTTAAAAGAGAAAATAACTCTTTTAGGACTTGTACAAGGCCACCTCAGTGGGTTAATGGGTTTGTCACTAAGTGCATAAATCTATATAAATCTAAATATGTATACTCAAACCCTGCTAAATAGGCACTCTCTTATGTAGTCATTCTAGACTAATAAAACGTATCTTTATTCCCAAATGTTTCTAGTTTTTAATCAAGATCCTTATAGATCCTTCCACTGCTTGTAGCATTTCATAATGTCCTTGTATTATTTCGGCATGAAAACTTAACAACACAAATAAGCAGTGCATACAGATTCTACTTTGAGTAGAAATATACATCTCTAGTTAGCTATCATGTAAGTATTATTCAGATTATTGCTTACACTATGTTTTGAACCCACCAACAAGCATCTAACAAAACATTCCATTCCAATTCAGAAGCATACACTTGCTCTACTTTGTTTATGAGCATCATTATATTTGAAGATGCAACATATATTTATATATTTGGTTATTCAGTCATAACTATGGGTTTGATTTCCACACAAAGGTGTATACACGTACTCATTACATTAATAACACTATTATTTTTGAGAAAATCGGGGCCATCTGAACCAGAATCACATCATATGTTCATTAACAATTGAACAAGTACATAAGGATAGTTATATTAAATTGTAGGGAAACTGAGTTTGGGACAAAGACTCTCTACTAAACGTTAGACAGTTGTAGCCAAGCTCACTTGCAGCTGTCACCCCCGATCCAAGTTCTTCAGGCTAAGGTGGGGGGCTTTCTTAGAGGACTATAACATGAATCTACCAACTAAAATAGGGACAACAAAGGATTTCTCTCCTCAATCCCACCAACTTCCTACCGCAATAAACAATGCACAGGGAATCCATAGGTTCACCACCTCCACCCTCAATAATAATGACAGGGATTCACCTCCCTTCTAGGAATTCCAAATCCACTATAGATGTAAACTCAATATTAGTCCCTTCTGATGTTGTACAATGCTCTAACGATTACTATATAAACCCACATCCTCCACGGGACCCAAGCTATTACAAGGATCCAAGGATACCTATCTTAGCCCATATCTTCTAGGGACCCCAAGGTGTTACAGGTTTATAGAGACTAGTATCCCAATCCATAGCCTCGAGGGAATGAAAAGACCAATCCCTTCAATTCTTGTCTCTTAAGCCAATCGTTACTTTGTTTTATACTACTTGCTAATTACTACTCCTAATCGTTCCTCTGCATGCATCCATGAATCCCCCCTCCTCTTAGTTCGATTCACTATTTTTTCTCTATTATTTATTTTCCTTATTCTTCAGGGATTTTCCATCCTCATACTTTCTGCTTTGCCCAGTCTTGTCCTCCCTAAATTTTCTTGTCCTCTTTCCTTCTTAAGGTTCCCTAGCACATAGGCTTGCGTACATTATTTTGTAGCTCATTTAATTTAAGAAACAACCCATTAAAATAATGCACCAACCAAACTTTAATGATTTTTTAATTAATTCAAATTTTTGCAAAAGAAAACCTTAATATCCCAAGCAATAAATCCTCCTCCTCAACTCTAAAAATAGTGCCCCTTTGACTCTATCACCTTTTTTATAAATTCTTATATATGTAAAAGTATATTTACAATGCATTTTATAAGAGAACCAGAGGTGGGGTTGTCACATGTTTCTTGGGTCTGATTTGTTATAAACTTAGATAATTTCATTAGAGTGATTATTAAGAGTGTTTGAAGTTGTTATTTTGACTTTGAAAAGGAAAAGACTCGCATCCCTCTTGTAGCTAGTTTTCGTAGAATTGAAAAGCAATTTTTTGCTTGTCATATAGTTTCATTAGGGTTTTACTTAAAAGAGTCCATTCACACCATATGATTTCCATGCCATTACCCTCTTGATTAGACAACAAACCTCAAAATTAATGCTTAGTAAAACATATTGGAGACTTTTTCTTTTTCACTGGTAACACACCAACATTAGCTTAGGCTAGGGTCTTAGAATAGGAGTGTGAGGTTAACTGCTTTAAGACCACAAATAAAAACTAAGGATATTGAGGTAGGAGGGAAAATCTGCTTGCTATTGCACATTTCCTGGAAAGCCCTTCTAAGGGTCAAGCACGAGGTCAAGTTTAAGGCCAACAAAGTAACGTGTCCTACTTCAATGGTCTTGGTGGCATGGTTTTCATGTTTAACAAATGATTGTATTAGATTTTTTTTGTAGCAGTTGAGGACCAATTGGGAGGAGTACAACTTGATTTGAGGGATATCTCAAGGGGCTTTTGGGCTTTTCTTCCCTGCCCTTGCATATGAATATGACTTACAACTTTCCCCCTGGGGCCTATTCTATAGGCGGTAGCCTTAGTGGCCTTTCCTAGGGAGCTAACATAGGGTGACAGTGAGGGATTCATCCTCACTGTACCTGGAGTAGATTTCATCCAAACTAGCTTAGTCCTCCCAAAGTGTGCCCCACAAAAATAAAATTACTTGAAATAGGTATAAAGGGATCGTCAAGTAGGTCGTTGTTATTATTTTCCCAAGAATATACTCACTATTGACATATGCCTTAATCAAGAAGCCATTGGTGGTGGGAATATACTTTCTTTATCTCTCAAGTTTGTGTGTGTGGTTATCTTATAGGTATTTTTGAGGGAGTGTTGTTTGGTCTAATTCATAGTTTGTCCCATGGGGACTTCGCTCAGTGAACTTCTGACATTGCACATGCGTTCATGGCATACTAAACAATACCATTAATTTGACTACATATTGGAAAATGCCTCTAAAAATCACTTTGTTTAACCTGCTACAAATACGAGTCGAATACATCTTCCCAATTTTAAAAAAGCCTACTTTCTCTAGATATTGTAGGTATCCATTTTTTTATTAACATTTTTTATACCCCTTTATATTTTTTCATTAACTTTGAGCTCCATTTTTTAAGAACATTATTTAAAACCCTTAATTCCCTATTATATGCTCAATATATTATGTCATTTTTTTCTCAATATATATCCTGAATATGAACACATTTGTTATGTTATTACTCCCACAATGAGGCCCCCATGGTTTGGCCATAGGTGTGTCTTAATTTCATAATAAACATATATTCGTCGTGGCTAAAAAAGTAATCAACATTATTGTAGACATAGGTTAATTATGATAATGGAAATCTTAGACCATACTCAATTTTAGTGGGATAATATTGACCCTAGGGAGGAATATCATATCGTTTTTGAGGTAATTGATGAAACTTCTTTTCCACACTATAGCCCACCTTTGACTTACCCTCTTAACAAAGTTCTAATGCAGTTGAATCGTGATAGTAGTGAACCCTTTTATGTGTGTGTCTTCCTTATATGCCTAGTGAAAGTACTTCTTCTTCTATGGAGGAGATAGGTCCCACTCTACCTTTTTTATTAGTAGTCTCTGCTACCATTTCATCTTTACCACCAATCAGTGTGGTTGAATCCATACCTCCTTCCACACTTCTCACATCTTCTTGGGGAATTCCACCAATTACATTTTCTACCCCATCACATTTTCCACCTTTGTATGTGTCTATGCCTTCTTCTAGCTTTGTGTTTAGAGTGGGGAGGACCTCTAGTCAATCCACGGTAGTTGAGATATTTACTCCAAGATCATATCAGCCTACAATTCCTATATTTATCATGAAGAATTTTACTTCAAGGAACATCATGGGGGGATCATTAATTCCTTCTAGTGAGGCTAGTGGAAACATTATTTTTGGTATTATTTTTCAACCTTGTTCTATCTCTCTGTTGGAGGGGTTCCCTATTCTAGAGGTTCATTTTCCTTTGAGGGGGCTAGTATACCTAGGGGCACTATTCCCATCATTACCACTATGCCTACGAGCTCACATTCTTATGGTGGTTCTTTTGCATAGGGAGGTATTTTCTCTAGTGTTGGGTACAACCCTATTGGAAGTTATACCTATAAGAGTCATATGTTCTTTGGGGGAACTTAAGCAAGGGGCCATAACCATTGCACCTCATTTTTTGGACCAACATATCAACATACTAGGATTAATTATAACCTTGGTCCAAATCCTTCTACCATTAACTATGGAATGGGGGGATTCTATTGTTTGTTTAGGGGTTATCACCCTTATGATTTATTTTGTCAATTACAAATTCTTTTTCAAATGCCTCTGAATTTACTGGACCTAGATAAGCTCACAAATGACCCCTTCTATCATGATCCTAGGTTGACACATATGCCAACCAAGTTACATTGTCATATTCTTATGCTTGAAGGGAAACTAGGAGAGGATCCTTCTACACATATCGCCAAATTTCATTTATGGTATTCATCTAACTCTTTCGTGGGATATTCTATGAAGTTGAGGCTCTTTCAACGAACCCTAATGGGGAATTTTTCCAAATGGTATATAAAACTCGATTAAAAATCCTATAGCGGCTTTTCTTTCTTGGTTCATACTTTCCTAAACCACATTTAGTTACCTCAGCTAGGTAGGATATTCAAATTGACCTTTTGTTAAACTTCAAGAAATATGATGCCACTGATATTCTTGATCATATTCATGAGTGGCCTAGATGAAAAATGTTAGTATGAGCTAGGCTTCTTGATGATTTCCTTAAACACTATGTCACCTAATCCCTACACTCACAAATTTCCAGGGATGTCACTATGATTGGGGTAGTTACCGAGGAGCAAGGCATATTATGTGCTTAGCATCTTTATCTCATTTATTCTCAATCACACACAATATAAAATAGCATTCCCACTGCTCAAACTTCTATAAACACACAACTACCCAAGTCGAGACCACATTTTGATGGTGTGATTGGTTCCCTTTCGTTTGATACTATGAGCTAGCTAGTTTCCCAGTTAAGAAAAATGATGGTCAATTCTCAAGCCCTAGCAAGTACTCATGGATCTCAGCAAGAACCCTCTTATTTTTACTAGTA
Source organism: Pinus tabuliformis (assembly GCA_031772625.1). Lineage (NCBI taxonomy): Eukaryota > Viridiplantae > Streptophyta > Pinopsida > Pinales > Pinaceae > Pinus > Pinus tabuliformis. Next base: position 1,385,451,919 of record CM062820.1, on the reverse strand, counting down.
TCACAATTTTCTTACGTTTAAGTCCACATCGCATAAGAATACTCAAAAAATTGACAATAAAAATCATAAAACAAATAAAATTAATAACAAACCTACCAAGGAGAACATCCAAAAAAAAACTAGTTAGGGTGGGGTCACTATTGGACATCGTCGAATGATTAATTTTCCTTGAAAGTATTTTTAGGGAGAGGACTTAAATCACATGTTCCCATGTAATGATGAAGTTCATCATCTTCTTTCACCACTGGAAGCCACCCAACAACCGACTATTTTAACTCATCCATTCCCTACTCATCCACAAGAACAAATGGTCGTGCAATCTCCTCCAACTCCTCCTGGGGCTAATGTGTGGAAACACTATTATTATCCTAATAAAAAGGCACCTCTCCTTATGTTACATTCTCATGTTAATTTGGATATGAGAGAAAAATCTTGTGACCCTCTTGAGTCAATTTCTACTTATAAGAACACGACCACCCCTGTCATTTCCACAAGACCTCTCACATTAGATAAACATGTGAAATGAATATATCGCGCACCCATGGATGCAGTAAGAAATTCAACACACAACCCCAATGCATAGGTTGGCCAACATTATAATTATTTTTGAAGACTTATCCAAAGCAAAAAATTCCATGTCTACCTTGGGGTTTTTGTAGTCATCTTCCATGTAGTGCAAAGTATTGTTGACTATGATTGGAGGGGTGGACCGCTTAGAGTCTAGTTTGATTATGTTTGATGTTACTCCTCCTTTCTATAGACTCTCCCATTCGGTATCCTTTCATATTTATATGCACATATTTAATCATGACATATATGACACTTTTGTGGTTGAAGGATCTTCTACCGATGTGATGTCAGTGTCATACTGGAAATCTATCAGTTCTCTAGAAAAATCTATGTCAAGCACCACTTTACAAGCCTTTGATGGAAACCAATTTGTACCTGAGGGAATTATTCCAAAGTTTTCCATAGATCCAGATGGAAAGACTGCTTATGTTCATGTCGAAGTTTTATATTCTCCCTTTGAATATAATATGCTCCTTAGACATAACTAGTTTTATGCCATATTTGTTGCCATGTATTTGGTGTTTTTTAGTGTTCAGCTCCCCATGAAGGAAATCCTATCACAATATATAAGTTATATTGTTGTATATCATTAACCAAGTCAGATGCTACATGAAATATTGTGTCATATGATAGAGATAGCCCCTCAACTTATGAGATTATTGGTGTAGGATTATTTAAAATCCAATCTCTTATCAATGTCTTTCCTTCACCCCCACCCAAAATTCCTTCTTCTTATACCACTACTCCAATGCACATGATCTCATCTAAAAAAGGTGGACCCCATCTGTCTCCTAATGCTTGGGAGGTTTCTTCTCCTTTAAATGTTGATTAGTATGGCAAGCATACACTACCTTTAGTGGAAGCTATTTCCTCTCAATTTTTCCTATTAGCACCTATTGACTTTGGTCAGTAACTCCATCCCAATATGGAATATGACTAAATTAGTTTCCCCAAATAGTATGTCAATCCCACTCTTCCATGTGACTCCCTTAGTTATGAGTTTTCTTCTCGAAAACTCATATTGGAGGTCATTGATTCACCTATTGACAATACTAGGGAGATTTTGCATCTCCATGGCTCTATTCTCTCAAACTTGGAAAAGGTATATATTGGAAAAAAAAAATCTTAAATTGACCTGGGGAGATCTTTTTCTTCCATCCCTCAAAGTGCCACTCTGAGGCTGATTCAAATATTGAGTTTCTAATTTCAAACTTGTCAATGAATTGTGCAACTCATATCCACCTGTCGATGAGTTCCTTGTACCCCCTTTATGTCTTGATAGTCCTTGTCAACGATATGAAATAGCTCATGAGACAAGTCACCTTTTATGTCCTTGCATCATTCCTGATAATGCTTTGGTTCTAGGTTTTCCCTAGTATCATCAACCTTTAGGAATTAGGTAGTTTAAAATTCAATTACATGATGCAATCATGGTGCACCATATGCTACCTCCACTCCTCCATGAGTTCATGTATGGGAATCCATAATCTGTGTCCAATAGTGGGAATACCTTGATGTGACCTATTATATTGATTTGCACTTGTGCACATTACATAGGAGGGCATGTGATATTCTTATCTTTTTTTGGTTTTCCATGTGATTTTATATCTTTTACAGGACATTGTATATGCCAAAAAACCAAAATAAAATATGAAACCCAAAAAATTAATCAAAAATATATGGTCATGGTTGGACCTCCTCTATGTTATATTTCTTTGACTATGAGATTTAACCATGGATCTAGTATTTTTGGATGGATTTTATAGAATAGGGTAGCATTTTTATTGTGACATATGTTGGGCCTTAGGTGTGTTTGTCTTTGAACTTCACATATAGTGGTAAATCCCATATCATCATCTACATTCAATTATTGACATTCTTGGCCATCTTCATTGTGCCTTAGGTCTGACCCTATCATGTTGTGATATTAGCCCCTACCTCTTGTGCACATCGTAACTTAGTCGTAGAGCATAAATATATTTGGATTCCATAGATTATCACCTTTTTTCCTTCTTGATATATTTGGAATATTTATTTATTTCATTTTCAAAATTCCTCCTTTGATCCACCATGACATAGAATTTAAGCCTCATTTTTCTTTTCTCATCATCTTCTTGCTTTATCCTAGGAGAATTCCACACTTTATACACCTCATGAAAGTTACTTTTGGCATTTACTTAATGATTTTTGAACAACGAAAATCCCAAGCTCATTTTTCTATATTTTCATGCTCGTTAAATATACATGAGAAAGTTGAGTCTATTTTGGTCTTATTTTCATGACTCGTTAAACCTATGAAAATATTGAGCTTCTTCTGCTCATGCTTTCATGCTCATAAAACATATATGAAAATGTCGATTTATTTGAATTTTCTTGCACGTTAATTAATTTTAAAGTCAAGGAGCAAGTTCTTTTCGATTCTCAAGCTCGTTAAGTAGTGAGAAGGACATGAGTGTAATTTTATTTCTTTTTCAACCTTGCTATAAAACATACAAGATAGGAACCTATTGATCATACTTGTCTTCTCTTTCACACTCATTAAACCATGTAAGACACTAAAAAGGGAAAAGGGAAGGGAATCATTTACTTCTATTCTTAGTCAAAATTGTAGCATCAGTCACATCTCCCTTAAATATAGCACCTATTTTGGTCATTATCTCATAATTGGGTTTTAGATTTCTTAGGAGTTGTAGCATACATATGACTCAGTCTACTACTCCGATTGGTTACTCTTCTAGTCATTGTGGATCCTGCTTCAATTCCTCCTACATAGTTGCACAATATCACTTGGTTATCATTAGTCATGTTTCCAAGCCACTTTTCTGACATGCCATTATGCATTCAAGGGAAGTCTTAGCCTATCTTGTCCATCTGTAGTCCTTGTTGACATTCATTTCAGCCATGTCTCTATGTAAGTTGTAATTCATCTCCCCATGAATCCATCCATTCATATCATCTGTTAGTTTTTTCCATGTCTATTGATGGGGGATACATCAAGGACCTCCTTTGATGTAACTTCTCTTATCCACTTCAGCTCATTATCTAAGAGCTTGATCTAGGAACCGATATTACCATGGAGATTTTAGTCCTTAATGGAAGGATTCCTTGTGATTGATAGTGGGTCATTGACTCATAAACGATCAATTTTGTGAATGTTAAATGCCATCTCATTCCTCCACGATTATTAGAATATACTAGGTACATTTGGGTGCATTTTCATTATTGTTGGGTCCGCTCATGTTTGTTTAAAGTACACGTCATTGATTGGTAATCAAATAGCTTATATCGTGCTCTACATCAATGCATCTATTCACATGTTGTAGATTCATACCATCAAGGTTGTGTAGAAGACCTAAGGTTAGGGAAATATCACTCTTATATGACACCCTTCCCAATTTGTAGAGTCAGTTGCAGTTATCATTATGCTATTGACCCTTTTTCATAGCCCAAGCCCTTCATTTTTATCCTTTTGAAGCATGGATGCTAGTTCAACACTAAGATTTTTTCACCTTTAATGGTTCCTAGTATATTATCTTGGTTTGGAGTGTCATATTATACTTCTATAGTTAGTGTTCATACATTTTTTCTAAAAATTTTGATTCCCTAACAAATATGATCAATGATTTATCTTCATGACTTGGAGAGGGGTGAATTATTAGATAATTTTCCTAACTTCTATTCACCCTAAGAATCAATATTTGTTCCCTTAGGGAGACCACAAAGCATATATATTCTTATTTCAACTAAGGGAGATTATTGTCCCTATTATAGTCATAGAAGGAAGTTGAAGGAGACCAAGATGTTGATCTAGAGGAGAGGTCATCTCATTTGCAGATGGCATATCACATTATTTATTTTCCATTGTTGATTAATGAAATTTCATCATTCCTTTCTTTTATATTCTATTTACATTATGTGTTCATGTACTTTTATTTTATGTTAATCTATCCAATTTGGAAGGAATTTTTTCTTTGATTGTTCATGCATGTGTGCAGATATAGTGGATCTCGATAGCTAAGAGCAAGTTCTTCAACTAGAAGCGAGGTATTTGGCATCGAACCCAACACCCTACACCAACCTCTGATGGATCATGTGTATCTTCTAAAACTTGTTATTCAAAATATTATACAAGAATTTTATGTGTGCTTACAAATATGATATATTTTCTCTCATTAATCTTTGTACATTTACACACAAACCTTCTTCTGTGTAGATTCTAAGCTATTCTACTGGGATAAAAGTAGCCTACCTCTAGTAGGTGAAATTTTCCTATAATAATGTGAATGGAGATTGTGTAAATATTATCCATTGTGTGTGTGTACCTGATCTCTATTGATTTGATTTCATCTATGTTAATCCATTATGTATTTTCATATGTTAATTATCTTTATAACGAGCATTTGGAACTGTTATGAATGAATAATTGGATTCCTACATAAGCATGTTGTAACGAGATACATTTGTGTAGGATGTGTTAATGAATTATGTTGTCTTTATTATGGGATTGATATTGACCTCAAGTTTATGGGTGTCGTTAGTAGTGTAATTCGAGATTAAGTTGAAAGAAATCAACAAAGAAAAATAACGATAAAGGATTGGTTGTTGCATAACAACCAACAAACATATTTTAGAGATAAATCCCTAACAATCATGGAGGAATAAAGTTGCAACATATTCTCTATCAACAATGGTTAAATCCAGAGTTTGGCCTTTGACAAAGCCAATCACATTATAATGCGCAGACTTAACCAAAACCTAAGGCTTTTTAAATATATGTCAATAAGTGACATAAATATTTCCATCATAATTTCGAATCTCTCTCGTTCTCATCCTTCAAGATTATGTGTTGTCGATTCCAAAATCAAAACCACTTGATCCAATAAATACCCACTAACATAGGTTTTAAAAGTTGAAAATAGTGGAATGCTTTTTCTTCAGCATCTATGTCTATTGGCCATTGGCCACTGGAGCTAATAAGTCATAGCACGAATAATTTTTTTCTCAGTCGATCCAACAAGTATCTAGTGGTACCATCGACTAATGGTAGTGACAAATGAAAATATTCCCATGAGTTGTAGTTCTGTCAAACTGCCACATCGTTATTGGGAAGTTTCAAAGTTGTGAGCATTGGGCAGTCTCATTATTGAATGGACTTGACTATTAGGATATTTCACAACAATTCATATATGTTATCTCCATCATCATCCATTCATAACATTGTCATCGAGTTCCACAAAGAAATGGAAATTATCATAGGGGCTTGATAGGCTTTAGAATTTTTTGTGTTAAGTTGAGGTTATGGCTCACAGTCACTTGTGTTAATTTTATTTATCCCATGGTGCCGAGGGATAAATAAAATTTGGGACCACACATAGTTATGCATGTCGAGGCTCCTGTAATAAGTTGGGAAATCAATTAACAATGTTATGCATTGATAAAATCACAATCCACTATCTTGATTAAGGAAAGATAGGTGGTATTCTCCCACAAAAATATTAGAGTGATCCAAGTTGATAAATGGAAAATTTTACTGGGGCCACCACACTTGGGAAAAAATGGATGCATTTTGCATAAACATGGTATCAAAGTTTTGAAGTTAAACTACTTATTTAAAATGTTATAAAGAAATGATGGCAGCCCTAGAAGGATATTAGCGTAGGAGATTAGAGTTGAATAAAATACATTAGAAGAGACACTAAAGCATTGATGTGGGCACTAGTACAAAATGGCTAATTAGTTACTAAAACAATTACTAAAATTTGGATATAAATGACCATTTTTCAGTCGGTGACCAATAGTGGATAATTTACAGTATCTTATAATGAGAGAAAAGTTTAGACGTATTTATATTAGTCATTAATTGATTGTCTCAAATTTATCATCTAGTAGTATATTTAGTCAGAATTTTCGTCATTAATTTATTCATTAATTGCCACAATTAATGACCAAATGCACAACAAAATATACTACTATATGATTACTCAATAAAACCAATTAATGACCAAAATGCTGGTAATGTCATAAGATACTGTAAATTACCTTCTAATAGTCATATATATGCAAATTTTAGTCATCGTTTGAAACCAATTAATGAACAAAGAAATATGACTAAATTTTTATCGTGTTATAAGATATTGTAAATAAGCTACTAATAGTTGCATATATGCAAAATTTAGTCGTCATTTGTAATCACAAATTTATCATTTATAGTAGTCATTTATCCTTTTTTTTTGCAATTTCATATTCATTATTTAAATGACTTATTTAGTAGTTTATATTCATTTCATATACATTCATTAATAATCATTATAAATGACTAATTTAGTCGTTGTATATTCATTATATTTTTGCTCATATTTAATTAATATAGACTACTAATTTAATTTTTTTTTATTTTTTCATGTGTTCATTACTAATTAACATCAATTAATTAATATGATTTTTCAACTCAATTAAAAAATCATGGTGGGAAGGAGCACAAAAAGAACACTACATTGTCGTCAAGGAAGAATACTCTAGGGAAAACTCTGAATCACAAGAAATTGGGCAAGAAAGAAACAACTCTCAAGACAAGCAGGGAGAAAGCCCCGCCCAACAACAAAAAGGAGAACTCGACGACCCCTCAAGCATCAACAGTTATGAGGATTCGAATATGACATACAATAAATCTTCATTTAACAGCAAAGCAAATCTCCTAGACCAAACTTCTTCTCGACTATCTTCAAAAGGACGAACATAATAGACCACAAAGCTAAGACACTAATGTCCCAAGAACTAGAAGAGATGAAGGGGATGCAAGATAAAGGAAGTTGGAAGAACGTAGAGAAAAAAAGAAAGCTACAACACCAATCTGGCCAAGAAATATGAGGAGATACACAATTAAAAGCTAAAGAAATTATAGGTCCAATAGACCAATTTGGTCTCAGTGGATGTTAACCACTATCATTATCATTATCAAAAAAATGTCATACAATGTGCATGTTCATCTAATATGAAAATGAAAAGTTACATATGCTAATGACAATACTAAATAATATCAGGTATAACTATAAATAATTTCAACCACATAAATTATATTATATGAAATGTCAAGTATTACAATATGAGTTTCCAATTGAATATTGGTTGGACTACAATTTACACATGAAATATTGTTTCATCACTTCAAAACATTAACATTGTGTTTCCAAGGCATTGCAAGTGAATTCCCCAAATCTAAAGACTTGACCATCAGTTTGGATCTCATGCGGGATATTGGTTTTAAGGGTATCACTAGACCAGTTCGCTTCTCTCTTTCTCTTTCTACATCCACCGCTCCAATGTTATTTTTCTCCTCTTTCTTAAATTCCTACCTTTTACCATCAATATTGAGTTTCTCTTCTAGAAATGAAATAAGGTATAGTTCAACTTTTAAGGATAATTACTTATTGATTCCTCTCTTTTCCACCTTCTCCAATAGTAAACAATGTAGGAGTGTAAGCCTTTCCTCAACTCCAGCTAAATAATGATATTATGATAGCATATAAGGAAAAAAACCTGAATATATGGAAAGTAGATGCCTTTCAACATACACTTAAGTTGATCTTCATTTAAATGATTTGACTTTAACTTGGACATATGCACTTGTTAGCATTCCAAAAAAGAACATTATTCATCAAAATTCATTATATTGAAGACATGTGCATAAAATCCTACATATCGTTGCATTTGATTATGATATTATTAATTACCATAAGTTGCACATTCTCCTTCAATATCATCATAGATATTTATATATTACCCTTTCTAGATTAATATGCCAATTGTTAGTAATTATGACCTCAATTTGAACTTCTAAAAGCCATCACCTTGAACAAGGATTTTACTGTAACAGTTACACATTGTATTTCAAACTCAAATATCTATTTACACATGATTTTCCAATGACCACGATATTAAATATGTGAAAAAGAAAATTCAAAAACCGCTATTAGCATTAAAAAATTCTAACAGTTAAAAAACTTTCTAACAATGTTCACCTAGAAGCTGTAAATTTGTACTCAAATCTTCTTCGAATCTTGATATTTCAACAATAATATAAGCTCATGAGATTCATTTTTTTCTAGAACAATAAAATAATACCTTGACTACGTAGAATATATCATGGTGCCTAATGAAATAACAAGTTTTCTCCATATATTACAAACAAAAATTGTCAATAAGGTTTAGTAGCTTGGGTTATTGGTAGGAAGAATTGTTTTTTTCCCAATTTGGGTTTAAATTCCACTTGTGATACATTCATAATGTTCATTATTCCTCAGATAATTTTTGAATGAGGCTTTTCATGATCCAAGAGGAATATCTTCCTCTTTCTTAGGGTTAGAGAGTGAGGAAATTGGCTACATGTTTGAGAAGAAAAAAGAAAATTACAAACAAGAATTTTTTCCACACCATCAGAAGAATTTCCAAGGAAATATATAATCTAGGTGCCCACTATACCAATAAAATTATTTAATTTAGTCATTGAAACCACTAGTTACGTTTACTAATCTCATCTAACTTCTTTTGAACGTAATAAAAAACTCAATGTAAATGCATTATCACTGAACCTTTGGGAAATGAATCTCAATTACATCAAATCATCATCAAAAACATTTAAATAAACTAAAGGGCAAAGAGAAGTTTCTATCAAATTTTTTACAACTTACCAAACTAACTTGGATACTTTATAATGATTAGACTAAGGATTCCCTTGATGTTTCACTATCTCTTAGTTGTTTTCACATTTGATTCAAATGTTTCATAATTTTTATAGATCAATATACAATTTTGGCATGAACGAAATTTCTCAAAATTATTTCTTCAATCATCATTTTTTTCATTCCAGTACTTTAGAACCTTAGAAATGATATTATCATACATAACCACTTGGCTTATGTGAGAGTCTTTGATGGTGAACCTTGAAAAATTGTGAATAAGTAGAACTCATTGCAAGTGAATTTATATATAGCAGAAAATATCTTACTCTTTTTTTCCATTCTTAGTACATATTTATAAACAAAATATTTTTCAAAAATATGGACAAACAAATATAGAACTGACAATTAGGCTACAATTAAATCACTACAACAAAACAAAATACATGCATAATCAAGCCAACAACCACTTCCATAGAATCTTACACAATAGAGCATGACTCCAAATACATATTACTTGTACAAAATAAAACATAGAAGCCATTAAAACATTAACATACAAACACTTCAAAGCACATTCCTTTGTAAAAATCTAATGAGCAGACATTCCAAGTTCTTCCTATGAGTCCTCCCTGATGTCTCATGTTTTTTGTAAACAAACCATTGGGGAACATATAAATACTTCAGTCACATTGATCTAGCTAACTTCAAGACATTTCGAAAGGGAGAAAATAATCCATTTTTTTTATTTATCTAAGAAACACATGCATATAATGTTTTAAATTTTCATCCACTATTGGTAGAATGAGAGATAAAAAATACACACCCTCCAGATCCAATTGTTTTTGGATTTTTGTACAAGCATGTCCTTTTCTAGTTTCAACATAACAACTTTATTTGAAATTTTTGTCTTTGATGATACCATAACTAGCGTGACAAACAATTTCTTAAGAAGAATGAAATAATATTGTAACTCAAGTCTTGAGTCTATAGATAATATTCATAATTTCATACAGGAAACTTTCCAATTACAATAATTATAAATGATGTGACATGCCCTCTCTCATGCATGGGTGTAGCAAGGCCTCCCAAGCCATACATTCCACAACATGTCTTTAACGAGAATATTTTATTAAAGGAAACCTCAAGCAACAAGACACACATAAAAAAGAGTAAAAACATTTTTTTGAAACCAAGTAATGTACTTATAAAGAAAATAGACTAAGAAAACCAAAATACTTAAACCTTGGCACAAATTCTTGAAAGAAAATTACATTTATAGTTTGATCCTAATATATTATCTTAAGTTAGAAGAGATAATACTCTAATTCAAAATTCATACTAACATTCCTATGTTTGTCAACTCTTTAGCGAACTTTTACCTATGAATGTCCAATGATGGTAATAATGCCTTACCAAGCAGCTCCACAAAAGGTAATTAGTTTATTTTAATATAAGCTAAATACTTCCATATTTCCTTAACATGCATAGTCATATGCAAATGTGACTTTTACATGCACCTACTTAACTATTAAATATTGTGAATATAAAAATTTGGCTGCGAAATTCACATGATTTTGTTAAAGGCCAACCAATATATGCCAAATTCGTAATCAAAATGGAAAATAAAATTAAAAATATAGGAGCAATGTGAAAAAAATAGCCTTAAATTTTTCCCAAGTACCAATAGAAACTAATGAGGAAAAATAGCAATTAGAAACAAATTATTAGAAACCCAAATTTAATTTCAAGATAAGTGGCAAACAAAAAAAATTCGCACAAATGAGATATCAAAGAATCAAAAGAGCTTAGTTTTCTTAACTATCAATGGATTCTAATATTTCACTTCCTAATTCTTTCATCTTCTACTTTCCCTTGATGGAGGATATCTTCCTCGTTTAACCAAAAATGGAACTAGGAAGGCAATAAAATATTCTGACAAACACCAAGTATAATTTTTAGTGATATTTTTAGTCCAACCACTAAATTATATAGTTTATGCTTTAGTGGTCATACAATTTCTTATATGTAGTACTGAGGACCAACGGAGCTTAGTTTTCTCAACTATGAATAGGTTCCAACTCTTTTACTCCATAGTTATTTCAACTTCTAATTTTCCTCAATGAAGGACATGTTCCTTATTGTACCAAAACTAGATTTCATAAGGTTAGAGAATGTTCTAACATAAACTAGATACAATTGTTTGTGATATTTCCCGTTCAACCCTTAAATGAAGGTTAATGCTTTAAAGATCATGTTGTGTATTATACTTGGTACTTTGTTCCTCTCATTAGGGGGAAACACATCCAACACCATATTGCAAATAAATTTGATATCCAAAGACAACCCCAAATTCCCAAGTAGTGAGAGAAAACCATGGACCCCTAGTCACGAGGAATAGTTGCATGCCAAAGAATTTGTACTTGAAGCAACACAAAATATCAGTCTTGCACCATCAACCAACATGCTCTAGCAAAACTGCACTCGCAGATACTTAGTGCATTTTTATTATGAGCATTTAAACAAGTAAAGTCATTTCAACATTTAATAAAGTCACATGTCCTTTTCTCATGGTTGCAGTACCCAGCATTGCTTCTGTAGCATACATCTCTCTCTCATAGATATATCATTCAGTATGGATAAATTACACACATTGAATAATACATCAAATGTCTCTCCTCTCTCTACAAGTGTTCTGCATATGTGCAAGTGCAAGTTTGATATGGAAATGGTTCTAAGCTACATAGTTAGCATCTAGGAGGCCAAAGCCCTAACTAAGAATTGAGATAAAAACAAGGACCCCAAGTCACCAAGAAGAGTTGCACACTAATGAAATTGTCCTTGAAGAAGCACATAATGTAAGTCTAATACCAACCACCAATATGACCTATCAAAATTACACTGGAAGATACTGAGTAATTTTGAGTTACGAGCATTTATGAAGTGATCTAAGCATTTAATTCACATTTATTTTTTTATGGCTGCATTTTTCAATGGAACTAGCCTACCTTACATATCTATCTCTCATGGACATATCAGTGTGTATTGATAATTAAAAATTAAATACTATATCAAATGTCCCTCCTCTCATTACATGTGTTCTGCATAAGTGCATGTGCAACTTTAATATGGTATTGATGCCAAGCTACAAAATCAACATCTGTCACATATCTCCTTTATCAAGTGTTGATCATAAATTTTTAATACAAGCCTCTCTTGTCTACCACATTCATTTAAGTGGTATTTTGTAACATTTGTTTTACAACAACACCCTTTATATATTCCAAATTTAATTGGAGGTAGACTTTCGAGTGCGCGAGGTCGTGGAGGCACAATTCCAATGCTTGGAAGAAGCCAAAGTTAGTATCAGATCACTTAGATTATATTTTTTTGGGCTTATCTAGAAAGACAATTGTTCTATTATACAATAAGAAAATTATTTTATCAATTAGTAAAAATGCCAAATTAAGTCAGTTCCATGGCTTGAGATGTTGTGGGGGCTTGTTGCATTCATTTCAACCATATCGCATTAGGGAGTCTTAATCTAAAATAGTTGAACATGACCTTTGTAGTGTAGCATGACATTTGTGTCCCAGTGTTAATTGTGAAGTATCCAAACAAGAATTTCGTTGTGTGGCAAGATGTTTCACTTTCAGTATTAAATACTCCTGTTAACTGGAAGTTTGAGTCCAAAAAAAAAAAAACAGAGATTAGAAAGCATGTTTCTGTTCAAGATATTGTTATCCTTAATAAAAAACTATAAAAAAAACTTTCAATAAAATATCACTCCTTATATCTGACAAGAAATATGTTATTATTGCTTCATAAACATGAAGATTTATTCAGAATGAGGTAGTTAGTTTTGAAAGGTATTTATACCTTCAAATTCAATGCCAACTACACAAGGACATATAATTTTCTTCTCCCATGTATCATATGCCACAAATCCAAATAACATGGTTTCTCTTTCCTAAGAATTCTTTAGATCACCATGGTTATTTTTTTTAAAGGAAATCCATGATAGTAGTTATAGTTATCAATTCCTTGTATAAATAGGAAATGGGTATTCATTTTGTAATTTTACAATCTATACCACTATCAATGGATCTGGGAAACTCACTAGTCATTATTCACCCTTGCTAAATCTTATTGAAAAGGTTCTCTTATTATATCCTTCTAGGAAGCTCTGATGTATGTATAATGAAGCTATGCTTTCAAGAGATTGAAGAAAATAACAAAAATCGTCATCTAAATATGTTCTCTGAAAGGCAAGCATGACTCTTTTTCCCCTTATGGAAAGTAAAAGTCTCACTAATATTTATCCTGGTCGTGAAAAGGTTAGATGATTATGCTGCAATGTTGGGGTGTGCTTGGGTTTTTCTACATTTGTTTTCATATAGAAGTTTCTATTCATATTTCATACTTCCCAACTATTATAGAATAAGATTCAGTCTTGTATGTTTCTTCACAACCATGCCAGAACTTTAGAAAATTGGTTGACATTGATTTCTATCAACCAAGAATCTTGCTTTCGATGTTTTCAAGCATCATTATTGAAATTTAGAAGACACAGAGGTGAATTTTATGCAAACTTGGGTAGCGACTATGTTATTCTTCAAAATTCTAGGGATCCTCATCCAACTGAAAAGAATGACAAATTTCTCTTTTAAACAGTGAAGTTTCATCCTTGACAAGAATTGGCTCATGTTGGTGTGTATGTATTGTTAACTCGATGTGTAGAATTTCTGGCCATTTGGGCTTCTCTTGAATTACAAGCTGGTGCATCTATTTCTGTTTTAAGTCTCTCAGTTAGAAATTTTCATGGATAATAAAGTTTGTGCATATCTTATAAACTTGTTATATTTAACCATATCATGAAGTAAAATGACCACTAACAAATTTGCTTTAGATCATGTTCTAGTCTGAGACAACCAATCCATTTTAGAAGGACCAAACATGAAAGTTTCTCAAGACCTCATGTGCCCACAATCTAGTCACTTAGATAAGGTTTACATTTGTAAAATGAGTTCAAAACACATCATAGATGTTGAAGGTGAAAAAATGATCAAAGTTGACATTTATGACTTAAAAATTTTACTCTAATTGCAAGAAAAATACTATTACCTACAAACCGTCAAAAACAATATTGTACATGTCCATTGATACCCTTGTTAAATTTGCAGTAACACGACACAAAGGAGAGATATTCCTTCGAAAGAAAAATAAAGTTTTCCTAAAAATCAACAATTATATCAAGTATTAACATAGGAAATCAAATAACTTGTTACATATTATAAACCTTGAAAAATACAGAACAAATTATGGGATTATGTTACTAACCATATCAGCTAGTTCCTGACTGGAGAGAAACAAAAATACTCCATCAGTTGCAATAACATAGAATGGATGCATAGGTGTAAGTTGCATCATAAGAACCTTGGGAACTTAAGTAACCCCTATGTTTTCATAAATAGTATCTCCAACACTACTAGTAAAGACAGTGCGAGAGGATACATCCCATTTTTAACCCAAAGGCAAGGAGGATCTCCATAGTCATCTTCTTCACCTCCCCAACACTATACATTTTTTTTCAACCCTTCAAGTTTGTCGAGAGTAAGCACCCTGGCTCCACATTTTCTCACATGACTACACTCGTCAACTCGGAAAGGTGCTTGATCACTGAGAGGTCTATTGTGACAAGGTCATTTCCCCTTTTGTTTGTGATAATCACCTCTCACTAGCACAATTATTGTAGTCATGCCACTCATGGAATCATCTATGTTGTGGCAATGTAGCTAGGAATTCTTGCCTTGAAAGGCTGAATGGTATCCCTTCATAGCATCGGTATGGAAATTTGGGTCTCTCTACAAGTTTTGGCATAAATATTTATTTACAAACTATGAGCATTGTGGTCCAAATTATGCGTGCTTTTCAAACACCTTGAAAAAATGATTTTTTATGTTATTATGAGACTACATATGAATGCATAGGATATCTTTGTCAAGAGATTATGGATAGTATCCCCTTTGTCAAATGTAAGAATTTCAAAATTAAAGGTCGAAACCTATGCAACTCCTGATGTGCTTGAAGGTAGAAACTGGGCTGACATCCTCGAGAGATGGGGACTTTGGCATCCAAGTCTAAGGATCCTACCCTGTCAACTCCAATACCTCCTTCAACTTCACCCTCCATAGAATTATCTTTAATGTGAGTGACGACATACTCATCTTTGTCATTTTCCTTCTGCTTAGCATTTTTTTAATGTATGCAACCCATTGAAGCTTGTACTCACTTCCTATCTCATATACAACCCATCGAAGATTGTACTCACTTCCTACTCCCTCGATTCACACATTTTTAGGCTTTTACATGCACGATCATACCCTGCCTTAGATTTTTTTTAAATGATACACTTCTTGTGATCTTAAAGAATTTAATTCATTTATTGCTTACAAAAAAAAATCCCTTTATGTAATAGAACATATTTAAAAGAACTAAAATCCTTTCCATTTTATTCAAATACGGTTTTTACCTGCCTATCTAAATTCAACATTTTCTCAACCTACTATCTTTCCAAGTGTCTATCCGAGGAAAGCTTGTTATTAACCTACAAATCTTGGGAAAGCTAACATATTCACTTAGGCATCTAAAAGTTACAGATAATAGACATCAATTTGAGCTTACAAATACATGTGGATTTAACATGGATAAGCCCTCCCTGTGGAGCTCTGGAAGTAGTACACTGATTGATAAACAACTAGGAGCTCTTCTTCAAGATGATTCTCCTCTTCCTTCTAGAAGATATTTGCTTCCATCTTCAAAGCACTGCACACAAAGAATAATCCTAATAAATAATCGTTTTTGCATTCCTCTAAAGCATTATCCAGTGAAATGGCTTCAAACCTCAATAATGCATGTACACAAAAAAATTGGAAAAACAACAAGTGTAGGGACAAACGGATGAATCTAACAGAAATTCTTATGATTATTGACTTCTTGTTAGGAAAATTTGTACGTGTTGCATGGCGTCATGCTTCCCTCTAGGAAGTATATATTGATTTTTGGTCCTTTGTAATGTTTTTCATCGTAGATTGTTGCTCTCCAAATCCCTTATGCCTGTTGGGTCCGTAGGGAAGACTAGCTCAATGGAGAAAATGTGGAACCAATAGATATATCTTTCTGGAAAAACCTGGATAAATTTTATAAAGGTAGTGGGAAATGGTGTAGAAGTAGAGTTTTGGTCACAACTTCTTGTTAAACAATAAAGAGAGTGAGGAATAACACAGGCAACGACTCTTTTACTTTGCTTCTTAAAAGGAAATGTGGTGTTTCCACACTCTATGCAACCAATAGTGTTGAGACGAGTAAGACATTGACTAAGTCCTTAATGGAACAGAGGGAAAGGAAATTTCAATAAAAATATCATTCATAATATTATTTTATTAGTTTTGAAACTTCTTAGATTCATTCATAATATTATTTTATTAGTTTTCTAATTTCTTAGGTTTTAATTTATTGGGAGAAATTTAGCTCCTCCACTTTTAATTGTAGCTAGAGGCTTTCTAACATTTATGGTAGAGATATTTCCATGTCTAGTTAAAAGTGTAATGTCTAGTTAAACATTTTGACTAGGTAAAAATAAACAAAATGAAATAACAACCTAGCATAATAGAGATGTTGTAATGTTCTATTAAACATTTGACCCAACAAAAATTAAATTAATTTACAATTAATTATAATTAATAATTAAACTACCCTAGATCCATCTTAACTCCAAATTTCCCAAGCACCTAGAGGGATCAAATATACTAAGATGAAAATCTCTTTTAGAGTGAAAATAAATTTGATCCCTCTAACTGTTTGGTATATCTATAATTGAGATGGATCTAGGTTGCTATAAAAGTAATATATGGTTATTAAAAAAAAAAGAGTAAGAGAGAGGTGTCACAATGTTAAAGTTTTTATTTTATTTTAAAACATTCCTAAATAATTATAAAAAATTAGTCATTATTTAAGCATTTTATATCATTATAAAACTTTAGTCATAACATTCATAGACTTTTCTAGTTAGGCATAATGATCTATGTGTAACTAACATGTTTTAATTAAACCCAAGGGAAGCACCTTAAATTATAAAATTGCTGAAGTGTCAATTTAGTGCTAAGTAATGCTACATCATCACCACCAAACCATAGACAATACTCTACCACCTCCTCTAAGCTAAGCACTCTAGAACAAGTAACTACAAAATATGGAATTTTGTTGTCTCCATCAAGGCCAACCCATTGTAGTCCTCAACGATCATGTACCTAATGGAAACAATTTTCCACTTACATTTTAGTCATCAATAATGTTTCCTTTCCATGGCTCACACATTATTCAACACATTGCCAATTTACATCATCCTCCCCTAAGCTTGTGTTACAATGCTTTGTCAATGACCAACCCTTCTTAAGGGGATCTCCTAGTCCACACCAAACTCGTACACCATCTAGTTGTCTAATGAAACAACCTGAGTCACTCATAAAGTATACCAAACATATAAGTTCATTGTTCACTCTTATTCGTGTTTACCTAACATGTCATCCATTGTGCCATTGCTAATGGCTCCTCAAGTAATATCCTTGCATTCTCCCCCAACTTTAATTGTTGGAATCTTGTCTTTCAGGTTTCTGCAAGATTCATTATTGTTCAGATTATCTTCCGGATACATCGCATAATGATTCTTCTCCATCGACATTTCGAACCAGCAACGGTGGTTCATCTTCAGGATGTGAAATAATATTGAAAGACTGGTCTTATTTTACACTTATATATATAGAGATGCTTAGCTGACAGATTTAATTACTCTTTTCCTTTTAGGTTTATGGTTAATGGTTATATTAATTTTATTTTTTTTAATTATATAATTATTTTAATTTAATTTTTATTAATTATTTTTATTTTAATTAATTTAATTTACTTTTAATTAATAATTTCTATTTTAATTATTCTAATTATAATTCTTTTAATTAATTTTATATTATATGATTCTTTAATTATATTTATATTAATTATTTATTTATTTTTATTTTTTATTTTTAATTAACTATTTATTTTAACTATTTTGATTATAATTAATTATAAATTTTAATTGTTGTAATTATATTGATTATATAATTGCTTTTAATTGTATATATTTTAATTATTTGTTTATTTTAATTAATTATTACTTTTAATTTTAATTGTTTTAGTTATATTTATTTTAATTATTTAATTACTTTAATTATTGTTTTGATTTTTTATTGTTATAATTATATTTATTTCAATTTATATTAATGAGTTATTTTTACTTTGTATTTGTATTGGTTTTAATAATAATCAAAACAAATACAAATATTAGTTTTAGTTTGTATTAATTTATTAGTTTATTAATTTTAATTCTTATGATTATATTTATTTCAATTTATTTATTAATGAGTTATTTTTACTTTGTATTTATGTTAGTTTTTATTATAAGTCGTGATTATTTATTAAGGCTCCCTACATATTATCCTATGTTGAGGAGTTTATTATTGTTAAAGTACAAATACAAATACAAAGTAAAAATAACTCATTAATAAACAATTTAATAAATAAATTGAAATAAATATAACTATAAGAATTAAAAATCAAAATGATAATTAAAATAAATATAATTAAAACAATTAAAATTAAAAGTAATAATTAATTAAAATAATAATTAAAATATATACAATTAAAAACAATTATATAATCAATATAATTACAACAATTAAAATTAATAATTAATTATAATCAAAATAATTAAAATAAATAATTAATTAAAATTAAATGATTAAAATAAATAAATAATTAAAACTAATTATCAATAATTAAATATAATTAAAACAATTGAAATTGAATTTAATAATTAAAAGAATTATAATTAGAATAATTAAAATAGAAATTATTAATTAAAAAAAATAATTAATAAATATTAAATTAAAATAATTATATAATTAAAAGAAATAAAATTAATATAACCATTAACCATAAACCTAAAAGGAAAAAGAATAATTAAATCTGTCAGGTAAGCATCTCTCTATATATACGTGTAAAATAGTACCAGTCTTTCAATAATATTTCACATCTTGAAGATGAACCACCGTTGCTGGTTCGAAACGTCAATGAAGAAGAATTGTTGGAATCATCATGGACATGGCCCGTGGGCTTCTCTAATGAACACGACATTGATAGTGAAGACAATTTTTGTATTTTTTTCATTTAAACATAGTGTTGATAACAATTTTCGTGAGGGTAAACTTTTCAATCCACTTAAGCATCTAATACCACTCAAGAAGCCTACTTGTTTTATGATATGACGTGACATTACTAGTTGTACATGACCATCAACCTCTTGACTCGAACTATGCTTATCCAACATGTCCTGACCGAACCCAAGTTAGGCAGCTTAAAATATAGGAAATATTGTAGTGATTGCCTCATTATAGGAAATGTTTTGTTATCACCGCCCACACATAAACAATTTTTCACTGCCTCCCTCAAGCCAGCACACTTCAATAACTAACCACCTAGTGTAAGACTATGTTGTCTCCATCTAGACCAACTTCTTGTAATTCTCTAAAGGTCATGTACCTAGTGGAAACATGCTTCCACTTACCTTCAATACACATGTCAATGATGTTTCCTTGACATGGCTAACACACTATCAAAAACATTGTCAAATTGTGTTATCCTTCGGTAAAAAAATAAATTCAACACTTCATTGATCATGCATCCTTGTTAGGTTAGACATCCTTCATCCTCCTAGTCCACACAAAACTAGTACATCATTTTAAATGTCTTAGAGATAGTTTTGAGTCAGTCATGAGGTTTATGAAACATATAAAATAGTCATGTACCCTTTATGATGTTTTCTTAGCATGTTATATAGGATATTATTTCCAGTGGCACCTCGACGAAGGTCCTTACATTCTTACCAACATGAATTGTTAACATCCTCATCAACACATGCCTATCAACTTCTCCAATGAAATGGGTGTGGATAGTGAAGAAAAATTTCACAATTTTGCATTCAAACTTGGATTTAATACTATTTGTCACAGGGCTAGAACTTTTATTACACTTAACTGTCCAATACCACTCAAGAAACATGATCGCCAAGCATCTTCAACATGACCTTAGTAGTTAAGCATGACCACCAATCACATGCATTGCATGTGTTTCACTTAACTTCCATGTCCTAACCAAAACTAGTATAGGTACCTCAAACTGTGTGAAACGTTGTAGTTTTCATCTCACTCTAGGTACCTCAAACATGAAGTAACTCTAAAACAACCACATAGATACTCTTTAAGGGATATTTATATTTCAAATTGGATATGTGAGCCATGCCATGTTATTCTACATAAAGAGCCACAAGAATTTTTAGTATATATGGTTTTCTAATAATAATGTGTGCACATTCTAAGAATGTGAATGCGCTATTAGAATTTGTGCATATTTTTGTAATGCATGTATATGTAGAATTATTTATAGAATAATATGGATTTAGAATATTAATCTAGATTTATATTAAGTGACCAATTTTAAATCAACATACTTTGAATTCAAATTAATAAAATCATTGCACCTATGAATTTAACACAATAATCAACCATGGTATGTAACAACACCACAAAAAACCCACAACAAATAGTTTGTTGTCTATCTAAGATGTGAGGAATAAACTCTTATTAACCCTTAAAACCCTTATATAGTAGTTCCAAATTCTCTTCTTGTTCCTCCTTCCAAAGTGTAAATAAAAATATTATTTATTGTAAAATTATAATGCATATTGTATAAAATTGTTATAATATTAGAATTACAGATGGATTGATAGAACCCTTTAAGGGGGTCATTGAATGCATATACCTAAATAATTTTAACATTGCACACGGATTTAGATACCCCCTTAAATGTGTCTGTAAATTTTAACATTGTAGATGGATTCAGAGACCCCTTTGTCTCTAAACTTTAACATTGTAGATGGATTCAGAGACCCCTTAAAGGGGGAGTCTCTAAATCCATATACAGTGTTAAAATTTAGTGAAAGATAACACTTCAGTATCAAAATTAAAATTTTTCATTTCTTAAGAGACACAATTATAAATGACTAATTCATATACTTTTTGTACTTATCAGTTGGTCATATTTTTGTTCTTGGACTATAGTAGTCATTTATGTTAATCATTTTTAATTTCATCACTTATTATCTAGTCATATATTTTAGTCATGGACTAAATCAGTCATTTGAATTAGTCATTTAAGTTAGTTGCTTTCAGTTGGGTCACTTATTATCTAGTCATATTTTTTATCCCTAGACAAAATTAGTCATTTAAGTTAGTTTTTTTTAGTTGGGTAACTTAAAATTTCTCAAATTTAGTAGTAATTCACTTCATAATTGTGGTGACTAACTTTGTTAGTCACATAGTCACTAATCTCTCATTCTGTACTGGTGGGATATGAGGTAATATTTATTTTTTTAATTATAATATAAGTATGTGTTGACAACTAATGAGCTAAGAGACAAAGTACAAGGCATTTGGTATGCGAGATAACACAATTGTAGCCAAGGAGAAACTTGGGAAAATTACCAATAGCAGTTTGCAGAAAGTTTGGAAAACACTTATATAAAAAGATTATTGCAAAAATATGAAGCAAGGAACATGTAAATCTCTTCAAGGGATAGGTTTATTGAGATTTGATAGGTAAATAAATGGTCTTTATGATTTATAATTGAAAGTTGGATAAATTATTTATCATGTAGGTAGCACTAGATATGAAAGTGAAATTTTGGGTAACCCTTGCAACAGAGGTTGCATAACAAAAAGAGGAGAAAAACATCCAACTAAGCTTTGGTAGAAGTTTCTATGAGAGATCCATAGTTGCAAATGTGCATAGATTCATCTAAAGAAAAGAGGACGTGAATCTCTTGAGAGTGAGTATAGTGCAATAGTATGAAAGAAGTAGAGGAGATTCAGTAGGTTCCAAAGGAGAGGAACAATGTTGCCAAAAGGTGAAGTTAAGAGAAGAGAATCCTGGTGATGTAATTGGAGTGTGAAACAAGCCTTTTGTTGCAATGGCTTAGTGTAGCTCACAAGTAGAAAAGAAAATATCAGAAAGTATGAGTAAATATGACTACTAATGATCATGACAAGGGTTCCAGTGTAAGCCACAACAAAATTAATGATATTTTGAAGTGAATGGAATAAAAGAAGCAGGATGATTGAAGAAGAATTTGACGAAGAAATGGTTTAGATGAAGGAATATCTCAGTATATTGATGATTTTGCTACAAGAAAGTGAAAAATACCAGAGATGTGGATAGAGAATGATGAAGCAGGTTAGATGGCATGTTATGAAACTATTTCCCGTAAAGTTGAGGAAGAATTTGAGGCACGTGATGAGTGGATGGCTTAAGGAAGAAGATCTTAGAGTGGCTAGGTATGAGGAAGAACTTCATTATTGTGAATTAGAGAAAGGAGAAATCCTTTGAGAGGTTGATGGTGATGATATTGATAAGAGTCCTATTACAAGTGTTATAGATCATTTGGAGAGTGAACATCAACTGGAAAATTTGTTAACAGAGACATCAAATGAGGAATAATTTTTGTGCGATCGCATGTTTTGCAAGTATTGAAGACGATGTACAATTCTTCGGATTTGTCGTAATAATTGAGGAAGAACATAATTAGTGTTCCATTACAAGAAAGGGAGAGACATAATTGTCTTTTGGAAATCATACACAATGGAAAAATATAACTATGGGAGAAAACTCACAACAACCTATTGTTACAGTGTGTAGGAAAAAGTGGTCTTATGAAAATAGATAAAAGAAGGATCAAGTAAATGATCAAGAGAAACATTCATATACAATTCTCATGAAATGTCATGAAGTGATTGATTTGTTGGAGGAGTTGTTGAAAGAACTTGAGAATCAATTTTTATTTTGATTCCACACAAAAGGATGATGAAAGAAACAATAAAATTCTAGCATGTGGAGCAAGGGATGACAACCATAGAAATGCATGAATGTAGAATTGAGGATGTCAATGGAATGGCTAGTTAATACAAAGATGGATGAGGATTGGATAGTAATTACAGACATGAAGTAGGATGAGGAAGAGATGTATGAGGCATTTAATAATATTTTTGAATCTTAGTTTTGTGAATATGTAAATTAGTAATATCGAGACATTAATTTGAAATCAAAGAATGGAATGATGGGGCAACCATATGTCTCATTGGGTGATGAGAGTAAATGTCACGAGGAGGTTGCAAAAAAAGAAGCTAGAGGTTGAAGGGAAGTCTAATTCATTGGAAGAAGAAACAGAATATACGTCTTTAGGAGTCTTGGAAACAAGCAATGAATACATGATAGATATGTTCTTTTTTATTAATGATAGTCTTTCGAAGTTAGAAAGACAAAATATTTGTTGTAATAAATTGATTTAATGCATAGATGTGGGTAATGATGAAATTTAATCTTCCCATGGAGGCCATGGAGGAGGAAATAGAATACCCTCCATTTGTGAAGCAATTGTTGGTGATGAAGAATAGAAGACGATATCTAATGAGGAAAATGAAATGACAAGCGAGGCAACAAAAGTTTTAAATTAAAAAAAAAAAAAAATTGTGATGGAGCAATGTTGATTATATGTGTCAATAAGGGAGTAAGTTGGAAATGGAGATTTCAGAGATGATTAAGCTTATCATTAAAATTCGTAACAAAATGAATACTAAAGTGGAAAGTATTGTCAATAATAGAAATCTGTTGACCATGAGTGAGTACAACAACGAAGCAAGTGGAGCAATACAGTGTAAAGTTTGAAATCTTAGAGAATTGATACTGGTAGCAAAACAAAAATGCATTCATGCTTGAGGGTAGTGATGAAACAAAGTTTGGGATCCAAGTGGAGAATAAATTGTATTAGATGAACCTGAAATTTCTAAATGTATGACAACAAAGGAAAAATAAGATGGGAGACTCATGAAGATGAGTCCATGAAATATTTTCACCTTGGGAGGAGCATTTCTACAAATCAATAAGACCTAGGAGGTATTACCACATTTAATAAAGGTATTACTTCCCTTAATTTTGTATAAGTCAAACTAATATAATCAAATATAGGGATTTTGTTTTCTACTCTAAATAGATATTTATTTAGGAAATGAGGAATACTTTTCTCATCGACATGTAATGCATTGGTTGAAGAGATTCATTTAGGATTTAGATGGTTTCTAAGATCTGAGGGATTTTAGGGATGATTCAATAGAGACATTACAAGCTAGTTTAGGATCCCAAACCAATTCTTGTATCATACATACGGGCATAACATGTTTTTAATCCCATGGGCATATAAATGGCTAGAACAAAGAAATCCCATCAATTGAGTGTAATTAGACTAGATTGTAAAGTTGTGTAAATGAAGATTATGTAAATACTCTCCATCCTATGTGTACCTAATATTTCAGGTATTGAGTTAATTTTTATGAATTATGTAATTTCCTTTGTTAAGAATATATGTAACGAGTCATTGGCATCACTATCAACAAATAAATAGATTCCTTTATAAGTAACCTATGATGAGATACATTTAGATAGGATGCATAAATGAGGCAAGTGATCATGATTGCGGGATACATATCGGCCTCGTAGTTGTGGGTATCATTAACATTTTAGTTTAGGAGTAAGTAAGATGGACATAGTGAACAAAATAGGGAAAAAGGATTATTTTTTATAGATCAATCAAGAAACAAAGTTCATAGAGAAATCCCTGTCAACCAAGGAGGAACAAAGTTGCAGCATCATCTCTATTAACAGTGGTGAAATATAGAGTTTTCCCTTCAATACATCATTAAACATTATAACATGGATACGTTACCAAAACCCAAGGCTTTTTAAACCTCTGTTACTGAACGGTGGTGTAAATATTCCCATCAAATTTCTTGTCTCTCAAGTTCTTACCCTTTGGACTTGTATTGTTTGTTTCCAAGTGAAACCACTTGATCCATATCATCAGATAGAGGTTTTATAATTAAAATAGTGACAAAAGCCCTTTTATTCAACATTTTTTTTCTTTTGACCATCATCCACTAGAGATAACAAGGCACAATGCAGACGAAACTTTGCTCAAGCGATCTTATAAGTATCGAGCAATCTTGTTAGCTAGAAAGAGTTAAAAAAGGAAACATTATCATTAGTTGTAGTTTTTCACACCACCATTCCCCTATTGGGAAGTTCCAAAGTTGTGAGCATTAGGAAACAAGCGTAGGATTATCCCATTAGTCAACGAACCTTTCTAACATGACATTTCATCGAAATTGATGTTTTTTATGATTATCACCCCTCATCCAGAGATTTTTTTTCAATTTGAAAAAATAAATACTAGCGGTCATGAGGGCCTGATAAGCCTTAGGGCCCTTTGTGTTAAGCCAAGGTTCTAGGTCATAGTGAATTGTCTTAATTATTTTAAGCCCTTGGAGCTAAGGACTAGACACAATTGGGGATCATGCATAGTTGTGCTTTGTTATTGCAACTCCTATAAGGAGTTGAGTAAGTGCTTAACAATTTTATGAATTGATAAAATCTTGATCCATAGTCTTGGTTAAGGAAATTGATGTGGCCAATTTTTCCACAATACGATTGGAGCATTCCAAATAGTTAAAGGGAAATTTTTATTGGGGTACCATGTTTAGGATAAAGTGGATGCATTTTGTAACATATTTTATGATTACTGAGAGTAAATAACTAATTTTTAATTCAAATAACATAAATTACTACCTTTATAATTCAAATGAATGAAAGAATAATTACTTTACTATTGGTCAGCAATCATTTTACAACAAACAATTATTTTTTGAAGTGATATCAAAATTTGTAATCCTTTTTTTATCTCATCAGAAAACAAAGATTACCACCTCTCAAATTGTTCGGTGTTTGAATTAGTGGAATGACGAAGAAAGAGAGTCTACAAAATAGTATGTAACCCTCTTAGAATTGCCCAACTTGGATATTTTCATCATTAAGATCCTTTGGATATAATCATCACTCACAACTGATGTGTGTAAGGGATTTTCAAAATAAGCTCATTTGTTTTTGGAGAATCAAACATATAAAGCTATGTAACATTATATTGACACCCTTTCTTGATAATTTGAACTAAATTAACTTTTAATAATCTTGAATACATAAATGGATTCATTTTACTAGAAAACCTTTAGGGAACTAGGATTGTGGAAAGTATTTAAGTGAAACCTACAATTCCAACAATTCATACCTAATTTCAGACAAAACTATGATACTATTGATTGAGAAATCCTACCTTTCTAGTTTATCTATCATATAGAGAACCATGTTTAAGTTTACTCTCTCCATTTTATCTACCTACAAATTAAGCGATGTCACTATGTGAAAGGAGTGTTCCTATTCAAACATTTCCACTTCTTTTACTTATCACACATGATATATTATTGTGATTCTATTGTGTTTTGAAACAAATTCTTGTGCATTGACTTTATTATTAGATCAAGTGCAAGAATGGAAATTACTCATCTATAGCACTTGTCATATACAATCCACAAACTTTACATATTGTTAGAGCATCCTTCATTTTACATATACAAATGGGTTTTACATTTTCCCTCAATGAATAATAATATCTCCATCTCAATCACCATAAGCCTATAGAAACCTAGTGACATCTAAGTTGTTAAAATCACTTGAGGATCACACTCAACATAGGGCACACCAACCCTTAGCATGACCATATTTTTACCCATGAAATTTGAAACCAATGATCCTTAAGAGAACACCCTCTCATCATCTATTATATACCTACAACCATTTTACTACTTTAGTTTTAAATTAAAATTTGATAGTGTTTTTATTTTAATATTATCTAGAGATTTTTTTTAATTTTTTGTTTGCTTGTTAATATTCATAAGATATAGTCTAATTTATATACAAAATGGCCTTTTTCATGACCATTTTTATGGTTAATTTAATAAAGATATGGCAAATATTTTTAGAAACTTGAGTTTAAATTGTTTAATCTCCATAATTCGAGAGCTATAGGGGTTTTCAAGGGTGCTTAATCCATTTATGCATTCAAAAATCTATTTTAAACCTGAAAATAATTGAAATTGTATAGCCTGATTTTAGTGAATTTAGGTGAAAAAGGTCATTTCTTCTACAAGTTAGTCTACCCATATTCATAATTAACATGTTTACATCATAAGGTGTTCCCCTCTGAAAATAAATTCCCTCTTGTCCACCTATCATCGTCGTGCCTCATTAGATTATACGTTACACAATCGGAAGGTGTTTAGTCATTCAATCATGCAAAGGTAGTTTGGAAAGAAGAGATATTAAACCTTAACCCATCACCCCCAAGCGATTTTGACTTCACATCATCAATTACAGGCAATGGGGGCTCACATGGGCCTACTAGGAAACAATCTTCCATCCCTCCCAAACAGTTTCGACTTCGCGTCATGACACATGTAGAAGAAGGAAGCACCGAAGATCAAGACGGATGGTTTATCATGACTCCACATAGATCCAGAATAATTGCAAGGGAAGATGTTGTTATTGTGTTTCCATGGAGTCCTATTACTCCACAGATCTCGAGGGTGATTAAGGAAGAGAACATGAGATTCATGAAGTTTTTTAACAACATAGTTAGGGAGGCGTCTTCCCAGCAAACAATTCGAAGAACCAACATGAATATAAGTCATGTGGGAAAATCTTAGAAATTGCTATCTTCATCTAGGATTGTCGTTAATAACAGTGGAGGGGAATTTAATGTAGAAAGGGCAGTTTCTATAGGTAAAACTAGTATATTGAATTTAGGCTCATTCAAGTAGGTTTCCCAAGATAGGAATTATGGTGTGGGAGATAGAAAATCGAATGAGCCCCTTTTGGGATCGGATAATGGGAATTAGATCACTAGATCTGAAGTCTTTTATTTTGACCTTGTGTGGGGATCCATTGTGGGCTTCGATCTCTGAGAGCTTAATATTGATGATGCTTTCTTTAGTTTTTTGGATCAGTCCCCCATTCTATTGAGAAGATGTGCATTTTATCATATGTTGTTGGGTAAGGTTAGGTGTAATTTTAAACATGTTCTTTTGATAGAAGTTAAGGGAATTTTGGTTTTAGGTGATGCAATGGTTAAAGTTAGGAAGAATAATGGGCTTTATCTTACTATACAGGACATGTCCTGGAGTGATCATATGCCTGAGAATGGCACATACATGGTTGATTCTAGATTGAACAGTAAAGGAAGTAATGGTGTAAGGGTGTAGGTTATATTTGAGAGAATTTAAGGGAACCAACTATGGACTTTGCTGGAAAAAAGGGAGAAGGAGATGAAATTGGTGAACAATGGGGTAACACATGGTGGAAGCCAACCCGTTAGGCATTTGGCCAACACTATGATGACAAAGATAGTTAGAGTTGCATTCCAGAGAAAGAGTAGGAATCCATTTCCATTCAGTGTGTTGCTTACAAATATTATTCAAAAGAGTTATGTGCTTGGGAAGAAGGTAATGGAGAATGTTCACACGATTAAGAATTTGGATTTTTTTGTGCATTCCTTGGAATAGAATAAGCAGAGATATTTTTTTTTCAAAAAGAAATCTTGTCCTTACATAATACTTCAAGTTTATGAAAAATTGGATGGAAAATCCAATATTAGTGTTATAATTTTCGATGAAATTTTCTCACCACAAGCAAATGTGGTGGCTTATGAGGACTCTGTTTGCAGATGACAGATATCAAAAAACAAGATAAAAAAATCATTTATTCGGCATTGATTTTAAGGTGGAGCATGTTATCAGTTTAGTATTGGAATTTTTTGATGATTAACTTGGCTTTGCCATTGTGCAGTGTATAGTGGAAATGACAGAATCTCCATATATGTAGAGCCAATTCTAGTCCCTCTATCTTGTATTTTTCTTGAACTCATGAACACGATTGGATTATAATATCACTATAAAGAATAATAACACTCTTCCTAGAGTTGATGGGAACCTTCTGTCTAGATGCATTTTCTTCTATTGTCGTTGTTGTGTTTTTTTCTGGTTGACTTCTTTCCCTATTTTTATGTTTCTGTGGTTGGGGATAGCTTGATGATCTTGTTTCATTTTTTAATGAATGATTGGTACTTAACTTCCAATATGCATCCTCAAAATAAAGTTTATCCCCATTTGAAAACACACTTGATTTTTATTATTACTATCAAAATATTACACTACAATGTCGGGCACCCAAACCTTATGTTAATTTTGCAGACTACACTGGTAAAATTTTAGCAGTATGTAAGATGTCAACTATGAAATCAGATGTTTTATTTTTTAAGAATCATCTGTTCTAAAGGTTCTATATGTTCCAAATGTCAGGGCATCACTTTTCTTGCTCAGAGTATTCAAATTATTAATGGGTCTGGAGATTTAACACGCGACCTCAAAGTGAGCTTCCTATTAATCTTAGCATAAGTCTTTTAAGTTAGGAGGGACAAATGAAGCCTAGTTACTTGATATGAACTTAAATAGGAATACAAAAACTTACAGATATAACCATAAACACAAAGATGCAACAAAAAAACACTTCATTTCATTAATAAAAAAATATTGAACTATGCTTACAAACAGAATGGAAATAAGATAGCTCGAGAGAAGGTATCTTATCTCTGAGAAGCAATGTGGCGGTTACATACCTCTTTGTTGTGCTGCAATGAGTCTCAATGGCCTATTTATTATTGGAAAAAATGAGTAAAACCTAAAAAACCAAAACCCTAACCTCAGGAGATGTAATCCCAAGAGTTTGTGGGCTCCGCTAGGGTTAGTTGGGCAACCAACTTCCCAGGGGTCATAACTTTCTCATATAATCTTTGTTTGGCATGTACAATACCTTGTTGGAAAGGTCTCACCGAGTACTACAAGTTTCACCCCAATCCCCTAAATATATCTAGGGGTCTGTCACAAATCCCAAAAAAACACCATTTAGGGTGTCAAAAGTGCTCCAGAAGTTTAGGACCCAAAAAACTGCTAAAAATAGTAAATGCTAAAATGAACAATGAACCAAATGAAACTAAATGGGGGGTATAGGTTGAATAGGCATGTGGCCACTAGTATCCACCAGGATCCTTTCTCCCCTCTTTGGAAGAAATGGTCCCCATTGCGTGCAGAGCCTCCATGAGGTGAGAAAATTTCGGTTGAACCTCGTCCCTCCTGAACAACATGCCCTGTTGAAGGAGTTGACCTGCTTTGACAACTCGATATAAATGTATGCTCTGTTGGTGAGTGTTCTTAATATGTGCGTCCATGATTTGATCTGTTGTGGCTTGTTCCATGTAGTCTGGGTTGAGCTCGGTTGTAGTTGTGTTGGACATAGGGGAGTCTTTCATCCCACTTGCGTGGATGCGTTTATTTGTACATGCGCATAATGTGTATGATCATCCTGTTTACAACCTCTATTTGGTCATCAGTTTGGGGATGGAAAGTTGTGGACTTAGTAAGTATCCATCATCAACTAGGGAGTTGACCAAAATTCACTGAGGAATCTATTGTCCTGATCTAAGACAATGGACTGTGGGATCCCAAAGTGTACCCATACTTGCTCAACGAAGAGATTAGTAGTGGCCTCTGCTGTGATACTCTTCTTGTAGGCCACCATGATGGTCCTCTTAGAGAATCTGTCCACATCCATGAAAACACAATCGTTGTCATGCTTAGTAGAAGGAATGTCCAACATGTAATCCATGGAGAAAAGCTCCCAAGGTTGGCTAGGAGTAGGTAGACTAGTATACAAGCCTTGCTTCTTGATGATTAGTTTTGAAATGGCATAGGTGGTGCAGGATCTAATGTACTTCCCAACATCCTGAAGATGTTTCAGCCAATAAACTTACTTTTGCAATACTTGCATTATTTTCTACACTCCAAAATTTCTAGTGACCCGACTGTTGTGCGCCTCCCAAATCATCTTGGCAGACTCATTTGAAGGAACACAGATGTGTCTTAAGTGGCACAAAAGTGCATCCTAAAGGTGAAATTTTGGAACTTGCTTCCCTTCCAGGAGTGTCTAGTATATGCCTCTAAATTCTCGATCACTCTTGTAAATATGTAGCCACCACGATGTCTTGTGCCCACAGTAGTCGACCACAGTTATTAGCGCCAAGACTAGTGGTTGGATGAGGAAACTGGTGATGTTATTGGTGCTACCCGCCTTATACTTACTGTTCAAATGAAACTGTTGAAGGTAGGTGGAAAATTTCCAATGGTGATCGTTCTGCAGCTTCCCTTATGTCTGTATGAACTGTAAAGGTTGGTGGTTTGTTTGGATGATTGTTTCCTTCCCTAGAATGTAATTCTTCCATTAATGGCATGACTACACAATGGAATACATTTCTTTGTCGTAAGTGGGGTACTTTCGAACTATGTTTGAAAGTGTCTCACTGTGGTAAGTCGCTGGATGCCCATGCTAAGTAAGAATCACACCAATAGCATAGTTGGAGGGATATGTCTCAATCTCAAATGCTTGTTGCAGGTATCGTAATGTGAGCACTGGTGCAGAACATATGTGATTCCTTAACTCGAAGAATGTTTTTTTTTGGGTTATTGAACAAAAAATCTTTTATTTCACTCTACCCTTAGTGACTTGACTTAAAGGCCAAGTGATATGAGAGAACCCTGACATGAACCTATGGTAGGAATTGGCAAGACCCAAAATGTTGCAGAGCCCTGTTAAAGTCATTGGGGCTGGAAAATCCTAAATTAATTGTATCATGGATGGTTCCACATGTACACCTTGCTTATCATTGATGTATCCCAAATATTGAACCTTGGTTAGGCCAAAAGTTCATTTCTCTAAGTTCAGACACAGTTTATTTTGGTGCAGGGTTTGAAGGACCTGACGAGTATGGTGGAGGCGCTCTTCCCGACTCTGGCTGAAGATCAAGATGTCATCTAAATACACCATCACAAAGGCATTGGTGAAGGGTCACAAGATGTCGTCCATCAGTCTCATTAAAAAAGGCCATCCTTGGATTTGAAGGTAGTCTTCCACACATCGGAGGGTTTGATAAGAACATGGCGATAACTTGACTTCAAGTCAATATTCCTGAAATATTTGGCCCCTTTGAGCTAGTCCGGAAGGTCATCAATCCAAAGGACTGGGTACCTATTCTAGATAGTGATCTTGTTCAACGCGTGATAGTAAATACATATCCTCTAGGTCCCATCCTTCTTTTGTACCAATAAAATTGGGGTCCCACAAGGTGATAAGATTGGCCTGATGTGACCTTTTTGCAATATTTCCTAAATTTTCCTCTTGATCTCATAATTTTATAGAACAGAGAATAAATAGATCAGTCCATTGGGAAGTGGTGTCCCCAGGGTCAGATCGATGGAGTGCTTGACCTAACACTGCAGAGATACACCTGTGGGTGAGGTGAAAATATCCCTGTACTCCTCCACGACCTTGTCCATTTGTTGTTACTATGTAGAGGATCCCCCCCTAGAAGTTGTGGCCACAATATTCTCCTTGCCCTACAGGCGAATCTTAAGGAAAACCAATATCCTGGTCTAGGAAATGATCTTACTGCATTGCTTTGCAGTGATCAAAGAGATAGTGGTAGGTTAGGCTACCTTCGATATCCTATACAAATTATTAGCCAAAGTAATAATCACAGAGCCAGGTTTATACTCATATACAACATGTCGCTCCCACAAGTATGGTTTCCCTAACAATATATCACAAACTTTAAGAGGATCAACATCACACAATACCTCATCTGTGAAAGGTTTGATCTTGTAGGGAAGGTGGCACTACTGGCTGACGTGAAGATGTAATCCTTGCTGAAGCCACCTGATGGTGTATAAATACGGATGTGATAATAGTATTTAGGCCCAATTGCTTAACGTCCTCTACTGAAATGAGGTTCTTTTGGATCCCGCTATTGACAATGAATTGCAGTGGAGAACCCTTCACCCACATCTGTGAGTAGAAGAGGCATTCCCCCCTCCTTTAGATCTTTACGCTCAATCTTCTGGATCTTGGTGGTGGCCATGGAGGCCTAGGCTCTGCATCAATGATCTCCTTCACTTTGTCAGTTCCCTTACTGGGTTTTGATTTAGAGTCGTAACCTGCATCTAATTCAGACGCCTTCAGCTCAATATTGTGAGTGGAGCTCTTATGGAACTCACACCATTTTCCTATGTCCTTCTTCGTCTTTGTCATGTTGTTATTTTCTTGTGGCTTCGCCAAGCTATCCTGGGTAGCTCCGCCTTGGCTTGGTCCTTTTTGCTGTGGTTTGGGGGTTCCTTTTCCTTACTTTGGATTTGTAAATCCAAATTCATGTTTCTTCTATTTAAACTTCTACTTAATCTTGACAACATATCGATATGCTGTGCCAAGCGAGGAAATGTCTAGGAACTCCATATCATTTTAGATGTACTTGTGTATACATCTGCGGTACTTGAGAACAAAATGCTGCTTAGTACCCTTGATACCCAGCTTCGTGCGAAGGGTATGGAAAATATTTGTGAACTCTGTCACATTTTGGTCCCTTCCCTACCATAGCATGGTCCACTTTATGCATTCGTCTTTATAGCTCTCGACAGGGTAATATTGTTCCTTAATGGCATCTCAGAAAAAATTTCAAGTGGGTGTGGTTGAAAAAAATGAGGATTTAGTCTTGTCCTTGTCTTCATAATAGGTTTTCCAGCACTCCTTGATGTGTGGGGTGGCTTTGCGAAGTGAAAAACTGATATTTTCCTGATTGGAAAAGTCATGAACTGAAAAATATCCTTCCAACAAATTTAACCATTTATCTACAGTGTATGCATCTATTAAGCCTTCAAATATGAGAATATCGAAGTTAACTTGTAACTTAAAAGGAGTGGCACCTCTAGAGTGGTTGCAGGATGAAGATGTATCACATGTGGGTAGTCGACGAAGGATTTGGGAAAATTTATCAATCATTGTGTCCTTGTGTCACTTGAGGGCTTCCTCAAGCAACATTTTGAAAGGATCTCCTACCTCCGTATCTTTATTTTCTTCCACCACGAGAGGTTCTTTGGTTTTGTGAGTCTGATATTACAATGGTTCAACTACATCTAGCCCTAACTCCTTATACCCTGACCTTGTTGAAGACATGCAAAGAAAAATAGAGAAAGAGCAGGCCCCTCTGATACCACTAATCTGAAATTAAAGAGGAATGTAACAAATTACATATATAATCATAAACAAAGAGATGCAAAAGAAAAAACACTTCACTTCATTAATTGAAAAATATTGAACTATGCTTACAAACATAATGGAAACAAGATAGCTCAGGTGATGGTAGCTTATCTCTGAGAAGATATGTGGCAACTACATGCCTCTAAATTGTGCTACAATGAGGATCAAGGGTCTGTTTATTATTAGAAAACATGAGAAACCCATAAACAACCAAATCCTAACCCTAGAAGATGTAACACCAAGAGTTTGTGTGCCCCGTTGGGGTTAGTTGGGCAGCCAACATTCTGGGATTGTAACTTGGTCACATTATCTATGTTTTCCATGTACAATACCTTGTTTGAAAGGTCTCTCTGAGTACTACAAATTTCGCCACAAGCCCCTCCATATGGCCATGGGCTTGCTGCGGACACCAAAAAAATGTCGTTTAGGGGGTCAAAACAATGCTAGAAGTTTAGGACCCAAAAAACTGCTAAAAATAGTAAATGTTGAAATGAACAAGGAAACAGATGAAACTGATTGGGGGTTCTAGGTGGAATAGGCGGGTGGCCACCAATATCCACCTAGATCATTACTTCAGTAGCCTAAAAGACATCTAGGTACATGCTACAAGTTGCAGATATAAACTTTGGGATGTTAGGTTAAGGAAGATGTCACTCATAGATAGCTTCTTCGAATGGAGGTATGCTTTGTTTTGCAGCTGAGTAGTTTTAATTAATCCTAGCTTTTGTGTTTAACTCGTTAAAAAAAATTATGTGCAAAGGTGTAAAATAAAATGTGAAACAACTATGGGTACAAGAAGTTTTTATATGAAACATCCCAGCTTCACTGTTGCCGCTTCAAGGTTTAGAATATGAGCCCTCTTGAAATATTCAATAGTCTACTATAGATTTGAATCCGTTGTTGGTAATCTGAAAGTTCTATCAGCGGCTACTTTTCAGTCAGTGTGCAAACTTTTCCCATTTTATTCCTAATACACTTTTGAAACCCCATGTCACTAGAATGGTAGAACAGGTAGTGTTTCCAATAAATGGTCAAGAAACATAAACTTGACAAAAACAATAATTCTTTGCAATTTATCTTCATCCAGTTTTGGTTACAAAGTCTCCTTTGAATCCCAAGGAAAATAGAGATAGGATGACTCAAATCACGTTTGAAGGCATTAACACACCTACTATGTATATTGGTATCGAATCTATGATTTCTCTTTATGACGGTGGAAGAACTACATATTTGCAACCTCTAATCCTATTTCCTTCTAATTCCTTGAATATTAAAGTAGATTTGTAATAAAAAAAATTGAAATCTTCACATTTCAATCATTTTAAAAATGCAAATCCAATCACCTAAGAGAAGGTGGTAAAAGAATGTAACCTTTAATTTAATTTTTGTGTTATAAATTGTAGCATTTTGTTAGTTGACATTATACTAATTACGAATTTTAGTTTTTGTGAAGTTGAGTTGTTATTAGCTATGAGTTCATTGAGAAAGTAACATGGAACGAGGATAATTGGTTAATGTTAAGTTTTTTATCTTTTGTGGATGGGATTCAATGAAGTAGATTAAAGTAGGTGCAAACTAATGATGGCTTATCTTTTGGGGTTTGTTTCATCTCAAAGGTTGAATCCAGCCCGTGAAAATGAAGGATCTTCACCAATATAGTGCATTTTTCATGGAAGGCCTTCATTTTCCATTCAAAAGCAGTGATCTAGATTATGGCATAGACAATGTTATTAAACTATCCATATCTATTGCAGGGATTTGATTCATTACAACTTTTCAAGTCCCATGGGAGAGATTGAAAATTGATTTTAGCGATGCACATTTTTGTAAAGAGTAACCTTTAAGTGATTGGCTCAATTCAAATGGTAGAGTTGTTGGTAGTAGCTACTTTAAAGTTAGTTGACCAGTCTTGTGTTGTGAGTAAATACTTCACTGTGACACATCCAAAGTATTTATGAAGCTAAAATTTAAACTTTTACCATACTTTGGAAGCCAACCAGTGGGATGCTTGCAAGGGAATCATTGTACCAGTGAGTATACATCTCAATAACTTCCATGGGTTGACACAAAGTGGTAGAAAGCATTTTAACTACCTGAGTTTTTTCTGCTACTAGTGTCTTTTGCACTTTGTAGGTCAACTCCAGCTTTACTTTCAATTTGGAGTGAACTTGTTCTATCTAAAGACAACCTCAAATTGTATTTACTCATGAGGGAGACCTATGCACCATTGTTGGGGTTAATGTACCCTAGAGAGGATCAACTAGAGCCTAGAAACATTTTTCAGGGGCCATTGGGTTGTAGAAACTCAATAGAGATCGACAAAGAGGGTGATAAAGGTCATGCCAGTACAACTGTACCATATGACTAAATGAAGAAAGAAACAAAGAACAAGATGGAGGAAAGTACATGCAAGAATTCAGTCAACGTTGGGTGCCCACTAAGTTCAAGCCTTACAGTTCAGTTCATTTGACAATTGAATGCATGCACTTACACACATGTTTCCTGGAGTTGTGACATCCCAACTTCACTGCTACCACTTTGAGGTTTGGAATATGAGCCCTCTTGAAATATCAACAGTCTACTATAGAGTTGAATCCATTGTTGGTAATCTGAAAGTTCTGTCAGCGACTACTTTTCAGTTAGTGTGCAAACATTTCCCATTTTATTCCTAATACACTTTTGAAACCCCATGTCACTGGAATGGTAGAACAGTTAGTGTTTCCAATAAATGGTCAAGAAATAGAAACTTGATAGAAACACTGTTTCTTGGCCATTTATCTTCATCCAGTTTTGATTACAAAGTCTCCTCTGAATCCCAAGGAAAATAGATAGAGGATGACTCAAATCATGTTTCAAGGCTTTAACACACCTACTATGTATATTTCTATTGAAGTTGTGCTTTCTCTTTATGCCAGTGGAAGAACTACAAGTTTGCAGCCTCTAATATTATTTCCTCCTAATTCCTTCAATATTAAAGTAGCTCTATAATAAACTGTTTTGAAATCTTCACATTTCAATCATTTTAAAAATGCAAATCCAATCACCTTAAGAGCAAGTGGTAAAAGACTGTAACCTTTCGATCGACTAAGACAGTTCAATATTGAAAAAAAAGATATTTTTGATCAAATAGTTGCTATTGGAACTTGGAAGAGCATCTTTGAACATTCAGAGACAATCTATATTGAAAAGGTTATAGAACTTGTAATTTTGGCATAATATAAGTGATTTCTCTTTATGTTCTAGCTTTGAATGACATTTTGTTTACTAATTTTTATATTCATTGATTTTCTATATGTAATTTTTTAACTGATTTTCTATATGTAATTTTTTAATTTATGCTTTGTGGTGTTTCTTTTGCTAGTTATACCACAAGTTTTTTTTAATATTTAACCAAAAAAAATTATATTTTAATCGGTAAAAAAACTTTGAGCTCTTAAAATTTTCAAACCATTTATAAAAGTTTGAAAAAATTAAATATTATTTTTTTGGGAAATTAAAAATTATTTTTAAAATTTAAATTTCCATCTAATATTAATAAAATAACTAATTTATGAGTTTTCTAAAAAAAATTTCAAAATAAATTTTATTTAAAAAATAAAAAATAACAAAAACAAAGCCCATTTTTGCCAAATATTCTCATTAATTACCTCATGATAACAATTCAATGCTTATGCATTATCTCCCCGTATAAATTAACAAAATATTAAGCCATCATATTAAACCCCACCAGATCATCCGATTTCATATTTCAGACCACCGTAAGTTCTTTTCCTAACGTCTATCACTAACCTTTTACGGGACGACCAAATCTATCTTTATCATTATTCTAGCTCGAATTTCGAGGATGAGACTTGTACGAACATTCTTGGCCACATTTAGTATGCTGAAAGCACGCAATTTGTGACAGTAACCCGTCAAAATAAAGTTAAAAGCACCCAATTTGTCAAAATAAAGTTACAAAATCAAATGCGTGAATGACTTCAACTACTCATTCACATAAATGAAATGATTGGACACCCCTTTCTTGATTTATGATATAAATAGTTATAGTAAACTCAATTTTGTTAGTTAGTTTATTATTTTATTATTATTATTTTTTAATGACTTTAAATAGGTTAATTTGGATAAAATTTTAATGTCAGAATTTGCCATTATCAAAGACTAACAGGGACGACATGTAGGCGAGGAGTACTTGCTAGCGCAGAATGCAAAAAAATGTGACTATATAATGTTAATAAGAAAACACCGCTTGCAACAAGTGGTTGCTACTCAAGAGTAAAGAAGTTTTAACTTACCATCTTCTTCATTTTACATGATTACATGAAATGACAGTGACATGCGAATGGATATCGAGTTGCATAAAAAACCGTCAAAACAGCTAGAGATGGGGAATGCTTCCTTCTATTATATTAGAGAGAAACCATGGTAAGATCCAACAGTATCACGAGAACAATCTGGAGTGGGAACAACAACATTAGAAGCATTATCTAGGTCGAACTTCTGCAATGGAGAATTCTGGTTTATGTTCAAATAAGAGAGTTATACTACTACACTATAACAATATTTTGTATTTAACCAAATATAATTTTGTATTTTTTACTTAACCAAATATAAATCTGGGAAAGATATCATGCCCGAATGAAGCAGTTGGTTGGCATGGGGCAACTGTTAATAAAGAAGTTCGATGCAAGAGATGGTTGACAGTTGCTAGTTACTGCAAGTTGTCGTAAGCCAGAGCATGAATTACCAAATGCTAAGAGAGCTAAGAGAAGTCCATGTCAAATGATTTCAGTCGCATATACCGAAATACATCACATAGAGCTATTGTAAATCTTTATTTTAAAGATTAATGTAAACATTTTTCCATATCTCATATGCGCTACATTCAATGCTATCAATTAAGGTGGGTAGAGGACCCTCACGAGATATAATGTTTAGCTAATTAAAAATTTTAAATCGAAGAACATATACGAGATGTCAAGAAGGTAATGGTCTCCTTCTTGAAATCAATAATATCGTAGTTGTTTGTCAAGAAGGTAATGGTCATCTTCTTGAAATCAATAATATCATTGTTGTTAAAGCCCTATTCAAGAATGAGCTAGTATGTACCAAATGGAAACAAGCGGAATAGGTCACTTTTTCTTTTTTTAACTACTCGTTTTATAAATTTTCATTCAAGAGATATTACAGATAAAGTTTTTCATTCAAGAGATATTGAAGAGATAAAGTTTGAAGAGATAGAATCAATATATCGATTAAGAAAATGACTTCAAGGTTTGAGCAGAAATATGAATTCAACTGA
Source organism: Pinus tabuliformis (assembly GCA_031772625.1). Taxonomy (NCBI): domain Eukaryota; kingdom Viridiplantae; phylum Streptophyta; class Pinopsida; order Pinales; family Pinaceae; genus Pinus; species Pinus tabuliformis. Next base: position 1,385,412,088 of record CM062820.1, on the reverse strand, counting down.
GTTTAACAACACAACATTTTTACTAAAGGATAAGCAACAGAACAAAATTACAGAAGAACACAATACTAGTCGTTTCTAAAAACCACGTAGTCTTTAAGAAACCAATAGACTTCAAATTTTGCATTAATGGCAGTTGTGAACACTTGCATAAAGCAAACCACATGTTGTCTTCATGAACGCTTTTGCATAAAGTGAAGAAAAAAGAAACCATGTGTTATCATCAATTCCATGCCTCGGACATTGTCTCGTGCAACTTCCAGATAGAGTGAAAATACTAGTGACCCTTAGCATTTCATGCACTTAGCTGGAAAGCCTTATAGTTTCATGCCCTTAATTGGAAAGCTGAAAGCTACCATGAATACAATTCTGATGAACACAATTCTCAAAAATTCCAGTGCTAAAAAATGTCTCCATGCTTGGAAGCTCGTAGAAATGTTCATGGAAGCTCGCAGAAATGTTCCCATTCTTAGAATTTTGTAGCGTCCGCTTGGAAATGTAAGTTCCTCTAATCTTTCACCAAACTCCTTCCTACCACGTGTGACACCTCTAATATCAAAAATTATTTCCTACAAACATATTACACATATTTTTTTTGGGGGGTTAAACCGAGCTTTTGTCCAATTTCTGAATGGAACTCATTTATAGTTTCGAATTTCATCGTTTCATGTCCAGGGAAGCATTTATTAGCACACAAATCAAGAACCTTCCTGACTATGAATATCATTTGAAACGCAAGACGTTGATTGCTACTTACCTACATCATTGTGGCGATATAAGAATAAATTATACTACGACTCCTGGTTTCTTTGAGGATATTTTCCTACAATATTCAAAAGAAAAAAAGCGTAAGCATACACTATATAGACTATACAAGCTTGAGAGAAACATTTTAATCAACTATTAATTGTATTTTTGCAATTATTTTTGTTAATCTAACTTACTATGCATGCTATGGTTTTCTGTTTCCTTCAGACAGAGAACATGAATATTCGCTACTAGTTTTCTTTATTTAGGTACCAGTGTTTCCCTCATGCTTTTCATGCTTGAGCTTCTCTCAGGAAAACCAGCAGTTTTGCACCGCAGCCCGCTATTCAAATGTTGTCCATGTTTATTCTCAATCCTTTGCAGAAGCACCATCAATGAAGCTTGCTTGAGTTTTGCTTCAATTCATTCCTTTCAGCTTCCTTAAGTTTAAGGAAGTTTAATGGCAAATATGTAATTAATCAACAATGCAAGTATCTAAATTTTTACATCAACGCATGGCTGAGATGTCCACTAACATAGATCTTTCTTCTTTCTTCAGGTACAGGCAAGGCATCATTTATGACCTGCTCAACAACAAGCTCTCTCTTTGCATACCAATGAGTTCGTCCCTGAAGCAGCAAGCTAGTTGGATATCATGTGATTATGTATGGATATCATGTGAGTATAGGAGATGGAATGATGCCTACACCATAACCCAGGCTCAAAAGCAGCCTTGCATGGTAGCAAGAGGTGGTGGCCCACACCATAACCCAGCCTCGACAGCAACCTTGCATGGTAGCAATAGGTGGCGACCTTGCATGGTAGCAATAGGTGGCGAGGCAAAAATGTTTAATTTATTCCAATGCACAGCCAATTGTAAAACTAACGATAAGGCTATATGTAGTGTCAAATTTATATGCAGAGACAAACTTTGAAATATACAAGACGGAGGATATATGCAGTTTGAAATTTTGGATAAAGGGGTAGATAGGTTTTTGCAAACTTTGGATAAAACCTTTGCAGTTTCAAACTTTTGATAACTTTCGATAAAAAGTTGGATGGGTATTCTCAAACTTTCGATAAAACATTTTTTGGAGGAACAAAATCCATGTCTAAAAAGGTGCATGGGTATTCTCAAACTTTGGATAAAACATTTTTCAGAGGAACAAAATCCATAGTCTCACAATAAGACCTCAAACCGGAAACTTTAGATAAAAGGATTTTTTGGTGAAATGGTTTTTTAAAAGATTGGTTAAATGAGTTGGTCAACCCAACTTAATATGGATTCAACACTCAATTGAACCCTATAGTCCCTGCTATGCTGGAGGCAGGGACTAATAAGTTTTAATACAAAAATTTCCATCAATTATTAAAATTTGAATAACTGTTTTTTTCTTTCACTAGCTGGTTTTATTTATCAAGGTTTTTTTTTTCATTCACTCACTTAAAAATTCCACTGGCTAGTTTCACCTGTCATTTTTTTGCCTTTTTTCCTTTCACTTATTTAAAAGTTTCATAAATTAAAGATTAATAAGGATTTAGTCAGAAAATTTTATGTAAAAATAAAGTTCCATCCATCAAATTTTTTTCATTTTTTCCTTTCACTTATTGAAAAATTTAAACTAATAAAGGTTTAGTGTGCAAAATTTGTATCCATCAAAATTGGAAATAATATGGTTGAGTTTATTTTTGTATGAAGTAACTCAATTATATATTTTTCTGAAGTTTTTAAGAATATTTTAATACTATTTTGCTTATGAGAAGGTTGTATTTTACTAATAAAACAACTCAAATATCTTATTTAATATCATAAAATATTTTTGTCTTTATCATGTAATTTGATCATTTTCTTTATTGCATGTTTTGCTAATTGATGGGTTTTTATTCATAGTGAGTCTTCATTATTTTTAATCACAAGTCTTTTAAGAAGTGGTATGTAATTCTTTAGCCTTTGCACTATATGATCACATTGATGGTCATTAATTGATATAAATGGACATGTCGGAAGGTTGATGGCTAGAAGAGCCAATGTACAATGTACAAGAGTCACATGTTGAGGGAGACATGGAAGCTTGAGTAGGCAGGGCTTTGTCAGTGGAGTGATCATTTATAAGGTGTCAAGAAGTATGATATTGATAGTAGAAATAGGAGATTAACACCTATCCAATGCACATCTCATCGATCATGTCTATCGGGTATGATTTATATTGAAAACTATTGTGATTACGTGTTCTTTATATTCTCTAAATTGTGTGAATCGTTAACTTGAAATTACTTGCATTTGAATGGAGTTTTTTATCTTTTGAATATGATTCTTTTCATGAAGGAAGGGGCTATCTTGTCCAAAGTGGAATCTAACTGTGGTGCGGGAATATCACCACCCCCACATTACCAACTAACTACACCACCATTCATAATGGTAGAAGATTTTGTTAGAATTGGTCATGTTTTTTTATAACTTTTTGGTTTGCAAAAAGTGTGGTAAATAAATTTGATTCAAGAGAAGAAAATATTGACTATCTCAATTACTTTTTGAGGAGAAAAAGGAAGAAGCTTAGCAATATACTTCCAGGAGATGATTCAACATGTGTCAAGATGATTCTCTTAGGATCTTATCAGTGTAAGTTACAAGTATAGTTGTGTTTTCTAATATTTTAACAAATATTTCATCATATGTCTAGGTTATTTGTTTCATTATTATTTAGCTCTTTGTGCGTGTAGTCAAACTTAAAGCTCTATCATGGTTGCAATCGGCTATGCATGGTTGTTAGAGCATTCAACAACCCAGAAAATGTGGAATCCAGTGCTTGTCATCAATGCTATTTAGCAAAGGATGTGGGAGAATAAGGAAGAAACATGGCTATTCTACTACTATGGCTTGGATGATCGAACCCTCTTATTATGCGATGAGGTAGACCATAAACGTGACATTCCTTAGGAGACTAGATTGTGAGAGCCCAATTGATGATTTTATACTACATTGTTTTTCTCCTATAGATAAAAATTCTAGGCATAAATAACTCCATATTAAGAACTTGGAAACACAACCAAGTAGTTATATTTGTTCCATGGGACTTGTTAGCCTTGTTGGCAAATGGCCCAAAAATGGATCCAAATATGCTCTTTAACAATCCTGAAGTCTACAAAATTTGCTTAAGGATCATTCAAAAATCACAACAATCACATGCCAAGAGCCCTTGGAAGGGCGGAAAATCACTATCGGGAGGCAAAAACCAGAGAAAACCATGAGAAAATAGAGTATTGGAGGCATACATAGTCAAACGCACAATAGCCGTCAGATCTGGCTGATCAACGGCCCAAATCTAAGCAACAAATCACAATCGGCCAACACAGAGGACTTAAGGTTCGATAGAAGACACCCCCGATCAACGATCTCCGATGATCGGATAGGCGAGTCACAATCAGCAGAGGCAATCTGGCAGAGTAAGTGCATAGAGCGATGGTGATCAGCGATGCAATGTGGACCATCGATCAAGCATGCAGATCGACGACCCACATCACATCGCAGGATCGCAATCGGTGGGGATATACACCATGTTATATGGAAAGACCTCTAGCTTGGGCGATATGCGATTGTGATAAGATCGCATCTCTATGTCACATCAGAGAAACATTAAGGGGTGGGGCCTATGCACATGTATGTGTGTGATTTGGTGAACCAGACTCGACGTAATTCTAAATATTATTTCATAATACTTGAGGTCTGCGGGAAAGACATTTTCAGTGCATTATTCGTTGTTTTGACGTATTTATAAAATACAAAGGGAGCCTTGGAGCAGTGCTGATGCAATAAGACCCAAATCCTAAAGGGTTCGGGAATGAAAATTTATAATATTTTCAGGTTTTCCAAAGCCATTTTTCATGTATTTTCAGTGTTTTTTACGTATTCTAGAATACAAATAAAGTACACAAGGACAAGTTGTCTACGACATGTGATAACAACACTAAGGGCAGACCCAATAGATGAATAGGCCATGTTTAAGGACATTTTAAGTTCGAAATGAACAGAGTTGGGCGGGAGTTTACAGTACTCCATCATTTCTCTATTTATTACAGAAAAGGGGTCGTTGCAGGGATTTCATAGGCCTAATAGCCCTTCCATCACAAAGCAGAGGCCAGGAAATAATTGCCAGGATACAGAGACCGGAAAGTGATGATGGAGAATCACAGCACGATGGGTATCGAACGCATCATTATCGGCAACTCGATACGGAAACATCATGGGCATCGATAGCATAGCTCAGTCAAAAACAACAGAATCTATTGCGGGGCATCTCTAGCATGAGAGATCTCCCTGATAGCACACCGGCATACCAGAATGCGGTTACTCTTCCGTTGGAAGAAGAAACCTCCGAACCCATGCATGCCCAGTCATGGCATCAAGTTGTTGAAAAAACAGAGAGGATAGATTAATACCCTTCGAGCCTTTGAGAGCTCAGGAGAATTGTAAAGGGCCTATAAAGGGCTAAGAGTTAAATGTAACAAGGGTTCAACTTCTCGAGCCTGTGGAACTTTGCTACTCAAGGTTCTCATCTTCATTTTAGCAATATAATCTTGTTTCGTTGTTATATGTTAAATTTCTATTTTCTCTTCTATTCTAAGCTTGCACTTGAACAGATTGTTCAAGTTTTTTCTGTGTCTAATGCCAGATAACTGTCATCTTATCTCTGCATTGATAAATTAGATTTGCAAGCTTGTTTTACTTCTTGTAGCTGGCCATTCATATGTGTTTATATATGCTTCTACTGGTACAGTCAGTATTCTCCATCTATTCATTGAATCTACAAACTATAGAGCATTAGTGGACTAAAGCCTTGTAAAGCTAAGGGTGTTCATGCATGTCTTAAGTAAAAACAGAGTTGAAATGGTTATCTGGCTTGATCCAAACAATCATTCATTCCAATAGCTCTGAGAAAAATATTGAAGATTATATCATATCAGGCATCTCCGAGTTGCAACCTAGGAGAGTTTACTGGAGTGATAACATAACTGGTGTCATTGCCGGGGAGAGGAAACTGAAGCTCAGCTTCCTTGGGAGACGACACAGGTCCAACATTGATGATAGACAAATTCTGGCACTTTTTTGGTTGTAATCATCTATTTGGTGACTGTACTGGAGGTCGAACCTCTTGGCGACTCCACTTCATAGTTTTGGCTCAGTTTGTGAGGCATACTCGGAGAAATCCTTAGAAGCCACAAGCTTGCCTAGTATCTGATGTTGAAAATGTCATCAAAGAAATATAGGTACTACAAAAAGGAGCATCAGGTTCAGGTAAATCTAAACAATCTTCTGTATCTCTTCGAGAAAATCTTGCAATAGAACAAATACATGTTGAGAGTATAGCATCTAATACTAGCAATGAAGAAAAACTCTTAGAGATTCATAAAGCTCCCTATTATTTAGGTTCTCCCTTTTTTATAAGCCCCAAGGAAACCTCACCTCGTATCCATCATACTCTTTTAGTCTTATCAGTCAATCCTCAACCATCTATCATTCAGACTGCCACTACCCTTATAGCCACCATAGTTATGGTAAGCCCACATGAACCTACCAAAATGGAAAGAATCATAGCTACTAGATATGGACCTCTAATACTGCCCACTCCTTTGAATGCCATGCCTACTAGAGAATAGCAGAAATATAGGCCCAAGTTCACTCAGACTAGAGGTATTACAGTAGAGGAAAATTTTGAATCATTATATAGCTATGCTGATAACCTAGACATTAGTGAATATGATGTTTGGATGAGATTCTTTGTCCAAAGCCTATATAGAGAGGCTATAAAATGTTTCAGAGAAATAACCCCAAGATCTATAGCAGATATTGAGGCTTTATATGACACATTTCTAAATCATTGGGGGGATAAGAAGGATCTCCTCTACTACCACACTAAGTTTGGGAACTTAAAGAGGTAAAATGGTGAGTTTCTATTTGATTTCAATAAGAGATTTAACCGCATGTATAGCAAAATACCAGCTGATGTAAAACCCACAACTACCACTACTAAACTCACCTATGCTAGTGCTTTTGACTCTGACCTCTATCTACTATTGAGGGAGAGATGATGTGCTACTTTGGCTGATATGCAAGATGTAGCCTTGGAAGTAGAATCAAACATCATGGCTGCAGAAAAGCTCAAGGGAAGTGTTAATAGAAGGAGACAGAGAAGCGAATCTTCATCATCTTCAGATCTGAAGATAGATAAAATGACCAAGATGAAAGAGTCATTAGCCTCTGAGATATCCAAATTAAAGGTTGAGCAGCATCCCACGAAAGGAAGGGTTCCTAAGACCTTTGTTCCTAGAAATCCAAATCCATATACAAGAGCTAATGAGCAATTGTAGATTTTGCAAAGAAGAAAAGATGCTAATGAAGACCAAAGGGTGAAGACCCCTTTTCAAAATGCAGTCATGGAAGAAGAGCAGTTTGAAGAAGTTGATGAGATCCATTGTATGGAATACAAAGGTAGTGCCCCCTTTTTGACCTTAGCTGCCTATGAAAAGTCATTATTCAATGACTAGATCAGCCAAGAGTGGGATGGTGAAGCTCTTCTACAAACTGAAGATTAGCACAGATATAATCTGAGGTCAAAGATGAATAATGCCAAGAAAACTCCTATTCAAAGACCTATTGTCCCTACAGTATAGCAAGCTAATAAGTAGAATTGACTAGCAATTGACCCTACCATCCTCAAAGCTCCAGCCCATGAGGTAAGAGGCCGTGATAGGTCTCCTTCTCCTTTTAGTTTTGAATCAGAAATCCAGAAGCCAAGAATACCTATACCTCTAATTGAACTAGTGAAGAATGATCCCTTCAATAAATATATCCTTGAGGCCCTTGAGCTTAAAGCCATCCAAGCCTCCACCGACTATGTAAATCTACAAGACGACAAACCAGCTATTATTCTCAGCCCAATGATTGAAAATTGTGAGGACAAATCCCCATCATTCTATGTCTCTCTGACTATTCATGATAAAATCCTTCACAATTGTCCTCTAGACACTAGAGCCAACGATAATCTAATGCCGAACGCTATCATGGATAAGCTGAGTCTTAACATTACCAAACCTTATCATGGCATGTTTTCTTTTGACTCTAGAAAAGTGAAATTCCTGGGATTAATCAAAGACCTAGCCATCACTTTGTCTCAGCTACGCATGAAGAGCATGATGATGGATATTGTGGTAGGAGATGTACCCCCAAGTTTTCCATGTTGCTTTCTAGAGGCTGGATCAAGAGATTAGGTGTGTTGGGTGTGGAGCCTAAATATCTTCTATATTCAAAGGTTTCAGTCGGATGTATAGCCCAGGAATACTATACACCCCCCCACACGGGGGGGTAAATCCCGCCCAGCTAGAGGGTTTGGGGGCCAGCGGTCCCCCGGGGGGGGTTCCAGGGCAGTGCCCTGGAAGCTAAAAATAGATGTAAAATTGCCTTGTAAAAGTGTAGTAATTTCTAGTCAATCTGGTCTGTTCATTAGGCAAATGATCTCAGGGTAGAAGTTATGTTAAATTTAGGGTTTTTTTCCCTAGAAGGCAACCCTTCACTATATATGAGGGAATTGTATTGTGTCTATATATATCTGTACTTCTGAGTGAGGAAGAGAGAGGAGATTGAGAGCAAAGAGGGTGTTACAGCAGATCTGCTGTGGGTTGTATCTCTTCAGTTTGGTGGATAATATAATAAAAGAAGGACTAGTTTTTTCTCTGTGGATGTAGCCCAAACTGGGTGAACCATGTATATCTTTGTCTCTCTTGTTTTATGCGTTTTCTGTGTTTATATTTCTGCAATATTTTATGTGTTCCATTGCTCCATAACATATAATTTTCTAACAAGGTGGAACATTGCAAAATGATCTGTCCTATGCCACTGTCCCAGTTTTTGGAGGTGAAAATAGGAGATTTTACAAAGAGGCCCAGTTGACTTATATTATCAGTGCTGAAAGGAATCCCACTAATCATCCCATCTATGGTGTCGACACTGATTTTGGAGCTTGTTTTCTTTAGATCAAGAATCTTAGTTGGCTTCCATGCAACTTTAAAAACCAGTTTGCCAGATCGCAGAGGAAGAAAGCCCATAGATTTGGGATATGTTCTTTGATGGGGCTTGCTCTAAGGAAGCTGCAGGGACAAGTGTAGTCCTTGTGTCCCCCACACAGGAATGCATTCATTTATCTTTCATATTAACTTTGCAGGTCAACAAAACTTTCCAAGAAAAGCATCCAAGGCTGAAAGCATACAGAGATGAAGTAAAAAACATACCATATTTGCTTGACAATGTCAAATACTAGAAAGATTTTGAAGAGGATGATCAAACTAATAGGTTTTTACAAGCCTTTGATGATTTTGCTAAAAGTCATCAGAAGAAGATCATAAACCTTTGATAGAAAGGTAAAATGGGACAATTTTGAGTTTGGGAACTGCGTTCTCAAATGGGATGCATTGAATGAAAAGAAGGGAAACCAATATAAATTTGATCCCTTATGGACAGGTCCGTTTGTCATCACTCAAGTTTAGATGAGCAACATTTTCATTCTACACAATTTAGAGGGGGAAGGTGTTTTTGGCAGCCCAGTAAATAGGTGGTTCTTCAAACTTTATTTCATTTAAGGCTTCAAAGCCTTGGTATTGTAAATATGTTTTTACCAATTTTTGTTTCATTGCAAATAAACTACATGCCCAATGAAACACTAGGAGGAATATTTGATTTTCGTTTTATAGGAAAGGCATTGTTCTGCAGTTCTTGAAACCTCACAAGGAGGCTTTCATCCCTAGAAAGTGCCATTGTTAGCCTTGTTGGCAAATGGCCCAAAAATGGATCGAAATTTTCTCTTTAACAGTGCCGAAGTCTTCAAAATTTGCCTAAGGATCATTCAAAAATCACAACAATCGCATGCCAAGAACCCTTGGAAGTGCGGAAAAGCACTATCGGGAGGCAAAAAATAGAGAAAACCATGAAAAAATGGAGTATTGGAGGCATGCACAGTTAAACGCACAACAGCTGTCAGATCTGGCGAATCAATGGCCTAGATCCAAGCGGAAAATCCCAAGCGACTAGCACAAAGTACTTAAGGTTGGGCGGAAGACACCCCCGATCAACAATCTCCGATGATCGAATCAGCGCATCGCAATCGGTGGAGGCAAGTCGGTGGAGTAAGCACGCAAAGCGATGACAATTAACGATGCAATGTGTACCATCGATCGAGCGCATAGATTGGCGACCCACATCACGTTCCAAGATCATAATCAGTGGGGACATACACCATGTTATATGGAAAGACATCTGGCTTGGGCGATATGCGATCAAATTAGATCACATTGTTATGTCACATCAGAGAAACATTAAGGGGTGGGGCCTATGCACATGTATGTGTGCGACCTGATGAACCAGACTCGACATAATTCTAAATGTTATTTCATAGTATTTGAGGTTTGCGGGAAAGCCATTTTCAATGCATTATTCACCATTTTAATGTATTTATAAAATACAAAGGGAACCTTGGAGCAACGCTGATGTGATAAGACCCAGACCCAAAAGGGTTCAAGAATGAAAATTTATAATATTTTCAGGGCTGCAAAAGCCATTTTTAATGTATTTTCAGTGTTTTTTACATATTCCAGAATACAAAGAAAATACACAGGGACAAGCCATCTCTGACATGTGATACCAACCCTAAGGGCGGACTTGATAGATGAATAAGCCATGTTTAAGGACTTTTAAAGTCTAAAATGAATAGATCTGGGCGGGAGTTTACAATATTGCATCATTTCTCTATTTATTACAGAAAAGGGGGTGTTGGAGGGATTTCATAGGCCTAATAGCCCTTCCATAATAAAATAGAGGCCGGGTAACAATTGCCAGGAAACTGAGTCGGGAAAGCGATCATGGAGCATCACAACATGATGGGTATCGAATGCTTCATTTTCTGCAACCCGAAATGGAAACATCATGGGCATCGACAGCATAGCTCAGCCAAAAACAACAGAATCGATTGTGGGGCATCTCTAGCATGAGAGATCTCTCTGCCAGTGTAGAAACATACCAGAATGTGGTTACTCTTCCATTGGAAGAAGAAACCTTTGATCCCCTGCGTGCCTAGTCATGGCATCAAGTTGTTGAAAAAATAGAGAGGATAGATTAAGACCCTCCGAGCCTTTGAGAGCTCAAGAGCATTGTCAAGGGCCTATAAAGGGCTGACAGTTAAATGTAACAAGGGTTCAACTTATGGAGACTATGGAGACTTTTATACTCAACCTTCTCATCTTCATTCTAGCAATATAAGCTTCTTTTGTTGTTATATGTTCAATTTCCATTTTCTCTTTTGTTCTAAGTTTGCACTTGAACAAGTTTTTCATGTTTCTTTTGTGTCTAATGCCAGATAACTATCATCTCATCTTTGCGTTGATAAATTAGATTTGCAATATTCTTTTACTTCCTATAGCTGGCCATTCATATGTGTTTATGTGTGCTATTGGACACCTAATCCTAAATGGGTTAGTGTGGAAGCCGAATAGACTAAGCAGTCCAAGAGACCATGGGATCTGAAACCCAAGAGTCACATAATGTACTATAAATGTAAATCTCTTGTTAATAAAAAAAATGAATTGCATGTTTTATCTTTCATATTTATTTCTTGTTGTCCATGTGAGTTTAACATGGTATCAGAGCAGGCGTATTCCTGCCCTGCATAATTAATTTGAGCCATTTGTTGTATGGCCTTTTTTGTGCAAGTCATTTATGCCATCAATTCTGCATCTCAGGAATATTTTCTCATAAATATTTCTTCAGCTAAATTTTAGTTGCTCCTGACACTATTTTCTCATAAATATTTCTTCAGCCAAATTTTAGCTACTCCTGACACTGCGAGGGCTGTCCAAGCGGTTTTGAGATGTCTCTCTTCCATATTTTTTACCTGCGCTCTGTGTCCATAAGCATTTCATGGTAATTTTAGTGTTGTTCTGTCTGTCATTTTTATAGACTGGCCCTGTCTGTCATATGCGTTTTATTTCTAAACGCTGGCCTGCTCCACCTAACCTCAACGCTGCTAGCCTGCCCCTCTGTCTGACTGTTCAGCTCTCTCAATGATTCATAAACATCTCTGACCTGGTAATTCGCTCTCACCTGATATAATTCCAGATTTTTCATTCGGGCTTCTGAAGGCCGCCTTCCACTGACGTCGACATCAGTGTCATTTCTTCTTTGACAATAACATGCCGTGGCCTCGCCAGATCCACCAGTGGTGTAGTTCTGTGATTGCCGGGTCGTTGTGCGGCTTCTTATCAAGGATCTCCTTCTGACTGAGAACGAATGGTGAGTAATTGGGATTCTGTAACGTCGCGGTTGGATGCACTATGCTATTAACCACCCTGAACCACAGATTTGGCTATCATTATAGCAATACCAGTGAGAATTTGCATCCTTCACATATGCGTAATAATGACCAGAGTCCTGTGAGTAGCCTGAATGGACAATGGTACCAAAGAGACTCTGGCCGCACATCCTGACTGTCTCTGCACATATGGCTAGAAAGTGCTAAGCGCTCCTCAAAAATAATGTTGCGATCTATTTTGCCACCATATATGTCCTCAAATCTCTTCAGCTGAATGACTAGAACATTAGGAGCTTGAAAGATTGACATTTGCTTGCGTGCTGTGGACAACATTTTGCACTTTTCACAGCAGCTCCGACTGAAAATAACGAAAAAAAAAAAGGCTTCTTTCAACGAGATTGCATGCAATATATCAAGGTTGATATCCATAATTTCATCCATCTTGTTCGACTCTGCTTCGCAGGAAAGGCGCTTGACTTGGCTTTGCAATCTAAGGTTGATGGGCTTCATCATTGGAATCTAATATTGCAGCATGCTTCTTTGATTTCTAGTGCCAATTTCAGGTTGTTCAGTGGCCTGACATATGCGTGGTTGTTCATTAACATGTAATACCACACCTGTCCCAGTCATCCATGTTGTGGTGGCTCTGAGTCACACTTTGGAAGTCTGTAAGTTGTGGCGATGACTGTTAGTTTATTCTGTGGCGTCTATTTAGTTTATGATTCATTGCCCGCTGATTCATATGCTGTTCATCTTAACACTGCACTGCCTATGTTATTCTATCCATTGTAGTAATACATACCGCTCAATCCATATTCCATGCCATATGCTGCCATAAGCTCCATATCCTCCATACGCTTTGATAATCAGATTCCACACACTCCTTGCAATTCGATTTCTTCGGCGCCCAAATTTGCCAAATGTGTTGACACTGGGGCGTATTACTGCAGTTCCTCTTTTAATTGCCATGATAGATATGAACAGAGAGAGTGATATTATCGCCGTTGAAGCTGAAGGCGCAGTGTAAGTCCTTCATACAGTCGTAGAAGCCGGAGTAGAGATGATAAGAGAAGGAAAAGATCTCGGAGTCGTTCTGTAGACAGTGGTTCCCCAGTTCGGCACAGTTGGTCTTGCCATAGTCGCGAGGTGCAGATCAGTCTAGTCCTCCTGCTAGGTCTCCTCCACGTGCAAAATTATCACCCAGTGCTCGAATTCTGTCTCCAAAACTTCAGAGTGTGTCACCTAGTAATTCAATAGAATAAAATCTACTTTAGAAATCTGCCGGAGATGCTAATGCAGATAATGCTGCTAGTCTCTGCCGTTCTGGCACTGATTTGAAAGAGAGTCTGAAATCAAGTCCACAACTGTGCTTACCATGATGTTTCTCTTAAGCGGACGGAAACGAAGGGTTTGTTGCAGAGTGGAGCTGCACTGTCACTTGTAGTTCTAGAGATAGATGCTGGAGAAGAAAAAGAAAAGCACTGTATTATAAATACAACGCTGATTGAAGAATACGTCTATGGGTAACACCTCTACATTGTATGCATGAGTCATATATGTACACTGGTCAAAGGAACCTTTTTGGTTACCAAAGAAATTTCACGGGACGCCAGAGATCGAACTAATCTAGAGGTGTCATGATGCAGCAACTGCCTGTACTAATAACATCACTTCGAATGAAGTAGATACTAAATTGGTTTCGTAGTGCTCCTGATTCATGGTGGAGCATATGCTAGCAAAATATAAGAAGGTGATGTGTTAAGTAACACAAAATGATAGCTGCGAAGTTACGAGCCTTCCAAGATTAAGCATATGGCATTTTTAGATTTTGGTTGTTCAGAAGTCCATTTGTTTTCCAGGTATTTTCTAGACAGATATTTTTTGACGAAAGTATTTTTCTTCAGTGAAGAATTGTCAAAAGCTTGTGTCATTTTTTGTATTGTGGCACTGGCTAGTAAAGCATTCATTATGGGAAACCTAAACTTGCACCAACAAATTGTTGGTGATTTATATACCATCACTGTTTAACACTGTACAAAGGATCAATACAAAACTGTAGGTTAAAAAAAAAAAAATTATAAGTTGCTGGCTATCTGCCCTTACAAGTAAATTTGTGGTCACTTTTTGAGGTCTTGAGTTGGTTGAATAATGGTGAAAATTCATGGCTTATTAGAGTTACTGAAAACTCTAATCAGTTCTACTACTGACAACACAGTTAAAATTAGAAAAGGCTCTCTTTTAGACATTCAGGTCTGTCTACAAAATGCACAGGAAAAGATCGATTTTTTGCAGCTTGAATCACAGCTACAGCAAGAAGAGCTACATCAAAATAGACACCATTCTGAACCTATTTTTGTTCAGAACATTGAGACAACCACCCATCAACAACATGTTAATAATGTTATAGTTCATTCAAATAAAGCAGCAGTTGTATATGCAGATGCAGAAACTCAGTCTGCACTTCCCAAGCCCATCATCAGACCTTGGGAACAACTTGTCCACAACAAGCACAGAACTGGTCTTGGATATGACAAGGACTTGTCCTTTCATATTCCAGACTACGCCAAGCCCATTCAATTTCAGAGTGCCGGATTTGTTCATGACAGTTCACCTGCTCCTCATGACAGTTCAGCTTCAGCTGTTGCAGATTCTGCCCCTCTTCCACAGCAACAACAACAACAAAAACAACAGATCGTGAAATGCCAACACTGTGACCGAGTTGGCCATTTGAAATATCACTGTTTTGATCTTCATCCATGTAAGCACTGTCATAAAACCAGCCATTCTTCACACAGATGCTTCAGAAACAAACATCCTACAAGAACAAAGATTCATCTTGGATGGATCGCTTCTTGGCAATGGGCATCAACAGTCAAGAAGATATTCCAAACACATGTCAGAACTTGTTCCAGAATATTGAACAGTCTTGCAGTTGATTTTTCTCCATCATCTCACCTTGTATCTGACAGGGGGAAATGATGGTCATCTACAAGCTTCAAAGTCACATCAAGCGAGCATGAGCCACAACCTGCCACACCAGTTTCAGAGTTGTAGCCAGAGACAAAGATGCCCGTGAACATGCCTTCAGTTGGCAATCTGGGACACTTCCTCTAGCAGAAGACTTCAGCTTCTTGCCAGTTTTGGAAGAGTTCCAGGAACAAAATTGAGAACACTTCCTCTAGCAGAAGACACCAGCTTCTTGCCAGCTTTGGAAGAGTTCCAGGAATTGCATTAAGCATTCCAGAGTTGTTGGTCATCCTTAAACCATCACAGGTTGAGACTTCCCTTTTCAGGTTGAAGTTTTACCTTTTATGCGGGGTGAGACCTCCCTTTTATGGTTGAAGGTTTCCCTCTTTAAAACAATAGGATCACTTCCTCTAGCAGAAAACTTCAGTTTCTTGCCAGTTTTGGAAGAGTTCCAGGAACTGCACTAAGCGTTCCAGTGTTGGTGGTCATCCATAAACCACTGCCCTTTATATCAACATTTCATAGAGCACATTCAGCCTAGTCCTGCCATGCATTTTTTGCACATTTTGTATTACAGCTCTCTTCTTGGACTCATACATAACCCTTCGGATTAAGGGGGGAATGTTGGACACCTAATCCTAAATGGGTTAGTGTGGAAGCCGAATAGACTAAGTAGTCCAAGAGACCTTGGGATCTGAAACCCAAGAGTCACATAATGTACTATAAATGTAAATCTCTTGTTAATAAAAAAAAATGAATTGCATGTTTTATCTTTCATATTTATTTCTTGCTGTCCATGTGAGTTTAACATGTGCATCTGCTAGTACAATCAATATTCTCCATCTATCCATTAAATCTACAAAATATTTAGCATTAGTGGTCTAAAGCCTTGTAAAGCTGAGGGTGTTCATGCATGTCTTGAGTAAAGAACAAAGCTGAAACGGTTATCTGGATTGATCCAAACCTTCATCCATTCCAGTAGTTTAGAGAATAATATTGAAGATTATATGTTACCAGGCATCTCCGAGTTGCAACCTAGGAGAGTTTCCTGGAGTGATAACAGGACTATCCAAGCCAAGGTTAGAATATCAAAAGTCATCTTAGAAGCTCAGAACAAAATTGCAATTAAGTGTATGATTTTAACATATTTTGATTTCTATTTATCTTGAATACCGTCCATTGGCTCATGATAGTTTCAAGATTGTCCTTATGTTATAAATATCTTCCTATTACCTCACTTGAATGATGAATCCTCATTCACAAATTGATTTCCTTTCTATCATATTTGAATTTGACTTTGTAAATATTTTGAGTCACCTATTGCAGTCGTTGCGTACATTTCATACTATTTCCTGAACAGGCTCTCAAGTAACCATAATTACCATTAACTCTCCTGCATAGTAGCCATGATACTTCTATACTAACTTCTGCATTATATTTGATGTCAATTGTGAATAAAGAAAACTTGGTATCTAGTCACAAAATGTTGAGAATGAGAGTATAATGATTCTAACCCTAAGATAACTCAATCTACTTGAAAGTTATAGGCATAACTTCTCTAATATGGGTGGTGCTCAACGTTGTGCACATTTTAGTTCTCACATGATTTAACTTATTTATTGCTCTAAATTGTCATGCCTATGTGGAACATTCTAAAATCTATTGAAAATTATCTTGATTTACTTATTCTTAGTCAGGATTACTATTGAAGTACTTATGCTTACAAAACCATAATAGGGATAAGTAATTCATCCACATAACAAATGTTTCTTTCCAGAATGCTTCCAAAATGAAAAATTGACATATCATGCTCTCTTGTAGACCATTCCACTGGGAAAGAAACCATACCATTTCCATCCTAATTGAAATAGTTTTCTTCCTGTACTTAAATATGTATAAAAAAATTCTTCTATATTTATATTTGAAATAGGTTTATTTAAAATGCCATTATTTTTTCTAATTATGAAATGATGCTTACACAAAATAATATCCCCTACAACTGATACCCTAACCAAAAGGAACTAAGAAGTGATGATGCATCAGGCATGCAATATTATTAAGAGTATGATATGCTAAAGTGACTTGGCATAGTTGTTTCTCATACTCTACCTAGTTGTTTACCTTGTTAGTGGAATCATAGATCTATTCAAGTGCTTTCAAGGAGGATTCAAGACGTAGTGGTGAATGATTAATTCTTCTATATTCTTTAATTCACTTGTGATTGCTTCCTCTCAAGTATGTTTTGTCCTCATGGTTTATCCATCAGGAAATGATGTTGTACATGAGTTTGTGAGCGTAATGTCAGTGAAGGAAGACAATTAATTGAACATATTTATGCCCTTTAATGACATGCTATGTTCCACCAACTACCAGGAAAGGAAGGAGAGGGTTTGGGGATGACTTGAAGATACATTTAATTCATAGGGAATGAGGAGGAAGGGAAGGAAAAAAAGTATGAAAAATTAAAATATAAAAAATAATTTTAAAAGATATAAAAATATAAAATTTCTTTTTAAAGATACAAATTTTAAACAATAAAACTAAATTGCATGATCATCAAAATAGATTATTAAGAGATTAGAAATGGAGCTCATCCATTTGTACTTTCCTTTTCCTTGTGGATCTCATCCTATTGTACTTTTCCTTGTGCTCCATCTATTCCATGTCCATAGGAAGTCCAAGAGATTCTAAGATTCAGTTACATGAAGCTATAATTGCTTTGCCTTCATGGAGTTCACATGGACATTGTGGGGGGTCTCGATTAACAATGAGATTGGAGCCAACTTTTAAAATCCTAATGCAACAACCTTTTGGCTCCTATCTTCCCCCATAATGTGGCAACGATGGACTGGCTCACCTCTCTGATTCCCTATAAGTGGTAAGAGTTTTGGTGACTTGGATGTTGGGGTATTGTAGTTGAGGGGTTCATTGACATGGATCAAGAGGCAATAAATCTTCCTAATATTTGTTCTTCTAATGCTAGGCAAGTCACTATTGATCTATGAACCTAATAACCTATGTGGTAGGCCATTACATGGTTAGTTTTGCACACAATTCTCCCATGACTCAAGTCCCGCTTCTCCATGGTACCCATCATGTTCTTATTAATGTGGGGTTGGAAGGGGTGTGGGATCTTGATAAGAGCCTCATGACCCCATGTGGATGTGATCCATATAATCTATCTAGACTAAACAATCTACACACTCCCATGGTCTGACAACACCCAAACAGAATGGGATGCACACACCCTCAATGGAATCTAATCTAATGGTGAGAGTGAGATAGTCATATACCTTTTGTATGTCCACTCCCTATGATCTGGCCTCTTCCATATCCAATGCCTTATTCGACATACAACATCAAGCCTCTAGTTGTAACATGGGTGTAGTTATAACTACTAGTTTGTGTGAGATATGCATTCCACATAGGATCCACCTCATAACTATCTAGCCTATGGATTATTGTCACATATTCTCTGTGACAAATCTCTACAATTGTATTCAATCAACTTGTTGGCACCCTAGTTGGGACTCATTTTTAGCACATGTTGATGGGACCCATCAATACTTTTGATTGTTAGTGCAACTCACTACTTGTCCTCGATATCTTTATTAAGGATTTGCCTTGATATTGTCTTGGATTCAATCCTTAGACTCAATTGATTTAACATCCACTTCATGGATCCATTTTAGATCTAGTTCTTTTTGTAGCACTAAAATTATATCAAAAGGTGTTGTAGAGCTTTATATAAAATTTTGTAGTCTTCTATGATAGCTTATAGTCCAAGGGTTGGCATATGATATTAATGGACATTACTTACTAGGCAATGAAGCATATACTATACACCACAAGAAAAGATAATATTCAAAGGAATAGAATAATAACACGAAGCATATAACTATACAAGACAAGTGAGATATAATATTCAAACAAATAGAATAATGACAGAGACATGATATATCTTTTTACCGGGATACTGTTATAAACCTACACCCATTTTTTGTACAAGTGGACATAAAATTTAATTGAGACTATTTATTTTTGTGCAACGTTTTAATTTAAATTCACTTTCAAATGTACGGCTACATAGATGATATTTGGTGCCTTCTATGTTTATTAGTATAATAATGGGGGTAGAGAATGAAATTTGAGGGGGTTATTGTTCCTCCTAACATTAACTCTGCTAAAAAGAATTAGTCTAAGAGCCTTTTTCATGGAAACTTTTGCATTACTTTCTACTATTACTATGTTTAAACGTTTCTCCTGTTTCTCTCAAGTCTCTACATACATGCCATTTTTAATTTTGTTTGTATTAAAGTGTTGGGAAAACACTTTGATTCTAGAGTTGTCCCTATTGAAAGACATAATGTTGTAATTTTTTATGCTTTCTACAAAAGTTTCGTACTTAAGGGATAGGATGTAATGGATAATCAAGTATTGTTTGATTAAGATGATCATCATTGTCTCAATGATTTGGTGACAGGTGGACCTTGAGATTCTTGTTCATGCTTAAACAACTTAGCATTATGGTTATTGGACAATATGCCTTGAAGGCTGAGGACAAGGTGAATTCCTTTTTACTTGTAAATTTTTAGCCTCTTGATTCAATCGAAGAAAAAAATTCCTAATCACGGGAATTAGTAAGTTATTTATAATAAATATTTCTTTAACTGGAAGAAACTTGTTATAACTGTATTCTTTAGTGGATACTTTTTCCTCATTAAAAAATTTAATTTTTATTGTTGGATCGGGTTGCTTCACTATGCACTAGGCAGTTTCCTTAAGCGACACACACTTCCCACTAAGATTCCTCCAATTAGTGATGCATTGAAGTCGGTCTAAACCTCCACCTTCCATCTTTGAACAAATCTATTTTGGGTGCATTAGGAGCTTGAGGGGAGGGAATGAGGAGAGCAGGGAGGCTACCTCTATAACGAACTCAAAGATCTAAGTGATAAAAACCAACGAATACTAAAACACCTACAAAGACCACAAACCAACAAACATAAAACCATAACCCAACTTGAATTTTGTTATTGCAAAGAACCCTTGAATGAATCTCCCTGATCTACCATTCCCAAGGTGTTTGGATAGCTTGTCTGCATTGAATACTTCATATTGATTTTCGTGCACATTAATATCCACTTTATTTTTAATCTAGTGGATCAATCTAAAGTCCATCACCCTACCTTTACATAATGTTTTAGGGCCTTGTGAATAGAGCTCATTGAACTTCCATTCCTAAGGTGTTTAGCTCACCTATTTGCATTGAAGACTTGAAATTGATTATTGTGCACATTAATATCCACTATATTTTGAATTTAAGGGATCAATCTAAAGTCCATCACCTCAACTTTTAATATTGTTCCAAGGCTAAATCTTAGAAGATACCATAGCCCAATGATCTGCCTCCTCATTCATTTCTCATTTGAAAGAATCATATTCTTTCGAAAATAGAGAAAACGTTGTTCAATTACGCAAAGGAGAGTCTTTATCTATATTTTTCTTAATTGGATTGGTCAATTGTTTCTTTCATGACCAGATTATTCAAAATATTTTAAATACCCCATGCGTAATAGGTGTTGTCTATTAGACACTTTGGGTTTTTTGGCCGAAATTTGGTGAAACAATTGTTGGTCAAATCTTGATTTTTGTTGTTTAAACTGCGTTTTCAACCACATATATGGATTAAACACCCTAAAAATCCCCTTGGGCACTTGGATTGTGGATAGTTCACAACTCAAAGTTGTGATTCCAACAAATCCCTACTATGTTTATGGGAGTAGTCTTCAGTGAAAATCACTAAGTAATAATTTTTATTAACTTATATATATATATATATATATATATATATATATATATATATATATATATATATATATATATATATATATATATATATATATATATATATATATATATATATATATATATATATATATATATTAGTTATAGAATATATTTATTATTAAGTAGCTATAAATTATTAATGGAGCAATGTAGTGAAATTCCATTTAGTTAGTTTGGGGTCTTTATTTAAAATTTTTTATAGGTTATCTATTTAAAGATATTTCTTATTATTTTCAATTAAATATTATATAATATCCATTATATTAACTTACTAACTATTAATCGATTTAATTAAAAGACCTATTAATAGATTATTTGGTAAAATAATAATAATAATAATAATACTTAATCTTCCTCTCCCTATTTCTTGGTCTTGGTGCCCAGTCAAACTTATCCTTTCGTAGTAGCTATTAGTAAAACCTAGTTTTCGAGTCAAATATAGTCGTTTCCCAGTCAAATTTAACCGTTTGAGGTTCTGCTCTCTCTATTTAACATGCAGCTATGATCTGGTTCTTCAACTCGTCCTGACAATGAACCACACTCATGGGTTCGAAATGGATCAACAAATAAAATATGATGTGATTTTTGCTAAAGACTACTCTCATAAGCCTGATATCGATCATAGAAGCCTCAATTTAACAAATCCCTACTAGACTCTAGCCTCCAAATGAGACTCGAAAGTAGGTTAGAAAAACCTCCACAATGTCTAACAGGGAGACTACGACTGCATTATAAGCCATATTATTTCCTTTGGGATAGTGAATACTTGGTGTATTAAGCTTTCAAACTCGTCCATATCTTTGTTTTGCTTTTGGTCTTTTAATTTATGTTTGTGTGGTGGAAGTTATATGATTATTTAACATGCATTATATTTTGTACCAGTTGAAGCAATTGTCTATTACGAAATAAATTTGATTTAATCACAAATCAATGCTTTGGGTTATACTCATTAGCTAAAACAAAAGATGTTAATGTAACATATAAAAAAATATGTTAATGAAACAACTAATTTCTAGATACAAAATACTTGGTCCACCTAAAGTCACATTCCCCAGTTATTCAATACCATAGTCTTAGTTCTCTAGTCTAATAAACTTTTGAGTTATGTTGTTTGGTATTTTTATTTATGTTCTTGTGGTAGAAATTCTTTGATTATGTGATATGCATTATATGCACAGTTATCTATTTTTCATTTTGTAATTCAATTTTATTCCTCAGAGGAAAAAATTACCTAAGCTTTTGGGGCCTTTTTTTAGAAAAGAAGGAAATTTTTTTTATGGATGGTAAAGCTAGAAATAATCCCATCTCCCTCCACACACTTAAGCAAAGAATAGGTTTTGCTGGTACTTGGCAGGGTCATTCAACAATCTGACTATAGGGTACATCGACAATATTCAATATAGTAAATAGCCAAATCATAGAAACCCCATTTATGGTCAGAGCATGCCAACCACGGTTTGGAAACCATGATATATTGGATGAATGATTTCATTAAAGCCTTATAATATATGGGTGTTGAGAATTTTAACACGACACTATGTCATAGTGTACATGTTTTCTGATAAAGGGAACATTGTTAGCATGGGGTATTGTCACACATGTAAATGTTGGTAGGGCAGCCTATAAAAATGTTCTTTAGTCTATGTTCATGTATTTATATCTTTTTTATGTTCAAGTTTCATGTGAAGGCTCGTTAAAAAGAAAACAATGGAAAATGAAAGGAAAAAAGTTTCTATGGTCATTTGGTTATAATGATTTTATTTGTGGTGCAAAAAGGAGGAATGCCAATTAAATTAAGGCACTTTATATACAAGCCTTTCACAACATATGTTCCTGATCCCTCCAATCTTTTATGTTGTGAGTCTTTGTAATTACATTTAAAACACATCTAGATAATTCTTTAATTTACTCTCTTAGAGTCTTTGGCCATTGAGGACTAGTTTTTGTATTTGTATTACAAGGTTTTGAAAATTTGTAGCAATTAATATCTCAAGATTTTGCATATCTTAGTTGTATTTTTTCAATATCTCTATTTGTTGTTTTCTACAAGTAGTATACATAGTATTGTGTTTACTAAAAATATTATACTTTTGTTCTTGGAAACTTACCATTCTTAATTACATGATATCTTGATTTTAGACCATTTAGCATTTTACGTTGTTGCCAAAGCACATGATCAACATAGAGATATGTGATTAAATGTGGATAACATGGCCGATGAGATAAACCATTTCATTTTAGTAGGATTCCCACCCCTTGCATTAAGATGTTTTAACTGACATGTTTTGTGATTTCCTTTTATGTCCTAAAACACTGACCTAGAAAAATCATTTTGTCCATGATGACATAAATTGTTGGATTTGAAGGAATGTATAGGTTATGTGAGTATAGGATTAAGTGAAGAAATTTTTAAGTGTTTGAAGAAAAGTGCATATTACTCTGGCATGTGGTCCAGTGAAGATGAAGCCTCCAAGAAGTAACCAGAGGATGAACTTTGCAGTATATGTTTTTTATATAATATTTTCTCAAGCTTTGCTATAATGCTTCAGAGTTAGCAACATTAAGGACATACAAGTTGTGTTTAATTACAATTGACATGTTCTATGAAGGAATTATATCTTTGTATTTGGTGTTAAGTATGTCATAAATAATTACCTTTGTTGTAGGTGAGACCACCCTAGGGTCTTGGGTTGAGAAACCCAACAAAGCAGAGGGAAAACCACAACAAGAAATGCTCAAGAAATCAACCTAAATTCTTATTCTACTTAACAACGTAAGATTGGCCTTACTCGGAAGTCCTAAATTTGAATCGATCCAAAAGGCTGCAAACCCTCAGCTTCTCTTGATATCTTCGAAACCTAAAAATTATTCAAATGAAACATATACAACATTAGAAACATAAAGCATTTTCATGGTATTAACTTTAAACCATAGAAATGAATGAACAATTACGCATCAATGTAAGAATCATAAAAAAATTACAATATAAATGGATGCATAAACACATTTAATATCAGAAACAGAACATCATTCCTTTATTGAAGTTAGCTACAAGTAAAGTGGAGAAATACGACCTAAGTCATTCTCCAGCTCCAAGCCAAACCGTCCTCCGGATCCGTCCTTTCTGGCCTCAGCAATTTTCCTCCATCACCAATACAAGGATATCTTCAAGAAAGATGAAGGATATCTCCAACAAGGGAACAAGGGTTTCCTGAAGCTTTGGGGAGTGTAGGAGGCACAGGGATTTTTTCAGACTCGATCAGGGATGATCTCACTATAGTATCAATATCTCATATCTTCCCCATTAAGGCCTTCCCATGGAGGTTTATTTATACTTCTCCAAATTAGTTTTTTCAGTTGGGAAACAATTGGGCCACAGGCAATAGGAGGTGAGTAATAGGTAAAACCCATGAACTTGGCCTAAAATTAAGGAAATTTAATTATTTTAAGTGTTTTAACATATGTATGAGGGTTGGGTATATGCTGACCCTCTTGTACATGCTTTTATCACAGGGGAAAGTAGCATATAGGGAATAGAACACTATTTCTTAGATCTTGTACCAAGTCTAGAATGAAGTGTTGCGCTGGGCCATAATCAGAGCATCAGATCTACTAAGAGTGGTAAATGGTGCTATAACAGATGCCCCCTAATATATGAGGTCAGAAGGGGTACATGTTGGCCAAAATGTATTAAGTGTATAGAAGGAATCATGCTGAGACCAAGGAGGAGTTCACCACAATTCAACCTACCAAGCCAGTGAAAGAGATCACAAAGAAACTCTTGTCTGAGGTAGGCATACCCATGCTTAGAAATAGTAAAGCATGTCCGCATGTCAAGTACAAAAGAGGATCCAATATGCATACAAGTATAAAGGAACTGAAAATACATAGCGGATCATCTCATCGTAATCCAAAAAGTACATGTCTGAATATCACACATAAAGTGTTGATCAATGATGCTGAAGTATGAAGCTGATCACTGAAGTCAAGAAACTTATCCAAATAGTACCAAGTGAACATTATGGAATAAATGGTACTACACTGGAACTCTAGTGCCAACAATATAAGATATCGTTGTAATGAACTACAATATATAAGGTGGATGGTGTCAATTAGCAGAAACAAGAGTAATTGACAAGTGAACCAAGACATACTAATGCAAACCTAAGGTCTTCACTGACCATTGTGGTACATTTCTACACAATGGGAATAAATGATCTGAAGTCGATGATGTGAGAAATCGTTTAATTACTGGTCATTACTATATACCGGTAACAAATGTGAGGCTACTCACTCATAATGATGATGAGAGTCAAGGTACCCAGTAAAATCTGACAAGTGTGAATAAATGAGTTGTAGTCGAACACTTGGAAGAATATATCAATCAGGAGACAATGGTGTTTTCCCACTGTTGATAGTGAAGGAATATGCAACTGATGACTGCAAACCCTAAGGTACTGCCAAATGGACTCTTGATCTCTTTCCCAGAGAAATGAGTTGAAGTCGATGGGAAAACATCTTCCAGAAGCAAGGCATTAAAGAATCCTTCATGAATCTAACGCGAGTGTAACCCGTAGGCCAATAATGTGGAAGGAATTGGACGAACAAATATGTAGTAACCCTACCGAAGCACATTTCCGACAAACACAAGATGTGGCTAGTGCACAATAGAAACCATTTTAACCAACCAATAATGAAAGCTGACATAGAGGCGAGGAATCCACCAATAGGGTCAAAAGGAAACCAAGGCATTGCACAAATCCTGATGTGTGATAATGAAAGTTGATGCTGAACACAAGGGAAACCACTTAGTCAAAGATGCATGATACTGATCAATGCTGAGCACAAGGTGACCTATCAAAAATGAAAATAGGGTTAGGGTGCGGCTCTAGATCTATCCTCAGAGCAATTTGTTGTAGTTGATAAGAGCAAGATCCACCAACAAGAAGTCAATGGAGACCCTCTCAAACTAGCATGAGCAAAGACCAATATAGCTGAAGCGATAATGAACATGACGTTAACAATTAAGGATGGCCAACTAAAAAATAGGTCAAGAGACACCACAGAGAGGCCGACTCAAGTTTACTTCCCTAGAACAAAAGCACGACTCAATTTTGACTCCATTGCACCATACGATAACTTTGTATAAGTTCGTCATGTAGGAGGCATAAGCAAACTCTCCATGTTATTGGAAGAGGTAACCAATCAGAGGAGTACTGACTCAGTAACAAGTTTAAGACTCTCCTAGGTCAAACTAAATCCCATACCAGTGGAGGAAAGACTTACTTTTGATTGTTTTGTTCAAGGGAAACACATCTGACTCTAGCTGCCATCAAATATGAAAATAATGTCTCATTCTCACTCTTTTTGTAATATATATATATATATATATATATATATATATATATATATATATATATATATATATATATATATATATTTCCTTTTCTTTCATATGAAGCTTTAAAAATAATAAAAGAATGCTATAGTACAATGGAAAGAACAAGTGTAAAAAAAACAGATGCTCTAGTTCCTGGGACAGGAACATTCCTATGCTAAATGCAAGGTGGCGAAACTGGCCAACGACACTCGAAGGAATTCTCTTTCCACAAGTAAAAGGGCATGTCAAGTCACATAAGCTAAGTGATTGAAAGGTTGATTTTGTAGAAGACATGGTTGAAAAGTGGCTTAAACACGAGTCCAAGTGAAGTCAGCTCAAGGCGAAAAGGTGAAAATATTAGATATGCAATGGAGTGGTACAACTCAACACAAGGAAGCCTCTCGGGTATAAGGCCAGAAGACAGCATAGAGGAACAAGAATGAGTTTTCAACACAAAAGTCATGCTGCGACTAAAAAGGACTCTTGAGCCTAAGAACAAAAATTTAACATGGGTGCCAAGTGACAATAAGCTACTATCTAGGGTGCCAATGAGAAGGTATGCTCCACCACACAAGTCATGATACTTGTAAGCAATGAGAAGGTTCTGCATCATATCTTGGTGGAGTCAATCCTAAGGACAAAATGTAAAAGGAAACTGATAAATGCACAACGGAGGTGAAAAACCTAACCTATATACCAATTTCGAGAACAAATACCTATCAAAATGGATCAACCATAGAAGTGTCGAAAGGCGAAATATTCCAAGTTCTTTAGACATAAGAAGGAACACTAGACAAGAAGTTAAAACATCCCACATATAAACTTTAGATAAAATATTGTGCTATAGAATACAAAACTTGAAAATACTTACCCTATATGTAAAATATGGTATAGAGAACCACACAGCCTTACGACTTATGCATAATATCTCTTTAGGACAAGCCCATTGCGAGGCTCGGGCCAAGACTCCTTTGGTAGTTAAAACTCATGGCTTCCAAAAGTTCCTCTTGTGAAGGAAAATTAAATTCCAAGAAATCATGAGAACTACAAGGATCAAAAGAGGGAATTAAGGGGTCCCATGTCCCCAGAGGAGGAATCACTCATTCAACTACCAAGACCATGTCCCAAGAAGGAAAATAATAGCTCAATGGATCCTTCTCAGAAGAAATTGAACATTGAGGATTAAATACCATATAGTTCACCCATGGCAGGGTAGAGTCTATTTGAACACTTGGAACAAACCAAGGTGTACTCTGTAGTAAATTCGATTTAGGATGGTGATTATCATATGCAAGATGATCAATAGTGACAATATTCTCGTTGTGAGGAAAACACATCAGTCAAAAGAGTGAAGACACCACAGCATTCATAGCATAGACATAATCACTCTCAAGTAGCATATTAAAGTCTAAAGGGAAATCAACCACCATCAAATCGATAAAAATAATCTTCCCACCTAAATTAATAGGCAATTGACGAAGAACACCAATAGATTCACCAGGTCTTCTATCATAGGCTAACAACTGATTATCAACTATCAACAACTTTGGAGAACCCAAAGCTTTCCAAGTAATGGGGGATATAATACTTCTAGAGGATCCTTCATCCACCATACATAGATAGATGTTTGTGGAATTAACTCTAACCATTATCTGGAAAGGTGTAGCTGAAGGAAGATGAGGCTCGACAAGACTATCCCAATCAAACGAGACATTCCTAGAACTTCAAAGGGGAACATTCGAAGAAGTTGGAATGCCCCCTATACTAGAAGACTCTATACTAGAAATTAAACAGACTCTGTTGTTAGGAACTTCACCTCCCAAAAGAGGAGTGTAATCAGCCGAAGATTACACTGGTTCGACCACATTATCAACTAACGGTTGATGAGGTTGTTGAGAAACCATATCTGATTTAGGAGTAGAGGAACTTTCAGACTTGGACCATATCCTTTATACCTTTGGAATACTATTGCACAAATGAGTAAGATTTTCTGCCTTGCATATCTTACATGGATACTTAGGTTTAAAACTTCCACACCTAGGTCTCTTATCAACATCCATTCTGCCAACATGACTAGCAGTGGTTTTTGAAAAGTCCCCATCATGACCTACAGAGGCCAGTGACTCTTTCCCAAGAGAGATAGGACTTGTGCCCCTATCCCTAGTCATAGAGGCAGGTGAGTCAATAGAAATATGACTCATAGAGTTAGGTGACCCATTGCTAGTATGACTCGCAGTGACTACACTTATGTCCCCAGCATGACTTACAACGACTGAAAGCTCATTTCCAACATGACTAATAGAGGTTGATGATGAATTTCTAGTATGACTTGCAGTGACTATACTTGTGCCCCCAACATGACTTGTAGCAACTGAAGGCTCATCTCCAACATGACTAGCAAAGATTGATGATGAATTGATAGAATTATTATTCTTCTTCGTCTTCCACTTTCTCCTATTTTTAGATCTCTTATTGCAAGAGGGAGGAGGAAGAGGAATCCAATATTTCACTTTCAAAGAAGATGAAAAATTAACACCCATTTGATGCCCTTGAAATAAATCATTCATCTAAGAAGCTTCAAGAACACTAGGAATATTCGGAGTGGACCATAGCCAAACTAGTAGTCCAACATTTAATCCAAGAATATTCAAAGTGGCCATCAAGGGGGCACCAACGTTTCCAAAGAAAGGAAAAGCACAATAATCCCCTTTTGGAAGGGTACCTCGGTTGGCTTCCATAGGAATATTGGCCATACCAAAATTATTCACAGATCCTTCCCTTGTGGGAATGTACAAATGACTTTCCAAGGAAGAGAGATGCACAATCAAAACCTTTGGCCTTAAGGAGGAAACTCCACAACTTTCAAGAGAAAGATACAAATCCTTTCAAGATCGACAGAGTGGTAGGTCAGTCACTTAGAATCTAAGGTCCAAAAGTGACAAAACAAATCCACCTAAAGCGAACTAAATCCAAAGAGAAAAAGAGCACTCGACTATAAAGTCGCTAAAGATGCAACCAATCAAGCAACTTCCAAGTATTTCAGGTGATGAGGACCGGACACCAAAATACAAGAAAGCACAAATCAAGGGCATTTCGAAAATAGTAGGGGGTAATTACATGCCAGGCCTACTAGCGCAGGTGTCAGAAGCAGTTATGCTGACCTCTAGAAAACAGCCTTTTCTAATGCAAGCACCCAAGCTTCGCAAGGGTACCCTCGTGAATTATTGTTGAACGTGATGCAACGTCAACCTCAGGTGCCATGAGATTCCCCTCTATAGCCACCTATGAGATCCCTAGGAAAGGCAACTATAGGCACCAACTCTTATCAAAATCCAGTTGGAATAGTCGTGAGGCGGGTGTTAGTGTCAGTCTTTCCATCCTTCCTCCAGTGATCAAATATGCTCTTACAAAGTGAGTTTAAGGTGTCAAGGTCAAATTTTATCATTTCAGTGAGTCTTCAAGTAAAATTTGGTCACCAGGCATTAGGTCTAGGGTTTGCTTTCACTCTTTTCAAAGTTGCCCAAATTTTAGTCTATGTTACTATTCAGCTGAGTGTACCATCATTCAGATGGTTTTCATCATCATGTCAAGTTCCATAGGGTCATTTTACAGCTTATCCATGCTTCAGTTGTGCCTTGGTAAGGTCCATTTCCCTCTCCTAGGGTTTTGGAGGTAATTTCTCTTGGATGGCCAAATCATCGAAAACATTTGTATCCTAATTTTCATACACCTTCCCCTATCCTTAATGTACCTTATTAAACACTTCCCATCGTTGATATTCCCCAAATTCCTCATTTTTGCACAAACCCTAGTTTCTTGCCACAACTTGGCAATTTTCTAGGCTAGGCCTGTGTTTTGCCCTTTTGGACCCCTTCCCTTCACTCAATCTCTCAGATTCAACTTTCCCCTACTTCCTAACATCCCTCCCTACTTCCAAAATTTTCCCCATGAATTTAGAAGCCCCTTATCCCCTTCATTTCGCTTCATTTCGTCAAAATCCCTTGTTCCACACATCGGGATAAGTTGCACTAAAAAGATGTTTCAGAGCAATCAAAGATGAATTTTGAAACACTGAGAGATATTTTTATCCAAAACATTCCAAAGAAGAAAACCCTCCCTCACGTTTTACACAGGTGTCATGGTTTTAGAGAAATGTCAAAAATACAATCGCCTCGGGAGAATTGATGCACCTCTGAAGTGACCTTGGGAAAATCAATGTTTCTCCTAGCTTGGTTGGTCAAATAAATTTCTCTATAAGTAAAAGGATAACTAGACAAAAATATTTTTCCAATGAGCTATCATGCGCTCAATTTGGAGTTGAGGAAGGCATTCAAATGTTGACTGCAACAACACTCTCCCTTGAGGCAGCCTCATTTGGCACATTTTGACCAGTCTTGGGAGATTTGATTTTTGACTGGGAAAATGAACTCCAAATTGCAAAATTCGAGTTTTTTTTGGAAATTAGACTCAAAGACCTTTCCAACACGCTATCCTGCACCCAATTTGGACATCGGGAAGGCCTCAAAAAGTCCCATGTAAAAAACGCTATGTACAGGCTATATGCGCGACGCATTGAACAGGGCACGCGGTGCATCAGGGGCGCGCAGCGCATCAGGCACAAAATCACAGTGTTAAAATACAAGCACATGGCACATCAGTGGCGCGCGGCACATTGGGTGAGGCGCGTGGCACACCGGGGTTTAAGCCCAAAATTTGCTTGGAAGCACATGAACTCGCCTCCTCTCCGCACAAATTTGTAGGCAGGCTCTCATCCATTGCAAATGCTTTGTGTTTGATGGTGAAATGTGAATGGTTCATGGCTCATGCCCGTCGCAACAAAACTTTGAAAAATTTCCTTGGCCAATAAAACTTGCTTAGGGTTTTGAGAACAGTTTGTCACCAAGGTTTCCTTCCTCCTCATTTCCCTATGTCCCTCATTCCCAAAGTTTCTCATCACACTCCCTCATTCATTCCCTCATTAATCCTACACTACAATCCCTTATCCCTATCAAACACCTTAAATGCCATGCAATATCCCCCAAACCCAAAAAACCCCATTTCCATATATATTTCCTTCCCCTTCCCTTAACAAGACCCCACTATCCACCTTGCCCTATTTCCCACAGTCCCTCCCACATTTGGAAATTGCACCAAACTCTCATTCTTCATCTCATTGAAAGCCAAACAGACTTTGAAACACCATGAAGGCGAACAGACAGTAACTTTACAACTAAAACTGCATGCGTCAAGAGGGCACTAAAGTGGCGAAAAAAGCCAATCCACTCCGAATCTTGGCCGAAGCTTCTTCGGCTGAGCATGGCACTTGATGAGGCACCTTCAGCCTAAATTTCAAGAAATTTGGTGAAAATTTTGTCAATTTTGAAATTTTTGGTTAAAAAACAGGTTTTTTGGCTCAACGCATAGCGCGCCGCGCGCGACCCATAAGATTGGGAAGTCCAAATCACAAATGGTTTGCATTTTTGGATTTTTCATGATGAAATATACATGCTCAGCTATTTCCAAGGCATTTCATCAAGGTTTGGGTCCCCAAAAGGTCAAAACACATGCAAAAAATGACCTCACTGCCCCTTTTTGGACACACAGGAAGAAGTCCCGAAGAATGAACTTTTTGAGGGGCAAATGGACACCAAATTGTAAAATTCTACATGGGTTGGAAAGTAGACATCCATACCTTTCCAACGAGCTATCGTGAGCTCAATTTGGATGCCAGGAAGTGCCCCAACAGCAGGTGGAAAGGCGTGCGGCGCATCATGATTTTTTGCAAAATTTTCATCTTCAGCTCAGGAAACGAAGAAAGTTTGACCAGTTTTGGCTTGTGATGGGTTTTTTCACCCTCCTTGATGTAATTAATGGAACTTTGTGTTGACTTGACATTTATTTAATTATTCTAGATGATTCATTCATAAAATAGCAAAAATTTAATGAGTGAATTGGTTTCCTAGCTTATAGAGGCAAGTTGTTTTGACTGCCTAGATTGTAGTTCTTTGTTTAGAATTGGTTGAAACAGCTCCTAGGATGATGAGCTCGACCCCTAGAGGCAAGGGAATCTGTTAGCTTGCCTATATTATGTATTTTCTTAGTCATTTTCAGGGTTGGACTCTTGGGAATAACTTGATACACTATTATACATATTTTATCTGTAATTTTGGTAAAGGATAGACCAGGGTTTTGCAGCACTATTTGGGATTCATGTGGCCTTATGTGTTGATGGTGTGTTTCTCACAGTACTTGTAAGTTGTGTATGTGTACCACTTTCCTTATTTAATCTTCTGCAATTAAACAAATGAAGTGTTAAGGTAGAATCCATAAATTTGCTATGCTTTGCTTTTAAATTTGTTTAATTTTCCATGTTTTCTTCAGTTTAAGGAGAATTCTTGAGACTTCCTTGCTCTCCTAAGCTCCTCACTTATCAGGTATATTCATTCAATCACTTTAAAGGCATCAAAACAATCTCCTATCTTGCCCCAAGTAGACCTCTGCAAAAGCTGTGCCTCATCCCCGCACCCAAAATTGCCTTTCCCTTGAATTCAACAAAACTTCAAAAAATAAATTCCATAGTCCTTGTACTTCATACCTAGCCTAAAATTAGTCATCAATTCAGTCATCTCGAGCCCCTTTGATTAGCTCTTGTCGAGATTGACCGGAGAGAGCCCTCTCCTGTCCTCGTAGGGCTAGTTACAAGGCTGAGCGTGGTTTGATGTTGCCTCGAGTTTTGCCTTCCTCAGCCTGAGGCCAATTCGAGTGTTAACATAATGGCGACCATACTGGGGAAAAATAGTTCGCTGGTTGATGTGTTTGTTTCATGAGTCTTACACGGACTCTGAAGTTATGTCAGGTAGCCTTCGAAACACTTTTGCTATGCATAAGCGAAAGTAGATAAACGCTGCTTTAGTCGATCTTCGGTGAGCTTGTGAATGTAGCAGTCCATTTGTATTTACCCCAGTACACTTATTTGTTCTAGACCTTGGATGGTTGAGTCTAGCAAATTGATAGGCTGAAATTTACTGTGTCCTTTTGATTGTTCCGAACAATTCCACACTTGCTTCTAGAAGATACACGAGATTAAATCTTGATCTAGATCCACCTCCTATTTACGAAAATCCAAACTTGATTCGAAAAATCCTCCGTCAAGAAAGCTCGGCGACTCCCCTAGTTAAATCTCATTCATGTCCTGCAATTTTTGAGTATCTTGAAGAACTTGACTTTGACGAGAAATTTCAATTGTCACTGTTTAAAACTCAATCCGAAAGTGCACTTGATTCTCTCGTTCTGAATCCTGACTTTGCTACAACTCTTAAAGTTGAAAAACATAATAAATTAATTGAAAATTTTATCTTGAGGCACCTTCAGAGTCACATTCAGGCTGCAAATCTTGCTGATTTCCTAGAAGCTACATCTGAGAATATTGGATCTGCTGTCACGGCTTCCGCTTCAAAAAATCCCACCGAACCGCCTTTCATTCCCACTATTCCCTTACAACCTATAATCACATATCAACAGTCCATAGTGAATTCTCCTTCCTCATCTCACGTCGCTTCTCCTCCACATACACCTCCTCATACTCCTCATACTTCGGTTATATCTACTCCACCAACTACTCCCAGACCAAATCCGCCTAGAGCAATGGCTACTCGATTTGCTCCTCTCGCTCTTCCTCAAGATTTGCATGATATGCCGGCGGATTATAAGAGTAAGATTCCTTTATTTGATGGCACTCTTCATAGTGTGTCCGCTCAGCAACACATAGACAAAATGGCAAATTTTTGTGATTTATATGATATTGATGAAGAAGATGTAACTATGCGATTGCTTGTGCAAACATTCGGAGGAGAGGTAAGAAAATGGTTCAGAGGCTTGGGAGCCAGAAGTATACCTACGTTGGCTGAACTTCAGAGACAGTTTCTAGATCGTTGGGAACTCAGAAAGGATCCACTTCAGATCAATGCTGAGTACAATAATATCAAACGCAATCATGGTGAGTCTGTCCAAGACTACATTATCAGGTTCAATACAGTTTGTAATGCTATTCCGGATGATTTAAGACCATCTAGAAAATCAGCTCTTCTCAAATTCTCGGATGGTTTTGATCTGGAGATGGCTTATTCATTACGGGATAGAGATCCGCCTACTTTAGAAGATATGAAAAAGATTGTTGTTAATGTTGAGGCGAATCTGAATGACAAGAGAGCACGGTTGAAGGTAGAGAAAAGAGTGACTATAAAGGAAGAATCTACATCAGAACCGCCTTGGCTTCTTGAGATGGAAAAAATGTTCAAAAGAATGAACCTTGATAAATCAGAACCGCAGATTCGTAATCCAAATTACCGTGGTCAGCAACAACCTCAATTCAGAATTAAGCAGCGTGAACAAAGAGTACAAGAGACGGAAGCCCAGCAACCGATCAAGACTCCTCTTATGCAGAATTTTGTGAGTCAAGATTCAGATGAAGATGCTGATGTAGTAGGGGACCAAAATCACTTCTTTACTCCTGATGATCTGCCCATTTACATCACTGAAGAAGAAGAGTATGGGAAAGTTCAGGCGCCCAGCAAGATGAAGATTTTATCTTAGCTAATGATGCAGATTTAGATGATTACCAAAGAGGATATTTGAATGCCTTGTCCACTTAACAGAAGCAGTATTCATTGAGAAACCGAGATGTGCCTATCAATCCGATTCAGAAAAGAAAAGAAGCTACAACACCAAAAACGGATTCACTAATACCTCAGAAGAAAGGAAAGGAGACAATTGATCCCACAACTAGCAAGATATCAGCATTAGAAAGGACAAATCAGGCAAATATAATCAAAGATAGGAGAGAAGTTCCGGTCAAAGAAGTTGACAAAGTTTCAACATTTAGTTTGGAAAATGAAATTTCCAAATTAAAAGTATCTATTCCTTTGACTGAAATCATGAAAAACAGCAGCTACCGAGGTCAAGTCTCTAAAATTCTGAATTTTGATCCCATGTTTGACACGGTGAACGTTGAAGATGATAAGCCAGAATTGATATTTGGGCCAACATTCGATGGTGAGTCCCCTGATAGTGATGTTCCTCACTTTTATATCAGTTTGAGATTGCATGAATATGTTTTGCAGAATGCTATGTTTGATTCGGGTGCTTCGCACAATTTGATGCCAAAGGCGATCATCGAGAAGTTGGGGATATACATTACAAGGAAATATCATGATTTGTATTCATTTGATTCCAGCTGTGTAAGATGTATCGGGCTCATCAAAGATTTGGTTGTTAGCTTAGACCAAATCCCAGCAAAGAATGTGTTGATGGATGTGGTTGTGGCGGACATTCCTCCACGTTTTGGTATGCTACTTTCAAGATCAACAATGTAAACTTTGAAACGGGAACTGATATTGTTACCCGTTTTGTAGAGGTGGCAAAAAAATGACCCAATTTTCAAAAGTGTTGATGCAGAATGCACATGTTTTTTTAAGAACATGGTTTTTGGAACTTTAATTTTTTTCATGTGCATTAAGTTTTAGAATGGTAGTGAATGGTAGTGATTTTCATCCTGATTTTAAAAAGTGAGTATTTTGCATCACACCCTTTTTTTAAAAGACCTATTTTTTGACTTTAAATTTTCTAGTGTGTGAAATGTAAAAAAATATTTTCTAAATTTGATAGTTTTTTAAGTCGTCATTGTATTCATATTTTCTTGTTCTCTATCTTAATTTTTTTTTTTAGTGGGGTTTTTATTGTTTTGCGTTTTTAAATTAGAAAGTCGATAGTTTGAATTTTAGATCATCTACATATTTAGACATCCTTAATTAATTTTTCAAT
Source organism: Pinus tabuliformis (assembly GCA_031772625.1). Classification (NCBI taxonomy): domain Eukaryota; kingdom Viridiplantae; phylum Streptophyta; class Pinopsida; order Pinales; family Pinaceae; genus Pinus; species Pinus tabuliformis. The sequence goes on along the minus strand of CM062820.1, from coordinate 1,385,375,977 downwards.
CCACATGAAATAATTGTTTCTAAAAAACAACATTTTTTAACAATGGACATAAAAAATAACCATTTTTAACATAAATATAACAAAAAAACTAAACATTTTGATAATTTTTTGCTAGAATTAACATGTCAAAATCACAATTTTTATACAAAAATATTAACTAAAAATGGTCAAATAATAGCTTTTTTTATGAATTTCATGTCAAAAAGATAATAATAACTACTTTTTTTTCAAAAAAAAATGATTAACTTAAAAATCAATGCAAAAATCACATATTACCAATATTGAACTTATAACAACCCTAATTGAGTGTTTATTCTTCTCATAAAATGTCAAAGTCAAAACATTGCAAAGCTTGAGTTACAAGCATAACTTAAATTTAATCAAGAATGTCACGTAATCCAAACTCTTCGTCCTCTAGAGTTTCATCATTGTCCTCTTCCACAATATTTTCTGTTTCATTTTGCTCATTTTCCTCATTTTCCTCTTCTAATGGGTCTTTCATGTCTGCAAATCCCCCAATATGTGTCTTTCCATACATTCCATGTAATGGTGGTTGGGGTTCCTTTGCCTTTTTTGCCACACGTGATTCACTAAAGTCCCCTTTCTTCAACCCAATTTCTTGCATTGCATCTGGAAGAAATTGAAGAGCATTAATTCTTTGCTGAATGAAATTACATTGTAATGGATCTTTCTCAATTGCAATGCAATTTCTTCCTTTTTGAAGGCAGCATGCTAGTGTTGTACCTAATTATCAAGCACAAAAAAATAATGAAGTAAATTAGTACAATGACATATTAATTAAAAAAAGAACATATTGAAATTCAATTCCATGTGGCAAGACGTACCTGAGCCAGAAAATAAATCCAGAACCCAATCTCCTTCATTTGAAAATATGTCTATAAGATAGTTAATCAATAATTGTGGTTTCTGATAAATGTTAACTATCTCTCCTTTCATTTCTTTGTCTTCATATGTTAGTTTTCTCACAACAACATCATAAGTCAGTATTTGGCTATGACACTTTTTGTCCACCCGATTAAAAATCATAGACATATGGCTATCATCTTTTGCCCAACTATCAATATGAATGAAATCACAGTCATTTATAAATTGTTGATCTTCATTGTCAAGAAGATTTGACTTTTTCCTGTAACATAAAATAGTAAAAGTTCAATTAACTTGTACATAAATTAATTTTTCAACATTAATCAAATATACCGTTAAACATCTTACCATGTAAGCTGCATCCTTGAATTTGTTTTCCCCTTGAAGCTTGACAATAACATTGCCAATTGTGTGTCTAAATGAAATGTCACAAATCTCCATAATGGTGATGACGTCACTTCCTTAAATCCCACCACCACTTTATTAAAAGCTTGATAAGTATAAGGGTCAATATCATAGCTAATGTTTGGAACATTGAAACCATGGGGAATATCTGCAATAACCAGGGCATAATCCCTTTTTGGTACGAGTTTCGCAATGTCTTCACAGTCGCCTTGTATTACTTGATATTGAATAGTGTCTAGCCCATTCCAAATGAAATGATTAAGAGTTGGATCAAGTTCAACATTCCTAATACGTTGCTTTCTCAGTCTTTCAATCTTTATTTTTTCAATAAAAGTCTTGAAACTGTCTGGTGCTCCATTATCTTCTTTCTTCATCTTTTACCAAACAAACAAATGTATGTGTAAGTTTTAAATTAAAAATAGTACACAGATGATTAAAACTGAATGTATAAATCAAGTTACCTTTTTAAATCCAAGATAAAAAGCTTTCAATGTTGATGTAGAACTTGAATCTGGATAGTTGTGTACAACATCATCCCAACTATCTTCATTCAACAATTTAACCATTTGTTCCTGAATTTTCATGTAAACTTTGTGACTGCATAGATAAAGTAAGAAAAAGTTAATATACTGATATGTATAACAAATACTACCAATAACAACATGCTTTATTTAAAAGATAACTATAATCCTGGAAATAAGTAAAAATAATTCAGCAAACTTACTTTTGAAATTCTTTAGACATTTCTTCCAATGATAATTCCCCCGACTTCACACGAGATAATATTGTTTTGACAATTTTTTCATCTTTCACTCCTTGCACCGCCCTCCAAGGTGTGATGGTCATATCGTCTGGAAGTTGCTTCAGTTCAGGCGCTCATTTATTGTTGCTACATATCAATGGCTTAGACTTTCTGACCCTCTGGTTTTTAATGCGAATGTCTTCCCACATGCTAAAAATGTCATCAATCAAATTCCAAATATCTCCAGTTCTAAATGCCAATTGGAAAATCTTATCAACACCTCTGAATAAATTGCTAGATCTGTTGTCTTTTCCATTTTTTGAATTGCCTCTATCTTCAATTTGATAGCCTATTTCCATACAACAATCCTTTCAGAAATCTGTAGTAATATTGATCTTATCCCCACCACATTTTTCTAGGAATTCACTATGAATAAATCTAACCTTTTGGATCAAAGTCATAGACATCCTATATTCATTATCTGAATTATGATCCGATGCCACTAACTTTTCTTCTGTTTCATTTAAACCAGCATAAATGATACATTTCATTGTTTCAAAACGTGGGTTATTAGGATATTCCTCCATCAATTGTCTTTGAGCTTCAACAGAATGGTTCCCCCCAAGCACATAATAATTGTATTCAAAACATTTTGACTTATCAAATGCTTCTTTGTTGGGAACTTGAAGTGGATCAACAAGAAGCACATAACTAACCACATGAGCATATCGATTCTACCTCATCAATGTCTTCAAGTTGTGAACATGCAGATGATGTGGCTTTCTGACTTGATATTGGCATTGTCCTTCACTTGCCTTATAGGTTTGTGTGACATTTAACTGAAATGTACGACCACCATCAACTAAGTTTCTCTTTGTCAAATTCTGTCGAATGGCATTTTGTTTTGTTTTGATAATGCCATCACCTAAACCAGCTCCTGGTGCAATGATTTCTCTGCTTTCTTTTGAAGTTTCACTAGGTTCTTGACTGCTGGTAATGACTACTTCAAGATCTTCAACTCTACTTTTTTTCGTCTTAACATTCTCAAGAGATCTATTCTTGCGCATTGTTACTTTTGGTCTTTTACGACCTTCCACAATTTCAATGTCATCTTCAGTAATGGCAACATATGCTTCATTGTCAATTTCAACTTCATCGTCCTCAAAAGTAACTTGTTTACCCTTGCTAGATTTATCCACCAGAGACCTTTTTTTTTTATTCTTTGGATGTAGTTTTGTAGCATCATCAATTACTACATTTTCCATGTTTTGCATATCTTCTTCTGACACTGAGTAAAAATGGCTGACAACTTTCATGATATCATGCTCTATGTAATGAATGCCTCCCAACATAATTGAACAGCTTTCAACAAAATTCTGCCAAACAAAATATCATATGTTAATTTAATCAAAGTTAAAAAATATAGCGAGACATTTTCAAAACGCAAAATAAAAATACAAATAACAGTACTTACCGTGTTTTGTGTCATATCATTTACGACTTGTTTACACAACTTTGTAGATACCTCTCTCCTGTCATATAATGAATATGATAGTCGGTATTTAATCCTTTCATGTGACTTGGCAGCTTTTGTAAGTACGTAAACAACTTCAGTGTTTGGTACCGAACACATATCTATGACTTTTCCCATCACCTCCAAATTTTCATTATTATTGTGTGTATCAATGTATAGATATATATTCACAGTTGTGCTCTCTCTTTCTTTCACATACCAGGCTCTTGATGGAAATTTCACCTCTTTTGAACTTTTCCAATCTGAGATTAGCTTCTTATCACTTAAAGCAGTTGACATATTTGTAGGTATGAGCTCAGGTGGAGTTCATTCACCAATGTTTTTTGAAGATACACCTTTAAGACTCCTTGCAACCGAAAGATTCACTGAAATTTTCCTTGTTGCCATTTTCCTAAAAAAAACACATAAATTAGTAAATAAAAAAACATATTAACTTAAATTAACAACAAAAATATACCATAAATTTTTTATTTGTATAATCAAAATTGCCCTCCCACTCCCCCTCCGGCCCTCCGGGCCGCCCATGGCCCCCTGCCCCTCCGGCCCCCCGGGCCGCCCAACCCCCTCCCCGTCCCTCCCACCCCTCGGGCCGCCCCCTCCCACCCCCCCCTCCACCCCCTTCCCCTCCCTCCCCCGGCAAGGCCGCCCCAACCCCCCCCGGCCACCCCCGCCCGGGCCGCCCCACCCCCCTCCCCCTCCCTCCCCCGGCCGGGCCGACCCCCCCACGCCCACCTCCCCACGACCACCCCTGCCCGGGCCGCCCCACCCCCCTCCCCCTCCCTCCCCCAGCCGGGCCGGCCCCCCCCAACCGGGCCGCCCCCTCCACCCCCCGACCCCCGGCCCGGGCCGCCGCACCCCCCTCCCCCTCCCCCTCCCCCTCCCTCCCCCGCCCGGCCACCCCCGCCCGGGCCGCCCCTCCCCCCACCCCCGCCCCGGCCACCCCCGCCCGGGCTGCCCCTCCCCCCTCCCCCTCCCCCTCCCTCCCCCGCCTGGCCACCCCCGCCCGGGTCGCCCCACCCCCCTCCCCCTCCCCCTCCCTTCCCCACCCGACCACCCCCGCCCGGGCTGCCCCCTCGCCCCCCGGGCCCCCCCGCTCGGGCCGCCCCACCCCCCTCCACCTCCCCCTCCCACCCCCGCCCGAGCTGCCCCTCCCCCTCCCCCTCCCTCCCCCGCCTGGCCACCCCTGCCCGGGCCGCCCCAGCCCCCTCCCCCTCCCCCTCCCTCCCCCACCCGGCCACCCCCGCCCGGGCTGCCCCCTCCCCCCCGGCCCCCCCCCGCTCGGGCCGCCCCACCCCCCTCCATCTCCCCCTCCCTCCCCCGCCCGAGCCGCCGCCTCCCCCCCCCCCCCCCCCGCCCGGGCCGCCCCACCCCCCTCCCCCTCCCTCCCCCGCTCGGCCACCCCCGCCCGGGCCACCCCACCCGTCCCGCCCCTCCCCCTCTCGCGCCCCCTCCCCGGCCCCGCCGCCCACCCCGCCCGCCCGTCCCCCTCCCCCGCCCCCTCCCCGGCCCCGCTGCCCGCCCCCTCCGCCCGCGCAGCGCCACCCCCGGGCTGCCCCACCGGGCGGGGCGGCCCGGTGGTGGCGCTGCGTGGGGCCGTGGGGGGGGAAGGGGGCGGCCCGGCAGGGGTGGCGCGGGGCGGGGCGGCCCGGGGGTGGCGCTGCGCGGGGCCGTGGGGGGGGGAAGGGGGCGGCCCGGGCAGGGGTGGCCGGGCGGGGGAGGGAGGGGGAGGGGGAGGGGGGTGGGGCGGCCCAGGCGGGGGGGGGGGGGGGGGGGGGGGGGGGGGATGGAGGGGGAGGGGGAGGGTGGTGGGGCGGCCCGGGCGGGGGTGGGAATGGGCGGGGGTTGGGGTGGCCTGGTGGGCCGGGGCGGGGGTGGGCGTCGGGTGGGTCGTGCGCCAGGTGGAGGATGGGCGGGCAGGGGTGCCGGGGAGGGGGCGGGCGCCGGCGGGGTTGGGCCGTGCGCCGGGTGGGGGAGGGGGGGGCGGGGGTGCCGGGGAGGGGGAGCGGCGGGCAGGGTTGGGCTGTGTGCCGGGTGGGGGCGGGGTAGGCGGGGGTGCTGGGGAGGGAGGAGGTGCGGGTGGCGGGTGGGATGGGCAGGGGGGCCAGGTGGGCCCGGGGTGGGTTGTGGGATGGGCAGGGGGCCCGAGGTGGGGGCAGGTGCCGGGTGGGCCGGGGTGGGGTGGGCTTGGAAAATTTTTTAATTTAAAAAAAAAATATGGGGGGCGGGGAGGGAGTTAGTGGGGTAGGGGTTGGAGAAGGGGGGAGGTGTGGCGGGTGGGGTGGGGTAAATAGCAATATTAAAATTTGGCTTGGAAAATTTTTTAATTTAAAAAAAAAAATTATTTTTCATTAAAGTAATTTAATATGAAAATTTCGAAAAAATAATTGTACTTACCTTTCAATTGCGACAATTCTTCGTTGTATATATTGTTGATAGCAATATCGCTGCTCCACAAATTCACGAGTCTTTCAAGGGACTTCAGAAAACCTAGATGTGAGGCGAGTAATAGTGATAGCGAAATTTATTATATAAGTGAAATTACGAAGATGTTTTTCCATACGATTAATGTGGGATAGTTTGTTTTACATTATTATAGAGAGAATATTGTAGAGTTGTTTTACAACGAATTGAATGTGGGATTAATTTGTTTGAGAATATGTTATAAAAATTAGAAAAAAATAATTGTTAAGTAAATATTATATACTTTAACTATTAGAATACTTAATGTACAAGTTGTGATTTACAATTTGAATTTTAGTGATTTATTTCATAAAAATAAATTAGTTTACGTTTTTCAATCAATTGTAGAATAAAATAATAAAGGTAAATAAATCTAACAAACTTTTGGAGGGAAATATTTTCGCGAAAATTTTTGGAGGGAAATATTTTCGCGAAAATTTTTGGAGGGAAATATTTTCGCGAAAATTTTTGGAGGGAATATTTCATTCTTTAAGCTATATAATATTCTTAGGAGACTCCATTTGTATCATTCAACATTTTCTATTTGAAAGTGATGGATTGCTCTGATGGTGAAGTTTCGGTTTATACACCATCAACATCTTCATCGCGTAACAACTCTATTCATATTTATGAATATAGCGGGAATTCTTCCACTATGAATAGAAAGTCAATTCTTCCACTTAGTCCCGATTCTAAAGACTACGAGAGCAACACTGATGAAAGAGGGGATGGAGAATTTCAAATTAATAAAGAGTCACAGATTCCACTTAGTCCAAATTCTAAGTTCTATGAAAGCAGCGGTGATGAGGAGCATGATGGTGAAGTTCAAAAGAATGGGGTGTCACAATGTCCACTTAGTCCTAATTCTGAGGACTATGAGAGTAGCAGTTTTGAAGAATGTGATGGTGAAGTTCAAAAGAATGGAGGGTCACGATGTCCACTTAGTCCTAATTCTGAAGACTATGAGAGCAGCAGTTTTGACGTGCATGATGGCGAATTTCAAAATAATGGAGTGTCAAAGTGTCCACTTAGTCCTAATTCTAAGGACTATGAGAGCAGTAGTGATGATGAATGTGATAATGAATTTCAAAAAAATGGAGTGTCAAAGTGTCCACTTAGTCCTAATTCTAAGGACTATGAGAGCAACAGTGATGAAGAGCATGATGATGAATTTCAAAAGTATGGAGTGTCACAGTGTCTAGTTAGTCCTGATTCTAAGGACTATGAGAGCAGCGGTGATGAAGCGCGGGATGATGATTTTCAAAAGATTGGAGTATCACAATGTCCTCTTAGTCCTAATTCTAAGGACTATGAGAGCAGCGGTGATGAAGCGCGGGATGATGATTTTCAAAAGATTGGAGTATCACAATGTCCTCTTAGTCCCAATTCTAAGGACTATGAGAGCAGCGGTGATGAAGCACGGGATGATGATTTTCAAAGGATTGGAGTATCACAATGTCTCTTAGTCCTGATTCTAAGGACTATGAGAGCAGCGATGATGAAGCGCGAGATGATGATTTTCAAAACATTGGAGTATCACAATGTCCTCTTAGTCCTGATTCTAAGGACTATGAGAGCAACAGTGATGAAGAACAGGATGATGTAGTTAGTCCTAATTCTAATCAGTATAAAGGTAGCAGTGACAAAGGACAGGATGTAGCATCTTCAATAAGTAAACAGCCACATTTTCAACATAGTCCTAATTCTATGGACTATGAGAGTAGCACTGACAATGTACATGAGGAAGAATATCCATTAAACATTGAGTCAGATTTTCCATTTAGTATGAATTCTAAGGACAATGATAGTAGCACTGAAGAAGGGGAAGATGAAGGGTATCCTCTCAGTCAAAATTTTAAAATCAGAGCAGATCATAGTGTGGATAACGTTCCTCTTAATGATGATGAAATTCCTTATAAAAATGATGATCCAATGCTGGAGATGTTGCCAAGAAATATTGTATCGAGGAGTAGGAGCAGACCTTTTCGTATCGATGCAAGCTATTCTAGTTATACAAGGGGTAGAGCAGAATATCTGACGAGAAGAAGTTCTATCAGCGCTCTCATTTCAAGTGAATGTTGCCAAAAAAATTGCTTGAAACGTATGGATTTCACATTTGCATTAGAAAGCAGGAAGAGATATTTGTCAATGAATAAAAGCATGCAAAACTCATATTTAGTTGGCTGCATGCAATCTACATTGTCAGGTTATGATTATCATATTAGGAATTTTTTATTGTGTAGAAAAGCTTTCAAAATGTTTCATTCAATTGGGAATTTTCGTCTCTCGAGAATTCAAGAAAATTTGGAAAAGGATCCCACATTTTATTCAGAAGTACGTTATAAAAGACAGTTTGGGCCATTATCAAATACTGCAATGTCATGGATGAAAGATTTCTTTTCAAAGCATGGAGAGTGTATGCCAAATAGAGAGAGAATACATATTCCAGATAATTTTTCAAGACGAGAAATGGACAACTTATACAAAGAATATGCAGAAAGTGCTGAGGGACAGGGCCACTTTATTACATATCAATATTTTGTGAAGATATGGAAGAAAGAATTCAATAATGTTCGTATTCCTAAGAAGACAAGGATGGGGATTTGCAGTACATGTGCTTCTCTTAAGTCAAAAAGGGACAAATGTGAAGGCTCAGAAAGAGGTAAGTGTTCATAACTTTTACTTTTAAAATTGTATAGTCATCAACTATGAAAACATATTTCTTAATGAATTTCTTTTATGTTGTGTAGATTTAATTGTCAAAGAACTTCAGGAGAATCGCAAACAACAAACAAATGAAAGGAAGAAGTTGTACAAGCATCGAAAGAAGTGTTATGATAATCCAAATAAATATTTGGGTTTGATAATTGATGGTATGGACCAGAAGAAAACACTTTTACCACATTTTGTTCGCACACCCAAAAATCTACAAGAGGAAAATTTTATTCAGTTTCACTTGGTCAGTTGTATGGTCTTCAATGGGAAAATGTTGCCAAGGGTGTACTTCACAGCTCTAAATATTCATAATGATGCAAATCTGACCATAACCATAATTCATGATGTGATTTCTCATTGGTATGGTAATCTTCCTGAAGTTTTGTATCTACAATTGGACAACACTTGCCGTGAAAACAAAAATCAGATTGTTTTTCGGTATCTGAACATGCTTGTTGAATTGAGAATTTTTCAAAAGGTAAATGTTGGTTTCCTTCTTGTTGGGCACACTCATGACCATATTGATCAGATGTTCAGTCGTTTTTCAGTCACATTGAGGAGGAAGGAAGTTGGGAGCTTGCCATCACTAATTGAATGTATTAAGAAATCATACATGCCAGAGCCTGCTTTTGAAGTGTTGTAAGAAACTGTTGACATGCGAAGGTTTATTCTGGGATCATATGGTGAGGGGAAATGCATTGAACAACTTAATGACATTAGCTTCCAACATCAATTTCGTATCAAAAAAATTGATGGGAAAACACTAATATGGGGCAAGAAGTATTCAACTACTACAAAGTGGGCACCGTCATCAGGATTGCAATTTTTGAAGTTCATTCCAGATCATCCAATATTTGCATCAAAAATATTGTCATTACAATCAGTTGGTGAAGTTCAGAATGCACGTAGACAGAACAGGGCTATAAATTATTCTGATTGCCTGGAAGAAATTAAAAAATGTATTAGATATACATATGAGTACTTTGACATTGCTGATTCAGTTTGGTGGGAGTCGTTTTTCAATAATCAAAGTGATCGCATTTCGACAACAATAAATGAAGATATACCTTTGAAAAATCCATTTATTTGGCCACAAAATGTGTCGAATGAACATGAGGAAGTAAACATTGTTGAAGAACAACAATCTCAAGGTATTATTAATTCTTCACAGGCAGAGGAAAGAGAGATGTATATAGGTTCCAGAAGATCTCGTGCACAACGTGAAGCCATGGAAGACCTTTATAGGGGTTCAGTACAGGATATTAAGGAGGGTTGCATGATTGCAGTGCTAGCAGATGGAGATCCCAATGGCTATCCATTTTGGGTTGCTAAAGTTATAAAGGTCTTTACAAAAAATGAGGATGTTACAGGTGTTGAAGTACATTGGTATGCCACAAATATACACCCATTCAATGGTGTGTATAAGCCAGAGATGGTAGTTGACAAAAAAAATGGTGGAAAAAGAAAAAGAAAGGGTACAAATATAAATCGTCGCCGCACAGACATATTACAATTGAAGGATGTTGACATACTTGTTTATGACTTCAATTTAACAAAGAGAGGAACTCTTCGCTTCAAGATGACAGAGATTCTGAAAAGGTTGTTACGAGAAGGAACAGTGTTGACATGGGACTCTGCTGAAACCAGTCGTACATCTAGAAGACTTTTGAAACCTGGAACCTTGGGCATGCATGTGGACTCAGATGGGGCACTAGTTGATGACAGAGAAGAATATGGAACATCTTCGTCAGCATCCAGTCACTGATCTGAAGATGTGAATTCTGATGGTGTGCAAGAAAATATGAGTGATTTTGAATAATTGTTTAAGACAGTTTATATAACTGATGTATGCATCGTATCTTCAAATAAAACTAATGTTTTCCATATTTTGTTAAATGAGAAGTTATGAAGCATTTTTATGTTGTTGGATTATGTCTTAAGTATGATAAATTTTATTGTTTAAATATCTACAATGCAATATCAAATTAGAGATATAATGTCTGTTTTATTCAGTGTACAAATAAAGACTTTTGAATTCATTCAGTGATATAATTTGTTCATAATGTCATGTTTTTTTAGTTTTTTGGTTGAAAACATGTTGAATTTATACTTAGGAAAGAAAAATGATATTCTACCAGAAACATTAATGTGTTTTTCCTTAAAATTTAACTTTGTTTGAGACATAAAAAATTGGTTTTATTAGCATTGTTTAAAAAGTATGAAAATTGACCCTAAAAAAAAAAATCATTATTCCAGTATCAACACTTTCATTCTGAAGCTATATTTTGCAGGAAAATTTCGTAGAAAATTTCGTAGTCACTGCCATTTTTAAAACAACCGCAAAATTGACACCTAAAAAAAAAAACATTGTTCCAGTATACACACTTTTCGTTTTGAGCACTGTTTTTGTGGTTTTTTTGGGGTTTTTGGGCCAGAGTTCCCGTTTTGAGTTTATAGTTCCCGTTTCAAAGTTTACATTGTTGATCTTGGGGGGCTAAGTTGAAAGGTACTCTATAGTTAGACTTTTCTTATGCTACAATTCCAGTCTTCGGTCAAATGAGAAAGCTATATCGAGAGCAAAAGATGAAATACATGATAACCAGCAAAAAGAAGCCAATCAATCATCCTGTAAATTATGTACATATAGATTTGGAGTCATTTGTTTTATTTGCTGATAGTTTTAATGATCTAGATAGTCAGTTAGTTCAGGCGAAGATATACCAGAGATCACTGAAAATTTCAGAGAAGTTCTGCAAAAGGAAAGAGGAGAAAAGTCAGGTACTATGGAGAAATCAGCTGAAGATAAGGGGCAGCAAACAGAAAAAACAGAACTAACACAATTTCAACACTTGGAAGAAGATGAAGATGATCTTCAGACCATGGATTTTGATGGCACAGTAGGTTGTGATGGTGCTGGTATTGGTGTGTGGATTCAAAGTCCCTTTTCTACTCAAGACAAAGTTCCATGCAAGGTGAGAGTGTGTTCCTATAAACTAGCATTTGACTGTTCAAATAATGAGGCAAGATATGAGGCTCTCATTGCTGGCCTTAAGATTCTTAGAAAGCTGAAAGCGAAGAAGATTGCAGTCTATGGTGATTCCGAGTTGGTGATAAAGTAAGTTAAGGGTAAGCTTCAGGCCAAGCATCCTCGTATGAGGGAATATCGAAATGCAGTCTTAGATATTTTGAAGTTATTTCCTGATCATACCTTGACATGTGTGCCTCGCATACAAAATGGTGTTGCTGATGGACTTGCTAAAGCAGCAAGCAATTTAAAAATTCTGATGAATTCTAGCAACAAGTTTGAGATTCATGTGAAACATCGTCCCACCATCCCAGACAATCAGCGATGTTGGCAAGTCTTTCAAGATGATGAAGAGATCAATCAGTTTCTGCAAAATAAGGGTACGTTCAAAGATACCTCAATAGATACTGAACATGATGATGGTAGTGATAATATACAAGTAAATCAAATGGACGTGCTGCAACTTAAAGACAACATTATTCCTAAGGTATTGATTCCTTTAGAGGAGCTGTTTGACCGAGATGATGTGGCCCGCAAACCGACATTAAGACCGACTGAAAAAGGTGTTGAAGAGGTAAACATTGGGACAGCTGAGAATCCCAAGCGAGTAAAGCTATCAAAGTCATTGTTACCAAAGGTGAAAGCAGACTATGTGAAATTGTTATCTTTATTTTCTGATGTTTTTGCATCGGATTACTCAGATCTAAAAACATATGACACAAATATCATTCAACATACTATTCCTATTAAGCCAAATCAGAAGCCTTTTCGTCAAAAGTTGAGAAGAATCAATCCGAAGCTGCTGCCATCAATTGAAAAAGAGGTAAACAGATTGTATAAGTCAGGAATCATTGTGCCTATCCGATTTTCAGATTGGATATCAAACTTGGTACTAGTAAGGAAGAAAACAGGTGAGATCCGTTTATGTATTGACTTCAGAAATTTGAATAAGGTGTCCTTAAAAGACAATTATCCACTGCCCAAAATGGACCATATATTGCAGCGAGTAGTTGGAGCATCAAGGATGTCAGTACTCGACGACTATTCAGGTTACAATCAGATTTTAGTACATGAAGATGACTGTGACAAGACAGCATTCACCACTCCATGGGGAACATTTCATTATGCAAAGATGCCGTTTGGTTTGAAAATGGAGGAGCCACCTTACAACGCGCAATGGACATGGCTTTCACCAATGAGAAAGATGTATTTTTAGTTGTTTATCTTGATGACTTAATCGTGTTTTCAAATTCTGACGAGGAACATTTGTATCATTTGAAAATTGTTTTCCAAAAGTGCAGAAAATATGGCATTTCGCTGAATCCGAAAAACAGTCTTTTCGCCCTGGATGAGGGCAAACTTCTTGGCCACATCATATCTAAAGACGGCATTCGTATTGTCCTTGCACATGTTGAAGCCATTCATCAAATTGAACAGCCCTGGAACAAGAAAGAAATACAGTCCTTCAATGGTAAACTGAATTTTCTGCGTCGCTTCATTCCAAATCTAGCAGAGCATCTTAGAGAAATCACGAGCATGCTAAAAAAGGACAGTCAGGTAAAGTGGACCGAAGAGGCATTGAAATCATTTAATTTAGTGAAGTTAGCTCTTTCTTCAGCTCGTATTTTGATCAGCCCAGACTACACTCAGGATTTTATTTTATTCTCATTTGCTTCTGAGCACACTTTGGCAGCTGTGTTAATGCAGAAGAGGGAAGGTGTTGAAAAACCCATTGCTTTTTCAGTCAGATTATAAGAGATGGAGCATTGAAATATAACATCATTGAGAAGCATGCACTTGCGCTTGTAAAGGCCTTGAAAGATTTCCGTGTGTATATATTGCATTCCCATATTCTAGCTTATGTTCCTAATGCAGCAGTCAAAGATATTTTAGTACAGGCAGATCCAGAAGGCAAGTGGGGTAAGTGGATTGCTGTGTTATTAGAGTATGATGTGGAGATTAAACCAACCTAGCTGATCAAAGTTCAAGGACTTGCCAAGTTAATGGCTGAAACGAATTTGCAAGTTCTAGACATAAATTTGATTGCTACTATGTCTCATGAAGATGAGGAGAATTCATCCGTTCAGGTATCTGAAATGTTTCTTTCTTCTCCTTGGTATGCTGACATTTTATATGTACTTCAGCATTTGTCTTCACCTCCCAGAATGCCTAGAAACAAAAGTAGAACATTGAAATTGAAAGCTGCAAAATTCTGCATACTAAATTCTGCATTGTATTGGAAAGATCCTGGTGGAATGTTATTGAATTGTTTGGTAGAGGAGGAAGCCAAACGAGTTGTGGAAGACTTTCATAGAGGTGACTGTGGAGGCCATCTATTTTGGAAAACCACAACGAACAAGATTCTAAGGGCAGGTTATTATTGGCCTTCATTATTTTCAGACGTACATATACGGCTGTTAAGAATTGTCATGAATGCCAAATTTTCGAAGGGAAGCAGAAACTACAGCCTTTGCCTCTCAAACCAATTGAAATCAGCACCCCTTTTCAGCAGTGGGGATTGGATTTCATCGGGGAAATTCATCCAGCATCATGAGGACAGCATCGATGGATATTGACAGCCATAGACTACTTCACAAAATGGATTGAAGCAATTCCTACTCGACAAGCCACAGATGCGGTAATTATCTCTTTTCTTGAAACCAATATTTTGTCACGTTTTGGATGCCAAAGTAAGTTAATCATAGATAATGCAGCAGCATTTAAGCCGAAAAGGATGGTTGAGTTTTGTTATAAGTACAATATCAGTTTGGGACATTCAACCGCATACCATCCTCAAGGAAATGGATTGGCGGAGTCATCTAATAAATCTTTGGTCAATATCATTAAGAAATTGTTGGAAATCAGTAAAAAGGGCTGGCACAAGAAGTTGATAAATGCATTATGGGCTGATAGGGTGAGTCAGAAAAAGTCTATCGGCATGTCTCCTTTCGAGTTGGTGTACGGAACATACACGGTTTTTCCAACTTTGCTTGCTGTCCCGGTAGTCAAATTGCTTCAGGAAGAGGGTACTGAGGAAGATCCTATGGAGAGAAGGATTAATCAGATGATTCATTTATAGCAGACACGTGAGGAGGTATTTCAAAACACTTGCAAGTCACAGGAGTGCATCAAAAAGATTTATGACCGGAAAGCAAAGGCAGACACATTTCAGCTAGATGAAGTAGTTTTGAGATGGGATGCTCGACATGAAGATAAGGGAAAGCATGGAAAATTTGAAAATTTATGGAAGGGTCCTTACAAGATTGCAGCATATCGCGGCCAAAACGCTTTCCTCCTCAAAGAAATGAATGGAGATGAATGTCTTGGAGGGCCGATTAATGGTCGGCTGTTAAAGAGATACTATTTCTGAGTATTTTCTGCTCATTTCATCATCATTGTACATATCATTTTACTTTTATTCTATTGCACATGTAAACTAACTTATCATCTTCAGTCTGGGGCTTCAGGTGAAGGCTATAATTCTGAAAATGAAGGTTTAGTCTAAGTTTGTCAAGTCAGTGTCTAAATCTTTTAATTTTGAGTCTAGTTTGGTCAAAGCGGTTTTTGGCTTTTCAGTCAAATTCTCAAGATTTTGTGTCAGAATAATGAATCCATCGCCTAATGGATGAAGGCACTGTCTAGCTCTTAGAGAGATCTGTGGTTCTTGGCATCTCCAAGGAGCTACCATCCCCATTGGAGCCAATGTTAGAGTCGGTCTAGTTATCCCTCCGTCAGAGATCAAAGCTCTTTTTCATTTCATGATTAGGTGTCCCATCAGTTTTGATCAGTTGCATTTCGTTAGGCATGCCAGAACTCTGATGGAGTGGGTTGTGTCACTCATTCCCCTTGTGCTTGGCACTGCTGGTTCAGGCCTGTTTATTAAAATTAGTCATCAATTTAGTCATCTCGAGCCTCTTTGATTACCTTTTGCTGAGATTGACCGGAGAGAGCCCTCTCCTGTCCTCATAGGGCTAGCTACGAGGCTGAGCGTGGTTTGATATTGCCTCGAGTTTTACCTTCCTCAGCCTGAGGCCAATTCAAGCGTTAACGACCATACTGGGGAGAACAAATGGTTTGCTTGTTGATGTCATTTGTTTTATAGCTACAGACGGAGCCTGAAGTTATGCCAGGTAGCCTTCGAAACGCTTTTGCTTTGCATTAGTGGAAGTAGATAAATGCTTCTTCAGTCAATCTCCGGTCTAGCTTGTAAACGTGACATCTAACTTGTTAATTACCCCACTACATGTATCAAGTTCAGATCTGATTGTTGATGGTGGACAACGATCAGACACCACAAGGCTGAAATCATTCACCTGGCGACTTCATTCACTGAAAAATCCAGATATCAATGCTTCATGGTGACTTCACTGCAGGAATATTAGTAGCTTTGAGCTTTTGAAAATGGATCGGGTTGAAAGAAGTTATGCTCCCATGAGCCGAGATCACATCCCTGGTTTTCCAAATAAAATTCCAAAGGTAGATTGGTCAAGGAATTTTCCTACATTTAAAGATGATGGTAGGAAGGACGCTACTCTACATCTGGTTAGATTTCACATGCATATTCGCAAGTTGAAGGTCGATTTTCCTGAAGATTGCTTGATGAAGATATTCTTGGCCACTCTGGAAGGTAAAGCCCAATCATGGTATGAAAGTTTGCTGCCTGCTTGTATTTACTGTTTAAAGGATTTTCATGCTATGTTCATTGAAAGATATAAAGACTCTTATCCATCATTAAATTTAGTTCAAGACTGTTGCAAGCATGCTTATATTTTTATTGAAAGCCTTGAGAAGTTTTATGAAGATGATAATTTCATGGATGAAGAGATCATGGAAGCCCT
Source organism: Pinus tabuliformis (assembly GCA_031772625.1). Lineage (NCBI taxonomy): Eukaryota > Viridiplantae > Streptophyta > Pinopsida > Pinales > Pinaceae > Pinus > Pinus tabuliformis. The sequence goes on along the minus strand of CM062820.1, from coordinate 1,385,359,373 downwards.
ATATCAAAATCTATTTCAGCAGCACACATAAATCTTAGAGGATATTTGCTAAGATCAGCAGACTGAAGATTTCCATATGGTTGAAAATGATGAAAGAGAAAATATTGTTTCAGATCTGTCCATAGAAGAAGACAGCATGCATGTAACGCAGGAAAGTAATGTTCCAATCTCAGAAAGTGATGATGATAAATCAGATCGAGATATAAATTATGATGAGGAAAAGCATGTTGTTCTAGATCTCATAAAAGAGATTTGTATTGTCGCGGCTGCCTCCAATGAAGAAAATAGAGTAGCAGACCTAAATGCTCTCATCTCACCAGCACTAGATCTTCATGATGAGGTAGTTCATTTCCTCTGTGAAAAACAAGACAACATCTTCGTTCAAGTAAGTGAAAAGGTTTCTCTGGATGAATCTATGGTAGTTGATAGAAATGTTAGTGTTGGGTTTCACGAAACATCTGAAATTTCTTTTCTCATGATTGATGAATGTAATGAGAATCTGGCTGTCATATCATATGAGGATGACCTACCATATATTCAAACTATAAAATATCAGACCATTCAGGATTTCATTTCAGATTCTTCCTCATATGTCTCATGTTTTGAAATGTTATTTCAAGAGGAGCTCTGCTCATCTACTTGTTCAGAATTTTTTGAGGACCAGGAACATACTCTTCCTGGAGTACATGATGAAGGAAGATCAGAATCAAGAGAAAAAGACACCTTGCTCTTCTGGCAGGAGGAAAGACTTCATGTTTTTCAAGATCCAATGGCAGATCTGTTGCAGTCAGCAGTGAAGGTGATTATTGCAATATTCAGTGATGAAGGAGATTATGGTCGACTATATTTTTGGATGCCCAATTACCAGTATTCATTGTTGACCAGAAGATCTGATAAGGAGAATCAATCAAGAAGGCATCTACTTCACTGGTTGCATTGGCATTTTGATATAGTTTGATGGTATATTGTCTTGTAAGAAAACAGGTGGTTGTCATCATGATTTCAAATCTTGATGGACTGCTGCCCTTCAATAAGCTTTGTAAGTTCTTGTTTTAGTTAAGTCAGTCATGAGTCATTTGTCAGTCAGTTTTCAGTCTTTTTGTTAAGTTAGTTTGTGTCGGTTTTTATTCATGCATTTTAGCTTGAGTTTTGACTCCATAGCCCAATGGACGAAGGCACTGTCTAGCTCTCCCAAAGATCTGCCATTCTTGGCACCTCCAAGGAGCTACCATCCCCATTGGAGCCAATGTTAGTGTCAGTCTTTCCAGCCTTCCTCTAGTGATCAAATATGCTCTTACAAAGTGAGTTTAAGGTGTCAAGGTCAAATTTTATCATTTCAATGAGTCTTCAAGTAAAATTTGGTCACTAGGCATTAGGTCTAGGGTTTTCTTTCACTCTTTTCAAAGTTGCCCAAATGTCAGTCTATGTTACTATTAAGCTATGTGTACCATCATTCAGATTGTTTTCATCATCATGTCAAGTTCCATAGGGTCATTTTAAAGCTTATCCATGCTTCAATTGTGCCTTGGTAAGGTCCATTTCCCTCTCCTAGGGTTTTGGAGATAATTTCTCTAGGATTTCCAAATCATCGAAAAAAATTGTATCGTGATGTTCATACACCTTCCCCTATCCTTAATGTACCTCATTAAACACTTCCCATCACTGAGATTCCCCAAATTCCTCATTTTTGCACAAACCCTAGTTTCTTGCCACAAGTTGGCAATTTTCTAGGCTAGGCCTGTGTTTTGCCCTTTTGGACCCCTTCCCCTCGCTCGATCTCTAAGATTCAACTTTCCCCTGCTTCCTAACATCCCTCCCTACTTCCAAAAATTTCCCCAAGAATTTAGAAGCCCCTTATCCCCTTCATTTCGCTTCATTTCGACAAAATCCCTTGTTCCACACACCGGGATAAGTTTCACTCAAAAGATGTTTCAGAGAAATCAAAGATGAATTTTGAAAACCTGAGAGAGGTTTTTTTCCACAACATGCCAAAGAAGAAAAACCTCCCTCACTTTTTACACAGGGGTCATGGTTTTAGAGAAATGTCAAAAATACAATCGCCTCGGGAGAATTGATGCACCTCTAAAGTGACCTTGGGAAAATCAATTTTTCTCCTAGCTTGGTTGGTCAAATAACTTTCTTGATACGTCAAAGGATAACTAGACAAACAGCTCTTTCCAATGAGCTATCATAAGCTCAATTTGGAGTCTAGGAAGGTATTCAAATGTTGACTGTAACAACACTTTGCCTTGAGGCAGCCTCATTTGGCACATTTTGACCAGTCTTGGGAGATTTGATTTTTGAGAGAAAAATGAACTCCAAATTGAAAAATGCCAGTTGTGTTGGAAATTAAACTCAAATACATTTCCAGCGAGCTATCCTGCACCCAATTTTGACATCGGGAAGGCCTCCAAAAGTCCCCTGCAAAAAACGCTATGTACAGGTTATATGCGCGACGCATTGAACAAGGCGCGTAGCGCATCAGGGGTGTGCGGCGAATCAGGCACAAAATCACAGTGTTAAAATACAAGCACGCGGCGCATCAGAGGCACACGGCGCATTGGGTGAGGCGCGCGGCGCACTGGGGTTTAAGCCCAAAATTTGCTTAGAAATGCATGAACTCGCCTCCTCTCGGAACAAATTTGCAGGTAGGCTCTCATCCACTGCAAATGCTTTGTGTTTGATGGTGAAATGTGAATGGTTCATGGCTCATGCCCGTCGCAACAAAACTTTGAAAATTTTCCTTGGCCAATAAAACTTGCTTAGTGTTTTGAGAAGAATTTGTCACCAAGGTTTCCTTCTTCCTGATTTCCCTATGTCCCTCATTCCCAAAGTTGCTCATCACACTCCCTCATTCATTCCCTCATTAATCTTACACTATAATCCCTAAAACCCTAAATCCCTTATCCCTATCAAACTCCTTAAATGCCATGCAATATCCCCCAAGCCCAAAAAATCCCATTTCCATATATATTTCCTTCCCCTTCCCTTGACAAGACCCCACTATCCACCTTGCCCTATTTCCTACAGTCCCTCCCACATTTGGCAATTGCACCAAACTCTCATTCTTCATCTCATTGAAAGCCAAACAAACTTTGAAACACCATGAAGGCAAACAGACAGTAACTTTACAACTGAAACTACATGCATCAGGAGGGCACTAAAATGGCGAAAAAAGCCTGATCCACTCCGAATCTTGGCCGAAGCTTCTTTGTCTAAGCATGGAACTTGATGAGGCACCTTCAGCCTAAATTTCAAGAAATTTGGAGAAAATTTTGTCAATTTTGAAATTTTTGGTTAAAAAACAGGTTTTTTGGCTCAATGCGTAGCGCGCCACGCGCGACCCATAAGATTGGGAGGTCCAAATCACAAATGGTTTGCATTTTTGGATTTTCAATGATGAAATATACATTCTCAGCTATTTCCAAGGCATTTCATCAAGGTTTGGGTCCCCAAAAGGTCAAAAAACATGCAAAAAATGACCTCACTGCCCCTTTTTGGACACAAAGGAAGCAGTCTTGGAAGAATGAACTTTTGGAGGGGAAAATGGACACCGAATTGGAAAATTCTACTTGTGTTGGAAAGTAGACATCCAGTCCTTTCCAACGAGCTATCGTGAGCTCAATTTAGATGCCGGGAAGTTACCCAAAAGCAGGTGGAAAGGCACGCGGCGCATCAGGATTTTTTGCAAAACTTTCATCTTCAGCTCAGGAAACGAAGCCAGTTTGACCAGTTTTGACTTGTGATGGGATTTTTCGCCCTCCTTGATGTAATTAATGGAAATTTATGTTGACTTGACATTTATTTAATTATTCTAGATGATTCATTCATAGAATAGCAAAAATTTAATGAATGAATTGGTTTCCTAGCTTATAGAGGCAAGTTGTTTTGACTGCCTAGATTGTAGTGCTTTGTTTAGAATTGGTTGAAACAGCTCCTAGGATGATGAGATCGACCCCTAGAGGCAAGGGAATGTGTTAGCTTGCCTATATTATGTATTTTCTTAGTCATTTTCAGGGTTGGACTCTTGGGAATAGCTTGATACACTATTGTACATATTTTATCTGCAAATTTGGCAAAGGATAGACCAGGGTTTTGCAGCACTATTTGGGATTCATGTGGCCTTATGTGTTGATGGTGTGTTTCTCTCAGTACTTGTAAGTTGTGTATGTGTACCAATTTCCTTATTTAATCTTCTGCAATTAAACAAATGAAGTGTTAAGGTAGAATCCATAAATTTGCTATGCTCTGCCTTTAAATTTGTTTAATTTTCCATGTTTTCTTCATTTTAAGGAGAATCCTTGAGACTTCCTTGCTCTCATTAGCTCCTAATTTGTCAGTTCTATTCATTCAATCACTTTAAAGGCATCAAAACAATCACCTATCTTGCCCCAAGTAGACCTCTGCAAAAGTTTTGCCTCATCCCCGCACCCAAAATTGCCTTTCCCTTGAATTCAACAAAACTTCAAAAAATAAATTCCATAGTCCTTGTACTTCATACCTAGCCTAAAATTAGTCATCAATTCAGTCATCTCAAGCCTCTTTGATTACCTTTTTCCGAGACTGACCGGAGAGAGCCCTCTCCTGTCCTCGTAGGGCTAGCTACGAGGCTGAGCGTGGTTTGATGTTGCCTCGAGTTTTGCCTTCCTCAGCCTGAGGCCAATTCGAGCGTTAACAACGAGATCCAACAAGAAGGAGAGGAGGTATCTCTCTTCCTTGCCTTCACTCTCCCTCATGCTTAACTCCTAGTAACGGAGCTTTCCCATTCATTCTAACGTTATTGGGTTTTGCTATTTAATTACAATATAAATAGATGCATAAAAACATTTAATATTGGAAACAGAACATCATTCCTTTATTGAAGTTAGCTACAAGTAAAGTGGAGTAATAAGACCTGAGTCCTTCTCTGCTTCCAACCGGAACCATCCTCTGGATCCGTCCTTTCTGGTCCTCAACAATCTTCCTCCATCACCAATATAAATATATCTTCAAGAAGGATGAAGGATATCTCCAAGAAGGATGAAGGATATCTCCAAGAAGGAAACAAGGGTTTCATAAAGCTTTGGGGAGTGCAGGAGGCACAGGTATTTCATTAAACTCGATGAGGGATAATCTCACTATAGTATCAATATCTCATATCTTCCCCATTAAGGCCTTCCCATGGAGGTTTATTTATACTTCTTCAAATTAGTTTTTTTTTGTTTTTTTTTTTTTTTTCTCATTTGGGAAACAGTTGGGCCACGTGCAATAGGAGGTGAGTAATAGGTAAAAGCCACGAACTCGGCCCGAACTAAGTAAATTTATTTTTTTTAAGTGTTTTAACATATGCACGTGGGTTGGGTATACACTGACCCGCGTGTACATGCTTATCATAGGGAAAAGTAGCGTATAGGGAAAAAAACATTGTTTTTTAGATTTTGGACCAAGTTTGGAAAGAATGGTTTCCCTAGGCCATAATCAGAGCATCAGATCTACAATGAGTGGTAAATGGTGCTATAACAACCTTGATTTTGTAGGAGGAATTGAAGGATAGTGAAAAACTAGGTATTCTAGGCCGTCGCCATATTCACCACTTGGATTGCATTAGAAAATGGCTATTACTGGAAAAAATAATTGGCCTACTTGCAAGAAAACAACTTTGAGTGTATAAATCCTAGAAGATAGTGAAAGTACATATTCAATACATAATTTCTTGGAAGACAATTGCCTTCAAATAGGCCAATCTTTTTTTCACAATGATGACTCCCCAAATATTTATTTAGTAATTCATTGTCATTTGTTGCAAATATATTGAAGATGACCCAAGAATCTAACTAAATTATTTAATAGACAATTTAAATATTTGTTGTTTTGGTCCATGTGCTATTTTGTTAGTGTTCTTGAACTTGCACTTATTTAGCTTAACCTTTCTTGTCCTTTCCTTTTAGAACATGTGGAAGGCCTTCCAACATATTGCTTGCTTCATTTTATTTGAAGGAAATTTGACTTCAATCTCAAGGTCACCTTAGTCCTTCAAGTATTTTCAGATTTTATGAAATATTATTATTGTTCGATTGGATATTTATTATTTCCCTATTCGAAATATTGTAATGTGGTTATGTTTTATTATTTGGAGGATAATTTTATCGTTTGAGGTTATTTTGATTTCTACAAGTTATTTACAAACTGAGATTTTTAACATACTTAGTTTGCATGATTATGCCTAATTTTTTTCGTGACGGTTGAATACTAAGTTTCTAAGGTGTCCCTTTAAACAATAACCAAATCTTGAAGACAAAATTAGTATTACACTTAATTGATTGAAATAGTTTTAGTTATTTTGTGTTAAAATATTTTTATGGCTATGACTACGAAATGTTATTGTGAATAAAACAAGAATGAATAGACATTACACGTTAGATTATTTGTTATCACAAGTTATATACAGCTTGAACTTTCTAGCATGTAACTTAGTTGACATGATTGTCCCTAAGCTTTCCTTGAAGGTTGAATACTAAGTTACTAAGGTGTTCTTTTCTATGGTGATGTTTTATTTTCTTTGTTTATATAGGTCATCTAGCCACATAGTGGCCATTATCACCCAACTAAAGAAAACTTGTTTGATTTTCTTACTTTAATGGGGGAAAATGGCTTTGACAATGCTGATGTTGAGGTAAATGACGTAAAATTCCTTTATAAGCTACTTTAGTTTTATTCTAGTGTTTATCCTCTTTCATGTCTTATAATCTACATTGTATCTCCTTTTGTTTTCAGAAAAGGAACTCAATATTAATGGTAATAAGAAGGAATTTAGGAAAGAAGAGAACAATAAAACTGGAGCGACAAATGCAAGATAGAGAGAGAAGAGAATTCATATAGTGATACCCTTAGAGCCAATATCCCGCATAAGACACACATATAGAGAGTGATGATCAACTCTGCAGAGTTGGTGAATTCACCTGCAATGCCTTGGTAGCACAATGATAATGTTTTGAAGTGATGAAAGAATATTTCATGTGTAAATTGTAGTCCAACCAATACTAAGTTGGAAACTCATGTTGTAATAATTGACATTTCATATAATATAATTTGTGGTTGAAATTATTTATATTTTCACTTGATATTGTTTAGTATTGTAATTAACATATGTAGGTTTGCATTTTCATATTAGATGAACATGCACATTGTATGAATTTTCTTTAGTTTAGTTGCAAAATCATATTAATTAGTTTATGTTGATTAGTAATGAGCACATAAAATAAATCAAAAACTACTAAATTAGTAGTTTATATTGATTAATGATGAAGACAAGTAAAAGTAATATACGACTAAATTAGTCATTTATAATGATTATTAATGAAAGTAAATGAAATGAATACAAAGTATTGAATTAGTTTTTTATATAATGAACATGGAACTACCAAGAAAAGATAAATTACTACTGAAAATGATAAATTGGTGCTTACAAATAACGACTAAATTTTACATATGTATGACTATTAGTAACTAATTTATAGTATCTTATAACACGATCAAAATTCAGTGATATTTCTTTGGTCATTAATAAATTTCAAGGGATGGCTAAATTTTGCATATATATGATTGTTAGTAGCAAATTTACAGTATCTTATAACACAACGAACATTTTGGTCATATTTTTATGGTCATTAATTGGTTTTCTAGGGTGGTCTTATAGTAATATATTTTGTTGTATGTTTGGCCATTAATTGTTGCAATTAACGACTAAATTAATGACCAAATTTATGACTAAATATACTACTAGACGATAAATGGAGACAACCAATTAATGACTAACCTAAAAAGTACTAAAAGTTGGTCACATTATAAGATATTGTAAATTAGCTACTACTGGCGACTGATTGAAAAATGGTCTTTTATATGCAAATTTTGGTTATTTTTTAGTAACTAGTTATCCATTTTGTACTAGTGAGTGAAGTACTGATCCAAGATCTTTTGCTTATAGATGTATTAAAAAATTACATGCATAAATTGTATCTTAAACATAGAAATTGAATGTGCACATGAGAGAAGAGGAGAAACACATAAAATCATGAAAAAAGACAAAAGACTTCATAACAGAGTTCGTCCAATTTGGACTACGTCTCTAGTCCCTACTCAATCAATGGGGAGGCCTTCATTCATTAAGTGGCACGAGAAAGAAGAGTACAATCGTTGTTTACAAAAAGGAGTCTTATACCTCCATTCTAGAAAATGGCCAAAAAATGGAGAACTTTGTTGGAGAAATGGACAGCACTAATGAGTTCGTGGCATCGAGAAATGTGGAAACCATATAAAATTTGTTGAAATCTGACAAAGTGAAAATTTGGCCCCCTAAAGAAATTGCTCAAGTCATGGTTCCGCCCCTCTCTGCACTGCTCATGATTCCGCCACCTACAAATTGACCTGCCTCAAACTACGTGTGTGGTCGTCCTCCCTAGCACACTATGCAAAAAGGTTTAAGTATAAGTTTGATGGGTAAACTTAACAAGAAGTGGTTTGGTCTAATGGCAAAGATTAGAAATTAGTTGAGGAGGGGTTGGGGGATCAAATCCTGCCCCTCCCATTTTAACACCATATCTTAACTTGTTTGACTGTTTAGGTGGCAGGTCCACTATTCTCGCGGCCTGTGCCTCTTTTTCCTCACCGACATTTTGTGGTAGTGGATAGGTGGAGGGGTGACAGGGTTGACATCCTGCGGCCTCCACTATGTTTAAACGGATGTGGTTGTGTGCTCCCGCGGTGGCGGGCTCATGGCCACCCAACCCACATTGTTTGGTTTTGATGGTTAGGTGGTTTTTGGGGCGGTAGGGTCATGGCCGTCTGCCCCACTATATTGTTATGTGTTCATTCCGGGGGCGGCAGGGTCATGGGCGCCCACCCCATTAATAGTTTTTTTCTATTTTTTTTACAAATTAATAACCACTACCACTTTGGGGATTTTCCATCACTTTAGGCATTAGAAGACAAATTAACAAACCCACAAATTTTCCCAAAAAACTGGCCTAATTTCGGTGCTTAATTCTTGCCAAATTGTGCCCTCCTTAAGCTTGCCACATGGGTAAGTCAACCCACAACTTTGACTGCTTCTATCTTCTTCATACGAACTCAGATTGGAGTGTCGTTCCCACCATTGGGATCAGCAAGACGGGCACTTCTATATGATTCCAAGTTAATCAAATTTCTATCACTTTGAGTTTCGAGCCTTTTTCATGGCCTTGGTGTGTAGAGATCCACTTGGATCAATCCTCCCCATTGAGGAGCTTTTGGACTACCAAAAGATTTATCAGTCAATTGGAAAGTGAGGGAATTGTTCCCTCACTCTTTGTTTTTCCAGCCATTTTTCCTTGCTAGGGTACATCCCTATGAAACCAACTCGAAGGTATTCCACATCTCCCCGTCATGAAGTTTTGGTTCTTTTGTCAAGGATAATATCTTTACGTAACTCATTGAGATACTCTGGTGCAAAGTCATCAACTGTAGGAATTTTTCCCACCTCTTTAGTGTCGGTAATCAATGGTGGCTCATATAGCTTTAAGTTTTCCACATTCACTATGGAGTACATTTTCATATCTGTCGAAAAATCGAGACAGAAGGCATTGTTTCCAATCTTCTCCAAGATGGTGAATGGACTGTACCTGATTGATCATAACTTCTTCCCTTCTCCCTTCATCTTGTCCTTGTTGATATGGAACCACACTTTGTCAGCCACTTGAAATTGATGGTCGAATCGGTGTTTTTCATGTCAAGCCTTGTACCCAGCTTGACTTTTCTCCAACTGCTCCTGTACTACTTGGTGAATCAACTTGATCCGTTGAATGAACCATTGTGGTTTGTCCCTATCATTGTTGGGTCCCTATAATACTAGTGATTACCCCATTACTATTGTAGTTATACCCCTTATTTATATTTTTGTGCCCCTATTACCCCCATATTGTTATTTCTGTGCCCCATAGAATCCCTCTATTGTTATTTTTGTGGCTTTATATTATTATTGTTAGGTCGACTGGATTATATTGTGACACCTTAGACTCCTATATATAGAAAGGAGGTTTTGTCATTTGTATCATCAAATAATTGTTCATTTATGTAATTTAAAGGAGGTTGCCCCCTCGAAGAGGCTGAATTCTAAGGCACTGATCTATCTTTTCTATCTTTTCTTGAGCTGGTTTCATAACATTTGGTATCAGAGCTTTGGGATTCTAGGGTTTCACTGCTCCAAACAGGTCATCGTGACATTTTCACTATAACTTTTTTCTGTGACGTTTCAGAAGTCACAAAAAAGAACCCATTTGAGAAGAAATCACGCTGAACCTTGGGTATGAATTTCAGAGCTTTTCACGCGATATTTGCGAAGATAAGATCTGAGGAAGTTGGTCTTTTTGCAGACTCCTGAATTACATTCAAAATAGGTGACCTGGGGAAAATCGTCATAACTTTCTCTCTGGGAATTAGATTGAAATTTCATAAGAAGGTACAGAAAGTGAACGAACTTTAGTTTCTTTTATATCTTTTTCAAAACCAAAGATAAAAAATTGTACACGTGGCACTTCATACAAGTTCGCTCTTCTGGAAAGGTCTATAATTAGGTCATCTTGGGAGATTGTGCATAAATCTTTCTTGGAGAATCCAATTTGGATTAGATTGGTGGCATTGGAAAGAGGACACAGAGAGCTACTATAGATCACAAATTCAGAACTAGATGATTGGAAAGTACAGAGATACATCAGAGGCAATATCAAGCTCCTACAAAGTGAAAAAAGGTGTGTAGATTTTTTAAATTTTGCTTAAGCTTGGTTTGAAAATTTATTTTAAAGGAATTCAAAGGGCATAGTAGAGAATTATTATCGGTAACTGATGCCCCGAGGAAAGAAAATGCAAACACCTAGTAAGGAACCTGAAAGCTCTAGCATGACTCATGATGAAGAGGAAGAAATGCTACATGATATATCAAAATTACAAGAACAAGTGCAACAAATGTCATGCTTACAAAAGTTAACAGAAGCTAAGATAAATGGCATGGAAGCTAAGATGAACGGCATGGAAGCTAAGATGGACAATTTGAAGATAGATTTGAACACAATTTTGAAGACAAGCATGGAAAATTTGAAGACAGATTTGACAAATTTTCTACAAGAAATACTTACTAATGGTGAAAAGGTAGTAAAGGGAACTCATGATGAGAACAAAAGAAATGTTAATCATGATTCCATAGATGCTAATGTTGGATCGAAGAATCACCATATTCCAAAAATTGATATGAGGAAGTTTGATGGCAAGGATCCCGCCACATGGATATTACAGATGGAGCAATTCTTCGATCTCAATAATGTGCAAAACGCACAAAAGGTACGTATGGAAACTGTATATTTGGAACCAAATCAGTTTGTATGGTATCAATGGCTTTGTTCTCATAAACAATTTATCGCTTGGGCAATTTTTACAGAAGAATTGATAGCACATTATGAGGATACAAAAAGCAACGCTTTTTTTAGCCAATTGATAAGTCTCAAACAAAAGGGTTCAATAATGGAGCACATTGAGGAGTTCCAAAAATTGAACATAAGGGTAAAAGATATTCTAGAGGAGCATAGGATTGATGTGTTCATAGGGTCTTTAAAGGATAATATCCAACATGATGTTCGCCTTTGGGAACCTGATTCATTAGAGAAGGCATTTAGGTTAGCAACAAAAATGGAAAGCGAAATTATGGCAACTAGGAAGCATACCACTCACAACTATAAGACGGAAGTGTTGTTTCCCCTACTCTTCCACAACCTACAAGGTTGAAACCACAACAATTGGAAGAAAAAAGAGCAAAAGGGCTTTCTTACAGTTGTGATAGCAAATACACAAAAGGTCATAAGTGTGCTGAGAAGAAATTATTCTACATAGATTGTGAAGAGGAAGAGGAAAAGGAGCAAGAAATGTCAAAAGAAGAGGATATACTCTAGGAACAAAGCCTAGATGAAGAATGAATAAATTCAACCATATCTTGTAATTCATTGGCGGGAATTACCACTCCTCAAACCATCAAGATAGAAGGACAAATCAAGAAGAAAAAGATAATAGTGTTGATTGATTCGGGAAGCACCCACAAATTTATTCATTGTAGGGTAGCAAAAGAATTGAATTGCTTCCTATATCCAACACTAGAGTGTCAAGTGATGATTGAAAATGGAGGAACAATAAATTGCTCTGGAAAGTGCCATAATATCAAGCTATCCATGGGAGAATATGTATTGACTAGCCCAATGCTTTCCATTCCAATGGGAGGTGCTGATGTTGTACTAGGAGTCCAATGGCTACAATCCTTGGGTACAATAGCTTTTAATTTTCAAGAAATTTTCATCAAATTTTCTACAGAAGGAAAGGAAGTTGAATTAAGGGGTATTGCAGGGAAACCAGGAAAGATAATCAGCTCTAATGGCATGACAAAGCTTCTAAAAAAGGAGCAAAGAGGTGTAATTGCACAATTATGTTCGGTAGATGTTTCCACATTGGAATCATCTATTTCTTCAGATCTCCAAAAAGTCGTGGACAATCATTCCAAGGTATTTGAGACTCCCAAAGGTCTCCCACCTATGCGTGATCATGATCATGCTATTCATCTGATTCCAGGAATTGTTCCTCCAAACATCAAGCCGTACAAATATCCCTATGTCCAAAAAAGTGAAATTGAACATATGGTTGTAGAAATGCTAGAGGCTGGTATAACTCAACCGAGTCAAAGTTCTTTCTCAGCTCCAGTAGTATTGGTGCACAAGAAGGATGGATCATGGCGCATGTGTCCAGATTATAGGGAGCTCAACAAGCTCACTATTAAAGATAAGTTCCCTATTCTTGTCATTGATGAATTACTAGATGAATTGCATGGATCAATTTACTTCACCAAGTTGGATCTTCGTTCAGGATATTATCAAAGCAGAATGAAGATTGAAGACATTCCAAAAATGACATTTAGAACTCATGAGGGTCATTATGAATTTTTGGTCATGCCTTTTGGCCTTACCAATGTACCTTCAACATTTCAAGCTTTGATGAATTCAATTTTCAAACCATTCATTAGAAAATTTGTGTTAGTATTTTTTGATGATATACTAATCTACAACAAGTCTTGGAAGGATCATGTTGAACATGTTGACAGGGTGCTACAACTATTGTAAGAAAAACAATTATATGCAAAAAGATCCAAATGTTTATTTGGAGTCCAGGAGGTGGAATATTTGGGTCATATTGTATCTCATGAAGGAGTTAAGGTAGACCCTAGCAAAATTAAAGCCATTAAGGAATGGAAAATCCCCACATCCATAAAGCATCTGTGAGGATTTCTTGGGTTGACAGGGTATTATCGCAAGTTTGTTAATAATTATGGGAGAATAGCAGCACCTCTAACAATATTATTGAAGAAAGATTCATTTTCATGGACTCCAAAAGCAGCAAAGGCCTTTGAACATCTTAAAGAGGCAATGTGCCAAGCACCGGTCTTAGCTACACCGGACTTCACAAAAACCTTTATTGTGGAATGTGATGCTTCAGGAAATGGAATTGGTGTTGTTCTAATGCAAGATGAAAGACCCATTGCTTTTGAAAGTCATCCAATCAAGGGAAAGTTTTTAAGCAAAGCTATTTATGAGAAGGAAATGTTGGCAATAGTCCATGCACTTAAGAAATGGCGACCCTACCTAATGGGGAGACACTTGAAGGTAAAAACGGATCATGATAGCCTTAAATACTTTTTAGAACAAAGATTATCCTCTGAAGAGCAACAAAAGTGGGTCACAAAGATGTTGGGTTATGACTTTGAAATCATCTACAAAAAAGTGAAGAAAAATGTGGTGGCAGATGCACTCTCAAGAAAGGATGAGGATGTGGAAGCATTGTTGTGTGCCATTTCTATTATCCAACCAGATTAGATAAACGAAGCGAGGGAGGAATGGAAGAATGACGAAGAAGTGTGGGCACTTATTCGAAAGCTACAACAAGATTCCAGTACTTTTGATACATTTAGCTGGAAAAATGATTCGTTATGGTACAAAGATCGCTTATACCTCTGTAAGAATTCCCAGCTAAACCAAAAGATTCTTATGGAATTGCACACTTCTCCCTTAGGAGGGCACTCGGGATTTTTAAAAACTTACCACAGGGTTAAGAAGGAATTTTTTTGTGATGGCCTTAAATCATATATTCAAAAGTTTGTGGCGGAATGTTTGGTTTGTCAACAAAATAAAGTTGAAACAATTAAGACACCGGGTCTATTACAACCTTTATCCATTCCAAGCCAAAGTTGGGAGGAGGTTTCAATGGATTTTATCACTGGTTTACCCAAGTTTGAGGGAAAGAGTGTCATCATGGTGGTAGTTGACAGATTTACCTAGTATGCACACTTTTGTGCATTATCACATCCATTTAAAGCTAGTACAGTTTCTACTGCATTTATGGAAACAGTTCAAAAGCTACATGGAAACCCAAATATTATTGTAAGTGACAGAGATCCCATTTTCACTGGAAATTTTTGGACAGAATTATTTTCTTGTCTTAGTACTCAGTTAGCTCATAGCTCATCTTATCATCCTCAATCTGATGGGCAAACTGAGATAGTAAACAAATGTTTGGAAGGATATTTTTGTTGCTTTGTATCTGATAAACAGACACAATGGGTCAAATGGTTGCCTCTGGCTGAATGGTGGTATAACACTTCCTTCCATACAGCAAGAAAAATGACCCCATTTATGGCACTTTATGGGTATCAAACACCATCCATCACATCATATTTAAGAGAAAATTCTAAGGTTCAGGCAGTGGAACATCACATTGAACATCAACAACAAGTCCTCCAACTCTTAAAGGATAACCTCATGTTGGTACAAAATAGAATGAAACAACAGGCAGATCAACATCGCAGTGAAAGAAGTTTTGATGTAGGTGATTGGGTATTCCTACGGCTACAACCATATAAGAAAATGTCCCTAAAGCAAGCTAAGAAGGATAATAAATTATCACCAAAGTATTATGGTCCGTACAAGGTGTTGCAAAAGATTGCTACTATGGCATACAAATTGGAGCTTCCTGCAGGTTCTCGATTTCACCCAGTTTTCCATATTTCATGTTTAAAGAAGGTTATAGGTGACAAGCTCCCAATTCAAACAATATTTCCAGAACTTGACGAGGAAGGAAAAATTATATTGGAATCGGAAGTAGTCACAGAAACAAGAACTCGACAGCTACGAAATCGATCAATTTGAGAGTATCTTATCAAGTGGAAGAGCTTATCCGCTGAAGATTTCACATGGGAGGATGAGAATTTTATGCAGAAGTATCCATAACTACTCATGATCCGGATCTTGGGAGGAGGCCCCCAAGATCTAAAAGATTGAAATGGATCTTGGGGTAGAGAGACCCCCAAGATTTGAAAACTTGAAACGCTAGAAGAAAAAGAGGAGAATGCCCAAAAAGCAACACCACAAAGAAACTTTTTATTAAAACCGACTGATCTGGATTTAAACATGAATGCAACAAAATCCAGAGGTAACCATAGAGACAGATATGTAGCGGAAATAATACTTCTTTTCATTAATGGAAAATACTAAAATATGCTTACAACTAGAAATGGAAATAAACCAGCTAGGGCAATGGTAGCTTATCTCTGAGAAGAGATGTGTGGCTACATGCCTCTAAACTGTAAAGTCTACATTGTGGTGGACAATCTGTCCTTTTACAAAATGTGACTTGTTACTTATAGTATTTTTCAGTTACAATACCACGGGTCAATTCCATGGGTGAATGAATACCATGGGTGGATTTTACAATACCACGGGCGGATTCCATTTACAATACCATGGGTAAATTCCATGGGTCAATGAATAATATGGGTGGATGAGTACCATGGGTTGATGCCATTTTCCATTCGTATCATTCCTCCCTCCTTAAGAAGCAATGGTCCCCATTGCGTAAAGTTCCCTCCTGCGAAGCCTTTGTGGAATACGAAGAGCCACTAAAGATGTGGTTAACCCAAAACCCTGATAAACGAAGATCCGAGGATAGAGATACCCTGTAATTCTTGTGACCAACTGTGTTCTGACAGTGTGCGGCCTAACAAATGGACTTTGATGACAAGGATTTTATGCGGTTGACCCATAACCATGATGTTGGTTGCTGATGAAGTAGCAGGTGCCTACATAGCCTAGGGTGGCAGGGCACATCTCCAAATAACCCAAGCTGAATGTTGCTATGTTGAAACTGATGAATGTGAAGCAGGTGCCTACTAAAGTGGGGTGGGAGGGCACGTCTCCAATGGAAACCCACTCCGAATGCTGCTCCAAAGTTAAAATGGACATAAATCGGCCAATATAACTCAGAATATTTATTATAACCTGTTTTTAGAATCAGAAGGATTATGTTGCATATTCCCATGTGTTGGAAATCCCTATCTGGACACTTTGAGATCTCAGATTTGCGCTGCAACAGTTCCACCGTCACAAAAATTCTGATAAAATCGTTGATTTTAAATCAGCAATATCTTCCACATCCGAACTCCGATTCGACCCATTTTTTTTTTGAAATTGGGTGATTTTTCAAGAGTAATCCAGATATGGTATTTTTTTTTTGTAAATGTTGTACCAAATGTTTCATATCTGATCTACAAAGTCGCCACCCAAAAAAATACCTGCAAAAAAATTGAGACTGAAATATGCATGAAACCCTCATTCCCATGGAATCATAACCTGCTCTGATACCACTGATCTAGATATTGGGAGGAGGCCCCAAGATCTAAAATATTGAAATGGATCTTGGGGTAGAGAGACCCCCAAGATCTGAAAACTTGAAACGCTAGAAGAAAAAGAGGAGAATGCCCAAAAAGCAACACCACAAAGAAACTTTTTATTAAAAGTGACTGATCTGGATTTAAAAATGAATGCAACAAAATCCAGAGGTAACCATAGAGATAGATATGTAGCGGAAATAATACTTCTTTTCATTAATGGAAAATACTAAAATATGCTTACAACCAGAAATGGAAATAAACCAGCTAGGGCGATGGTAGCTTATCTCTGAGAAGAGATGTGTGGCTACATGCCTCTAAACTGTAAAGGCTACATTGTGGCGGACAATCTGTCCTTTTACAAAATGTGACTTGTTACTTATAGTATTTTTCAGTTACAATACCACGGGTCAATTCCATGGGTGAATGAATACCATGGGTGGATTTTACAATACCACGGGCGGATGCCATTTACAATACCATGGGTAAATTCCATGGGTTGATGAATAATATGGGTGGATGAGTACCATGGGTTGATGCCATTTTCCATTCGGATCAACTCAAGCATTGAGGACAACACTTTTTTGAAGGAGAGGGGCATGTTGGGTCCCTATAATACTAGTGATTACCCCATTACTGTTGTAGTTATACCCCTTATTTATATTGTTGTGCCCCTATTACCCCCATATTGTTATTTCTGTGCCCCATAGAATCCCTCTATTGTTATTTTGTGGCTTTATATTATTATTGTTAGGTCAGATGGATTATATTGTGACTCCTTAGACTCCTATATATAGAAAGGAGGTTTTTTCATTTGTATCATCAAATAATTGTTCATTTATGTAATGTAAAGGAGGTTGCCCCCTCGAAGAGGCTGAATTCTAAGGCGCTGATCTATCTTTTCTATCTTTTCTTGAGCTAGTTTCATAACAATCATCACATCCAATAGAGTCATCTTCCCTTCCAATGACCATATCAAAATGATCTTTTGGTAGGTAGCCAAAACATGTCTCAAATGGTGAACGATGCGTAGATGAGTGCACTACTCGATTGTAGGAATGTTGCACATATGGAAAATGCTCATCCCACAAATTAGGATTTTTCCAGCAATAGCCTCACAAAAAGTGTGCCACGGTGTGGCTGACAACCTTTGTCTGTCCATCATTCTATGGATGAAATGTCGTTCTTCTTTTCAACTTGGTGTCCATCATCTTCCACAAGCTAGTCCAAAACTCTCTGAGAAAGCGAGAGTCCCGATATGACACAATCGATATGGGCAACCCAAAATGAACCCAAACATGTTGAAAGAAAAGATAAGAAGTCTGCTCTGTAGTGATCTACTTTTTACAAGGCATTAAAATACACATCTTACTAAAACGGTCAATGACGGCATACAAATAGTTGTGACTTTTTCTAGATAAAGGCAAACCTCCTACAAAATCCATCGACGCACTTTCCCATGGACGACTCGAAATAGGGAGTGGTGTGTACAACCCGAGTTTTCTATTAGAGGGCTTTGAAACAGAATACGTCACACATCCCTTTACATAGTGAGTCACAATGTTCTTCATATGAGGCCAAAAACAAAATCTTTGTACATGGAGCAAAGTTTTTTCAACACCAAAATGACCAGACACAAGGGAGGTGTGGGCCTCCCAGATTTCATGTACCCTTTCCCTTGTGGGTATGCACAATTTTCCAAGGTGATACAATAGTTTCCCCTACAATTGATAATTGTCCACCTGTGAACCATGGGTTAGTTTTGCATAAATCTCCTTACAGTCATCATCGTTAGCATATTGTTCAGCATAGATTTCAAAATATAATGAAGCACTATGCAAAATAACAGAAGACGAAACAAGAGGGTGAGATTGCATATTGAACACTTTATTGCTAGTTCCCTTCTTATACCTTATTACTAGATGGAATTCTACAACTTTGGAATATTTGATGCTATATGTTCGAGTTCTTTTCAAATACTTCAACACTCACTCTACTACATTCCAATGACCTTCACATGAATGATTCATGAACCTAGAAAGTATCCCTATAGAAAAATGTATGTCAGGTTTAGTGGTAGTTAGAAAATTCAAATTTCCAAAAAATTTCCTGTACTTTGTTAGATCTTCAAATGCACTTCCTTCAGATGAAGTAAGTTTCAAATTTTGTTCCATAGGAGTAGCAAAAGGATTACAATCATGCATCTCAAATCTATTAAATGACTTTCCAATATATTTTTTTGGAGAACTGAAAATGTATTTGGGTTTATGATCAGCTTCAATCCCTAAGTAATAATGTAATAAACCAAATCTGTCATGTCAAAAATTTTCATCAACTCTCTTTTGATGAATTCTATATAGTCATCATTATTTCTTGTAATCATCAAATCATATACATACAAAACCATATGTACAACTTACTTTCCAATCTTTTGAACAAAAAGAGTTGCATCATCTAGATCAAATAACTTATAATACAACTTGAGAATTTTTTCAGTTAATTTTTCATACCATGCACAAGATTCTTGTTTCGGTCCATACAAAGCCTTCACTAACTTACATTCATTTTTCTCTTTGCCTTTGTCAACAAAACCTTTAGGCCGAAACATATAAACATCCTCCTTCAAATTTCCATTCAAAAATGTTGTTTTAACATACATATGGTGCATCTTCTAGCTATTCTAAGCTGCAAGAGAAAACAAAGAATTAATTGTGTCCCATTTTGTTGTAGGAGAAAATGTGTCTATGTAGTCAACACCTTCCTTTTCAGTGTAGCCTTTTGCTACAAGGCTTGCCTTGTATTTATCAAGCGAACCATATTTCTTGTACTTGAACTTATACACCCATTTTCAAACAATATGTTTGACACCAGCGAAAGGACCCAGTAACCTTCAAGTTCCATTCTCAATAAGTGCATCATACTCCTTTTCCATCTCATCCTTCCATTCATCACAATTTGCATCTTCTTCAAAACAACTTGGTTTGCTAATTGTACAACGATTGAATTCAAAGTCATGAGAAACATTACCATAATCACCTTTAGAGGACTTTCCTATTTCAAAATAATCATACTTTCTTGTAACTTTTTGAGAACGCGTATACCTTTGTAAATTTTGCTAAAATGGTTGTGATGGTTGCTCATCCTGAAGATCAGTTTCTTTAGGAACACTTTCTGACCCTGCAGAAACAATACTATCCTCCAAATTTTCTTCACCAGTAACATCTTGATCATTATCATGAGTCAAAGATGGGAAAATGACAGACTAATCCAAAATGGGAACCTCACCTTCAGTATGTGGAACATCAGTATAAGATTCAAAATAGAAATTTGTAGATGCAAATTTCTCGAAATGATCCAATTTCCTATCAACAATGGAATTATATTTATTTGATTCAAGAAAAATAACCGAAAAATATACAATTTTGACTTCTTGCTCCTAATTTATTTCGTTGTTTTTAAGGAATAAAAGCATAGCATTTTGGTTTGAATACTCTGAAATTCTGAACAGGTTGGGAGTTTATCATACTAAAGTTCATAAGGATTTCTATTGTTAATAATAGAATAAGGACACTGATTTCTAATATAATCTGCATAAAGAATTGCTTCTCCCTAAAACATTAACTTCACATTCTTAAAAACCATCATAGATCTATTCATATTAAGAAAAGTTATATTCATATGTTCTGAATGCCATTCTGTTGTGGATTGTAAGTTATAGTAGTTTGATGTGTGATTCCATTGTCCTTCAAATATTGTTCAAAGGCATGAGAAGTATACTTTCCACTGTTACCAGTTCTGAAAATCCCTATATTCTATTGAGTTTAATTTTTATTCATCAAATTAAAAGTTTTAAAAAATTCAAACACTTGTGACTTATCTTTCAACAAATACACCCAATACATTATCTACTAATCATCAGTAAATTTTAGCACATATTTATTTCCATTTGCAGTTGCAACATGCATAGGTGCACATAAATCTCAATGCATGAGACCTAATTTTCACGAAGATCTGAAAGGAAAACTATGGCAAGGTTATTTACAATGTTTTCGCAAAATACAATCATCACAGGGTGTAGTTTTTCTTGGAACTATAGGAAGTCCTTTAATACCTTTCTTTCTCATAAGTCTGATGTTGCCATAATTTATGTTACCAAATTGAGCATGCCACAACCAGCTGGGAGTCTGGATATCACTTTTCTCCGTGAAAAGAGTAAAACATTCACGAGAATTAGTAGATGAAGTACCATTTAATTTTAAAAGCGTATATTCTTCCACACTTGTCATAATAATTGCATGATTAGATGCTCTTTGTACCTTGATGATGCCATCAGATATATGAATAGAATCCCCCACTTTCAGTATATGGATAAGAGACATCAAGTTTTGTTGAAGCTGTGGAATATAAAGTACATCTTGTAGAACATAATCTATAATATTTAGTAAGTTCAAACGAATAAACCCAATTTGAGATAAGTGAGGAATAACTTGTTTTAGAGATTTTTTTTAACACAACGTTTCAGAGTTCTAAGTGAGTCCATCATCAAGGGAACACCATTTGTTTTATGAGAAGATCAATGATATATCATAGAGCTAATTATCATGTGTGTATATATATAATTCATGACATGTGCATTTGTAAAAGAAATTAGTTGGCTAGGATTTTTTAGTTTGAAATAGTATTAAATTGGTTTATTAAATTGTTTTAACCTTGAAGATTGTTATGGGTTGAAATTTTATGAACCTATTAATTGAATTGTGTAGTTAATCAAATTGTTGGTTTTATTTTAAAAATAGGATTATCAAATTGTTAGAGGTATTTTATTTTTGTATTTATTATTAATGTTATATATGTATTTGGATTGTTAGTATAGATTTATCTAAATTTTAAATCTATAAATTATGAATTTTGGGTTTATTTCATTGTATTTACTATTTGATTTATTTATATATGCAATTCTTAAGGTAGGTAAAATAACCTAGTATTAGAATGGATTTATCTAAAAATTGGATTTATATAAGTCATGAGATACAAACATTTTATAAGAGCAAAATTTTTAAGAGCCTTGGTTTGGATATTCTTAATAGTAATTATTATAGGATGAAGATTATGAATTGTAGGTAGAATAATTATTGTTTATTTATATTTTTCAGTAATGGTTTCCATGTGTTGCTTAGTTTTAATCCAGAATCACAATTCATGTTGTTTTCTCTCTTTTTTTCTATTTCTATGGCTTCTTTAATTTTCCCTTTTAATAGTGTGAGGAAGAGTGAACATGTTCCACTAGGGCGGATTTTGTGGTTCTTTCTTTTAGTAAATAAGCATTATGTTCTTTAATTCTAATGTTAAAGGATCTACCAGTTTCTCCTATACATTCTTTACCACAGGAAAAAGGTACAATATAAACTCATTTTTGTTGGTTAGGGTTTATTGAGTCTTTATGAGAGTTTGTTAATTGCTTGATGTTGTTTCGGGGGGTGAAATCTACATTGATAATATCTTTATTTAGAATTTTTGCAATTTTGTCATTGGTGCCTTTTATATAAGGAAGGGAGATTTTGGGGGTGTTTGAAGTTTTTTGTTTACTTTCCTTGTTATTCTTGTTACTCTTACTTAGGGTTTGGTGCATGGCTTTGTTAATGGTTTTTTTATTGAAACCATTTTGTTCAAAGACCTTGTGAAGATGGTTAAGTTCAATATTTAGGTGATTAGCCTATGAAATTATGATTGCCCTAGTGGTTATGGTTTTTATGATTCCAATTTTTTGTTTAGGGTGGTGATGAGTGTTTGTGTGAAAATATCTTTCAGTAGGAGTTTTTTTATAAAGAGTTTTTGGTATGAGAATAGGCCCAATGCCAGATGGTTTAATTTGAGACATGTTAACAAAGTAAATAACACCATCAATATCATCACTAAAAGTTTAAAAAAAACCTCACCTAAATGTCATAGGACAAGTGGCTCTTGAATCTAAAAACAAACTATGTTTCCATGAAGAAAATGTAGGGTTGAAAATATCATTAATATTAAAATTGTAGTGAGAAACAATGTAATGTGCAGACTCTGACAATTTTCCTTATCTGGTAGTGGATGATCTTTCTTTTCATTCAATCGGTCTCTCCTTTCGCTGAATTTCTCCCAAGGGATGTTACAGTTGGCAGCAATATGGCCAATTTTACCACATCTAAACATTTAATAGTTGGTATATCATTAAAATTCATTTATTTTCTATCATTTTGTTGTCTGTCTCCCTGATTATTCCACCCACCCCACCTATATAATTTCTCCTACCATGGTCTCTACTACTTTTATCACCTCTATAAGTTTCAACATGATACTTGTGATCCTTTTGTGCAAGGAAAAAAGTTTCTACATTAGAGTTTGGTGGAGCCTCTTTCTTCCCGGAGAACTTTTCTCTCTTGGTTTTTTTTTACAAGTTTATCAAATGCAATTTCTTTTAACTGCCCACTAACTTAGAAAGATTCCAAATAGTGTGAATAAATAGGGTGAAGGAATTTTATAAAACCTGTAAGTTGTAAATATACATCACTTCTAGTGGCTTTTATATCATGAAAAATGGCTTTTATTTCATAATCACTCGTTAATGGATTATTATCTTTCATCTCCAAATTGAACAATTTCAACAACAACTAAATAATTTCATGTTCTGAGTGTGAATCATATAGTTCTTTAAACTTCTTTAATGCTTTGAATGCAATATCACAAGAAACAATATATCGTCTTACCTCTTCTGTCACTGATGCAATTATTAATGCACATGCCTTGTTGTCTTTTGTCTCCCAAATTTCATTTTGCTTCTCATTATCAGGCAAGTTTGGTGCAATCTATTTTCCATATTTATCTATTATGTCTTGAGAAACTTCCCACAAATCATTAAAAACAATGGAATTTTTAAGATTTCCAAACCACTCTTGATAATTATCTTTTCCACTAAGGACAACTCCAACTATGGAAACTATTGAAGTCATAATTTTTTTGCACACAAATAAATTATTCAAACAAATCCTTTTCAGTTTTTCATGTATGTGAAGTATTCCTCTAAAAGAAAATATAAATTTATTTCTCCTTTTTTTTTAAATAAAAATTGGCTTCGTGATTTGGTGGGGGGCTCCAAAAGTAATCTAGCAGAGAACTAAGTTCAAATCTCACTATTTCCATTTTTCTTTTTCTCTTCAACTTTTAAAACTTATTTCAAATCAAAATAAAAGCAAACTTGTCGTGGAACATTTCCATGACTTTTAACTCTACGTTAATTAATTATGAACCACTTTTACTTTTAATTTATTATTTCACCTTTCATTAACCATTTTCTTTTCTTAAATATAGTTGATAAAACAAATGAGAAATATTTTCTTTAATCACAATTTGATATAGTTTCCATTCACTTGATACTCACCAACTTTTTCTTCTATTAGTTTTCACGTTTCTTTGATTTTTTCTTTATTCACTTTCACCTATACTTTGCATTTTTCTCTATTCACTTTCACCAATCTAGGTATGACAGAGTTGTGTCTCGGTAACTTATTAATTGTAAAAAATAAAATATGAAAGTAATTATATATTATACAATAATAATGCCGAAGGATTAGCTAACATTTTCTAAATCTCAAATCCTAATTTCTTAATTTGGTCTACTTTCGACATGTTTTTTGTAATTCACTTTGTTGTTTGAAACCTCTAGGCAATAATTCTAATTGGACATCATTGAAACACTTCTAAGTACTATTATTTCTATTAACACTGCGATTATGGATTTTTTCTTTGCCTTGAACGACTTGCTTAAGTCTACACAATGCAACAGTGAGACAATCATTGCATTCTCATTCAACATATTTCTCGCTCTCCTTCTAATTATGAACTTGACATTTCATATAAGATAGATAGGCTTTGATAGTGATTAATAGCTTATAACAAAACACATGAATAAAAAAAGTAGAAACAAGAGCACAACTAAAAATAAACCCCAAGACAAAAATCTATTGTTATACAAACCTCTTATATTACATTTAAATTATAAATGATCCTATATAATTACATAGTTATGAGAGATTCAATTATTCAATTTTAACCAAACTCATATCTATTCATCCCTATGATTGAGATTCTAACTTCCTCCATTCCTTGTATCATAGCTAGGAGTTGCTCCAACCCACAAAACATTGTTTTTCAAAGTCTATTGTAATTGAAAAGTGATTCAAGGTGGTTTAAGGAAGAATCGATAACAAGGCCCATGACGATTAACATCTGATGGACTCACCTAATCATCCAAACAATTCAATTAAATTGGTGCCTTGTAATCTGATCACACATTTTTTTTTTACTTCAAATTGATGTTAGAATTGATTTTGATCTAAAGTTTCTTTCTTTAGTCATAAGGTACATGGTAGATCTACTGTGAAAATACATCTATATACAATTAGATTCTTAGATAATGTATAGTTAAACACTTTAATTATCCACTAATAAAGTAAAATTTCATTTTTATAAACTATTTTATTGTTTTGATAAATATTAAAAAGCATTAGCTCAACATTGAAATATTTAATGCCATATATTTCTATTCATCAAAAAAATATTAAAATAAATGTTTGATAATTATAAGAATTGATTTTTAATTTTTTAAATAATAACAAAAAACTAATTTATGATAAACAATGAAGATCAGCTCAAGGAAAATAGGACACAGTCAATTAATGCAAGGTAATAGATTCTCAAAGCGATGACAAAACTATAGTTCCCATCCTCTGGAAGGGACTCGTAAAATATGATCATGGTATTCATTTACTACAGAGCGGTGATTTTGACAGAAAGTTGCATTTACATGCCATTTCCACACACTACTACACAAAGGGTACTTCTAAGACAAAAGAAGTTTTTTGTGTTAAAAAGAAACTTTTTATTTTAGTTATTTTACATGAAAATTTAATATTAATTGAATTGTCTTAAATATAAATTTTAAGACAAAAACAGTTTGAGACAAAAATATTTTAAGACAAAACTTTATGTTTAAGACAAAACAGTTTCAGACAAAAATATTTTAGGACAAAACTTTATATTTAAGAAAAAAATTGTTTGAGACAAAAAAATTTTAACACAAAACTTTATATTTAAGAAAAAAACAATTTGAGACAAAAATATTTTAAGACAAAATTTTATATTTAAGACAAAAACAATTTAAATCAAAAATATTTTAAGACAAAACTTTATATTAAGACAAAAATAGTTTGAGACAAAAATATTTTAAGGCAAAACTTTATATTTAAGACAATGGTCATTTAAGATGATGACAATTAAGACAAAACCCATTTAAGACAGTTAACAATTAAGACAAAACCATATCAATTTAAGACAATATTATTTAACACCTGCAAAATTGACTCTGATAGTGCACCCTAAGTCTGCCACCTTGTAAGCTACTACTATCTTGCGCCTATATTGAGGCTTCTATTTCACTTACCATTCATGTTATCTTATATAAATACAACTATTTTTTGGGCTCTTCATTTTGTGGGGGTAACCAACTCTGAATAACGTGAAAGCTTTTCCTATCAACATTTCTCGAACATCAATTCCTCTCTTGACCCTTCAATCTCTGTTGATACCGTTAAAGACGACTTGTATGTTGTTGCATTCAAAAAGTTTTCATGGAGATTCCATAAATGGATAGTGGATAATTATATTTTTAATTTTGAATAGTTGCTCAAACCACATGAAATTTAATTATAACAATTTGTTTCTTTTATATTATATTTTTCTTTTTCCATTAATTATTTTTAGTTAAGTATAAAATTAGACTATGCTAGCCCCAAGGGATAGCTCAGTTGGTTTAGTTCTTGTTGCTAAGTGGCTCGCTTATCAGGAGGTCATGGAGTGAAATCTCCCAGACGCCCATGGGGTTAGGCCTTTGCTAGTTTGGCCAACGGGTAGATCACTTTGGGTTCATCTACTTGGATTTTCCCGTGGATGTAGTGGCCACTCATATTCCGTGAACCATCTTAAAAAAATTAGACTATGCTAATTATATTAAATTTTTAATTAATTATAAAAATAAAATATAAAATTTGGAAAAGTAAGAATATTTTTGTCTAATTTTTTAGTATTTAATTTAATATATATTTATTTGAAAATTATATTAAAAATTACGTAAAAGTAATAAATTAAAAATAATTTGATTTAAAAACAATTACAATATACATATCATATTCTAAAAATATAATAAATAAATAGATAAAAATTATTATTTTTTGGTTGGTGTAACTCGTGGGAATTTGAAATTTGAATCTCTTGCTTTTACATAATACTTCATAACAATGTGATTGTTAATTGAGTTACACTCGATGAGCTAAATAATTTTTTTTTTTAATATGTGAAAATTTTTAAATTACTTCAACTAAAACTTTGATATTAATTTATTGTTAGGTATTAAGATTTTGGTAAATATTTTCATCTAGTAATTAGAAAACCATGAGTGCATTATTAAGAAACCAGGTAACATTATCGATTGATATGATTTCAAACTAGGGAATATTGACTATGGGATTTATCTTTCTTACTTAATAGAGATATATAAAAATAAATTATGGAGGTTGAAAGAGTACATCTAGCATAAACTTTATTTTAACCTAAAACACCATTGTCATGCCCGTATAGCCTCCCACATTGAAGGTTGACTTAGCCCACTGAGATGACCCATCATTATAGGTTTGTGGTGCATCATGACTCATTTGATCTCATCGATTTTCTCAATCTAAAACTTTGCGATTCCATACTACACCTCACTTTTTATATTTCACAATTATTTAAATTTATAATTTAACACTTATTGAAGTATGTAGATAATCATTCCATACAATTATGCCTCAACATAACCAATATGAATGAAAGTAATATTATAGAATCAAAAATCCAATTCTTCTAACAATTGTCAAATATTCAAATGTGTTACAACCAATTGAACTCTAGTCTCATATAACAATTTAAAAATTATAAGCTAGCACACAATTCGTACAAACCTATCCCCAAATTTTGTATTTTATTTACTACCATCGATCACAACTTTGTCATAGATAAGAAAACATTTGACTTGATAGAAACAGTAAGTACTCTCGTGTGCATGCAATGTATGAAGAGTTAATTTAAGTGAAGGAAAACAGGTTGAGTCTAATATTATAAGTCAAGTGAGTCAGGGTTAAAAAGTTATTGCATTTTCAAGAAAAGTTAGGTTAAGGAAAATAAAATTGTCGATTTATGTTATCGTGAAGTTAGAAATGTTTAGTTAAAGTGTCACATCATAGTTTGCATGAGGAAGAGAATGTTAGAGTTTGTATGATTCCATATTTAGAAATTTTAGTTCTGATATACTCATGGTTGGGTCAATGTAATGTGAAGTAACTTGGTGGATGTATATGAGAGAATATTTAATGAGTATATATTCAAGCAGAAGCTTGTGTACTTATTTGTCTTGTCTTTGCATGTTTATCTATGCCTCTAAATAACAAGTGGTATCAGAGCAAGGTTTAGCAAGGTTTCAAAGAATCAAATGAGTTAACAAGGCCATGAGCTACTTCCACTAAGAGCCTTGGCTATTGCGAGTAGCCCGAATTGAAGTTTGAATCCATTTATCCATAAGTAGAAACTAGAGCTCATTAAGAGTTTGTAAACCCAACTACTAAAATATTAGGGTGAGTAGCCTACAGAACCACCACCATTGACCAATGAAGGAGTATCTGCGATACACTGTAGCCATGCGCCTCCATAAGAATTTTCATAGAAGAGCTTAGCAAAGTTGCTAGTAGTTATTGGGATCCACCATAAAGTGAAGGTTAAAATGTTTAGTTTTAAAGATAATCAATTGTATGCAACATTCATTTCTATAAAGCTGACATAATAAGTAAAGAAGACATAAGAAAAAAGAAAGATGATAGTCATGGGTCATAAAGCAAGACCAAAGGAAATCGAGAAAATAAATCGAAAGGAAGAGCCAAAGAATTTCGAAGAGCTCATAGAGGCTCTCACCACTGTGAGGGCATCTAAAATACAAGTAGAGGAAGTAGAACAATTTGAGTATGAATGGATCATGATAGATATCGTAACACTTCCAAAATTTATTGTTAAAATTTTTAATCTTTGGAAACTATCAAAATGAAAACTTTTATTTGATGCAAAGAGTTGATTCAGTAATTGTATAACAATTGTTGGGTTGTATTATATTATTTCCACAACTAGTGCAGGTAGTTAACTGGGGGGTTAGAAGGGGCGCGAAGCCACCCCTTTGTTGTGTAGATTGCATAGCTGGGGGAGTCACAGGCGGTTTGAGGGTTGCAGGTAACCCCACTCTACCGAAAAATTTGTTTTTTGACCCTATATTAGGTTGGGCGGACCTACCTATGGTTTTGTGAATGATTTTTCACACATGGTTTTGGATGTGATGGTTTTCGGTCCATGGTTTTGGACGTAATGGTTTCTGGTCCATGGTATTGGATACTTTGGAATGTATAAATATGTATTGTAAAATTGAAAGGAACATAATGAAAAGTCAAGCTGGTAGTCCTAATTTTGGGATCCAGGGGAAATCTCTGTGTATATGTGTTTTATGTGTTATTCTCTTGCATTGTTTATTTTCTGCTCTTAGAATTTGTATGCAGGTAATTTCTGTATGGGGTTAAAACATAAATTTGGCATCAGAGTTGTTTTGGCTTCAAGGGGATGGCTTTGTTGCTAAGGGGTTTCACTTGGGCCTGTGGTAAACCCCATTCAGTGGGAGATTTGCAAGATCGATTCTGGTGGTGAGAAAAGATGGCGAGCAATGGAAAGATAGAGATCGAGAAATTCAATGGTTAGAGTTTTGAGTTGTGGAAACTCAATATCTGTTGGTTGATAAAGATCAGTGGATCGTGGTAGATCCAGGTACTAAACCAACTGGAGTGTCTAACAAAGAATGGAAGAAGTTGGATCGGAAGGCAAAGAGCACAATACAATTTTGTGTCTCAGATTCAGTATTCTTGAATGTATCAGGGGAAGCTATGGTGAAGTATTTATGGGACAAGTTAGGGACTTTGTACCAATCTAAGTCTTTGGTGAATAAAATGTTCCTACGGAAAAAGTTGTATAACCTGAGGATGAAAGATGGAGACACGGTGACAAAGAATCTGAATGCATTTAATACTATGGTAAGTCAATTATCATCTGTTGATATTGAAATTTCAGATGAAGATAAGTGCATTAGTTTGTTGTGTTCTCTACCAGATTCATGGGATAGTCTAGTTATTGCAATACGTAGCAATGCACCTGCCTTGCAGTTTGATGAAATAGTCTCATCCTTGCTGACAGAGTAGATGAGAGGGAAAAATATAGAGAGCCAGAATGGCGATGCCTTGTCTGTATGAGGATGGTCCCAAAATAGAAATAAAAAATAAGTCATCGATTGGGAGATCTAAATCTCTAGGAAAGCCTATAAAGGTGGTGTACTGGAAATGCGAAAAGGAAGGGCACTACAAAAGGGACTGTAAATCTAAAGCTCCTGACAAAGGAAAGGGATCTGATGATGTTCCTTCTACAGAGGAAAAAACTACCTTAGATGAAGCTGGGGATGTGTACTTGGCTTCTTCAAGTACGCATGTAGGTCATGAAGCATGGTTGATTGACTCAGGTGCATCCTTTCACTTCACTCCGCATGGAGAGTGGTTCTGTGAGTCTGAGAGATATGATGGTGGTGATGTCTTCTTAGGGGATGATAGGAAGGCTAGAATCGTTGGTCGAGGAAAAGTAAAGTTGAAGTTGCAAGGTGGAAGGGTTAGAACACTTCCAGGTGTTCTACATGTTCCTGCATTGGCTAGAAATCTGATTTCTGTAAGCAAGTTGGATGATGCACGTGTAAAAATAGTGTCCAAGAAGGATACCTGCAAGATGGTTTGGGGAGCACTAGTATTGATGTGGGCAGTTCATATCAAAACTTTGTACAAGGTGCAAGGTAGCACTGTATTTGATGGGTGCAACAGTTCTATGGTTCCTGAAAGTGGAGCAGAAAATCTAGTGGTCTCTGGAGAGAAGACCATGATGTGGCATCAAAGGCTTAGAAATATTGCAGAGAAGGGCCTTCGAATACTTCATGGTAAAGGTATGGTAGAAGGTATGATTAATATCTCTCTGGATTTTGATTTCTCTGAAAATTGTGTATATGGGAAGTAGAATCGGGTGACTTTCCCCTATGGTGGTAAGACGACGAAACAAATATTAGAGCTTGTGCACAGTGATGTGTTTGGACCTGTGAAGGTTCCATCATTGGGTAAGTCTGTGTACTATGTATCATTTATAGATGACTTCTCAAGGAATACATGGATATATTTCCTTAAGAAGAAATCTAAAGTCTTTGACAGGTTTAAAGAATTTAAGGCTCTGGTGGAAAGCAAGAAATAGAAGAAGATAAAGGTGCTGAGGACAGATAATGGTGGAGAGTCTTGCAGTAAGGAATTTGAACAATTCTGTAAGAAGTGTGGTATAGCACGAAAGAAGACTACTCCATATACACCTCAGCAAAATGGAGTTACAGAAAAAATGAACAAGACATTGATGGAAAGGGCAAGAAGCATGCTCAGTGCTGCCGGGTTAGGACAGGAATTCTGGGCAGAGGCGGTGGAGACAACATGTTACCTGGCCACTAGATCACCTTCATCAACATTGGAGGATGAGACTCCACAAGAAGTATGGACTGGTAAGAAACCCTCTTTTTCACATATGAGGGTATTTGGATGTGATGTATATGTACATGTTCCAAAGGAGAAATGAACTAAGTTGGTTAGTAAATCTGAAAAGTGCATCTCTTTTGGGTATAAGGATGGTTTAAAGTGTTATAAGCTTTGGAACCCAGTAACAAGGAAGGTTGTGTACAGCCAAGATGCGGTGTTCAAAGAGGTGAAAGATGTTATTATACATGAAGTCCAACCAAAGGAACTTGAGAAGATAGAGTTTGAGATAAAGGAGGAAGAATCAGACTCTATAGCAGAGGAGGAATCAGAAGATGAAGAGCCACAAACTCTGGGTGTGAGAAAATCAGTTCGAGAAAGAAGGAAGCCAGAAAGGTATAGTCCATCTACTTTCCGTTCAAAATTTGCTTTATCTATTACTAATGATGATCACAAAACTGTGAAGGAAGACATAGATTCAGAGGATCAAAAACTCTAGAAAGAGGCCATGGTTGATGAAATGGAATCTTTACATAAAAATGAGGGTTGGGATCTAGTGGGGTTGTCAGCTGGAAGGAAACCCATTGGAAACAAATGGGTGTTCAAGAAGAAGACAAATGAAAAATGAAAGGTGGAGAAATACAAAGCTCAGTTGGTAGCAAAATGTTATCCCTAGGTGATAGGAATTGATTTTGGTGATATTTTTGCTCCTGTTGGCAAGGTAACTTCTATTAGATTATTTTTTTCGGTTGCTGCTACTTTTGATTTTGAGGTAGAACAGATGGATGTGAAGACAACATTCCTTCATGGGGATCTAGAAGCGGAAATATACATGAAGCAACCTGAAAGCTTTGCGGTGAAGGGTAAGAAATAAATGGCATGCAAGTTAAAGAAGTCTCTGTATGGGTTAAAACAGTCACCAAGGATGTGGTATAAAAAATTGGATACATTTATACGGGGACTTGGCTTTGCGAGAAGAAAAGCAGATCACTATGTGTATTTTAAATTAATTGGTGACCATGTTATTTATCTAGTGTTGTATGTGGATGATATGTTGCTAGTTGGGAATGACAAAGAAATTATCCAGGAGCTGAATACCTAATTGTCCTCCAAATTTGACATGAAAAATCTTGGTGCTGCAAACTATATTTTGGGCATGGAATTTAAAAGAGATCAGGCAAAGGGGAAGCTCTGGTTAAACCAGAGGAAGTATGTTGAGACAATACTACAGAGGTTTAATATACAAGATAGTAAATTGGTGAAGGTTCCTATTCCTGTAGGTATGAAGTTATCTATTGAAACATGTCCCAAGACATAAGAAGAAGAAGAGGACATGTCCTGTGTTCCATATGCAAGTGCAGTCAGTAGCTTGATATATGCAATGGTCTGTACTAGACTAGACATTGCACATGCAGTGGGAGTATTGAGCAGGCTTATGTCAAAACCAGGGAAGGAGCACTCAACAGCAGTGAAGAAAATTTCCAAGTATTTGCGTGGCACTACTGATTATGTTTTGTGCTACCAAGGAAGACTAGGATTGGACAGAATGTTGGATATTCATGGCTTTGTTGATGTAGAATGGGCTGGAGATATGGATCAGAGAAGATCTATAAGTTGGTATGTGTTTAACCTATTTGGAGGTGCAGTCAGTTGGATGAGTAAGAAACAATCCGTAGTGGCACTATCAACTACAGAGGTAGAATACATGGTAGCCACTCATGAAAGAAAGGAAGCAGTTTGATTGCAGAGATTGTGTTCAAGTATGGGGTTAGTACAAGGAGCTATAAGGATAGATTGTGACAACCAAAGTGCAATTTTCTTCACAATGAACCCTGCATATCATTCAAGGAAAAAGCACACTAATGTTCAGTATCACTTTGTGAGGGATATGATAGAAGAAAAAAATGTTTTGCTAGTAAAGGTGAACACTTTGAAGAATATTGTAGATGCATTGACAAAATCTGTGATCTCTGAGAAGTTCTCTTGGTGTAGAGAAACAACGGGTGTTGTAGGGGTGGATAAATGACTAAGCTCTCTTGTGGCCCCCTGTGGAAAGAAAACAACAAGTAGGAGAATGTTGGGTTGTGTTATATTCTTTCCATGACTAGCCCACGTAGTTAACTAGGGGGTTAGAAGGGGGGTAGAGGCCCCCGTTCATTGCGCCGATTGCGTAGTGAGGGGAGTCACAGGGGGTTTGAGGGGTGTAGGTAACCCCACTCTGTGGAGTTAGAGGTAGTGCCCCGGAAAATTTTGTTTTTGGACCCTATATTAGGTTGGGCGGACCTACCTATGGTTTTGTGCATTATTTTTCTCACATGGTTTTGGACGCGATGGTTTTCGGTCCATGGTATTGGATGCTTCGGGATGTATAAATATGTATTGTAACATTGAAAGGAACATAATGAAAAATCAAGCTGGTAGTCCCAGTTTTGGGATCCAGGAGAAGAGCTCTATGTATATGTGTTTTATGTGTTATCCTCTCACATTGTTTATTTTATATTCTTAGAATTCGTATGCAGGTAATTTCTATATGGGGTTGTAACCTACAATAACCCATATGATAAGGTATGTGATTCCTTAGTATTGGATCTTATAAAACATGCATTGAATGAGAAACCCTTATGTAAGTTAGTAGAAGCTACATCTTCATAAGAAGCATGGTAGGCCCTAGAAGTAGAATTTGGTATAAATGAAGATGACATAAAGCAGAAAATTCTATTATAGTCTGTTGATGAATCAATAGAAAATCAAGTGCATATATGAGAGTAAATGAGAAAGAATCTAGGAGGAAAACAAAGCTTGGAGAATCCCACCCAAATGTCGATGATGGTAGTAAAGACTATAAAATTTAAACCCATCATGCAGACATGCATATGGATGAAGAAGACACAGAAAATATTGCAGAGTGAGAAGTTGAATCCTCCAAGTGTGAAGTAAAGCAAGAGCATGTAGATGCTCAAGAACCCCATTGTAACATGAATGGTGAAGATGATGGTGAAACCCACTGTGACGAGACACATGTGGATGGTGAAGATGGTGGTGAATCCCACTGTGACGAGACACATGTGGATGGTGACTGCAAAGTGATTTGTGAATGATGCTGGTATTAGTACTATATTGTTCACTAAAATAACCTTTATTGGTACTATATTGTTACAATTTATTTATTTCCTCTTGCCCCAAGTTAGATACATATGTGTCAATTTTTCTTCTGAGATTTAAATTATGAGATGAAGTAACAAACATAAATATTTGTGAAAGCTAGGAAATTTATTGCATTTTGAATATTTTTTAGGTTGTAATTGTGATAGAACAATGTTGTGACCAAAATTTACATCATTTTCCCAAGATATCATATGCACTATTTAAAACTAAAAATGTATAGAGAACCTAACTATTGTATTCTAAAAATCGCTATAATCGTATATGGTGTTGAAAAATGTAACTAGCTTCTGTCTTAATAAAATCTATTTGTCAAAAGAAATTTTATTGTTGTTATAATGACTTATTAAAGCATGGGTTTCATGCTTGGGTCATCATTTTATTAGTCAAATTCCCCATTTTGGACTCCTAATATTAATAAAGAGTCATTAGGGTCATTGTATATTTTATGAGAGCCTTCTTTAGCTTTCAAACGATGTAAAAAGAATGATTTTTGACTTAAAAGTGAATTATGTAACCTCCACACCAAGTCGGCCTCAAGAGGATCAAGTCAAACTCAAGGAAGGAAATTTGATCTCATTGGAAGGCTATATATACAAGGCAATTTGAATTCATTCAAAGCATCTCACCTCTCTCACACGTAGTTTGATATTTGAAGCTGGAAGCTGGGAAAAGTGTGAAGGTGAAGAAGCATGCTAGAAGGAGTGCGAGTTTGGTTAAGGAGGAAGGGAAGAACAAAATCAATGTTTTGCTCTCTCTCTCTCTCTCTCTCTCTCTCTCTCTCTCTCTCTCTCTCTCCCAAGAAGATAAATAAATAAGATTGTGTACTACTTATTTGACCAGATCAAAAGTCAAGGGTTCTTAGCCGCACTTAGAGGGTAACTTAATGATGATAATGCATGGATCATTGCTAGTGGAGCATCAAGGCATATGACAGGGGAAAGTAAAAAACTACAAAATCTATCAAAGAAACCATCTTCCATGTAGTGGAATTAGGAGACAACAAAATATATCTTGTTAGAGGCCTCAGATAAACATCTTTGAAGCTAGAGAATGGAGCAAAACTACATCTAAACAACTTATTATATGTTCCGAGTTTGAAAAATAATTTTCTTTAAATTTCTTACTTAGAAAATAGAAGGGATATATTTTGTTTTTTTTTTATGTAAAGGTCCTGTTTTGGGGAAATGATTTAGCTATATATAAATCTAGGGTTACTGGAGTTCATGAAGGAAGTTTGTATAGAGTCATTACACCACATCTGCAAGCTCTAGTTCATATGGAAATCTCTCCTATTGAGCCATGACATAGAAGATATGGTCATATTCACTACAAGTTCATTCCCACTCTTGAACATATAGTTCATGGCATAACTAATATCAAAGAAGATCGTGAAGGGGTTTGCAATGGATTCTCTTTGGAAAAACATACGAGAAAACCATTTTCAAATATTGAAACATGGTCTAATGAAAAAGGATGAAGTATTTGAGAAATTCAAGGAGCTTAGATGTGTGGAAACCCTAACCAAAAGAAATATAAAAATTTTGAGATGCGATAATTGTGGGGAATACACTTCTAAATAATTGATTTCATATTGTAAAGAAGCAAGAATAAAGAGGGACCTTATTGTTCCCTACTATCTCAAACAAAATGGAGTGGTCGAAAGAAAGAATATGACAGTTGAAGAAGGTGTACGAACATTGCTTCTTGATCAAGACTTTCCAAACTTTCTATGGGGAGAAGAAAAAATGATAGTCGTATATATTCAAAATAGAAGTCCTCCTAGAATTCTCGATAATATGACACGCAAGGAAGCATTCACAGGAAAAAGGCCAAGTGTGGGCCATCTCTAAATCTTTGGGAGTCTTGCCTATATACATGTTCCAAAGGAGAAATGAATGAAGTGATATTCTACAAGCATAAAAGGTATCTTCATTGCTATATTCTCTCCTCAAAGGCATATAGAATATACATCAAGGAAGGGGGACACATTGAAGTAATCAGGGATGTTATATTTGATGAAAATCAAGGCTACAAAAGATCGAAGGATATTCCAATTGATTTTGATGATGAATATCTACCCATTTTTGAAGAAGAACAACAACAACCTGACAATCCTTCTACTGTTAAAGAGGAAGAAGAAGGACAAAACGATTCTATTCAAATTGTGATCATACCAAGCAGAAGGAAAATGTTATATTTGCTAAAAGCCACTCTTGAAGATGTTGAAGAGCATGGAGCTGTGAAACGAACCTTTAGGGAAAGAAAACGGCCGAAGAGATATTTTGGATATCTTGCATATATGACAAGACTAATTGAAGCAGAACCATCTACCTTCGAAGAAGTTGTTTATCAAGACATATGGAAGAAATTTATGCATGAAGAATATCAATCCATCATGAAGAATAGCGTTTTTGAAATTGTTCCTAAACCTAGTGACAATTTGGTTTTCGCCTCAAAATGGATCTACAAATATCAAACACATTGTTGATGGAAGCATAGATAAATAGAAGGCCAGATCTGTTACAAGGGTTTTCTCTCAAAAGGAAAGCATATATTATGAGAAAACCTTCGTAGACACTGCAAGTTATACTACCATTAGATCTTTGGTTTCATTGGTTTCTACAATGGGATACAACATCCATTAAATGGATGTGAAGACACCATTTTTAAATGGACCATCGATGAGGAAGTGTACATTGAGAAACTCATAGGATTTGAGGTAAATGGCAGGGATACTCATGTTTCTATAATCAAGAAGGCTCTTTGTGGTTTGAAACAAGCTCTTAGGGAATGGTATGGAAGAATCCATGCATACCTTCTAAGTTTTGGTTTTGTGAAGAGTTTCGTTGATCCTAATCTCCACATCAAGGTTGTGAATAATGAGCCAGACATTATTCTATTGTATGTGGATGATCTATTCATCACAACTGCGGAGAGAATAATAGAATGTAAGAAAATGATGGAAACTACATTTTAGATTAAGGATCTAGGACTTATGCACTATTACCTTGGTATATAAGTATGGAAAAATCAAGGGGATATATATTTGAGGCAAGGAAAGTACATCATCAAGCTGTTGTAGAAACTTGGGATGATGTATTCCAAGCCCATGACTACTCCTACGATTACCAATCTTAAGAAGTCAAGGAGATCCGACATAAGTCTTGTAGATCCTACCTCCTATCATTAGTTGGTAGGTTCTTTGATGTATCTAGTAAATACTAGGTGGGATATATTCTTTGATGTGAACATCCTTGTTGGGTTGTGTTATATCCTTTCCATGACTAGCCCACGTAGTTAACCGGGGGCTTAGAGGGGGAGCGAAGCACCCCCTTCATTGCATCGATTGCGTAGTGGGGGCCTCATGGGGGGTTTGAGTGGTCCAAGTAACCCGACTCTATGGGGTCTAGGGTAGCGCCCCAGGAAATTTTGTTTTTTGACCCTATATTAGGTTGGGCAGACCTACCTATGGTTTTGTTCATGATTTTTCGCACATGGTTTTGGATGCGATGGTTTTCAGTCCATGGTATTGGATGGTTCGTCATGTATAAATATGTATTATAACATTGAAAGGAAAATACTGAAAAATCAAGATAGCAGTCTCGGTTTTGCGATCCAGGGGAAAATCTCCATGTATATGTGTTTTATGTGTTCTGCTCTCGCATTGTTTATTTTTTGTGTTTTAGAATCTGTATGCATGTAATTTCTGTATAGGTTTAAAACCTACATTTGGTATTAGAGCCAAGTTTTGGCTTCAAGGGGACACCTTTGTTGCTGAGGGGTTTTGCTCGGGCCAGTGGTAGACCCTGTTCAGAGGGAGATCTGCGAGATCGATTCTAGTGGTGAAAGAGGATGGTGAGCAATGGAAATATATAGATCAAGAAATTTAATGGTCAGAGTTTTGAGTTGTGGAAACTCAAGATGGAGGATCTGTTAGTGGATAAAGATCAGTGGATCGCGGTAGATCCAGGTACTAAAACAACGAGAGTGTCTGATGAAGAATGGAAGAAGTTGGATCGGAAGGCAAAGTGTTAGGGTCCCACCCTAACCCCCTTATTTATGTCATGGGATCACGTCATAGTCAAGAGTCAATAAAGTCCATATTAATATTTGTAAGTGGTTAACCCGCAATTAATGACGGGACCACAATTAGTTGCAAATGGGCCGTAGTATTAGATAGATGGCATTAATAAAACCCACAGTATTGGCTCGTGGTATTGCATGTATGAGTCATATATAAAGGATAGAGACTCCCTGCGAGGAGTATCGTGGCTTATTTTGTAATCGAGCTCTGCTCTATTGGAGGTTGCCCCCTCGAAGAGGCAAGTGAACATTACTCTCTGAATAATAAAATCATTGCTATTCTATGTTATGGGTATCTTTTCTTCGCATATTCTGTGTTGGGTATCATTTTGCAGGTTAAGAGCATAACAAGTGGTATCGGAGCACTTTCCAGGGCTGGTGGGATCGCCAATTCTTAGCAAAAAAAAATTTCGCTAGAGACGTGTTCTGGCGTCTTTAAACCACGAGATCTATCATTGAGTGCATAAACCTGTGGATTTGGGGAGGCATGCACGCGAGAAATACAAGAGGTGGTCACGTTTGTTGGACTCCCTTGTAACCCCTATGGGTACCCCTTCAAGTAGTAGCGCATTAGATAGAACCATGCACGAACTGTTTTCCACGTACCCTCTGGGTATATCGGAAGCCCCTAGGCTCCCTTGAAACCTCGCCATAGATAAACTGTCAGCCGTCTTGTGGCTACAGTACACTGAGAACAGCACTCGGAGAGATTACTCGCCCGTACGATAGCGTAGTCGGGTTGTACGGCTAATGGTACGGTCGATCCTCCTTAGTTAGTGCCCTGAAACATTGGGTTGAGTACTACTACCAGACCCTTATGTATATTGCGATCTGTAGCACCTGACACTCCTCAAGACCATAGTTCCCTTTTCTCTCGGGGGATCGCACATCATCTATTCCAGATCTGCTGGTGCAAAGGGGTGCAGAAGCACCCGACATCAGTCCCGCAGTCTCGAGTTCGCAGATCAGTCATTCCGATCTATTAGAGCCAGCCGATCCGCAGCAGTAGTCTGTTCCACCGCCTAGAGCTATCCGATCCGCCATTCAGATCTCTCAGATCCACTAGATCGGAGTTGTTGGGAAGGGTTCCTATACGGAGGTATAATTTTCGTAGGACGTTTGGTCGTATTAACATTCTGAGGATTTGGCGACTGCAGTATTGATCAGGAAGGAGTAAAACTCCGTTTGGAGTTTTCAAAAAAAAAAAAAAAATTTAAAAAAAAAATTAAAAAAAAACATTAAAAAAAAAAGTCTGAGATCTTCCCGGGCACTTATTTGTGATCTAGCCCATCAGAATCAAGATGACGAGCTGATCACGGTGGTACCATTCAATTATTAGTGAAAAATTTTAGGCGGTCCCAAATTTTTCATCAGGTTGGTGTATGGTAGAAACTAGAGCTCAAGCAATGGCCAATGAAAGAATGGACGAACTTGAAAAATCCGTCCAATCCATTAATAAGCAGCTTACCGGACTATCTCTCTAGGTCCAGCAATTACTCCCGAAGGGCAAGGAGCCAGCCCACGAGGAGGCATATAATGACAATGAATACAATGAGGGTGAGTCTAGCCACTCTCCTCACGTCTCGCACACCCACCCACCACCCAGTCAGCGACCTCCCAAGTTGGATATGCATAAATTTGACGGTTCTCACCCGTCCGCATGGATAGCACAAATGGATAAGTATTTCAAACTGAATCATATCTTAGATGATGCGACTAAGCTTATGTTGCGGAGCATGTACTTGGACAATGAACGGTGGCAATGGTGGGAATGGCATCAACGTTGCAATGGACCTTTTAAGATTTGGACCCAATTTACCAAAGCTCTTCAAGACCGCTTTGAATAAGAGGACTCTTTTTTGGGTCGTCTTACTAAGCTCCGACAGACAGGTACCGTGGATGAATATATTACAGCTTTTGAAGCCTTAGCCTTCCGCACTTGGGGTCTCTCAAATGATTTCTACACGGAATGTTTTATCAGCGGTATTAAAGAAGCCATCAAAGCTCAAGTCTTACTGCACCACCCTCCCACTTGGATAGAGGCTTACAAGGTAGCCCGTAATGTGGAATGTGCATTAGCAGCCCAATACAGTCGCCCAAATTTCCCCACTAAAGGTCGTCTCCCACAGGCTCACAACACGACTCAAACACTTAAGGTCCAAAAGGTGTCACTTGCGGAAATGGCCAAAAGAAGGAAGCAAGGACTATGTTACTACTATGATGAAAAATACTCCCCAGGTCATAAATGCAAGGAGCCCAAATTTTTTCAAATAGATGCCACTGACTACAGCTCAACAGAGGAAGATCCACCACTTGAGGAACATGAGGTGCTAGAAGAAGACAACCCAAAGGAGAATGTCTCTGACGAACCAGTTATTTCACTCCATGCGTTGGCAGGGATTTCTTCCCCTCAAACTCTCAAAATCAGGGGTTTTCTTAAACATCGCCCAGTAGTAGTCTTGATTGATAGTGGAAGTACGCATAATTTCATCCATCAAAAAATCGCAGAAGCAGTGCATTGTTTTGTATGAGCAGTTTCTAACTTCCAAGTCCAAATTGCAGATGGGGGCACAATGAAATGTGAAGGGCGCTGTGAAAATGTCAAACTTAAAATGGGGGATAAAACCCACATGTTTGCCATACACATGGGGGGTTGCGACATTGTCCTCGGCGCTGAATGGCTCCGCACGCTTGGGCCAATCACAATGGATTTTCATGAGTTATATATGAGTTTTAAGCAGAACAACTACACACATACCCTCCGTGGACTCCAGGCGGGAGCCCCCTCTATCATCAGCTTGCATCGGATGGAAAAATTGTTAAAAAAGGGCAATCATGGAGTGGTAGCTCAATTTAATGCCATCTAGGTCGTCGAAACCAAGTCTCTGCAAATTCATCCTGAGATGCAACAGATTTTAAATAACCATCTGCCGGTCTTTGACAAGCCTCATGAGCTTCCACCCTCGCGAGGGGAACATGATCATAGCATCACCTTGGTTCCAGGGGCCCAACCCCTAAATGTGCGGTCATACAGATATCCGTTCAACCAAAATAATGAAATAGAAAAAATCATCAAGGAACTTTTGGAAGCAGGTGTCATTCGTCTCAGCATTAGTCCTTATTCATCCCCAATGGTCATGGTGCTCAAGAAAGATGAGGAGTGGAGGATGTGTCCTGACTTCAGGGCCCTCAATAAGTTGACAGTCAAAGATAAATTTCCCATTCCGGTGGTTGACGATTTGCTAGACGAACTCAATGGGGCTCAATTCTTCACTAAGCTGGATCTTCGCTCAGGCTACCACCAAATTCGCATGAAGGAAGTTGACATTCCTAAGACTGCTTTCCGAACTCATGAAGGCCATTATGAGTTCCTGGTCATGCCATTTGGTCTTTGTAATGCCCCCTCTACTTTTCAGAGCCTTATGAATCACATTCTCAAACCATATCTCAGGAAATTTGTCCTTGTATTCTTCGATGACATCCTCATCTATAGTGGCACTTGGGCTGCACATCTTCAGCATGTAGATCTACTCTTACACCTGCTCCAAAAGCATAAATTATTTGTCAAGATGTCCAAGTGTTCATTTGGCATGGAAGAAGTTGAGTATTTGGGCCACATTGTGGGGCGTGAAGGTGTCAAGGTGGACCCCAAAAAGATCCAGGCAATGCAAGAATGGCCTCAACCTAAGACTTTGAAGAGCTTGAGAGGATTTTTGGGTCTCACAGGCTATTATCGTAATTTTTTCGCAACTATGGCCGCATAGCGAAGTCCCTCACTCAACGACTAAAGAAAAATTCCTTCTTCTGGAATGAGGAAGCACAACAGGCATTTACCGCTCTCAAAAACGCCATGTGTTCCACTCTAGTCTTAGCACTACCTGACTTCACCAAATCCTTTGTCATTGAATGTGATGCTTCGAGGACCGGTATTGGGGCGGTCTTAATGTAGGAAGGGCGACCTTTGGCCTTCACAAGCCAACAACTAAGTGGGAGGAATCTGGGCCAATCTACCTACGAAAAAGAAATGATGGTCATCTTACATGCCGTCGAGACCTGGCGACCTTACTTATTGGGGCGACGTTTCGAAATCCACACAGATCATCACAGTATTAAATATTTTTTGGAGCAACGCCTATCCTACCCACAACAAAATAAATGGCTCGCCAAAATGCTGGGATATGATTATGAGATCCTTTACAAGAGAGGGAAAGACAATAGTGTAGCAGATGCATTATCTTGCCAATTTGAGGAAGAAAGTACTATGCTCGCAATTTCCCTCCCAATTCCAGAATGGATTGAAGATGCTCGCAAGGAATGGTTTTCACACCCCGGGCTATCCCAACTCATTTCTCAATTGCAGGTAGATCCAAATTCCACCAAGGGCTACTCACGGTAGCATGATATTCTTCGCTACAAGGACAGAGTCGTAATATCCCCAACATCCACCCTCAAAGGTCGCATTTTGGCAGAATTGCACTCATCGCCCATTGCAGGACATTCGGGCTTTCAGAAGACGTATGCTTGCACCAGAAGATCATTTTTTTGGACAGGCATGAAAATGGACATCCTTAATTTTGTAGCAGAATGCGATGTCTGTCAACGCCACAAAGGGGAAATAGTCAACACACCAGGCACATTACAACCATTTCCCATTCCGACATCCATTTGAACGGAAGTTTCTATTTATTTCATTACAGGTCTTCCAAAGTCCGGGAACAAGTCAATCGTCATGGTGGTTGTGGACCGACTATCGAAGTATGCTCATTTTTGCGCACTACCCCACCCATTTAGACCAACTTTGGTCGCTCAATATTTCATGGATCAGATTTTCAAATTGCATGGCATGCCCACTTCTATTATGTCCGATCTCGATCCGATCTTCACTAGTAATTTTTGGCAGGAACTCTTCAGGATACAAGGCACTCAACTAAAACTCAGTACTTCCTGTCATCCGCAAACGGATGGTCAAACTGAAGTTGTCAACAAATGTCGAGAAACCTACCTTAGGTGTTTCACTTCAGAAAAGCAACACCTTTGGGTACAGTGGTTACCTCTGGCTGAATGGTGGTATAACACCAACTATCATGCCACCACCAAAATGACTCCCTATGAAGCAGTATATGGTCAACTTCTGCCTTCCCCTACTTCTTATCTCAAGGGGTGCTCCAAATTACAAGCAGTGGATCAACTCCTACAACACCGCGCAACCATGCTTGCCCATCTTAGAGAGAATATTCATCAAGCTCAGAAGCACATGAAGCAACAGGTAGACCAGCATCGCTCAGAGCCCCAATTTCAAGAAGGCGATCAGGTCTTTTTGAGGCTGCAACCATATAACCAAAGATCACTCAAAGACAAGGGTTGTCAGAAGCTATCTCCAAAATTGTACGGACCATACCAAGTACTTCAGCGCTTTGGAGAAGTGGCTTACAAGTTGGCTTTGCCACCTACTACAAAAATCCATCCAGTTTTCCATGTATCGTGCCTCAAGAAAGTGATCGGGAACGATTGCCGTGTTC
The DNA here is from genome assembly GCA_031772625.1 of Pinus tabuliformis. Classification (NCBI taxonomy): domain Eukaryota; kingdom Viridiplantae; phylum Streptophyta; class Pinopsida; order Pinales; family Pinaceae; genus Pinus; species Pinus tabuliformis. The sequence continues at coordinate 1,385,315,148 of CM062820.1, read as the reverse complement.
AAAACAGTCTACCTGAATTGGACGAAGAAGGGTCAATCCGGCTTCAACCCGAACAGGTTCTAGACACAAGAGACAAACACCTGCATGGCCGCATGATTAAGGAAGTCCTCGTCAAATGGAAAGACACATCTCCGGAAGATGCAACTTGGGAACCAGCCACTATTCTTCAACAGTTTCCACAACTTTAGCCTTGAGGACAAGGCTACTCTTAAGGGGGAGGGCATGTTAGGGTCCCACCCTAACCTCCTTATTTATGTCATGGGATCATGTCATAGTCAAGAGTCAATAAAGCCCATATTAATATTTGTAAGTGGTTAACCCGCAATTAATGATGGGACCACAGCTAGTTGCAAATGGGTCGTAGTATTAGATAGATGATATTAATAAAACCCACGGTATTGGACAGGGTATTGCATGTATGAGTCATATATAAAGGATAGAGACTCCCTGCGAGGAGTATCGTGTCTTATTTTGTAATCGAGCTCTGCTCTATTGGAGGTTGCCCCCTCGAAGGGGCAAGTGAACATTACTCTCTGAATAATAAAATCATTGCTATTCTGTGTTCTGGGTATCTTTTCTTCGAATATTCTGTATTGGGTATCATTTTGCAGGTTAAGAGCATAACGCAAAGAGCACAATATGATTGTGTGTCTCAGATTCAATATTGTTGAATGTATCAGGGGAAGCTATGGCAAAGGCTTTGTGGGACAAGTTAGGGACTTTGTACCAATCTAAGTCTCTAGTTAATAAAATGTTCCTACGAAAAAAGTTGTATAATGTGAGGATGAAAGATGGAGACTCAGTGACAGAGAATCTAATTGCATTTAATACTGTGGTAAGTCAGTTATTGTCTGTTGATATCAAACTTTCAGATGAAGGTAAGTGCATTAGTTTGTTGTGTTCTCTACCAGATTAGTGGGATAGTCTGGTTATTGAAATAGGTAGCAATGCAACTACCTTGAAGTTTGATGAAATAGTCTCATCCTTCCTAATGAAGGAGATGAGACAGAAAAATATGGAGAGCCAGAATGGTGATGCCTTGTCTGTACGAGGAAAGTCCCAAAACAGGAACAAAAATAAGTCATCGAGTGGGAGATCTAAATCTCCAGGAAAACCTGTAAAGGTGGTGTGCTAGAAATGCGGAAAGGAAGGGCACTACAAAAGGGAGTGTAAATCTAAAGATCCTGATAAAGGAAAGGGATCTGATGATGCTCCTTCTACAGAGGCAAAAACCACCTCAGATGAAGGTGGAGATGTGTACTTGGCTTCTTCAAGTACACATGTAGATCACAAGGCATGGTTGATTGACTCAGGTGCATACTTTCACTTCACTCCCCATAGAGAGTAGTTCTGCGAGTATGAGAAATATGATGGCGATGATGTCTTCTTAGGGGATGATAGGAAGGATAGAATCATTGGTCGAGGAAAAGCAAAGTTAAAGTTGCAAGGTGGAAGGGTTAGAACACTTCCAGGTGTTCTACATATTCCTGCATTGGCTATAAATCTGATTTCTGTAAGCAAGCTAGATGATGCAGGTGTAAAAATAGTGTTCGAGAAGGATACTTGCAATATGGTTTAGGGAGAACTGGTATTGATGCAGAGAGTTCGGATCGGAACTTTGTACAAGGTGCAAGGTAGCACTATTGATGATGGGTGCAACAATTCTTTCGTTCCTGAAAGTGGAGCAAAAAATCTAGTGGTCTCTCAAGAGAAGACCATGATGTGGCATCAAAGGCTTAGACATATTGTAGAGAAGGGCCTTCAAATACTTCATGGTAAGGGTATGGTATAAGGTATCACTAATAGCTCTCTGGATTTTGATTTCTGTGAAAATTGTGTATATGGGAAATTGAATCGGGTGAGTTTCCCGTGTGGTGGTAAGAGGGTGAAACAAATATCAGAGCTTGTGCATAGTGATTCCATCACTGGGTAAGTCTGTGTACTATGTATCATTTATCGATGACTTCTCAAGGAATACATGGATATATTTCCTTAAAAAGAAATCTAAAGTCTTTAACAGATTTAACGAATTTAAGGCTCTAGTGGAAAACCAGATAGAGAAGAAGATAAAGGTGCTGAGGACAAATAATGGTGGAGAGTTTTGCAGTAAGTAATTTGAAGAATTATGTAAGGAGTTTGGTATAGCACAGTAGAAGACTATTCCATATACACCTCAGAAAAATGGAGTTGCAAAATGAATGAACAAGACATTTATGGAAAGAGAAAAAAGCATGCTCAGTGGTGTCGGGTTAGGACAAGAATTCTGGGCAAAGAAGGTGGAGACTACATGTTACCTAGTCAATAGATCACCATCATCACCATTAGAAGATAAGACTCCACAAGAGGTATGGACTAGTAAGAAACCTTCTCCTTCACATCTAAGGGTATTTGGATGTGATGCATATGTACATGTTCCAAAGGAGAAAAGAACCAAGTTGGATAGTAAATCTGAAAAGTGCATCGTTATTGGGTATAAGGATGGTTTAAAGGGTTATAATCTTTGGAACCCAGTAACAAGGAAGGTTGTGTATAGCTGAGATGTGTTGTTTGGAGAGGGGAAAGATGTTATTAAACATGATTTCCAAAAAAAAGAACCTAAGAAGATAGAGTTTGAGCTAAAGGAGGAAGAATTCGACTCTACAACACAGGAGGAATCAGAAGATGAAGAGCCAAAAACTCCGTGTGTGAGAAGATCAGTTCGAGAAAGAAGGCAGCTAGAAAGGTATAGTCAATCTACTTTCTGTTCAAATTTTGCTTTATCTATTACTGATGATGATCCCAGAACTGTGAAGGAAGTAGTAGATTCAGAGGATGGAAAACTCTGGAAAGAGGCCATGGTTGATGAAATGGCATCTTTGCACAAAAATGGGGTTTTGGATCTGGTGGAGTTGTCGGTTGCAAGGAAACCCATTGGCAACAAATGGGTGTTCAAGAAGAAGACAAATGTAGAAGGCAAGGTGGAGAAATACAAAGCTCTGTTGGTAGCAAAAGGTTATTCCGAGGTACCGGGAATTGATTTTGGTGATATTTTTTCTCCTGTTGCCAAGGTAACTTCTATTAGATTACTTTTATCTGTTGCTGCTACTTTTGATTTCGAGGTAGAATAGATGGATGTGAAGACTTCATTTCTTCATGGGGATTTGGAAGAGGAGATATACATGAAGCAACCCGAAGCTTTGGTTGTGAAGGGTTAGAAAGAACTAGTATGCAAGTTAAAGAATCCTCCGCATAGGTTAAAACAGTCACCAAGGATGTGGTATCAGAACTTTTATACATTTATACGGGTACTTCACTTTGCTAGAAGCAAAGCAGATCTCTATGTGTATTTTAATTTAGTTGGTGACCGTTTTATTTATCTGGTCTTGTATGTGGAATATATGTTGTTGGTTGGAAATGACAAAGAAATTATCCAGGATTTGAAGACCCATTTGTCCTCCAAACTCAACATGAAAGATCTTGGTGTCGCAAAATATATTTTGGACATGGAAATTAAAAGAGATCAGACGAAGAGGAAGATCTGGTTAAAGCAGAGGAAGTATGTCGAGACAATATTGCAGAGGTATAATATGCATGATACTAAATCAGTGAAGCTTTCTATTCCTGTAGGTGTATTTATCTGCTGAACAGTGTCCCACGACACAAGAAGAGGAAGAGGACATGTCCCATGTTCCATATGCAAGCGCAGTTGGTAGCTTGATGTATTTGGTGGTCTGTACTAGACTAGACATTGCACAATAGTGGGAGTATTGAGCAGGTTTATGTCAAAACTAGGGAAGGAACACTGGACAGCAGTGTAGCGGGTTTTCAGGTATTTGTGTGGTACTAGTGATTATGGTTTGTGCTACCAAGGATGACCAGGATTGGATAAAGTGTTGGATATTCATGGCTTTGTGGATGCAGACTAGGCTGGAGATCTAGGTGAAAGAAGATCGACAAGTGGGTATGTGTTTAACCTATTTGGAGGTGCAGTCATTTGGATGAGTAAGAAACAATCTGTAGTGGAACTATCAACTATAGAGGAAGAATACATGGCAGCCAGTCATACAAGAAAGGAAGCAATTTGGTTGAAAACATTGTGTTCAAGTATGGGGTTAGTACAAGGAGCTATAAGGATAGACTATGACAACCAAAGTGCAATTTTCTTCACAATGAACCCTGCATATCATTCAAAGACAAAGCACATTGATGTCCAGTATCACTTTGTGAGGGATATGATAGAAGACAAAAAGGTGTTGTTCCTAAAGGTGGACACTTTGAAGAATACTACAGATGCATTAAAAAATTTGTGAGCTCTGACAAGTTCTCTTGGTGTAGAGAAACAATGGGCGTTGAAGGGATGAATAAATGACTAAGCTCTCTTGTGGCCCCCTGTGGAAAGAAAACAACAAGTGGGAGAATGTTGGGTTGTGTTATATTCTTTCCATCACTAGCCCACGTAGTTAACTGGTGGGTTAGAGGGGGGTGGAGCGCCCCCTTTGTTGCACCAATTGTGTAGCAAGGGGGTCACAGGGGGTTTGAGCAGTGTAGGTAACCCCACACTATGGGGTCCAGGGCAGCGCCCCATAATTTTTTTTTTTTTGGACCCTATATTAGGTTGGGCAGACCTACCTATGGTTTTGTCCGTGATTTTTTGGACATGGTTTTGGACGAGATGGTTTTTGGTCCATGGTTTTGGATGTGATGGTTTTCGGTCCATGGCATTGGATGCTTTGGCATGTATAAATATGTATTGTAACAATGAGAGGAAAATAATGAAAAATCACGATGGTTGTCCCAGCTTTGGGATCGAGGGGAAAATCTCCATGTATATGTGTTTTATGTGTTATGCTCTCGCATTGTTTATTTTCTGTGTTTTAGAATTCGTATGCAGGTAATTTCTGTACAGGGTTAAAACGTACAGTCCTCAATCATTTTTAGTTGGAGCCTCGACATGATCAGTGGATAACTGCTAAGCATATATTAAGATATCTTCGTGGTATGATACATCACTGCCTAAAGCATAATATCAAGGAAGTCAAGTGAATTGGCTTCACAGATTCTAATGGGGGTGACAATGAGAGTGATGGAAGAATCATTATTTGAGGATGCCTTAGGTTGGTATCTTCCATGATCTCATGGATGAGTAGAAAGCAAGATCATGTTTCTTTGAGTAGTGCTGAAGCAAAGTACGCAGTTTCATGTGAAGTAGGAAAGGAGGTTGTACAGTTGAGGAAGCTTCTGACAGATTTATTCGAGAAGCCTTTGGATCGTACTGTGATTAATTATGATAATCAAATTTTTATCAAGATGTTTAGAGATCTCGTGTTTCATGCAAGGATGAAGCATATCAACAATAAGCTCCACTAAATTAGGAAATTGGTGCAAGATGGTATCATGAAGCTACAGTATGTCCTGATAGACCATTAGGTAGTTGATATACTAATAAAATATCTTCCTAATAAGAAGTTTGAATATCCTAGAAGTATGCTTGGTTTTGTTGATATTGTCGATATTGGTGATTTTGTTGATGATGATAAAATTGTGAAATATATTTTTTGAGGCCTTGTGTGTGAGACACATTGCCTTGGAGGACATCCAGCTAACACTATGTGTCGATGCCTAGTTCCCAAAGTAGGGAGGGTGGAGTTGGTCATGGAGCTTTGGCCTCAGACAAAAACCTAGATCCATGGGTTGATGGTTAGAAAGTAAGTCTGATGGTATCTAGAGATGTTGAAAGCTTTAGTCCATATTAGTCATACTTAGATAGATATCCTTAGTCAGGAATCCAGTCTGTGGCATTACAATGCCTAAGCTATTGAGAGGCCTTGGATAGATTTCCTTGTTAGGAATCTATTCCGTGGCATTGCAGTTCCCAAAGTCTTCATAGTTCATATAGTTTGAGATATTCTCCATGATATAGCTTGATCATCTTAATGCTCATTTTAACACCCCGTACCTACCTAATAAAATGTCCTTACCCAAACTTAAGTAAGAGGGCATGACTAATAAATAAAAGATTGGTTCACATGAAAGTATATAAAACAAGGAAATACGAGATAATTTTCATACTTGATATTTAGTTAATTTTGTTGGCCCAACTTAACTCTTAAAATGACATAAATTGCATGGGGTGATATATGCATTAAAAAAATGACTATTCATTCTTCTTACTACCATACAACAAAAGAATGTGGGCATGATGAATGATTTTTTGGGGACTAGTGGATATTTTAGAAGTGAATCACACATGGTCGAGGGCAGAGAAAAGAAACAAAGAAACAAAAAATATTTTAATTTCCACAAGGCCAAACATAGCCTATGGAACATATTTCTTCTTCATATGGTTGATGTATTCGACCCTTTTCCTGTGAAGCCTCATAATAAACACTCCCAACTTCTCGAAAGCCTCCTCTCTAAATAGATTATCCCAAGAACTAGATGCCAAAATATATGCATAACTTTCCCTGTTGTCTTTGAAGGCCTCACATTCTAAAATGAAATGCTTTTATATTTCCACTTTTCCAGTAGAACAAAAAATACATAGCCTTTCCTCGCACACTTCTTTTGGCCTTCTCCAATGTCCTATTTCACAACAGAGTTGATAAGAATTAGTCGTTAACTGAGAAATAAGAATTTTGGCTCTCCTAAAGGTATTAGCCTCTATGTACACATTGTTGATGATTATGAGTGGGATTAAACACTTTAATATAGTATTTTTTCTTTCTCGCTAGCTACTGTAGCCTCAAGTTGCAATGCCCTCCCATGTAATGTGATTCCTCATCCTACAAAATCTCCTCCAAATTGTACCTTATCGAGGAGCCCCCATATTAACGACCCATCCCATTCTCTTGTTCTTCTGATCTCGCCCTCTATGCCTCCATTAGAGCTTGCCTTATACCCTCCCTCTTCATGCCATGATGACCCAATCCTATTATATTCTCCTTATAATTCGATAGGGAGAAACATTGATTTCCTTCTCCTCATTTCCAACTTAGACCTAAAAGCTCTGACCATACATAAGCCATATGCCCCTAGAACATCTCCGCATATTATCCTAAGGCCTAGTTTAAACATCATGTTTTGTAAGACACAGAAAAGAGGGCAACAAGCACTTTCATCATCACCTTCCTTCTCAATCTTCTATTTTTAAAGACTCTGATGGATTACTGGACGTCCTTATCATTTCCACCACTGATTCTTAGGCACTTAGAGCTTTGAATCCAACATAGGAGAACCCGTGATGAATATTCTATCTATGAACATTTGGGGTTTGGGGAACCACTCCAAACAATTGGGCCTAAAACATGTAATTTAGGACTCTCGACCTTTCATTGTTCTCATATAGGAAACTCTTGTTGATTCACATTGACCATTTCATATTTCAAAACAATTTACCCTTCATGGAACATAGTTGGGGTTAGTTCAATGGGTACTTTGGGTGGTCTCATAGCAATGTGGGATCCTCGTCGAGAAGATTTTCATGCTTTCAGTCTTTTTATAGGAATTCTATTGTCTAGACATATCAGAGGTATTCCTAGCCATATACATCTACTTAATATATATGCTACATGTCGAAATCGAGTAACCTTCTATGACCAGGTGCAACAATGCAATATTCTAAATATTAGCGGGCTTATCTAGGCGGATGATTTGAATACAACTGTCATGCCACAAGAAAATTGGGGGATGCATAGTAGGGCAGATACACTTGCAGATCGTCTATACAACCTCTTTGCATATAATCATTTGGTGGATATTTTCCCTTGCTCGCTCTCCCCTACATGGAATAATCAACATGTGGGAGATGAACAAGTGAGGAAATGATTAGATAGATTTTTGGTACAAGAGGATTTTGTAGAGAGTCTTGGTAGCCTGAAGTCGACAATATACATGTCATACATTTATGATCACACACCTATTATTCTAATGTGGAAAATGGAGAATGTTCGAAGGGGGATCCCTTTCAAATTTAACAAAGTATGGCTAGAAGATTCTGAATATAATGATGTAGTAAAATCCTCTGAGATGATTTGCCTGGCTCATATGGAAGAACAAAATCCTTACCTGGGACAACCTCTTGAAGAGAGGATTCTCAAGTCCAGGTTATTACATATTCTGCAGGAACTCCATGGAAACAATGGACCACATATTTTTCACATGCCCAACTATTCATATGGTTTGGAGGTGAATTGCACATTTACTACACATATCAATAGACTGGCATCTAATTTATAATAGAGTATAAATTTATGGTTCGATGGCACTGCTAAAAACAAGGAGATGCCCGTTTACATTGCATGGGAGATATGGTATGCTCGTAATCACTATATCTTTGAGGGTCAGAGAATAGTTCACCCATTCACTTTAGTTGAACTATTTGCACTAACCCACTCAACATATATGGAGACTCTAGATCTCTCATAGAAGGAATACAGGGACAAACTGAATATGACTCACCTAATTTAGTTGGATGGATCAATAGGATTAAACACATAATGGGCTCCCTCACAACACACACAATAAATCATATATACAGGGAAGCCAATATGGAGGTTGACAAATTGTCTAAAGAAAGTCTTGTTGGGAAATATGGAGTTATGAAATACAAATACACAGAAGGCATGAACATCAAGGAGGAAGGAAGGATCTACTTGTCGTAACATATTATGCATCGGCTCTCTACTTTTTGTTTTTTATTGATGATCATATATATTTGCAATGAGGACTTATTAGAAATTTATTTTTGTAAATGATTTTTGTAGACTTACATGTTGATAGATAAGCTATATAGGAATACTATTTCTGAATCCTTCTTGGGAAAAAGATGAGCCATATTCCTAACAAGCCCAAAAATGTTCCCCACCATTGATTGATAAGCTATATAGGAATACTATTTATGAATCCTTCTTGGGAAAAAGATGAGCCATATTATTGACAAGCCCAAAAACTTTCCCCGCCATCAATTGAGGCCACATGCAAGGATCGTTGTTGTTCGACACCTCAAAGGGCTCACAATTAATGTTGGGAATTCCAAAGTGTACCAAAACCCAAATTTCCATACAATTGGAAAGGATCTATATCCATTGATATATCAAAAAATATACAATAATTAAAAGTTGTATATGGTGGTGGAGGATGTGATATCAAATTTCTTATAGTAACAAGATATATCAAAAAATATACAAAAATTAAAAGTTGTATATGGTGGTGGAGGATGTGATATCAAATTTCCTATAGTCACAAGTTTCTATTATGGTTTCATAAGTCACCATAAGGAAAAAATATGTAACCAACTCTATGAAATAGGAGTAAAGTTAATTATCAACATCAAAAGTCCAATAGCTAGGAATTGGTCCTTTGTGATTACCGAACCTTCATTATATCCTAGATATGTGTAAGTGGGATACATGATAACAAGGATGTGTATGAAATATGATATCAAACTATTGTTAAGCAAGTGTTATCACTTTAGGTAACAAAGAAAATAATTATGTGACAATACATAAAAAAATAAATACCATATATATATAAATGAATGCAAGAATTAACATATGTAAGTAGGGGGATAGAGCCATAAGACTAGAATAATATATGGTTTATATGTTAACCAATGATTATATTGGTCTTTGTCTCATAACATTAAATTCAGTCTGAAGAAACGAGAGGGAATATGCATTGAATATTTAACTTTCCTAGTAGACTGTTGAGTTAAAATTTTGTTGCCTAATAACCTAGCCTTTGTTACTCCGGGTTATTATTCCTCCATAAAGTTTGTTGGTGCAGGAAAAACTGAGTCATGGATGAGACATTGTTTTGGGAAAAATATTTTATGGAGTCTTCCATCATCTGTCTTTGGCCCTTAATCAATCAGAGGAATCAATAAAATTAGGGGATACAAGGGTTATATTGGTCACTGAGTTGGCTTGTCTTTGGCCCTCAATTAGAGGAATCAATCAAATTAAGGGATACATGGTTGTAGCTGCTCTATTTATTAACTATGTTGACCCCTTCATTTAAAGGTATCGAATAGGAGACATGTCAATAGCCATGGACATGGAGGCTTCCAAGAAGGAGTGGCTCCACAAAGGCATTCCTAGAGCTACAATCTTGTTCCTTGGCTCTGGTGAACTTCGCTGTCCAATGCAAGGAGCTCGAAGACCACTTAAACAAGATAGAGACTCTCATATAGAAGTAATTCAAAGAGTTCATATAGAAACACTTATAAGAACTCAGAAGAAAAGGGAATGGAGATGAAAAGGAGAAAAAACTTGTCGTGGAAAAGAGCATTGGCAACACTAATGAGATCTCAGAGAAAAATGTTGCAACATAAAGGAGCACTAGAAACGCTAATGATACCTTAGAGGAAGAGTACGTTGTAGAGAGGAGCACTGGAAACCTTAATGTGACCTCGGAAAATGGACGATGAGGGTCTGAACAATTTCTTGGCTGATTCCTGCGGTGACATGAAGACAATCTGTAACAAAGTCCTCGCAGTGCTAAGATATGAAATGTACCTAGCCAAGATGATTCTACAGGCCCTGTAAGACATTTATATGAACGAATACTACTGAGAATTGCATATATACATTCAAGAAATGAGACATGCCTGTCATTTTCTGTTGAACTCCCTTAGTTTTGTTTTGTCGTTGGGCAAGCTGTTGTTAGAGATGGAAAAAGACTCTGAATATTCCTACTACATAGAAATATAAGTTCAAACTTGAGGTTGAATCTTGGATAAGTGTTTTTGAGGCATGTGCATTCTTGCAGATCTTCGTTTATTGCGGAGTTTTGAAGGAATTTAAGGATGATGACTTTTGTGACCTATTCTTTCACATTTTCTATCACCCGGAGTTTTTCGAGCTCTACCTTGCACTTAAAATTAGTGACAAGATATATTTTCTATCATCTGGAGCTTTTTAAGCTCTGCCCTACACTTCAAATTGGTCACGAGATACTAGGTTGGTGGACATTTTCTTTTTTTGTTTTAGTCGACCTCTAGGTTCAGTTTAGATTTTGTGTTTAGGAGATTTTTTCTTAAGGTTCCATTGTTGGTTCTTATTGTATATAATTATGAAATTAACTATTTTGTGGGATTTCATATGTTTTTCTCATTTTCTTTCTATACTAGCTTTTCTGTGTCATTATTTGGGCTAAAAGCAATATTATATTTTGTTGGCATCAACGCCTCTCACTTTCTAGCATATTTTTATATCTTCCACCTTCTTAGATGTGGTAATTTTGTCTGCTAGCCAAATGGACACAACTAGGCTTCCGAGACCTCCCTTCCTAGATGCATTTGAAAAAATCTAAATTTTTATGATCTATTGATAGGCCCGCCCATCTACACTGTTCATTACAATCATTTTAGAGCATCTCAACCACCATATGCAGTCTCTCATGTGACTTTCATTTCTCTAGATGAGGCAAAAAGAAGCGGTTACCTTACAAACATATGGGATCAAGGCATGCTCTTACAACCACTTGACTCTAAAGAACGTCCTTACTCACACCTTCAAGCCAAGTGACCCTTTAGTAAAACTGTTTTAGAGCCCCTCAACCACCATATGCAGTTGCTCATGCGGCTTCCATTTCCCGAGATGAGGCAAAAAGCTTCGACTACCTTAAAAAAATCTAGGATCAGGGCGTGCCCTTACAACTACCTGAATCCAAAGCACCTCCATAATTACACTTTCAAGCCAAGTGTGGATGATTTCCCATCAAAATAATAAGATTCGTTCTAGCCCTGTCCATGGGAATTATTTTCTCGGTAAACACAAGCAATGAAATATGTCAACATGGATTATCAACCAAATATAGGGGAGTTGGATAGATAGCACCCGGCTTGAAATGGGAGGAAAAGGCGCTTTTAAGCCCTCCCGCTATTGCTCATCAAAAATTTGGAAGGGCTGGAAATAAGAAGGTGGTTATGTGATTGATCCCTCCCCCCCACTCTGGGTAGATAGAGCAAGAACCTTTCACTTGCTAGATGGACAACAAAAGCATAGGAGGCGGTGGGGTGGGACCATTAAATTTCTTACTTTCACCATGCAAACTATAGGTTATTCAAGGAGTAGAAAATATCAAAGAAAAATACAACACAATTACATGGATGTTGGAAGTTAGTTATATTGTTTCCAAACATCGTATAAGGATAGATTTTGTAGAGAATTACAAAAACTATTCCCTCCACAAGTAGGAATTAAATTTGTTAATGTTTTGGCACTAGAATCCTTCTACTAGTATTTTAATAAGTCTGCAAGATACTAAGATATTCACTTAAAATTAACATTTTAATATTTCATTCTTTTTCTTGGGCATGAAGGTGAAATAGAACCTTCATTAAAGAGATCAACTCAAGATCTATACTTCACTACCTAATACTCATAATAATTCTTTGGACAATTCATATCCTGCCTATGGAAGTAGTGGTGGATTGTTGTTAGATACTTCTTCACACCTACATATACTTTTCTCTTTGAAACTATGTTTTGAAAAGTAAACACAAAGTGATATGTAGTTGAAAATCTCTTCTATGATAGATTACCACCCGAAATATTTTGTTTGGATAGACATATCATCAAAATGTGTGATGTTCTCATTCTGCATGATATAGACTCTTCTTCGATAATAATGACTAGATTAATACATATCAAGGGCATGAGAAATGATATTTTTATCATTGTTGGGCCTTTTTATTGAGTAGTTATATACTTAGGAGTCAACAAATTTCAAATGTTTAGCCTTTGGTTACTGTAGAAAGAACTGTGTTCTACAGAGAAAGGGGTGCAAGAATGTACTTTATATTTTCCTATGCTTAGGCTGAGTTTAGTCCTACATCATTATTTCATTTTATTCTAGACATTCGAATTCTTCATGTGCCAAATATTGGCCAAGCATAGTATGGGCCAATAACATTTCCCACCCAAAAGTGAATTTTGGGTTTCAAATTCTTGAGTTAATATGCCCACACTTTCTTGTTACCTCATATTAGTATTGACTAATCGAGTTGTCTTTAGTGAGACAGAAAAAGACTCAGAATATTTCTACTCCATGGAAATCTAACCTCAAACCTAAGGTTGAATCTTGGATAAGTATTCTCGAGGCATGTGCATTACTGCAACTCTTGGTTTCTTGCAGAATTTTGAAGGAATTTAAGAATGACAAACTTTGTGACCTAGTCTTTCACATTTTCTGTCAGTAGAAGTTTTTTGAGTTGTGCCATGCACTTCAAATCAATCACAAAATACCTTTTTCTGTCACCCGGAGTTTTTCGAGCTTTGCCCTGTACTTCAAATAAGTCACGAGATACTAGGTTGGTGGAAATTTTTTGTTTTTTGTTTCAATCAACATCTAGATTCAGTTTAGTTTTTGTATTTAGGAATTTTTTTCTTAAGGTTCCATTGTTGGTTCTTGCTGTATATAATTATGAAATTCACTATTTTGTGGGCTTTCATATGTTTTTCCCATTTTTCTTTATGTACTGGTTTGTTTGAGTCATTATTTGTGCTAAAAGAAATATTCTATTTTGTTTGCACTAAAGCTTCTCACTTTCTAGCATATTTTTAAATCTTGCACCTTCTCAAATGTGGTAATTTTGTTTGTTGGTGAAATTGATGTAGCTAGGCTTTTGGGACCTCCCTTCTAAGATGCACTGGGACATATCTAAATTTTTATGATTCTGTTGATAGGCCTGCCCATCTAAGCTCTTTAGTACAACTGTTTTAGAGACCCTCAACCGCCATATCCAATCGCACTTGTGGTTTTCAGTTCCCCAGATGAGGAAAAAATGTTGGTTACCTTACTAACATTTGAGATTAGGGCACACCATTACAAAAACCTGACCCCAAAGTGCATCCTTACTCACATGTTTAAGCCAAGTGTGGATGATTTCCCATAAAAAAAAAAAAAAATTCATTCAACCACTGCCTGTGGAAATTGTTTTCCTGGTAAACATAGCCAATGAAATATGTCAACATGGATTATCAACCAAATATAAGGGACTTGGATAGATAACACATGGCTTCAAACACGAGGCAAAGGCGAAGCCATCCTTCTATTGCTCATCATGAATTTGGAAGGGGTGGAGATAAGAAAGTGGTTATGTGGTTCATCCCTCCCCACCACTCCGACCAGATAGAGGAAGAAACTTTCACCTATCGAATGGACAATGACAAGCATAGGAGGTGGTGGGTCGAGTCCATTAATTTTCTTACTTTCACCAATAAAATTGTATGTTATTCAAGGACTAGAAAATATCAAAGAAAAATACAACACAATTACATGGATGTTGGAAGTTTTTTTCTCCCTAAAGGAAAAATCATAATTTTCATTAAGATTCAAAAATTACATGTTGTAGATGCTTATAGAAGAATATGTTGTAATTTGGGGTGACTCGCCCTTTAAAAATGTTGAATACAAAAAATTCCCATTGGGAGTGCTGATAGTGATAGCATAATTACATTTCAATATATATATATATATATATATATATATATATATATATATATATATATATATATATATATATATATATATATATATATATATATATATAACATAGTGTTTAGTCAGAATATATACGGGATGGAGATAAAAAATATACAAAAAACAAGCCCTCCAAGCCCCTATACTCTGACGTCAATATATGACCTATGGTAGTACTGGTAATGTTCACCATCCAACTACTCTAGAATCATCCATGTACCCCTACGCTTGACTATGACCTCCTTGGAAATTTGGTTACTTGATTGTGTTCCCTGTAGATATGGTGACAAACAATGGAATCAAATTGGGCCCTTAAACGAATTGCATCATCCAATATATGCCTCAGAGAAAAGGCATGATAAATAGATATATTTTTGAACCAATTAATAATGATCTTGGAGTCCACATATATTTGCAGATGTTTACACTATTTTTCTAATATAAATTGTAGAAGATGTCTAACGGTGATGAGTTCAGAAAAATTGTGTCCCATTACCCTGCCCCATTTGGATTTTGAAAAGAGTGACTGTCAGATATATATAATATGGCTCCCCCCCACATCCCACCTCTTATGCTAAGTAATAAAAATAGGCCCAATGGATATTTTTATCAATTACTTCAGGGATAATAGTGCACTAGGAGGCAGGTTGTTCATCATCAGGTATCAAGGAATAGATGGACAATACGCGGCTAGAGACAATATTAGAGAGAGGTGTTATGTTACTGAATATAAGCTTGTTCCTAGCAAGTCAAATGGCCCAAAAAACAAAGATAGGAGTATTTTGAGCCTTTAGTGGCCTAACCAACGACCACAAAGTATGCCAAGCCTCCTAAATAGAATAGCCTTGTCATCAGGTGGGTAAGGGAAGAGAAGAGAGAATTAGTCCTGAGAAATCCATTATAACATGACAGTGTAGAAAAATATGATCACTAGTTTCAGAGTTTTGACAACATAAAGAGCACCATGAAGGTCCATTAAAGGAGTGCTTCATGACGTTATCCCCAGTGGGTGTTTTTTTCCGGAGAATAGTGCACATTAATAGACTAGAGTGGGGGGGAGGTTTCATCTTCCACGGTATGCTCCACCACCTCTCAAGAACTAGTGGTTGATAAGTAGAAAATATGATAGGGTATCCATCCTTGCGGGCATATTTGTCATGCTTTGCTTTTGCCGATATCAATTCATCATCCCCGTCAATGATCTTGACATGAGATTTTGTGAGATCATTAATATAGTTGAGCCAATATTGATGCCATATGTCTGTAATGCCAAGTTGGATAGCTGATTTGCAAGCTTCTGGATGTTTGAATTTAGCTCTATTCTTTCCAAACATTGTCTAGGGATAGGCTTTGCAGATAATTACAAAAACTATTCCCTCCACAAGTAGGCATTAAAGTTACTAATGTTTTGGCACTAGAATCTTTCTGCTAGCATTATAACAAGTCTATAAGATACTAAGAGCTGAAGGAAAAATAGAACCTTTATTAAAGAGCTCAACTTGAGATCTATACTTCACTACCCAATACTCATAATCATTCTTTAGAGAATTCATGTCCTATCTATGGAAGTAGTGGTGAACTTACTCACAAAGTCTTGATTATAATGTTGTTAGATACTTCTTCACACCTACATGTTCTTTTCTCTTTGAAACTATCTTTTCGAAAGTAAACACAAAGCGATATGTAATTGAAACTCTCTTGTATTATAGATTACTGCCCAAAATATTTTATTTGGATAGACATATCATCAAAATGTGTGATGTTCTCATTTTGTATGATATAGACTCTTCTTAGATACTAATGACTAGATTACTGCATATCAGGGGCATGTGAAATGATATCTTTATCATTGTTGGGGCTTTGTATTGAGTAGTTATATTCTTAGGAGTCAACAGCTTTCAAATTTTTAGCATTTGGTTGCAGTAGAAAGCACTTTGTTCTACAGAGAAAGGGGTGCAAGAATGTACTCTACATTGCCCTATGATTTGGCTCAAGTTAGTCCTATATCATTATTTCATTTTATTCTAGACATTTGAATTCTCCATGTGCCAAAGATTGGCCAAGCATAGTATGGGCCTATAACATTTCCCACCCAAAAGTAAACTTTGGGTTTCAAATTCTTGAGTTAATATGCCCACACTTTCTTATTAGCTCATATTAGTATTGACTGATAAAGTTGTCTTTAGTGAGACTTTTTGGAAGCTTTTCCAGTGGCTTTTTCCAGTCGAATTTCGCTAAAATACGATAGGAATTTATTGAAGTTACAAGATTAATGCATAACCCCACCACAATCGAAGTGCGATAGGGTTTTTTCAGGGTTATGAATCCATATATACATTGAAAAATCCAATTTAAATAACACAAATCAAGATTTCGCCTCAAATCTTTCCACCACATTGTAGCACTGGAAAGCCCAAAAAGTTGCAGTAAAGACAACTCCTTAACTAATGCTAAAGGCACCCTTAGGATTTGTGGATGTGCCTTTCCTAGTTTGGAAAGGTCTTGAAAGGTGCATGACTACACGAAAGGGTGGTGTAAGACATTTTTTTAAGTAAAATACCACTATCATAAGAAAAATGTGCTAAACTAAGTGAAATAAAATTGTCTTAAAAAAACTTGGTGGAAGACGTTTCATTAAGGGAGTTACTCTGGTGCCAAGAATATATCAAACACACGTTATATCATGAGCGAGGTCTTTGATCGAGTTTTCCCCAATTAGTCCCTTGATCCAATCCTTTCCTTCATTCTTTTTGATGAACCAATGGAGGTTTTGTATGGAAGCAGAAGCTAGGTTCTTATGCCATTTTCGAACCATCATATATGGGCCTTAAGATTAAGAAACAACCTGAGCTCTGGTGTGAGTGTTTAATTGGGAAACTAGAGAGATATTAAGAGAGTGTGACATCAGGCACAAAGCATTCAACAATGTTGGAAGTGTATTCTGTTCAATGCTTTGGTTGGAAGTAGATGATTATAGCCGTGACATATTGGAAATAAGGTTGAATTTTGATCAAGATCAAGCACACTGAACGAGTGTGGCATGCAGGAGGGCTAGTAACAGCCATGTGTTTACAGTATTGTGAAGGTATTAAGAGTGGGTTTGTAGAAAATCTCAATGGTTGAATGGAGTGGAAGGATGATTTGCTAGAATAGTTGTTGGGGGAGAGAGTCACAATGGTTTGGTGAGAATTCAGAAGATTATTAATCAACACTGGCCTTCCAGTTAATGAAACAACCTTTGTTTCAGGTACATACCTCTCTCTATTTTCTTCAGTGTGGTAATTTGTTCATCTTTACCTGATGTTGTAATGTGGTTCTCTCAAGTAATTTGAAAAATTCTTTTCTCGCTTATATTATGCGTATGTATATACATACATACACACACACACACACACACATATATTTGTGTGTTGGGGTTTACCTAATGTTGTAAAGCAGTTCTCTCAAGTAATTTGAAAAATATTTTGTCGTGCCTTATATTGTGCGTATGAAAATTATTTATGCTCACATTGGTTGTATACCAAAGAGTTGTAACAGTCAACAAAAGGATTCTTTTCTCAAAGGTATGTAAATAGAGTTTCTTACAAATCTCAATTTTCCTTTGATTGATAATAATTCAAACCATCATTTTTCATTAGGTTGACGATTTCTAATCGTCTGTGTTTGAGATTTTTCATTCTGGCACAGGGAAGCTTGGCATCTTGATCTGTGAACTGTATTAGTCTGTTCATGTCAACTACCAATTATCGGATTGACATATCTACGAGTAATGATACCATATCAAGGATTAAATGTGTTGATTTTGGTCCAATTTTTATTTTGATTGATTGCAGTAACTGCTCTTTTCATATTTCCCACATTTTTAGTTTGATTGTAGAATGAAATTTATGTACAAGATTGTTATCTGACCTCTTTATTTTAAATTCTTCGAAATTACATTTAAAGGGGTTCTCCTAACTTTGTTGATTGAGGGAATTACTTGGACCAGCCTACATGACAAGTGTGAGAGAAGTCTGAGTTGTCTTACTAGAGCCTTCAGATGAGTATGTGCATAGATAACAATTTCATGCCAATAGCTGGGATACTCAGGAGAGATAATATTGAGGTTGTTGGATAACTATCTCAATTAGATACCTAGCATTCCACTGGAAATAGAAAGAAAATTTATGTGTGGGAACATACAATCTCCACACTATTTCCTGCATGACAGGTGCCAAAGAGCTTGTCTACATTTTAGAATCTCTTTGATAAAGCCTTGTAGCACAAAGGGTAAACAAGGGACCTACCACCATAGTAATAAGATGCAACTATAGAGATCACATAGATAATGACCACATGCCAGAGAGGGTCCAAATGGCATCAAGGATCTTTGGTTTTCAAGCTCTAGTTGGAAAAACCCTTTATGGATATAAATCCTATTATAGGAGAAAACATAAATTCTTCCTACATAGGAAAGAACAAATTCAACTATGCATTCACTACATGCATCTGCCTCTATGGTTTTGGTGGGAATTTTTTTATTTGAGTTAGAGTGTTTTGTAAAAGATCTTTCTTGATAGGTATTATCAATTGGAAATGTAAAATAAGAGAGATTCCTGCCATCACAAGGGAGCTTAAATCCAAGTATGCAAGAATTGGATGCATGTAGGAGTTAAATTATATGGATAAAGTAATTTTCTTTTGAATATGGGGGAAAGGCTGAAAGGAGTGACCAATTTCAAGGATCCCAATTTCATAAATGTGTTCCGGTGATATCCAGGGGTGTAGAGTTCCCATGGAGACTTCTAGGGATGTGATTTCTAAAATGCTACTTCAAGAGTCCATGAAGCTTGTAAGGCCCCACTGTAATAGTTGAAAATTACCCTAACTTCTCTTGATATCATCTATTTTGAATGAAAAACTCATGACTCCAAAGGGTGAGGCTACCCAGTCATAGTTCACTTGTCCCTAGTATAATTGCCATACATGTTCACAAAATGACCATATTTTCCATGAGATTACTTCTAATAAAATAATTTTGTGACTTAAATAATTATTGATGTGGCATTTTAGATTATGTAAAGCACTCCTTTTTATGAATATATTAGCTGGTTATGTTGTCCAACATGTGACCAGTTGGAGGACTCAAAAGAAGCCATATTTTGTCTCTTGATTGTTGAAAAAGGCTATATATGTTGATATCGAAAGAATAAAATAAACTAGGTATTTCTATTAATGCAAGGATGAAAAAGACGCTTGATTGTGTTTCATATTATGTTGCAAGGGTTATAGTTCTTATTTATTGTGCATTTCACAAAATTTGGTAGTTAGATCTATTTCAACTGAAGCAACTAGGGTCTATGGGTGTGGGTACAAGATTGCCATTTTTGGAATCCATATGAGTGGAGGTGTGGGATGCTGCATCACATAACTAAAATCTTCTCTTTTTTTCCCTGGCAGGGGATTGATCTCCACAATTTATTTGGTCTAAACCCCTGGAAAGTATTATATAACCTAGCGACTATCACTGAGGGGGGCATACACTTGTACCTTTCAACTGAAATGACCATATTTTCCATTGGTGTACTTAACTTATATTGACTTAAATAGAAATTGGTTTGACATTTGTGGTTATGTATAACACTCCTTTTATGAATATGTGAGCTGCTTATGCTATCCAAAATGTGACTAAGTGGAGGATTCAAAAGCATCCAGATTTTGTCTCGATTGTTGAAAAAGGCTATATATATTGATATCTAAAGAATAAAAGAAATTAGGTATTTCTATTGATGCAAGGATGAAAAATATGCTTGATTGTATTTCATATTAAACTATGTTGCAAGTATTATAATTATTCTTCACTGTGCATTTCACAAAATTTGGTAGTTAGATATGTTTCAATTGGAGCAACCAGGGTCCTCCTTGAAGGAGGATTTCATGAGATTATTCTCTGCAAAATGTAAAGATGACATAGCCATGATGATCCATTCAGAACTAAAAAATATTATTAAAAAACAAGGTTGCAGATTTCCAATTCCCTTCCAAGTACACAAACAACCTCTATTATAAGAACATGAGATTCTCCATTACAAGGCATTCGATACCATTCTTCTATTGGGATGCTAGGACCTCACTAGTGTGGATATTAGGATCAGAGTGAAAGGAGGGCACACTTGTAGATCTACACCATTAGGTAGAGCATTGCACAATTGTGGATATGAAAATCAGAGAGAAAGGAGGGCAGACTTGCAAATCTATGCCATCAGCAGAGCATTGTAAAGGCCCTAGGTTCCTTCTACCAGAAATACATGGACGAGGATTCGAAGAAGGATACAAACATTATCATCGTTAGGTATAACAAGACTCTATTGATGGCTGATCCAAGGCACTACGAGCCCAAGAAATTAAGAGTTCGTGGTGCTTGTGTTAATCTCCATAACTCCTAAGGTTGAAGTCCTACATGTCATGGTAGTTTTGTTAGGGTTTTTGAGTTAGTTTTTTATATTATGGAACTCAACCTGATTATATTCATTTAAGGTCATCATAAAGTTTAAGGTTTTGAGATATTTACATGTTTGTTGTAATTTTTGCAAGCATACCAGGTTTTGAACTTATGAGAGCCGAAATAAATGCTTAGTTTTGTTTGAAAAAAAATCATGATGCCATTTTCATGACCTAGAAATGGATTTGTGGATCTGGAAGAAAAGGGGGAGATAGATGCGTTCCTTGTAGGGATATGTTGATTATCAATGGAGAAAAATGTAAGGAAAATTTTTGGCCTAATGTTGTAACCATGTACCCAGAATGTTTTACTCACAAAAATGCCCATGGAAGTGAAAAATATCACTATAGGTACCCCCTAGAAGAGGGGTAACCAGTCCCATAAGCATTCATGATCTTTCTATAGAGTTTAGTAGGAACCAAGAACGTTAAAAATGAAGCTTCTTTTACATCCTTTGCACTCTCCACTTCTTTGATCCTACCACTAAAATTGTATTGATTTACTGTATGTTGATTATCCTGAAACTATGTCACAAAGGATGTGCATGAATCGGTTGATTTTATTTTCTGGCGCATGCTCAAGAACTTCAAATTTAAATAAATGTGTATAATTTAAATTTTGAAGCAACAAATAGTTTTACCCTGGAATGTTGCTGTTTATAATTTTTTATTTTATGTTTATTTATGGAATTGACCTAAACTATTGTTTCTTATGATTGTTTGAATACTAATTTTGTAGAAAAGAAAATTGAATGAGCTTTTTCAAAGGCTTATCATTAAATTTTCATCCATTATTTCTCGTCATAATGTTGACTATTATGCTCACACAGGAAGCTCGGTTGTTTCCTTCATTTGATATCTTGGCTGTATACAAGAAATTGCATCCAAATTGTACATTATATTCAATTTTGGTAAGCTTAGTTATATAACATTACTTATAAAAATGTAGATGTACACATGGTGTTACCTTGGAAGTAAATTCCAAACATTGAAGTTAGTTTAACAGATCTTGTTTTGCTCGGTTCATTATAGACATTGTAACCTACAAAATGTATCTTAACAAGCATCGATTAACACACCAGGAGACATAGAGTAGATGTAATAAACCATGAAAAATCACCTGGAAAGCTAAATTACTTAAACAAGTTATTTTTAAGGTTTCAATTGGAATACAACACAAATTCACAAACTAGGGCTTCTAGAGTGGAAAATAATGGCATAAGTTGGTATCCATTGTTGGCATGAGAACCCTTCTAACTGTTATAACTTATGTTTCTCTAGGAATAATATCTCAAAGACAACCATAACATGCAAACTTCATGTATTTATACTGAATCACATATAGCTACATGCAAGAATCCAAGTCATATACCAATAACTTTAACTAGGTTATTCCTTAGAACTAAACGAAATCTTTGAATGCCTAAATTTTGTGAAGATTTTCTACTGACATAGTTGGTTGAAAAACAAAATGTCCCTAATGATTCACTTATGTTTTCATTGATATAATGATATTATTTTTTGAAGGCCCCATAAGGCTTGTGACCTAATTTTTATTGGACTTAGCCAATATTTCCTGTGTGACATAATTTGCATAAATAGATTATGCTAACAATTAGGTGATGCCTGTGGTAGTAATACATACATTTTCCAAGTAGGATTTAGTTGATCATGTGGGAATTTGATCCTACCATACTCTGTCATGGTATATTTATATTTAGGTTCCATGATTCCATAGAAATGTTGTTCCACAAGACATGATTCTAGCGAAGTGCACATTCACCTTGTGACTAGTTTGGCAATACCTATGACCATGTTGCTCAACCTTGCCAAGTTCCTTGCACTAAGATGTTGGCATCATGAAAGTTAATTCAAATAATTATTGAATCACAAAAATATCATCAATTAATAAGATTTTCAACATTAATTTAATCCACATCTAGCCTCATCATTTGACTGGGAATTCTAGTGACTAGTACATTATTCGTTGAGGGTCAACTTTCCCTCACATCATTGGTGTAATTGTGTGGAAATTTCGAACCATTTTCTTTGGTGATAATCATATAAATTGGGATTTAACTCATTGTTTTGTTTCTTGGTAGAATTCCCTCACACTTCTAGTGTTTCATCCATTCGTGGTACGTTGGTTATGGTATATTCATCTAGGTAATTTATGTAAACTATATTATGACACTAAAATCATTTGGATTGTTTGCTGACTAGTGCACACATCGTTTTAGTGATCTCCTACTTATAAATTTTCTTAAGTTAAATGTATATCTAATACATATTCTTGTGTGATTTACTATTGTGGGAAAAGCTTGTGCTCTGTTTCGCAAGCTAATAATCAGTGCACCATTGTGTACTTTTGGCATCAAGTACCAAGGCATGTGCATGGGAACTCATGAAAATCCATTCATATATGAATCTATGGAGCTAAATCCATAAATTGTCATCGTTCTTTGTGATGACACAACAAATTTTGTGAGCTACAAATTCATAAACAGAGGCCTATTTATCTAGTTGGAATTGTAAGCACTCAAATCTTCAACCCAAATTGGAAGGTATATTTCTCATGCAATTTTAATATAGAATTAGAGTGCATTGGAATTGGTGGTTAGCATTCGTCTTGGATTTCCATATTAGGAAAACAAACCTTGAAAAAAAAATAGCAGAACATTCAAAAGAATATAAAAAATAAGCTGTGATGTTGAGATTTATGATTCTTTAGCATAAGTTGTGTTGTGGTGTTTACTTTTCTTAAAAAACTTTTTTAGTTATTATTTAATTGGGAAATTATGTTCAAACCTTATGATTCTTCTTATTTTTGTGTTTGAAAAAAATAATCTGCAGTAGAAGTATATCCTTTCCACATTTAAGTTGATACAATAATAGGTGCTTTTCCATATGAGTTGTCTCATACTTGGTGTTTCTTTTTTTTTTCAGGACATTACATGGGATTCAATTTTGATAAAATCTGAGAAGGCCAAGCATGATTTGTATCATAGCTTGAGGTGTGTTCAGTCCATAGTTCCACAAAAATTAGGGCAATGGGTGGGTAGCTAACATGCCACCCTTTTTTATTTTTTTATTTTTTTTAACTTTATATCTACCTCTGGGCAATTTGTCACTATGCAATTGAGTGTTCAAGAGAATGGAAAGGTCATATAAATTTTCCTTTTTTTATATATATGTGTATCAGGAAGTGATCATATGTTATATTTAAATAAAAATATGTATGCTTCAGCTCTGTTTGACTTGATATTATCCAACAAAATTGAACGCGGGGGGACTAATTTTAGTTTGAATGGTTGGTTATAGCATGACTGAATGTCAGCCCTTGAGGCATGACCTTATATCTGAAATGTCTAATATTGTTGTGTTTCAGCTGCAATTATCTCTACAAATATTCTACTATAGTGTACCTAGTTTGAGTTTTCAAACCCAGTTTGAACCTTGTCAAAGCCCTGACCAACAGTCTACTTGTGAGAACTATCCTGTGACCAGCAAGGCATCTATTTATGACAACATCAAATCAAATTTAGTGATCAAGGGAGCTTCTTCATTCTACAATATTGATCAAATGAGTTTATTCATTTTCCTACCCTACTGTAGCATGTGAGAAATGAGGGTGCTACCTGAAATCAATGATCCACTGCAAACACCTTAAAACTTCATCAATGCAAATTTTTCTTCCCTTGTTCTTATTTATCATGAAAAATAATGAAGCATCAAAATTGAAACATTCATAGGTTGGGTTTTCTATCATTGACAGGCTTAGCAATAATTTCGGTATCTGCAAATTAGTAGTACCTTCAAAGTTCAAACACGTGGGCGTTGACATAATCTAGTGAGAATATTTGTCCATCCAAGATTGCATAGGATTGTAATAATTATTGCCACTTAACTTTGAAAATTGTCCTCTTCTACCACTCGGGAGCACATAATGTTGTTATGTTATGTCCCTCATGAAATATTTCCTTCATGAGATAGTATAGCATGTCATTCTGGTAGGTCTTTATCAAGGAATATGAGTGATAGGCACATATCAAGAAAATAGGGATTAGATCTTGCTGTCTTGGGCACCTAATTTCTTTTGAAAATTTGCATCCATGCCGTTATCAATCCATGTTTCTTCATTATCTATTGCATTAATTATATAAAATACAATGGAAAATTTCCAACCTAATGGTTGTTGAGACTGTGTATTCATTGTTTTTACAGAGCTAGAAGCTTCTTGAAAAAAATTGTCATGAATAACATATTTTCCAAGTAACACCTACATACCAAGACTATTTCTTCTGGTAGATAGTTCTATCCTTGCCTTCAAGAATTTAGAACCAATTTCCTTCATGTTGAAGACATTACTCCAATCTAAGTCTATTTTAAGCATACATATTTCACTAGCCAAGATCATGAAAAGGGCATCCAATATGTAAATAGTGGATATTTGAAACTTCCAAATTGTTATTTCACTAGGATACTGACATTGTTTTAGATTGTATGAAAAATAAATTCCTTGAATGCCACAGAATTGGTAGCACCTGCCTCTTGCAATCATCAAGACAAAAAATAAACATGGAATCAAACCTTATGATCTTTTCCATACACATATTCTTAGGATTAAGGCTGAGAAAATACTTAATGATTAATGAACTTTCAAATGTTTATCCCACCATTTCAAAGAAATTTTCAGAAACAGATGCTAGTATCACTTTTAGTTGTTCTATATTAAACCCAACCTCTAGGTCTATAGTACCATAATTTTTATATTTTATAGATGCAAATACAAACAAACATTTCAATTCTTTCTTCAAAGGATATCATGCCTCCAATAGATTGTTAGTGTCAATTGGGCAAGATCTCCTATGCATATGTTGAAGTCACGTTTCTTGCAAAAGAAGGTGAATTAGATGCATTATTTACAACCTTGGCATGAACCATATATTGCTTCCTAGGGGTCAAGAGTATTATGGATATAGTATGTCATAAAGGATGTATATAAAACATTATAAAATTTTTCTATATTATTTTACCTTGTTCTACTGTAAAAGTTTGTTATATTATTTTACCTTGTTCTACTATGTTGAGTATTATCAATTTTTCGTTATTTAACTATCAAGGCTAATTATTATTGTTTACATTGTTTTTCTTTCATTCATAAAATTCTATTGAGAATTTGAACTCCATTATTTATATTTACTACTTATGAGAACAACTTATTTATGTTATTGTTCTCATAAACAATCAGGATCTGGAATTTTTGTAATGATTGAGGGATTGTTCGTCTCACTCCTCAAGGAGTCAATTCAGACATCTAACAATGATATTGCTATTTCTCATGACAAAGTTGTTGTTATATTTGTATATGAATTGGACTTGAAGTGTCACCTTAACAGTGATATCGGATAACGTCAATGTTGTATTAATAGGCACTAGAATTTGGCCAATGGAGGATCTGACCATGTCTATTTACCTTCATACTAAGGATATCTAGTGATCTAAAACCCTCTAGAGTGAAATTATTTATTTTATATGCAACCAAACATAAACTAATAATGGTATTGTAATTTCACTGAGACATGTGATAGAAGTGACTCATTGTAAATCTCCCTTAATGATTGCTTGTATAGGTTTTATTGCTATGGTCGAAGCTCCCAAGTAAGTAATCTATACCCTCCTCAAGGACTACACAAATATTAGAGGAAACTATTATCACTGGTATTAATTTCGTTAGTTGTTTAGAAAACATTTTGCTTGTAAACTATGACTGGAAAGTACTCAAGCTAATTATCTATAGACAAAAGAAAATAGTTGTGAGACTATGAGTGGCAAGCACTCCCAAGTATGGCTGGTATGGCCCTAGGGAAAATATTGTCTAAATACTTACCTACCACAACATGTAAGAGTATTGTACATGAGAAATATTTTAACCCTGACCCCTGCTTCTAGTGAAGGAGAAATAATAATATTTCTAAATGCCATTTTACTTCTGTCCCATGCTATGCTCTTCATTTTGGATTGAACGAAGAGATGAGATGTCATTTTACTTCTTTCCCATGCTATGCTCTTCATTTTGGATTGAATGAAGAGATGAGGATCGAGCTCAGAGATCCCGAAACCAATATGTTTCAAAATTCAAACCCACTTACCAATTGATATTGTTGCTTTATAGTTTCAGTCTTCAATTTGTGTTTTTCACTGCAAAATAAAAGTAAAATCAATGCACAATTTTAATCAATAAGAAACATCTAATGCAAAATAACTAATGGAAAGAGATATTGTAGTAGTTTTCACTTGCAATTGATTGCTTGATATGATCGAAAGTCATATATTGTATTTTTGTTAGGAGTCAAACACTTAATATTTAGATTACAATAGAGAGGGTTGTAGAAAAGACAAACAATGTTCCATTGTTATACTATTTGCAATATATATATATATATATATATATATATATATATATATATATATATATATATATATATATATATATATATATATATATATATATATATATATAGAGAGAGAGAGAGAGAGAGAGAGAGAGAGAGAGAGAGAGAGATACCGTTTGCAGCCATGTTTTTTAAATGCATAATGCAAACAGGTTGTAACATTGCATTCTATTAGTTGCAAGTCAGGATCCTAATGATGAGAACCAAACTCTGGAATGCCTTCAAAATATGTAATAACTCTTAGATAGATTGTAGTTGTACTACAGATGAATAAAAGATGAGAAATTCTCCATATTGTGAACTTAGGCATAGATGGAGGGCAAAGTACATTTCATCCACTCCCCATAAAGAGCCACTTGTGACTATTCTAGTGATACCTCACCAAAGCATTGGATATGTACTAGCTATCTTGTGAAAATACAGGACAAGAAACAATAAACATAAGCCTTTCACACTCCCAAATGTAATAACAGGTTCCAAGCATGTGAAAAATTGCCTCCAGGTTCTCCAATATAAGCCTAATTAAGAGAACAATAGAGTGTTATTGCACCCTTGCTTTTGTTGATAAAACTCTTGTTTAAGTATGGGTATAAACGATGATAATATTGTTTTTTTCCATATCCTTGGGGGGACCCTCCAATAGTTTCTTCACATTCTGTGAATAGTGCTCTGTTGCTGGTAGACATGTCCCAACCCTTAAGGGACCCAAGTGGATTACACCTTGTGATATTTTTGGGCATTATGGCTTTGGCATGGCATGCAAAATCACTTGAACTAACCACTGGGGCTACAAAATCATGTTATCTACCTATGTACCTACCTATCTACCTATATATATATATATATATATATATATATATATATATATATATATATATATATATATATATATATATATATATATATATATATATATATATATATATATATATATATATATATATATATACACACACACACACACACACATATATGTTTTATTTAAACCTCATGAGTATTTTTTTCTTAGGATAACACCTTGTGGAAAACCCTTCAAGTAATTTTCCACAATCCATGGACGGTATATTCGGTAAAGCAGTGGCCCTAGCTAGGGTAATTATCTGTTATTGGATCAAGAGAGTTGAATATGTAGCCTCCCTAACTTTGGGTGAGAGGAATCACATTTGGGTCATGAAATATTTGCAGACATGGCTTACATATCAGTGAGCTAATTAAAAAAAAGAAATTGTTGTTTCTTGAATTAAAAGGACAGATATTAGAACTTTCAAAAGCAAGCTCTGAAAGTTGTCAACTATGAACCTGTGAGCTATATCAACAACAAAAAACAAAATTTTGTAGCTTTAAAAAACAAAAATACATCATTGTAGAAGTAAAAGTATCTATCTGTAGAGAAATTTATAGCTAATGTTCATGAATGAAATCATTTGTATGCCCATGCTGAGAAACTGAAATGGTTCAAACACCCTACTCCAGCCCCAATGCCTTTTTGAAAGGCCATCAACTACCTTGTTCTTGTCCTTGTATATGTGAGACAAAGAAGTGTGTGGGAAGGTTGTCATTTAGTGTTTTATATCATCATGGAGTGGCTATAAAGTGAAATTTCTGAGTGTTGATTCCTTTTTTCTTGAAAGGGATGCCCCATTTGCATTACTTTTTTTCTTGAAAGGGATTCCACATTTTTATCTTTACAACATTTTGAATCCTAGGGGAAACAAAGAAGGCACTTCTATTTGCACAAAATGTTTTCTTGAGATGTTGTTTCATGGAATGAAATAAGAGTGGGATGCATGTTGAATGGTCATGCCAAGGAGGACCTGAAACTATTTGGTCAGATGCAACTTGTGGGTATAAAGTTTGGATGCTGCGGAGTGTGAATAGGTGTTCCATTTGGGGATTTTTGTAGTATGTAGTTTCTTCATTTTCTATCCTCTTTACACTTATTTTTAATCAATCTCTTCACTCCTAGAAGATGTTTGTCATATTTTCCTTAAAACTAGTTTATGTTAAGGCTTTTGGGGATAGTTAGGATTTAAAAAAATTGTCATAAGGTTACTTTTTGACATGTAATATTGAAGTACATTGTGGCATGTTTCCTTCTAGGTTTCGGGTTTGAGATAACTCTAAAGTTGGGTTCCATAAATATTCCCAAACTTGAAGTAGGCGGTTATTTTGTAGGCTGTTGCTACTGTTGACTGATTATTAGTTGCATTCTGTTATGTTGGGATGTGCATTGGGATATATGCATACACTGTTCTTTTTATAAGGAGGACTTTCCACACTCAATTTCATGGTTCATAGTATCAGTATTTGAATTATTGAAGACATTGCTTCAAGTTATCAGCATTTGAATCATCGTTGAAATTGCTTTAAGGCTTTTTAGCTAAATATTAACATACAAAGGAATGGAAAAATAACAGAATTTAGCTCTTTGGATCTTTGTGGGGGTGCAGAGGGAGGGTATATGCTAATTTTTGGGACCATGTTATTTTGTTTCTTATATCTTGTCGAAACTTGTCTGCAATATATTGTTTTCATATACATCAAAGAGGATATATTTTGTTTTACATTTCATTTACTTTCCATCATCTCGGTTTTACTGTTCCTATTTGTAACATCTATATATCACTGTTGAACTGGTAAATTACAAAATTTCTCAGGTCTTTACTCTGGGTTTTGTAAATTTCAATGCCAATAGTACTGTCTGCATCTTGCATGAAATAATATCTTTTTGACACATACCATGTATCTAGATGATAATCAGAAAATGAAACAACATGCCGGGGCTATGACAACATAACCAAAGAATAATTTAAAAGGGTATCCTACTGAAGCTAAAGGTATGATTTACTAGGAAAAAATAACATCAACTTTGGTAATGGTAAAATCAATAATTTTCTTCTACTCTATGAAAGATGACAAGTTATTTGGGATTTTGATCAAAGCATCAAAGGAACCATAGGCATTAGGTGATCATATGTAGAGTCCAGATTTATGAATATAGGTATATTTAGTGAAGCTTGTACTATGTCTCAGATGTTCCAGTTGGAATCAGAAATTTTTTTGTTGAACAGTAACTGAAAGCATGATTCCTTCAAATTACAGGTTATGAAGGTGCTTGACCATATGGAGGTTGTGCAATTGGAGAATACTGAAACAAATTGTACTGAGATTTCTTTGAAGGGATGCTTAATTGGAGAAGAGCTGCATGAATTCATGGAAATATATATTGTAGTTTCAAATTTAGTAGGATATCGAGCATAACACTCTAATGAGGATGGTGTACCAATATAGACTAGTATGAGGTATGAAAGTACTCATGCTTGAATTATAATTGATATTTTTGGAGATTTTGTAGCTTCCTGTTACATCATTATCAATTATTATTGTTCTATATTTCAATGTAACAAAGTGTTTGGTATTTTTTCCCATTGATTTGTGGAGAACAAGAGATTGTTGTTGGAAATGATACTGAGAGGGGGGGGCGAATCAGTATTATTAGGTTAATAATTTTATTTCCCAAACATATTTGTATACACTACTTCAGCAAAGTGAACTAGTATGTACACGCGACTGTACTTAAAGCAACCAATGTATATGCAGTGAACTTTTGATTTACCCAATTTATCATACATAGAACTTTAACCAGCATAGCAAAGATTTATTATAGTGCAGTAAAAGAAGAATAAAGAATCACACATAAGAAACACACATGAACACCAAGATATAATGTGGAAACCCAATTTTGGTGAAAACCACCTACCTTTGTTGTCTCTGTCTTCTTTTAATAATAAGAAAATCTATTTACAATCTTGTACTGGTGCAGACTTATACTAGTATGTAGGCTTCTATTTGCAGAAGATTATAACCTTCTCTTGTTCTCCAACTTTTACTGGAAGGGAGCTACAATCCCCTAACTCTTGTAATAGCTGATATCTTTACCAGTACGTATGTGACAACCTACAAAAGGCTACAAGCTTCTTTCTTCCTTCAAGGAGCATGTTTCATAAATTTTCAGACTAGATCCATCAACAACATCATAAATCAATCATTAAATACATCTGCATCAATCAATACCTGAAATTCACCCACAACTGAATCAATCAATCATTTTGAAAACCCATCATTAAATCATAATATATCTGATCATTCAAAATACTGTCACCAGAATACAGTAACCAGAACCCAAAACTCTGCAACAGCAAATAGAAACAATCTAAACATACTTTATGAGGTATATGCTACTTCCATGTGTTGAACCTATGTGTATACGCGCTTTTATCAAAGCTAACCCATGTACACATCTGCAAATATTAATTCATAATTTTGCAGTTAATCCAGACTTCAGTTATACCCAGATCATAAAATTTACAGAACAACACATGCGTCTGTATTCAAACCACTTAATGATAATTCATTTCAAGCCTTAAGATCCTAATCCATTAGTAGATCTTGTCATTCATCAAACCACATAATGATAATTCATTTCAAGCCTTAAGATCCTGATCCATCAGTAGATCTTGTCCTTCATCAACCACTAAGGTTCATCCTTGGTTCAGATCAAGCACAACACCATAAGCCAACAACCTGCATTCTAGATCTCACACTTCATCAGATATTAGATACTTGCACACCTGGCCTAATGAACTTCTCCTCCTTTTATAGTTTTAGGCCTTTCTCAATACCATGGACAAAAACCACTTAGGACCAATTACCTAGGGTCAATACCTCGGACCAAATACCTTGGACCAATACCATGGATCAAAATACCATGGACCAAATGCCTTAGACTAAAAACTTAGCTTTCTAGGATATACACACTTTTCCTACTGTGAAAGTATGTATACGCTACTTGTGGTCAGTGAACTTGCGTGTATACGCAGCTTGGTCAAGGTCATCTTGCGTATACCTCTCTTTCTTCATTCTTTGTAGTCTGATCTATAATTATTTGTTGTTAACTTGTTGTACTATGATCTTTCATCTGAGTAGTTTTCATCAAGGACAACAACTGTATCATAATGCCAACAATCTCCACCTTTGGACTTGATGGTAATAACAACACTAATTCACTCTCCCCCTTTGAAATCAAGGGAAAAGGGTCATGTTGCCCCTCTGACATACATTATGCTGGTCATGCTCCCCTTGAGTACATGTTGAATTCTCTAATATGCTGAAATTTACTAATTGAGCTCCCATGATTGAGTCCATGCTCCCCCTGAGCACAAGAAAAGTCTGAAAAAATATTTTCTAAAAGAATAACATGACTCTATAACTCAGCTATGTGAGGATGACCTTCCTATCATCAATGACTCATACATACATCCATCTCCCAAACAAGTGGGGATATACCAAATTTGACTCATCCACCCAACCAAGTGGGGATATACCAATTATTTATACATGACAAAAACAAGAAATATTACATCATCCATCCCATGTAAGGTGGGGATATAAATTACATCATTTGTCCAAGAGGACCTATTCCAATGTACGAGAAGACATATCACACCCTAGACTTTTACATGACTTGAGTAGCAAATGGTATAAATATATGAAGCCATAGCTATACTCAACAACCATATTGCCAACAATGTTGAATGTATGTGAAGGCTAATGCTCCCCTTGAACCAGTGCTATCTGTGCATTGTTAACAGGTCAAAGATCAACGCATCTTTGTTAGTTAGATAAAATTAATGAACAAAGCATATTAATCATGAATATCAGTCAGAGCACCCATATCAGAGCCTGCCCCACTATTTTTCTTGTTTGAAGGAACATATATGCTCCTTGACCCACAAAAACACGCGTGGGTATGCGACTACACTTCAGGAAACACGCGTATAATCACCTTTCTTTGAAAAGTTTGATTTAACAACAGGATGATGCAGCAACTACTCCAGCTTTTGTCTAAGATATTTAAATATCTCTCCGTCCAGTGGTTTAGTGAATATATCAGCAACCTGTTCTTTGGAGGGAACATATTCTAATTTAACCTTTTGTTCAAGCACTTGTTTAGGTAGAAAATGGTATTTGATGGGTATGTTCTTGATCTTGGAGTGCATGGCTGGATTCTTTGAAATACTGGTAGCACTTGTATTATCACATAGAATGGAGATAGGTGGAGTACATGTGATCTGAATGTCTTTCAGTGTTTGCATCATCCAATGTAGTTGTGTGTAGCAAGATGTAACAACCACATATTCTACTTCAGCTGTAGATAATGTAATTGAACTTTGTTTCTTGATGAACCAAGACACTGACCTGGAACACATATAGAATGCACCACCACTAGTGCTTTTTCTGTCATTCCTGCCCAATCTGCATATGTATATGCATGAAGAGTAAGATTTGTATCTCTAGGATACCATAAACCAAAGTTCTATTTTCCTTGAAGATATTTGAAAATCCTTTTGACTACCTGAAAGTGTGATTCCTTTGGGTTTGCTTGGAATCTTCCAACTATTCCTATTGCATGCATGATGTCAGGTCAGGTACCTGTTAGATAAAGCAAACTGCCAATAATGGATCTATAAGTTGGTTGATGTACTGCTGTTGATTCATCATTTGAGCTAAGATTGTATCCTATTACCATTGGGGTACATATCGATTTAGAATCTTTCATGCCGTACCTTTTCAAGATTTGTTTGCGATATTTGGTTTGTGAAAGAAAAATACCATCTTTATTTTGTGGAACTTGTAGACCAAGAAAATAGATAAGATCACCAAGCAAGGAGATTTCAAATTCTTGCTGCATTGTTGAAGCAAAATTCTAACTCATGGATTCTTCATTGCTACCAAAAATGATATCATCAACATAGACAACAATTATTAGCAATTTATCAGTGTCAATCTTTGTATATAAATTGCTATTTGCTAGCCCTTTTGAGAAACCTTTTTGGTGGAGATATTTGTCATGGTGGTAATACCAGGCCCTTGGAGCCTATTTTAGACCATAGAGATCCTTTCTGAGTCTGCATACAAGTTTTGCATCATTTCCAAGAATGAATCCTTCTAGTTGTTCAACATAGAGTTATTCTTCTAAGTCTCCATTAAGGAAGGAAGATTTTACATCCATTTGGTATACTTTGAATTTCTGAAAGCTAGAAAGAGCAAGAAACATCCTTATGGCTTCAATTCTAGCAATAAGTGCAAAAGTTTCTTCAAAATTTATACCTTATTGTTCAACATATCCTTTACAAACAAGTCTGGACTTATTTCTAATAACTTCTCCATTTTCATTCAGCTTGTTTTTGAATATCCATTTAGTTCCTATGATATTTTTATCATGAGGTCTAGGAACTAATTCCCAAGTATTATTCTTTTCAATTTTCTCAAGTTCTTCATTCATGGCCTTGACCCAACATTCATCTTTTAATGCTTCATTTAAATTTTGAGGTTCGATGGAGGATAGTAATGCTAGATAGCTTGAGGTTTCTATAATAGTTCTTCTTGTCTGTACACCTACCTCTTTTCCCCTTAAAATTTGAGTTTCTGGATGATTTTTCTGAACATACCTGGATGAAGTCTTTTGTTCTACTCTTACCTCTTCTTTTGGTGCTTCATTGGTTTCTTCTTCAGAAACATTGTGATTTGATGTTGGAAAATAATCCCCATCTTCTTCATTGTCATAATCTTCAGTTTTTATCTATTTTGGATTTTTGCATGCTTCATCAACTACAACATAAATACTTTCAACAATTTTCCCAAGTCTTTTATTATAACATTTCTCTCCTTTACTTCGAGAAGAGTAATCAAGAAGAATACCTTCATCTGCAATGGCCTCAAACTTAACACGTTTTTCATCGGTCCTTTTGATATAACATTTTCTTCCAAAAACTTTAAAGTATTCTACAGTAGGAGTCTTACCATACCAAAGTTCATGTGGAGTTTGAGTGTTGTTTACCTAAACATTTGCTTGGTTGAGAATAGTTATGGCGGCAAATGCAGCTTCACCCAGAAGGTTGCAGTTGTTCCAGATTCTTCTAGCATAGCTCAAGCCATTTGTTGAACAATTCTATTCATTATTTCTACTACTCCATTTATCTGAGGAGTCCTTGCAGTGGAGAACTGCCTTTTTATTCCATGTTGTTCACAAAATTCAAATAATTCAGCTGACGTAAATTCCCCTCCTCGATTAGATCTGAGGCATTTGAAGTCTTTGAACTCTCCAAATGCTTCATATTTATTCTTTAGAAGACCTATGCAACACATTTTGGAAAAATCATCAATGAATAAATTAAATTATTGTTCTCCACGAGGTGACTTTTTCCTTGATGGTCGACATAAATTAGTACGGACAAGTTCAAGAGGATTACTAGCTGACCCTTCCTTTTCAATGAAGTGAGCTTTGGTTTTCTTACTAAATTTACGTGGTTTGCATATTGTACTTTCAGGGATGTTGATATCTGGAAGATCACGAATCACCTGCAATCTGCATTTTGAGACAAGCTTAAATGTCCCAATATTCTATGCCATAGCCAGTTTTCATCATTTTTGCTTAGATAGCACTATTTTTTTCCTCCCTTGAGTATGTATAATTTGTTTGGAGTTCTTGTACCTTTGATCATGGTTTCTCTTGTATCAAGCTCACAAACAACACATCCATTTGATCGAAACACCACCTCATTTCCTGGATCACACATTTGACTGACACTCAACAGGTTATGCTTTAGACCGTCTACATACATAACATTCCTAGATTTAACCTTTTCTTTCAAGAAAACAGAGCCTTTACCTTTTATGACAGCATGAGTCTCATTTCCAAATGATACATTCTTTTATTTTTCTAAGGAATTATATGAGTGAAGTTTTTCTTTGTCACTTGTCATGTGTTTTGAGCATCCACTATCGATGTACCACTGATTTTCTTGTCCATCCGCATACAAGGCTATACCACATCTTTTTGTTTGAGGTTCTTTCCTTCTCCATATCTTGGGATTTAATGGAGTTTTCTCTTTTTGAGATGTTTTCTGAAATTTTCTCCTGCATTCAGATTCTTCATGGCCAAAGTTGTTATGGATTGAGCATTCTATATCATTTTCAAGAAGAGAAAAGTTATTATAAGAACGTTTCTTGATCCCTGTCACATTCCTTTGATTTTGTGCTTCTCTAGTCATGATGGTTTTGTAAGCAACACATTGTCCAAAATTATGACATGAGAAACATTGACCATTAAATAAGTTCTTGCGATTATCGAAACTATTGACCTTGTGATTATAGTTTCTATTGATATTCATCATCGGAGCAAAATGAGTATGGTTTACCTGAGGTTGGTTGCAGCTTCTGCTCATCCTTGAATAAAATTGAGTCTGATTTACCTGGTGATCTCCTTTATGCCTTTGCTAACAATTGCCATATTGTTCACTGTTCTTTGCTGCATCAAGATAGCTTTTAGTGGAGGTTGACAAATTTTGTGATTGAGATGCTTCTTCAGTGTATCCAAGACCTATCTTTATCAGGGGAGAACACTGCACTTTGATAATTTCATTTAAGGTTTCTGATCCTTTAGAAAATCTAAGATTAAGAGAGTTCATTTTCTCAAGGTCCTTTCTTAGACCCACAATTTCACATTCTAGTTTTTCATTGTGCTTTTCTTTTTCAGCAAGTTCGTATGTCAAGGTATCTATACTCATATTCTTTTATTCTAAAAAGATTTTGAATTTAGAGACTTCTTCATGAAGGTCATCTTCTTCTGAAGCATCCCAAAAATTATCATCGCCATAAGCCATTACAGGTCTATAATCACTACTATTTTCATCTCCATCACTATTTGATAAACCAATGCTATCTTCATGGGTTTAGTAACTCTTTTTACTTACAACTTGTTTTCTATTCCATTTTCATATTCCTTCCCTTTATCAGATTTATCTTTATGAGGACATTTCGTAGCATAATGACCAACTCTACCACAGTCAAAGAATTTGAAGAGTAGTTTACCTCTAAATCTTCTGGAACCCCATTGAAGCTTCTTGACAAAGCTTACTTCATCTTCTTCTTCTGGAATATGTCCCGATTCACTGAGTTCTTCTTTTCCTTTTGCTGAAGCTTTAAATGCAGCTTATCTCATATTTGATGGACCTCCTTTTCTCATCTCAAAGGTAGTTAAGATTCCATGAAGATGTGTCATAGTGATAGTCTATAGATCCTGTTTTTCTTCTACGACAGACACTTTTGATTCAAATTTAGCAGGCAAGGATCTTAAAACTTTCTCAACTAAGGTAACTTCCTTTATATCTTCACCCAGATTCTTCATACAATTGACAACCTCATGTATACATAAGAAGTAACTAGCTATACTTTCATCATTGTTCATCTTAAGAGTTTCATATTGAATTCTAAGAGTTTGAATTTTACCACGTTTTACCTGAGAGTCTCATTTGTAGCTTAGAACGACTTTGTCCCATATTTATTTGTTTGATTTAAGCTGCATAAATTTGACAAACGTTTATTGTGAAAGACTTCCCAATAATGTATTGACATCCCTGGCATTGGCTTCATATTGCTTTTTGCCTGCCGTATCTGTAGGGATTGCTGATGGAAATATATATCCTCCTTGCATGATCTCCCGACATCCATTCCAAGTGATTGTAGATAGGTTGTGGTTTTTATCTTCCAATAAACAAAGTTGCTCCCATCAAAGATTGGTGGTCTGATGGGTCCCACGCTTTCTTGATTACTCATGATAATGGATCTCCCTTCAAGTGATCAAGCTTCTTCTGAAGGACCTGCTTTAATACCAATTTTTGGAAATAATACTGAGATGGGTGGTCAATCGGTATTATCAGGTTAATAATTTTATTTCCCAAATAGATTTGTATACGCTACTTTAGCTAAGTGAACCAACATGTACACACGACTGTACTTAAAGCAACCAACGTATATGAAGAGAACTTTTCATTTACCCAATTTATCATGCATAGAACTTTAACCAGTATATCATAGATTTATTAGAGAGTGCAGTAAAAGCATAATAAAGCATCCCACATAAGAAACACATATGAAAACCAAGATATAAGGTGGAAACCCAATGTGGGTGAAAACCACCTACTGCTCTCATCTCTGTCTTCTTTTAATAGTAAGAAAATTTGTTTACAATCTTGTACTAGTGTAGACTTATACCAGTACGCAGGCTTCTACCTGCAAAAGGTTACAAGCTTCTCTCGTTCTCCAACTTCTAATGGAAGGGAGCTACAACCCCCTTACTATTGTACTAGTTGATATGTTTACTAGCACGTACGTGGCGACCTACAGAAGGCTATTACCTTATTTCCTCCTTCAGGGACCATGTTTCATAAATTTTCAGACTGGATCCATCAACAACATCATAAATCAATCATCAAATACATCTGCATCAACCACTCCGTGAAACTCATCCACAACTGAATCAATCAATCATTTTGACAACCCATCATTAAATCACAATCAATCTGATCATTCAGAATACTATCACCAGAATATAGTAACCAGAACCCAAACCAGAACCGAGAACTCTGCAACAGCAAAAAGAAACAACTTAAACATGCTTTACGAGGTAGACGCTAATTACATGTCTCAAACCTGCGTGTATACATGCTTTTATCAAATCCAACCCGCGTACATTTCTACAAATATTAATTCATAATTCTGCAGCTATTTCTAACATTTGTTATACCTAGATAATAATATTTACATAACAAGACATGCATCAGTATTCAAATCTAGAATATACATGATCAAACCACATAATGATAATTCATTTCAAGCCTTAAGATCCTGATCCATCATTAGATCTTATCCTTCATCAACCACTAAGGTTCATCCCTGGTTCAAATTAAGCACAACACCATAAGCCAACAACCCGCATATTAGATCTCACACTTCATCAGATATTCGATACTTGCACATCTGGCCTAATGATCTTCTCCTTCTTTTATAGTTTTAGGCCTTTCTCAATACCATGTACCAAAGCCACTTAGGACCAATACCTTGGACCAAGTACCTAGGGTCAATACCTCAGACCAAATACCTTGGACCAATACCATGGATCAGAATACCATGGACCAAATACCTCGAACCAAAAACCTAGTTTCCCAAGATATACACACTTTTCCTTCTGTGAAAGTGCGTGTGTATGTATACGGTACTTATGGTCAATGAACCTACGTGTATACACAACTTGGTTAAGGTGAAACTGCGTATACCTCTCTTTCTTCATTCTTTGTAGTCTTATCTATAATTCTTTGTCGTTAACCTGTTGTATTGTGATCTTTCATCTGAGTGAGTTGCCATCAAGGACAACACCTGTGTCATAATGCCAACAATTGCTTCAATGACACTAAAATTTGTATAACAAAATGCAGATTTGGAAAAGAGGCACTCGAGTCCCTTCTGTATCCCTACATACAAAGGCAATATTGAAACTTCAAAAGGTTTTGGTCCTTTCAAAAGGAGACCAAAGAACGTTTTCTTATTGAATTCTTCTATCTTGGCTTTTTCGAAGCAGAAATACCAAGAGATGGAGTAACCAAAGAAAATTGCATTTTTGGAATACCAGATGCCAACCAAGAAATGGTTGCTTCTATCCTATCGAATATTAAAATGATCTTAAAAAAATATCAATGGAAGTAGCTTTCTGAGGCAGGGAATACAAAAGTGTTAGATTGGCACCAGAAGATGAATTAGAAGGAGAAATTATATTCTTTCAAAAGAACCTACTTGAAAATGCAAGGGAAAATCATTCTAATGCTGATTGGACCCTTCACATCCATTCTTTTCTAGATCAATGAATATCTTGATTTAATATCTCTTTTCTTGTTTGTTTTGATAATAATATTGCCATGAATATCTTTGTAGAGAATTTAATTCTTAGGGTGATAATGAATTTGTCTAAAGAGCAACAGGAATTGTGGAAGCAAATATGTGATGCATTGCTGGTGAATAATTACCTCAATTAAGAAAGAGAAGCTAAGAAGTAAGGTAGGAAAGAGAGGAGACATAAGGAGGCAAATTCTATCTTGGTTGCAACCAGAAAAGTAGCTACAACTTCTCCTAGGATTAGTTCATCTAGGAAGGATGGAATTGGAGATGCAATTGAAGAGCATAATTTGCGTCAAGTTAGATTTCCTAGCAAGCGTTCACACTTGGATGATTGGAATAATGTGAAACTTTCTTTTTCTGGCATATTTTCTACATCACAACCAATGAAAGTATCACTGCAGAAACATCTGAAAGGGAACATTACTATTGGATGCCCAAGCTCTTCTTCTCAGACAATGTTTTGGGCTAAAGAGACAATGTCCTAGCCCCTTGTTGCAAAAGTTCCATTAGAAAGGCATTTTGATTGTTACCAGGTGTCATCTAGCTCACCAAGAGAAGAATCTCTTTTGTGTGATATTTGTAGATTGCCAAAATCTACTCGCTCAAACAAGATTTTCTTTTGCAGTTACTTCACGTTAATCTAACTATTCCTTTCTCTATTTTATTTTTATCTCTCTATTTACTGCAGTATTGTTATAGTAGATTATACTCGCTATCTTAAAATTTTCATGTCAACAATATATTGCAGGTAGCTTTCACAAAGATTTATATGGTATTTTAAGGTATTCTTTTTTAGGATGGTATTTTCATCCATGTGAAGCTTTAAACTGGCAATACCAACTCCAAGGCATGAGGTGTCCAACTATAGCTAGCCATGGTATGCCTGGTTCTGGTATGAACTGTGCTCTATGTGGTGGTTTGAGTGGTGCTTTTAAGAGGACTATTGATGGTTAGTGGCTTCATGTATTTTGCGCTGAGGTAAAAATCTATGATTGAATGGTGTTCACTTCAAAAGAATGCAAGAAGTTAATTATGAAAAATCTTATTGTCGATTTTATCTTGTGTATTAATGATTTGGTGAGGAGAAATATATTTTCTCCCTTATGGTATCTTCATTTCCATTGTGAACCTACAATGGTTGTCGGAGAATATGTTCAGGAGGGGTCAAATGGAGCTTGTTGAAGAGCTGGTATGTCTAAATTGAGATGTTTCTTCACTACTAGTGATGCATATAATTTTGAGCATGTTGGAATGTTTTTTTTTACGTGTTCGGTGCATGATTTTTGCATCTAGATTTTGTCTAGTGGGTTGTTGTTAGAGACCTCTATTAGCATCTCACTGAATGGTTTGGTCATTAACATATTGATCAAGGTCGATCTATGCAATGTTAAAGTTAATGCTTGGTATGTTATGAAATCCCGGAAACACTTTTTAGAGAATGATATATGTTTCCATGCAATATTTGTCATGACAAAGTGCCTGTTTGAAGGTTAGGATTCAATGTATATGAAAGTTTGAAACTTATAAGAACACTTTCTATATTAGTGGATTGTTTTATCCTTGGTAATTCTCATGGAATCTATATTTTCTTCTGCCCTAACAGATAGAAATAATTTTTCTTTTCACAGTGCAATTTCGGCCACTACCAAAGTACTTTTCATCACTTATGTGTAAGAGACTCTGTGTTTTACATGACTGTGAGTACTCGTGGTGGAAGGTTTCAACATAAAGAATATTGTGAAAAACATAGTGCAGAGAAAAAGTTAAAGGTACATGTAATTTTCAATATAAGAATTTTATTGCTTAACGTGTCTTGATTGAATGAAAGATGTGGGATGAAGCACAATGATGCCAAGGAACTAAGGAGTTTAAGAAAATAAAACAAATGTGGGTCAACATATGTAGCAATTTTTTGCAAGTTTTTTTGCATTCTGAAATGGTTCATATAAATCCTAGGGCATTTTCTTGCATACAATCCTAGAGGCTTTATGTAGTCACATGTTAGCTCTTGCATTTAAATAATGCAATCTAGAATTATGGATTTCTCATGGATTCATTTATGACCTTCTTTCCTATCACCATCATGATTGATTTTCATATGGATTCATTCATTAGCTTCTTAGTTATCCTTGTTATTTCTTGCATTGTGCTTATGCCTACACCCACTCTCATGGTTCCTTCATTCCGTGCCATCAATAAAAGTGACTTGCATTCTAGGCCCCCCTACAAGTTACTTCTTGTGTGTGGGTTCTAT
Organism: Pinus tabuliformis; assembly: GCA_031772625.1. Classification (NCBI taxonomy): domain Eukaryota; kingdom Viridiplantae; phylum Streptophyta; class Pinopsida; order Pinales; family Pinaceae; genus Pinus; species Pinus tabuliformis. The sequence goes on along the minus strand of CM062820.1, from coordinate 1,385,272,704 downwards.
TTTGTCAATATTTTGATTATTTTGAACATTCTAGGGTGTTTTCTGTTACTATCATTAATACACTACTCCATCATATCATCAAACATTTGATATTGTTCCATCTATTGCTCTCAAGTCTCAACATCACAACACTCACAATCGAAGTTTTCTTTAGTCAGATTATACAAGGCACAATCTAAGGTCATTGTGACCATACGTTATAGCCATGTATCAAACAACCTATGACATTAGAAAGATGGTGAAATTGATTGAGGCTGAAGATTTAATAAATAAAATGTTGTCTCAACCAAATTCTTTGGTATGGCATACCTTGTTGTCTTCCTGTAGAATCCATGGAAATTTGGATTTAGGGAAGAAAACAACAAAACATATTCTCAAGTTGGAAACACAATATGCTCTAGCATATGTTCTTTTGTCCAATATATATGTTGCAGCTAACAGGTGGTATTGTCTTGCAAATGCGAGGAAAAAGATGAAAGAGAAAGGATTGAAAAAAGTAGCCAAGAGTCAGCTGGATTGAGGTCAAAGGTAGGGTGCATAGTTTCACTGTAAAAAAATAGAAGGCATCCAAAAATAAAAGAGGTCCATGAGAAGCTAGAGGAGTTAACCCAATTGATGAAGGAGGCAAGGTATGCGCCCAACTCAAACTTTGTTTTGCACAAGGTAGAGGATGAGCAGAAAGGAAAATTTTTATCTTATCGTAGTAATAATATGGTGATTTTGTTTGGGCTTATTAGTATTCCTGGGAGAATGCCTATTTGAATCATCAAGAATCTTTTCATTTGTGGTGATTTTCATACTGCTTCCAAACTCATTTCTAAAATTGCAAGGCGGGAACTTATTGTGAGGGATGCCAGTTGGTATCATCATTTCAAGGATGGAATGTGTTCTTGTGGGGATTTTTGGAAATACTAAAACAAGAGACAATTATATGTATGTGATTCCCTCTTAAAAGGAAAATTGATCGATTCCAAATGTCTAGCCTCTTACATCGACAATGTATACTCCAAGCATTAGAATATGATTTACACTAAATTAACAAAAACTTTATCCTTGACCTTGCTAGACTTAGGATCAAAGTCCAACCAGTCTTTTTGAGAAGACATGAGTAATGTAAAATTGTATTTTCTTAGTAGTGCCATCATTGATGTTGGCAAGCACTATTGTGATCTAGTTTCATGCCCCACTATTCTCTTTTATTTCTAGTATTTTTTTTCTTGGAGCCAGAGGACACAATTACCAATAAAGAAGATCATTTTTCCAAAATTTGGTTTCTTTTCTTTCGTTTGTTGAACACAAAAGAAGAAAGCAACACGATTTGTTGTATCTAGATACAATCTTAGAGGAAGGTATTTAGATTTTGCAAGATTGGATACATCCTTGAAGAAAGATCACAAAATGGTGCTAGATGTTGATGGGATGTAAGGAATGGGTTGAGTGTTAGGTGAAGCATTTCACACCCTTGTAGGATCACTAGGATAGTCCAAGAATTTGTCCACTAGAAAGAGCTCCTAAAATTTTGCCACTTTTACTATGTACAAAATATGCATTGATATATAGACCATTTCAGTGGTTGGAATGAGTGATGAACGCCAGTTTAAAGGTAACTTGCAATCTCCACCTCATTATTTGAATATTAGATATTCTTTGGAAAAAATATCAAAGTATTATTACCTCTAATAAAGGTGTTGGAGAATTGACATTCAGCCACGAAAAATTCACTTGTAAAATATTTTCATTATTTCTCTTATGTAAGTTATCCATATGATATCAAATTTCAGGATATGTATTGTAATATACCGAAATTTCCACTTTCCAGATGGCTCAAATTTAACACATTCATTGATTCAACAACTTATGAAGGGTACTAATTTTTCCTTGGACATTTTTACAAAAGGAGAAAGAGTAGTTGTTCGAAAGGAAAAAAAGGGTTTCATTTTTGCCAAGATGAATCCCTGGTTGGCTGAATCATAAATGAAATCTTATGAATCTTGTGGAGACTATTTCTTATTTGGGCAGGTCCTTCGGTAAATAGTTTTTCAGTTGTTGATTGTTGGAGATGGATAATAGCCAAGTTTTAAAAAGGAAAAGTTCAATCTTGGAGTAATATTGACTTACTTCCTTCCAAGAACATTGCAATTTTTGATAAATTTCTACCAATGGGTCACATTGGTTTTTGTGTCTTTTTTTTCTTCTCAAGTAGCCTATAAAATGCTGGAACGGGTACTCTGAAACTTTTATTGGGGAATCAAGGTGTGTAGAAAGGATTGATATCGTGTCTTCAAGTTTTTTGTAATTGAACTTTCCATATATTTCACTTTCTTACTGGCTTCCACATTCGCACTTCTATCGGCGTTCCTTTGCACCTCTCAATGCAATTGCTAGTTTTAAAATCAATGCCTATATATGCAATTTCAAGGTTTAGCATAATTATAATATCATTCTTTAAAGGGTGTTAGCTCAATGGTAGAGCACTTGCTTTATAACCAATATGGTTGGTGGTTCGATTCCACTGTGTCCTAATATGAATCAATCAATGATATTGTAGTTTATTTTTAATTAAATACTTTTAATATTGGTTTATTTCGATGGTGGGACGTTTTTCTAGATTTATTATTTTATATTGTCTCTAAAGAGACAAAAGTATTTGAATGTAATTTTTTATTGTCTCTCGGGAGACAATAGTTAGGATCAAAAACATTGTCTCTTTAAATACAATATGCCTTTAATCCCAATTATCGTCTCTAAGGAGGAGAAACTTAAATTGTCTGTGGAAAAACAAAAAAGCTTGTGTTATATATTGTCTTTATAGAGATAATATTTTAAAACAATGTAATTTTAAGACAATTTAATTTGAGACACCTGCTTAAAAACAATAATTAAGACAATAAACAAGTTTTCCTTTGTCTTAAGTCAAGACAATTTATCCAAAAATTGTCTTAAATATTATCTTAAAACTCCCTTTATATTGTAGTGACGATAAAAGAATGCTACCGACTCCTACATTTCCGATATAAAAATGATAACCTCGAAAGAAAGTAGCTTTTGCAATGTCCAGAAAACTCCGAAAAACACATGTTAGCTGAGGCGTTTGTCGCGTAGCGAAAGTTCAAAGGGAAAACGGACAACTCCGAAAACTCCGAAAAACACATGTTAGTTGTGGAGTTTGTGGCGTAGCGAAAGTTCGAAGCGAAAACGAACATTGGCCGTGTATTTTCATACCTACTCTAGCTCCGAAAGAAATATTTTAATATACACATTTTCGTTGTGAGTTTTCTACGTGCACGTGTGTAAATTTTCCACAGTTACGTCTGTCTATGGTTGTTAAATTTTCAAATGTATTTAGCTTTATGGCAATGTTATGAATAATGTAAAGTTCGAATACGTACGATGATTAAAAATATGTGCTTATTGGGTTTGAATTGAGACTAGGAAAAAAATGTATAGTTTTAAATAGTAAAATCATTGTATAAAAATGAACTCCATATCACACCAACAATGTTTGATATATTAATATTATATTAACTATATATTATCGAGATACTCGTTTGCAATATCCAGTCACCATGAATTTCTATAACATGATTGATGCTATGCTCCTTTTGATAATGGTTTCATGGCTTTTAAGAAATCTCTTTATGTTAACCAATCTTGGTTAACATTCCAATGGAACTACAGGACTATTTTCCATTAACCACTCTAGCGGTATACCACAACTTTTCAAATTATTAGAAACATATAGAATAGAAGCTTGCAGCCAAACCTAAAGAAAATACACCCACTCAAAACCCAAGTGCTTCATAGAGTTCCAATTCGTCTTCCAAAACATATGGGCTATTATCTCTTTGAAAATAATACCCAAATGACTCATCTTCATAGGTTAAAAAAACGTCAATAATACGATCAGGCCAATGACGTCTACCCATTTAGCAAATCCTTTTAAAGATGAAGAAAAATAGCTAGTACCTCAAAGATTTTAAAGGCCTATGAAGAATCTTTAGCCGTAGTAAAGCCTAGGAATGTAATTTGGAAACAAACAAACTTGTAACACTTTGATATATTATTATTACAACTCTAAAATGTATAAAATGGGTATTGTGGCATTCCGACTTATAACTTTAGTATATTTAAAGGATTGATTTTATAAACTCAAGGGAATAATAAAATCAAGGGATTGTGAAATCAATAGAATAATATTAAACCCAAGGGACTAAAATTATAAATCCAAAGTATATAAACCCTAAGATAAATATTATAAATACTAAAATAAATACGGTCGACCATGGTTAACCATGGTTGATTTCCATATTCAGAAAATCATTGTCATAATGTGATGTTGGACCATAGTTTACCATGCTCAATTGATTTTCATATCAAGACAATCTTTGCTGCAATGTGACGTTCGACCAGGGTTGACTATTCATAACCATGGATGACCATATTTTATTTTATAAAACATGGTTGACAATTATTGATATTATAAACCCAAGGGAATAATAACCCTATGGATTAATACTAAAATCCCAAGGGATTATAAACATAAGGGAATAATATTAAACCCTAGGAATGTCAACCTTTATAATAATAAACCCAAGGGAATAATAAATCCAAGGGATATAAATTATAAACCCAAGGCATATAAATCATAAAATTAATATTATAAACCATAACATAAATATGGTTGACCATGCCTGATTTCCATATTGAGATAATCTTTCTCACAATGTGACATTGGACCATGCTTGACCATGCTTGACGAATATTGATTTTCATACTGAGACAATATTTGTCACAATATGATGTTGGACAATGGTTGATTTTTTATTTTCATATTGAAACAATCATTGTCACAATGTGACATTCAACCAAGGTAGACCATGATTGATATTATAAACCCAAGGGAATAACAAAAACAACGGATACATATTATAATCCCACGAAAATAATAAACCCAATTGATTAATATTGAAACCCCAAGCGATTATGAACCCAAGGGATTAACATTAAACATAAGGGACTAATATTATAAATCCAATGTATATAAACCCTATGATAAATATTATAAACAATAAAATAAATATGGTTGAGTTTTCATGTTGATACAATCCTTGTCATAGTGTGGTGTTGGACCATGGTTGAGGATAGTTGACCATGATTTCTTTCAAATCAAGAGAATCTTTGTCACAGTGGACATTGGACCATGGTTGATTTTAATATTGAGATAGAATTCGTCAAAATGCGACGTTGGACCATGGTTGACCATGATTGATATTATAAACCCAAGGGATTGATATTATAAACCCAAGTGATTAATACTAAAACCTCAAGGGATTATTAGCCCAAGGGAATAATATTAAACTCAGGGGACTAATATTACAAACACAAGATATATAAACCCTAAGATAAGTATTATAAAAACTAAAATAAACATGGTTCATCATGGTTGACCATGATTTATTGTCATATTAAGATATTCTTTGTAACAATGCGACATTGGACCATGGTTGACCATGCTTAACCATGGCTGATTTTCATATCAACACAATCTTTGTGACAATGTGACATTCAACCATGGTTCACCATCATTATCATATTGTGACAATATTTTTCATAATGTTACATTGGACAATGGTTGAGACAATGATTTATTTTCATATTGAGATGATATTTCTCACAATGTGACGGTGGCCAATGTTTAGCCATGATTAACCATGGTTGACCACGATAAATTTTATAAAACATGGTTGACCATGGTTGAATAATATTAAACCCAAGGGACTAATATTATAAATCCAAGGTATATAAAACCTAAGATAAATATTATAAACCCTAAAAAATCCATGGTTGGCCCCAAGTGGCCATGGTTAATTTTCATATTGAGACAATCCTTGTCATAATGTGACGTTGGACCATGCTTGACCATGCTTGATTTTTAATTCGAGAGAATATTTGACACAATGAGACATTGCACCATGGTTGAACATGGGTGATTCTCATATTGAGAAAATATTTATCACAATATGACATTAGGCCATGGTTGACTATGGTAGACCATGGCTAGCTATGATTGGCTGGGATTATAAACCTAAGAGAATAATATTAAAACCTAGGAATATGAACCCTTAGATTAATAAATGAAAGGGATTGATATTATAAACCCAAAGGATACAAATTATAAACCCAAGGTATATAAAGCATAATGCAAATATTATAAACCGTAAAATAAAAATGGTTAACCATGGTTGATCATAGTAGATTTCCATATTGAGACAATCCTTGTCACAATGCATCATTGAACCATGGTTGACCATGATTTATTTTCATATCGAGACAATATTTTTAACAATGTGACATTGTACCATGCAACATTTGACCATGGTTGACCATGGTTGATATTATAAATCCAAGGGAATAATAAATGTTAGGGATTAATACTAAAAAACAAAGGGATTATAAACCTAAGAGAATAGTATTAAACGATTCGAATATGAACCCTTATATTAGTGAACCCAAGGGATTGATATTAGAAACCCAAGGGAGAAATAAACCCAAGGGATAAAAATTATAAAACCAAGGTATATAAACCCTAAGATAAATATTATAAACCCTAAAATAAGTATGGCAGACCATGATTGACCATGCTTGATTTCTATATTGAGATAATGCTTGTCACAATGCAACGTTGGACCATCGTTTACCATGCTTGACGATGATTTATTTTCATATCGAGACAATATTTGACACAATGCGATGTTGACAATGGTTGGCCATGATTGATATTATAAACCCAATATAATAATAAACCAAATGGATTGATATTATAAACTCAATGGAATAATAAACCCAAGGGATTATTAACCCAAGGAGATAATATTAAACCTAAGGGACTAATCTCCCAAACCCAAGGTACACAAACCCTAAGATAAATATTATAATCACTAAAACAAACATGGTTGGCCATATCTGATTGTCATATTGAGGCAATCCTTGTCACAATGTGACATTGGACCATGCTTAATCATGCTTAACCATGATTTTTTTTTCATATCAACACAAACTTTGTCACAATGCAACTTCAGACCATTGACGAGCATGATTATGTTGTTGAGACAATCATTGTCATAATGTGATGTCGGACCATGGTTGAGACAATATTTGTGACAATGCGACATTGGTTGATGGTTACCGAGGATCAACCAATGCTGACCATGATTGATTTATAAAACATGGTTGACCATGATTGAATAATATTAAATGCAAGGGACTAATATTATAAACCAACAGTTTATAAACTCTAATATAAATATTATAAACCCTAAAATAAACATGGTTGGGCCAAGGTGACCATAGTTAATTTTCATATGTAGATAATCCTTGTCACAATGTGACGCTAGGCCATGGTTAACCATGATTGATTTTTAATTTGAGGGAATATTTGTCACAATTTGACATTGAACTATGGTTGACCATGGTTGATTCTCATATTGAGACAATATTTGTCAAAATACAACATTTGACCATGGTTGACCACGTTAGACCATGGTTGCCTATCATTGGCTAGGATTATAAATCTAAGTGAATAATACTAAGCCCTAGGAATATGAACGTTTAGATCGATAAATTCAATTGATTGATATTAGAAACCCAATGGAATAATAAACCCAAGGGATTAAAATTTTAAATCCAACGTATGTAAACCCTCAGATAAATATCATAAACCCTAAAATAAACATGGTTAAACATGGTGATTTTCATATTGAGACAAACCTTATCACAATGTGATGTTGGAACATGGTTGACCATGATTTATTTTCATATCAAGATAATCATTTTCACAATGCAATGTTGAACCATGGTTGACCATGGTTGATTTTCATAATGAGACAATCTTTGTCACAATGAAACATTGGACTATAGATGACCATGATTGGTTTTACAAAACATCGCTCATGATGGTTAACCATCATTGGGCATGGTTGACCATGATTAGCCATGATTGATGTTATAAACCCAAACAAATAATAAAATGAAAGGATTAATATTAAAAACCCAAGGGATTATAAACTCAAGGGAATAATATAAACTGAGGGTATATAAACCATAACATAAGTATTATAAACCTTAAAAAAATATGGTTGACCATGGTTGATTTTCATATTGAGACAATCTTTGTCACAATGCAATGTTGGATCATGCTCAACTATGGTTGAACCCTTAGATTAATAAACCCAAGGAATTGATATTATAAACCCAACGGATTAATACCAAAACCCTGAGGGATTATGAACCTAAGAGAATAATATTAAACCCATGGGATTAATATTATAAACCAAAGGTACATAAACCCTAAGATAAATATTATAAACCATAACATAAGCATGATTGAGCATGGTTTCTTTTCATATTGATACAATCCTTGTTGCATTGTGACACTGGACCATGGTTGACCATGATTGATTTTCATATCGAAACAATATTTGTCACAATGTTACGTTTTTTCATGGTTGACCATGATTGATTTTCATATTGAGACAATCTTTGTCACAATGAAATGTTAGACCATGGCTGACCTTGATTGATTTTATAAAACATGAATGAACATGGCTAGCCATGATTAACGATGGTTGGCCATGACTGTTATTAGAAACTCAAGGGATTAATACCAAAATCCCAAATGATGATAAATCCAAGGGAACAATATTAAACTCTAGGAATATTAACTCTTAGGTTAATAAATTGAAAGGATCATTATTATAAGACCAACAGAATAATAAGCCCAAGGAAATAATATGAAACGCTAGGAATATGAACCCTTACATTAATAAAACCAAGAGATTGATATTATAAACCAAAGGGAATAATAAACCTAAGGGATTAATACTAAAACCACAAGGCATTATGAACCCAAGGGATTAATATTATAAACCTGAGGTATATAAACCCTAAAATAAAGATGCTTGACCATGGTTGATTTTCATATCATAATGTGATGTTGGACCATGCACATGCCAAAAACAATTGTTGCCCAAAAGTTTAAATAAATGTAATTTAATTAATAAATGAAATTAACTTTTAATTTTTTTCTAAAATATCATTTTCATCCCTATTACTCCATGAAAAACTATGGTATTTACATGCAATAATGCAAAAATCCATGCAATTTTATTTATTTATTATTATCACTTTGGTCTAAATAAATGATATCAACATTTCCATTCTTAAACATTTCACATTTTCCTTTCTAGCGTATTTTATCTTTTGAGTCTTCTAAAATTTTACTTGGTATTCTAGAATGAAATCTTCATTTATAGAAAATAGACGTTTCTCAACACAATTTAACATATCTTTATATTGAATAATTTTTCCAAACCTCTTTGCTTAAATTGTTCCCATTTATGATTTTGTTTAGTTCTTCTTTCACTATTGCTACCATATATTCATCCTTTTACTCTTTAATACCAAAATTGATGATGTTCAAGGTTGTTTTGTTGTGCTCATTACCTAAGTTTATTCATCTTCTCGCTAAATTAGGTATGGAAGTACATGGGCCTAAATTGTTATCTAGATTTTCTTCTCGTCTTTAACTTTGTCGTTATGATTAATGTTATCTTGGGCTCTTTTATTTGAATTGTTTTTTTCTTCTTGTTTTTTTATCCTATTTTTTTTGTTTCTTGCAATCTAGCATGTGAATCTCCACTTCCACTATTCTGTTTTTTATTTGTATTTAAAGCTTATCTGCTAAGCATTTAAATTTATTGTAAAATATTGCTTTTAAATTTAGTTAAAACTTCAAGTATCTTTTTATCAAACTTTTTAGACTTTTTTATATAATGTTATAAGCTATTTAAAAATATTTTGTTAAATCGATTAAAAAATTTTAATATTTTTATTAAAATTGATACTCAAAAATCTAACAACAAATTATAAAAATAAATAATAAATAGCATGCACGACATGCTTATGCATATGGTTGATTCTAAGTTTGGCCTAGTGTTGCCCAGACCCTTTTAGATGCAGAATCCTTGCTGGTTACTGGCCAGAGATTTCTTCCCATCCAGAATTAGAGGACTAATAAGATATGTCCAAACAAATTTTAACTCGGAACTATATTCACTTTTATAATAAATTTATTCACGGAAAATATTACTATGTATTAAAACATTTCCCATAAAAATTATTATCACTTATAAAAGGAGTTATCTTTAGTGTGATTTTTTGGAGATTCCGGTGATGGAATCTGCCGGAAAAAATTGAGATTAAATCTTGATTTGTATTATTTAAAATGGTTTTTTAACTGCATATTTGGATTCAACACCCTAAAAAACCCCTGGGACACTTTGATTGTACGAAAATTAGCTATCAAACTTGCGATTTCAATAAATTGCTGCCGGATTTTGACTAGAAAAACCCACCGGAAAAGCTTTCAAAAAGTCTCTTTAAAGACAACTCCCTTATAAAATATGCTTAGAGAACAAATAAACATTCACTGGAGAAACAAAAAAATATTTAACGAATATCTAATGACCTGTTTTTCGAGTACACTAGGTTTTATTTTTATCCAATATCCACTATGAACCCAATATCCTCAGTTTAAAATAAATACATTTATTTACATAAATTTAATTAAAAAACCATATATATATATATATATATATAACGTTTGGAATAGATTAGAAGAGCTAAAGGTTCCTCTTGAGTTGAGAGCTGCCGCTATTAGGTTATACGAGAATCTAATTGCGAAGCTAAAGAGCAATGAGGGGTGGTCGAAAGATATTAAGTGTAACATCTGAGTTAAACAAGGTTGCCCCCTCTCCCCTACCCTATTTGGCATTTACATCGATAAGCTTGAATGCTATTTAGAGGAAGCAGGATGTGATGGCACGATCTTAGCTGGGATAGTCGTCATCCTTCTTCTTTTGGCAAGGTGTCCATCTAATCTTGATAAGCAACTCAAGCTTCTTAAGGATTTCTGCTCTACCATGGGTATGACTACTAACACTAACAAAACAAAAGTTATGATTATCAAATCCAAGAAGGACACTTATGCTAATTTTATGTATGACAATAATAACTTGGAGGAAGTGTATTCTTACAAGTACCTAGGAATTGATGTTCATCACAAGCTCAATTGGAACCATAGCATTGAGAAAAGGATTAATGGGGGCTCGAAAGCTTATTTTGGTCTTGAAAATAATTGTAAAACATCAAACCTTGTAATGTGGGATAAAAAGGAGTTCCTCTTTGAAACTTTAGTCACTCATGTTATCTTATATGGCTGTGAGGTTTGGCGTTGCAGCATCTCCAGAGAATCATGGAGAAAGATTGAACAAATCTAGAAGCGTTTTATAACTTATAACCTGAAAATTAAAAGTAATACACCCTATCCTATTCTCCTTATAGAAGCAAGTATTTTCCCTATTGAGAGCCTAGCTATAATTAGGTTTCTGTTGTAAAAGCACAAACTCAATAACATAGACGATCGTAGACTTCCTAAGCTAGCTTTAAATTCCAGCCAAAACCACCTAAGGCTTAATCGGGGGTGGCACAAAGGCACAAGGGCCTGGTTAAACTATTGGGAGATAAACGAGAATGATGCATTGCAAAACATAAATAACATTAAAGATATTGTTACTTCTAAGTTCAAAGAAAAAATGTGGTGTGAGAAAGATTTAGCATCTAAAAGAAAATTAAGTTATTATAAGAAGGTCATCAACCCCACCCTAGAAGATCAAAAGTATCTCTCTATTTTAACTAGCTCAAAGAAGAAAATTAATATAGCAAAGATTAGAACGAATTCTCATGAGCTCCATAGTGAAACAGGTCGTTGGGCAGTTTCTAAAACGCCATGGATGGAAATGATCTGCCATATATGTGAGAATAGGAACATTGAGGATGAAAACCACTTCCTCTTAGAGTGCCTCGCGTACAACCACATTAGATCTCAGTTTCACAATCTTTGTTACAATACTGACCTTCCTAGTCTTTTACAATGTCAAAATTATAGTGAGCTTGGGGGGTTTCTCTCCAAGCTTTTTGAGGATAGGAATAAAATCTTAAATCAAAATAAATAATTTGTTTCTTTAGATCTCATAGATCGATATTTGGTCTTAGGAGATATTAACCACCACCACCACCATCATCATATATAAAATTATAATAATAACTAAATACCGTAAATATATATAAAATTATAATAATAACTAAATACCCTAAATATTAGATTGTCATAAACAATAAGAATGTTAGGTATTCTATTCAGATGATTATCCATTATTATAAAGTAACAATTTTAAATTTTAGTTTTTTTGGAATTCTGAGAGTGAACACGATAAAATTTAGACTGATCCGGATCTTCATAAGTTATCAAAACTGCAAAAAAAAAAAAAAAAGTTTCACACGTGGAAATTTAACCATGGCTTCAAACTCTCCCCAGTTGAACGAAAAATTTGAATCTGTTTACGACACATTCAACTTCCTTCTCGGCGGCTCTCGGGCAACTATGGGGTTATGTGATCAACGTGCAATGAACGGGACATGGTTTTCCTCTTGCCCACCTTCGCATTTCCTCTGGGCCGAGGTTTAACAACGGAGTTATCAGGGTTGATTAACGACGGATCAAAGCGACGGAAGATTACCTTGTAACCTCTTGTGCAACCAGAAGATAGAGGCGGTGAGCGGATTAACCTGTAAAGTCTTGGGAATCTGGAACATGGGGAGGCAAACAGATAGACATACGACAACCAACATGATCACCACCACCGAACGATTCAAATTTAATTAAAAAACATTTTCCACGAAATCTCATCCGTCCTTTAAGACTCAAACGAAGCATATTCACTTCAGAGCCATTACCAGTCGTTGATATATTAAAAAAATAAAGTCAACGTGGCTTCATCCATCTGGGGTCGATATAGAACGGCATCGAACGGCCTTTGGCGAAAGATATCCCCCTAAAGAGTAACTTTTTGTATGGCGATCTGCATTCTTCATCTTTTTTGAACTGGTTCACTCTTTATCTTCATCTTCTTTTTTGTTCTGGTTCACTCTTACTCTTACTCTTCAATTCTTTTTGTTTTCATCTTAAGTATTATACTATGATCTTTTATATTCTTGGCCCTTGGTTTTCTTGAATTTTTTTTGTTGTGCCTTTCTTATTTTCTTTCTTAGTCTCTTACATGTTACCATCGTTCTTTTCTCTTTGTGTCTTCATCAATCATTTTTCCATCTTCTTCAGCATCATCATTTTAATGTTTGGAATGATTTTGTTATTTCATCATTTTTTATATTTGTCGTTCGATCTGTTTTCTCTTTGCAATTCCTCCTTACTGCTGCATTATTCTCTATGTGATTATCCTTTTTTCATTCTGCTATTCTCTTTGTTCTCTATTTTTACATCATTGTGAATGTCTTCAGCTTATTTGTTGTCACATTCTTTTGCCATGGTGTCATATTACTTTGAATCCTTTTCAGCTTATTTGTTGTCACATTCTTTTGCAATGGTGTCATATTACTTTGAATGCTTTTGCAAATAAACTAATTGTTGATGCCCATATAAAAATAAATTCATCTTCCAAGTTACATGAGTACCATTTATTTTACTTTCTAATTTCTTAAGATTTTTTCAAGTTACATAATTAATCAATATGTTAAGCTAAGATTATCTCAACCTTTTAAGATTAATTCACTTTTCCTTGCTTCCTTAATTGAAGACTCAAGTTCCACATCCAGCTAGAATACAAGTACACCTAATAGCCCCATACCTACCTTATTGGTTAATTCCACTATTTGATGTCACATCCTTTCTCCTCATAAGAATATATAGACAATATAATCACTACATGCATGACTTGACATAACAAGACTTACTAAGGAAAAAGCAACTTGCCTATGACTAGGATTTTATAGTACCACATCTTTATGGGATGTTGAATATGAGTATAATCGAACCTGGAACTCTTCACAACACACCTCGTTACATCATTCCAAATGAGGTAGGTTAACCATGCAAGATTCTTGTTGTACAACAAGCATGAAGATCCACTACTTGTGCTCATTTACATATCCTCATTATACATACTTTTTTTCTTTAGCTCTTTATTTGAAATATAGTATGAACTTTAACTCTTAAACTAAAATCTTGAATTGTAACAACTTTCATAAATCCTTAATTCATGTACATTTAATATGGAAATCCCCCCAAAAAAATGGATGCACGCCATCTTTCCTAATCCTCAAAAAATTTCCAAAATCCTTTAACCCTCATATTTGAATCTGGATTACTTTCAACTTATTTTGTATACTTTACCTTATGTTGGCATGCCAACCTAGTCCCTTCCTTCATTTTCTATTAAAAATGAAGGGCCCCTCCTTGAAATTTTACTATTCCTCCGAGTTGCTTGGATTTGATTGGAATGGGCTAAATGTACAACTATTTACTGGTGAGATTATGGACTTCAAGGTATCTAAGAGATTTGCTTTAAGTAGTTGCTTGATTTCATTGAACACGTTTTCATTCAATTGCAATATCATGATCATGATTCTTTGGGATATTATGAGCAATTTATGAATGGGTTATGCCTTAATAAAATATGAATTTGAAAGTGTAAATGGTCATTACAAAATATTTGATTCTATAGCAATCCTCTTTGATACTTATCACTTATCGTAATATATTTATAACCACGGTCTCAAATTATGAGCCCTAATGTGGTTTATGGTTTCCCCTCATCCTTATTATTATACTTAGCCCCTTCTGACCCTTGGTCATGTCGTTAATGTTTGATCACTTTTTGGATGTAGTGTTTGATCATTTAATTTTTCAATTTCTTCAATTTGTTATTGAAAATATTAATAATATGAAAAAATTAAATAATACTGATCAATTTTTTTTTGGGTAATAATCGTATTTAATATAATATAATTCTTTTGGTATATATCAAAATTGTTTTTTCTTTATAATAATCGTATTTAATATAATATAATTCTTTTGGTATATATCGCATTTAAGATAATATAATTTATAATAATCTTATTTAATATAATATAATTCTTTTGGTATATATCGCATTTAAGATAATATAATTGAAATATTAAAAATAATATAATTCTTTTGGTATATATCGCATTTAAGATAATATAATTGAAATATTAAAAAGGCTGGTTAATTTGAAATGCCAAATCAACCCCGTTACACTATTGGGGCTTCAAAGATTGACCACCTCTTGCCAAAGAATACTCAACAAACAACCACGACTACATTATATTTTGTTTGCTTAAACCGCTGATGATTATAAATTACTTGAACAACTTTCATGAGCTGCATGTGGGATTTAGTTGCCAAACTATAAGTTAAAATTAATTAAAAAACAAATTAAAAAAAAAAAATGTTATCTGTACTTTGGTAGAGATTTCGGCTGATTGGGCTGAATCCGAAAAATGCTGAACATGAGTTTTCCTTAGAGTTACTGCAATTAGAATTAGATACCAGATTTCGGCAAATTGATGCACTATTGGGGAGAGAAGTCGAGTCTTTCTGGAGAAAAAAATCAAGTGACACCCAGAATACCCCAAAATATCCACATTGTTATCTCTACAATAATTTTTAATATTAGATCCACTATTTTCGAGTATTTTGGTTTTCTTTTTTATTGGAGGGGAGTTTGGGGAAATTATGGAATCAAATTATGTGCCATCATATTGCCATTTGTTAGTAAAAGCAACAAAATCGACAAATGTCGAAGATGGACAATGGAAACTGTTTCCATTTGTTAGTAAAAGCAACAAAATCGACAAATGTCGAAGATGGACAATGGAAACTGTTTTTTCTTATTGATCTAATCATATGCCTCCACTGTCATTGGATTTTTGCTAACTTATTGTTAATTTTCTAATTGTCTTATGGAAAATTGTTTTTCTGTTCACAGGATTCGTTTGCAGCAGGAAAGACAATGAGGCGAAATTGCAAACAAGTAACAGATTCCAACCTCATATTCTGACCAAACAAGAACAAATCCTGAAAAATCGAAACGTGGGCTTTAATCATAATGGTTCCGATTAGATTCCTTGCGAAAATGTTCGCGACATGATGCACCGTTTCGGATATTCCTCTGTTCTTCTAGAAGCGGTTTCTCTTGTTGTGCCAACCACGCACAGGGGAGAAATTCGTTTTATTTTAAATAAAATGATTTTTATTAGATTTACATAATTTCGTTAGTGTTGAATTCATTAAATTACTATAGTTTTGTTTCAAAATTATTTTTATTCATTTGTAGCGTTTGTTTTATTTTAATTATATATATATGTGCGTGTTTTTTTATTTTTATTTTTGATATATATTTATATATAGTTTGATTGGGTTATCTATGGTTTTATTTTAATACTTAAATTATATTCAGATTTGTTTTAAAGTTCGATTCTCGTTCTAATTTTGTTTTAAGTTTTTAATAAGATTTAAAATCATTCTTAAGTTTAATTTTGGGTTTTAAATAAGTTCCAAATGATTTTTAGTTCATAATATCTTGTGACTTGGATGACGGAGGAATAATGGAAGACTTGGATCTTAAGAAGATGGAGGAAAATGAAGTTCAAAGGAGGAAAATAAATTTTTTCCATAATTATAAAACACTAGAGAGGGGGAGTGTCTTGAAAAAAGTAGAGAGTGATTTAATTCATATTTGTAGAGTTGAGGTTTCTTTGACCCATAACAGTTTATGATAGATTTTTCGGCGAAAATCACATGAGAAACCATTTGTCGACGCGTTTCGAACCAACCAGTGTGGTTCATCGTCAGGACAAGTTGAAGAACAGATCCAGCTTCGTCTGTTTAATTCATATTTATTTTCTTACTTTCTTTTGCAAACTTAGTTTTTCTAGTGAAATAGGAATAGAGGCTCCACCAACACTTGATAGATCAATATTTTTAAGGAAGTTGTGATGAGTTAGCTTTGAGGAATGGCTTCAACTTTGTATGAATTGTATGAATGTTTTCTGCAAAGAATAAAAGTCATTTTCAAATTTGCTCACTATGGTTGTTTTGTAAGTTTTATGGAAGTTTGTAACTTTTTTTCAATCTTTCTTTAAATATTTGCAATGATAATCTTTATGGAACTGTTTTATGAGGACTATTATTACTTTATTATTTGATCTATGAATCGATTTAGCCTATGCAAGTTTAAAAATGTTTTGCATTGGTCATGATTCAAATCTAATTCATATGTAGTATCTTGGATGGTTTTAATAGAACATTAATTATATATTCTTATCATTCACTTACACACATAAGTTGAAGCAATTTAGATCATTTACTCATGTAGCATAGATGCATCATTTTTGTTCGCTTGAGATTAGAAAGTTGTTTTTTTTTATGGTTGCTCGATTATGCTAAAAATACTATTTAGAGTTCATCTTCTTAAAAGCTCACATGAGAAACAAGCCAAGTCTCCTTTGAAGGAGAAAAAACATTCTTTTTCCATTA
This sequence comes from Pinus tabuliformis, assembly GCA_031772625.1. NCBI lineage: Eukaryota > Viridiplantae > Streptophyta > Pinopsida > Pinales > Pinaceae > Pinus > Pinus tabuliformis. Next base: position 1,385,255,231 of record CM062820.1, on the reverse strand, counting down.
ACGTCAAGTCATCATTATCCTTTTGTATATATGTACAATTGCATAGGCTAAATAGTAGTTGCATTCTCATTGTATATATGTCATTGTATGGACATAGGATAATTTTAGGATTCCTTGTCTTTTTCTTTTCCGAAGGGAAGAGGCATAAAGCCAACAAAGCCTTCAAAACTGTCAAGAAAGACCATCCAAAATGGTCAGGGTTGTTAAAGAGTTTTGGTTGGGGTCATTTCTCCTTTGTTGACATAGGCATGTCAATGCTCGCATCAAAAATATGGTGTTAGAACGGGGGCCTATAGAAAATTAATTAGTTAGATCATTTAACATGTAATGTTTTATAATTCCATATCTTTAATTCTTCTTGTGTTTGAAGGAAGGTTAAATCAGAGGCTAACCTATGGGAATCTATTTTATATTCTTTTCTTTGATTCATGGCTCCTGATCTAACTACTATATGTGAGGACATTTTTTATTTTCCATGATTTAATACACCTCACAAGTTAGTTAAATACTTTTATAAGTATAGATTTGATGGTGATGATTGTTATTTAACTACTCTTGTGTATCTTCATTGTTTCTTATGTCATTGCAGAATTTTTGAAGAATTAATTTACACTATATTATGTAGGCCTTTTGCTATGACTTTTCAAGGAAAAATACTTAACTAGTTTCAATCACTTCGACATAAATCTATTAGTTCATGGATACAATTTACCAATGTATTTTTTAATGCACATGAAAACTATGACTATGATTCATTTTTTTTGGAAAGTAATAGCTTGCACATGTATGAAAATGAAGAACTGCAACAATTTTCTTCTATATTTCTTGTGCTTTGATCAAGATTTCATATAAAAGATTTACATCCCAGACGAACGCTAAATTTATGGCTTTAAAACTTGCACTTTGTGGAAATAAATATAATTGTGTAAATATTTCAGAATATTCCTAGGATGTGAATGATGCTCACCCTATGGTTAGTCATGATCCGGTTTGTGAATCTTTAGTGTGAGTTCATGAATCTGATATCCCTTCACAATTGCCTTCAACGGGTAGTCATCTCCCACACTAAAAAAAAACAAAACTTGATGAAGGAGAAACAATTCCTTAAAGCCTTCTTGATCTTCATTGTGAAAGGGATAGTCAGGTAAAGGAGAATTTTATTACAAATCTATAGATAACTAATGATCATGTTTTGGATGTGTCTCCCTTAGATGTTTTTCTTGAATCGGTCCCTTTTATTTTAGTAGAATATTTATCTAGAAAATAGAGTCCATCCAATAGTTCCATGAAAGAGTGGTCACTTCATGAAAATCATTTATTCTCTGGTACTCATTATCTAATGTATCGAGATTTATTTACAAAAACTTTTACACATGATAATTGTCTAGATATTTTCGCATTTCAGCTATTTTTTTTACTGATTCGTATTTACAGCAAGAAGAGACACTAGCAAAAGAAAAAAAGAAACTTCATGAGCCTATTTTTGAAACTAAGGGTGAATATGATCCACCTATAGTTTAGTCTTTTGTTTATCCTTTTGCACAATCACAACAGTGTGATTTTTCTCATGACTTGCAAGGGAAGAAAGTTTGTAATGATATTTATAATGATGATGATATGCATGACATTCAGTTCTCTAATGACTCATTCTTATATTGCCTTGTTGATTGTATTTCACCAAAAATTTCTCCTTTAATGCCTGAAGGTGTTAATTTTAATATTACTCATTATGAAATTGTCTACAACCTTTTTCTCCCTCTTCAAGTTTTTCCTTTTTCATAAATACTACCAATTTTGCATGTGAAGAAACTTATAACTTTAGGAAGTATTTTCAAGAGAATGGAGCACTTGAATTAAGGTCGGTAGTTATGCTAGGTCTCCAAGATCTTGGTAACCCTTCTAAAGATATGTTTCAATGCCTTTCTTCTAACTTTTAGTTTTATGATAGAATTTATGCATGGTTAGAAGGATCATATAACAATAGTTCCATGTAAATAATATTTTCCTTTATATACATCCATGTGTTATAGGATATAGTATTTTTCCATTCTTTCTACAATTACAAGTATTAATGCTTCATATTTGGGGTGTATTCATTATTGCAGGTATAAAAGAGCTTGAATGGTTACATTGAAAATTTGATTTCACATAGTTGTTAAAGTTTTTCCAGTATTATAGAGTAGGATAGTTAGGCTTTTTTTGGTGTTTATTTGATTCTTTCTTTTGAATAATGTGGGTATGACAATTATGAGATGGAAATGAGCCATCATCACAATGATGATATTGGAATTTCCTTAACTTTGTTTTCTTTTTCTTTTTGTATTCTTAATACAAATTTCTCCTAAGATTAACAACTAAGAATACATTTAGTGAGATGATATCATATATTTTTTTTTTTCATTTCATATAAAATCTAATATGGCTCTCCTTAATTTTGGGATTATAACATGCCAACCCACATTTACCCAAATTCACAAGCTCACAAATGTAAACATGAGACGAGAGTCACTATGACATGAAATTACCTCCAAGTTCCAATTAAGGATGTGGCGCTTATAATTGACCACTTGTTAACATCCTACATGGACTCCATATCACTCAAGACATGAATAACCACCGCAGCTAATCATTCCCTTAGTTTGAACCCTATTTATATGACCTAGCACCCCAACTGCATGCACAACAAGGAAAGAGTCTGGTTATGAGGTCCCAGCCATATGTACAAGCCTACCTCCATGCGCTTATGATCTAAAATCCCTAGTTCAGTGCTAGCGATTCTAAGATTTGAGCCACTTTTTTAGGCTAGCCTCCACGCCACTGCCAAGAACTTCCTTTAACTTCCCAGTATCATAACTAACATGACAAAAATGTGAAACATTAAAAATGGAGAAATAAATTGACCTAGACATCCCGAATCCATGATAGACATTGCTTAAACATATGAAAAACATGTAAGCTATATGTCATGAATGCATATATGATAAAAAATTGATAGTCTTCACCTTAGAAACACCAAGAAAGCTGTAGACCCTCTCTAGCTAACTGCAATAATACTTGTTAGTCCATGCATTCATTAATGATACAATAACTTATTAAAAGATGTCAAGAGCCATAGATAGATTACATTATATAACCAACAAATAACTAGCATAGAAACCATGGAAAATCAGCCATAATATCAACATCATAACCAGTACAGGTATTCATAAATAATAGTTGAAAAATAACTCTTATTAACATATCAAAATTTGAATGAAGTCAGGGACTTCCACATACCATTTTACCATAGATTGGGATGAACCAAATCTCTATTTTAGCCATTCATGCACCCACCATATTGTAAGCATGAATGTGGGATCTCATGGAATAACCAAAACAAAACCAAACCAGGGCTTCCAAATTCCAAAAAAACTCAAACCTCAAACACATTGATTCCATGTCTATGGTCCGAAAATCACTCACATCAACCAGATCAATATCTACCCAAGTTGATGAGGGCTCTAAGAACTAGTAACCCAACCCACAACCTTCAAGGGCTCCAAAGTGTTTGATCGTACCACGGCTCCAGTGATGAGTAACTCAACCTACCAAGTTCTCTAGATTGTTTGTCCTAACAAATGACTCCAGGAACTAGTAACTAAACCTAAGGCCCACAATATCGAGCTTCCATCTTGTTACATGATCCAATACTCAAGGAGCTCCTCATGTGCTTTATGTCCAAGTATTCATGCTCTCCAACTTGAAACTCCTTGAATGATCTATGCTAATATACATAACTCTTTTTCCTATCCCGTGTTTCCTTAAAATTAATTTTAATAACCTGCATCTCTTTTTCTATCTCAACCAACATGTTTGGTCCAATCAACACCTTATTCAATGGATCACTCCAACTGATAGGAGTATCAGAAATCTTCACACAAAGAGCCTCAAATGGACTCATCCTCAAGGACTTCCGATACCCATTATTATATGTAAACTCGACTAGTGGAAGATACTCTTCCGACTTCCTATATTGATGCATGTCATACAACCTCAACATGTCTGAAAGAATCATGTTAACCATCGTTGCTTTTCCATCTGTCTGAGGATGATAATTTGTAGTGAAAGCCAACTCTATTCTCAAGTCTTCAAAGAACTTCTTGCAAAACCTGGAAGTAAAATTGGCATCTTTGTCTGATATGATCTTCTTTTGAACACCATGCAATCACATTATCTCCCTGATGAATATCTGAGCTTCCTCACTAGCTGAATTAGTAGACTTCACTGCAATGAAGTGAGCTACCTTACACCATGACCGTGATGTAATCATGCAACTTTGATTTCCTTGGAAAACCCATAATGAAGCCCATGGAAATGACCTCCCATTTCCACTTTAGAATCAGAATAGGGTGTAGTAAACCAACTGGGTATTTACACTATGCTTTTATCTGTTGATAGTCCAAACATATAGAAAGAAACTTAACCACCTATTTCTTCAAGTTTTTTCAATGATAGAACTTCTCTATTTTTGTTAATGTCTTCTGAGATCCTGGGGGACATAAATACGACTTGGCATGAGACTCTAGTAAGATAATCTTCTTTAGCTCATTATTGTCTGCCACATAAATCCTAATCATGAATCTAACCAAGCCATCTTCTATCATATGACACTACTCATCCCTTTCACGTTTAGCCTGCTATTGAAATCTTTGCTTCAACTTCTAATAATTTTCATCATGATTTCTTTCTTGCAATATTTGCTCGTACAAGTCTATCCCATAAGAACTCATTGTTACAATGTGATTCACCTACACTCTCCTTCTCAAAGAATATGCAACCATGTTCATGTTACTCTTAATGTCTCTGATATCAAATTCAAACCCAATAAGAGTAGCTAACCATCTAGCTTGCATGGCATTCAGATTGGGTTGGTGCTGGCATGAAAAATACAGTATGGTTGAGACCCTGGTTTCGAGTACAAGGGGCCAACAAGGCTCTGCTATAGTCTAGAGCAACACTAGCATTTTCACCTTACCTAGAGAGAGTAAGGATTCTTACCCAAGGCGTTTCATGAATAAATTTATATGTGGGTGGAACTAGGTGCCATAGGAGTCATATCAAACATAAGAGACTGATGTGTAATAAATTAGCATATATATTAACCTAATCACAATGATCTACTCATGCCATATCACAAAGCTATATAAAGAGATGCACTCATTAAAATTTTTAAAGAGTCAACACAGAGCTTAAGAACACAAGGTGGATCAGAACCGTCTCTTTTGTTAACATAACATAAAGCAATACCTAAGGCTCAAGGCCTGATCATCCATAACATGAATAACATGACCAACATACACAGATACAAATATGACCATGGAGATGTCCACATTCCTCCACACCACATTAAGACTCTAACTAGCACAGGCTCACTTGACTCACTAACAACAACCTTCCTTTGCTCTTTCTTCTTATTTTTATCCTCTACCATGCTCTCAAACTACCATTTCTACCTTCCTTTTGTTGAGATGCCTTCAATCTCGGCTGTCTTTGTTCTCTCCTTGCTTGATTGTCCTTGCTCCATCTTGCCACGCTTCCGCAATTGCAAATCATCTTTAAGCTTCTATTCTTTCCTCGGTTTTCAAATCCGCAACTCCAATGGTCATCCACGCCACTTGTCATCGACCTTTTCTTCTGTAAAATCTCTAAACGAAGGCCCCAATAGGCCCCAACCATGGTATATTGACTCGTCCCTGAGTCATTCTTCACTAGGTGTTGTGAATGTTGTTAGTGTGGTTAAAATTTTTGTCGGTGCCTCTACTATTGTTGTTCTAGGTGCTTTTGTTGATGTTGTTGTTGCTTTTGCTATGTCATTGCTACTGCTTCGTTTTGGTCTTATTTTCCAAATGAAGGCCCCAAATATGGCATGAAAACAATTGTGTATTGGTGGAATCAGGTGTAGTCATCGAGTGCTACTTGCTAGAGCTGGTAATTTCCTTGACTTGCTTGATGAACTCGCTCACCATGCTAGAATTTGGATGGGCTAGTCGATTTCTCAATAGGGAAGCTAATTTCTACTTCATTTCATCATTGAGCTCTCTCAAGGCATTAACATGAGTCTCAACTTCTAGATGGAGATCCTGGATCTTCCATTTTAAATTCACTGACATTTTCTTGATACATTGGACACAAAATTCTAGAGAGGCTACCTCTACTTCCAACTTCTTCCACATATATTTATCCTTGGAGTTCCTAATAATAGTGAGGAACTACTAAATTCACTAGCGGAGTGGGTAGACAGGTTGATTTTTCTTTACGAGACTATTGGACCAGTCATGGAATTTGTCCATTAGTGTGTACCCATCGTTCAGAGTGTCATAAATTGAGCCTTTCAGAGAGGGAGTGACAGTGATCATTTATTCAATATCATCAATATAGGTCGTGGAAGGCTCATGCAATGCCTTCCTTATACTACTGAGGTTCTTTCTGATTTCTCTATTGATGGAGATTAGCTCAGTGCATTCAACTTGGATGTGGTTGCAACATTTGACTAGGGTGCAAGTGGAAAAGTCCTTCGGAGCTTCAATGAATACATCAAAAATGGTCGGCCAAAGCATATGGAAATGAGAAGTTATCTGATCAGCCTCTATCTGCAGTTGTTGATTTCTTTGGTGGTGTTGGTCTCTTTTAGCTATAATAAAAGTGATTTTATTCTCGAGGTCAATGATAAGGTGATTGTAAATTTGTTCTGCCTGTTGTGCAACTTTCTATATGAAACTAAAAAAATGTGTTGACAACCATTTCTGCAAATTATCTTACTACATAGTGGATGGATTCCAGAATCTTCTCTATAAAGGCTGCTCAATAGAAATGAACTTATTAGAATGGCCTTGGGGCAAGGTGGCTTGCTGCGAGGATTCTACAAATTGGGGCATTACAGGGACAGGAGTTGGATTTGGAACAACAAGGAAATTTAAAGAAAAGGGGGCCACAAAGGGCTCAATATATATAACCAGTGGTTGTGAGGCAATGGACATTACGCTCATTAGTGGGCCTCACTATAATAGAAAGGATATCATGTAGTTGGTGATGTTTTCTCCAGTAGGGAATGTCATGGTAGACTTAACGATGGATTCAACCTCCATATCTTTTGTACCTAGTCGTGCCCGAGAGGGAATGGTATCTGACAAGGTTGTAGAAGTGGATGATGTATCATGAAGTTATGAAACAAAGAAGAAATTGTTTCATTGATGAAGTGAATTCCTTGATCGCTTGTCTAACTTTTGGGGCACCCGAATGTTAAGATGATATTTTAAAATATAAACCTATCAACTGTGTCTGTTGTGTAGTCCTTCACCAGTGATAGATCATCCCGTCTTGTGAGATATTCTGTCATTGTGATTATGTACCTGGCCCGACTGTGACACGTCAGTGGATTGATCAGACCTATGAAATCAATTACCCACTTTTCAAGTATTTGTAAGGCACGTATGGGTTGTAGTGGGAGCTCATTATTGTGTGATGGTTTCCCAACTATCTAGCACACATCACATCCTTTAGCGTACTCTTTGGAATCCTTATATATTGTTGGCCACCATAGCCATGCCTGCAAAACCTTTTGCGCAGTGTCTTTCTTTCCCCCTACGTGGCACCCCGCAACTCCTCAGTGGCACTCCCATAAGAAACCTTATCTCTTGTGTTGGAGGATACAACACCACAACACCTGATCTAACCCCAATTTGTATAGGTGTCTTGCAATAAGCTTGTAATCGACTTCTCCCATTGCCATGTATATTCTTTTCTTTGTCATGTACTACTCCAGGAATTTCCCTGCGACTAGGAAGTTTGCGATCTCTTCTAAATAATCAGGTATTTCTTCCACTTTGAATAAATTGGCATTGGGTAGCTGGTCGTCTAGGGAATTCCCACGTTCTCCTGATTCCGACCTTGAAAGGTGATAAAGCCCAAAATTAAACTAGCCTAGTGATGATTACTTCAAAAGTAAATTCCTAAAACAATAACAACCATTTGCAGATTCTCCCCTCTAGTACAGGCTTTCTGACCAAGTATTTCAATGTGAAGTGGTGTGTAAAGAAGTTAAAAGGGCCCCTAAGTAAGTAGTTCCTAAAATTTTGAAGAGAGTAGACCATAGCTATTGCTTCCCTCTATGTCATGGTGTAATTATTTTATGTATTGATAATTTCCTGCTAGTGAAATAGATTGGATGGTCCAAGCTTCGTTCTCCTATCTCTGCCAATACCACTCCATGAGCAATACCAGACACATCAATATGGATACAAATTTTCTTATTCCTATTGGGATAGACTAAAATTAGAGCACTTACCAACCTCTACTTTAGTATGTTCAGTGTGGATTAACACTCCTCTGACCATGTGACTTATTTTACCTTCCTTAATAACTTCTCCATAGGTGCACTGATGGAGACGTAGTTGCAGATGAATCTTGAGTAGTTTCCAGTGTGCCCTAATGTTGATCTGAGTTGCTTAACATTGGCTCGTGGGTCCATGTTGATGATTTCTGCAACCTTGGTGGGATCTTTGTGTTGGCATTATGATGCATGCGTTGTACTTGATGGAAATCCACTTGTAGAAGAACAACTCACATATAACTAGATGAATCTACATAAGAGATATTAGAGGTGACAGAACACATGGGATGCAGGACAACTCAAAGGAATCAGTTCAGACGTAATATGACAATTCTCAGTATGGTAAGTTAGCTTTGCCATCAAGTCCAAAGGGGGAGATTGTTGGCATTATGATACAAGTGTTGTCCTTGATGGCAACTTACACAGAAGACAGATCATAGTGCAGTAGGTCAGTAGCAAAGAATTGATGATCAGACTACAAAGAATGAAGAAAGAAAAGTATATACACAGGTTCACTATATACCAAGTTGTGTACACACGCAGGTTCACTATATACCAAGTCGCGTATATACGGAGGTTCACTATATACCAAGTAGTGTATACACGCAGGTTCACTATATACAAAGGCGCGTATACACGCGGGATTGCTGATCAAAAGTCGTGTATGCATATGCACACACTTTCATGCACGAAAAAGCGCATACATGTGGGAAAAATTATCTTTAGGTCCGTGGTATTTAGACCTATGGTTTTGGACCTTGGTATTGCGTTCAAAGTGTTTAACCTAGGTATTCGGTCCCTAGTATTGATTCTCTATGGTTTTGGACCATGGTATTTAGTAAGGCCTAAGACTATAAAAGGAGGAGAAGATCATTAGGCAAATGCAATGGAAAAAGTCTTGAATATCTGATGAAGGATGAGATTCAACTATGCAAGTTATGGGTTCATGATGCTTTGCTAAGGAGGAATCTCACCGGTTGATGGAGAACAAGATCTAAGGATAGATCAGGATCAAATGGTTTGGAATGAATCATCTCTATATGGTTTGATTATGCTTATTCTAGATCTGTATACTGATGCATGTAATATTCTGATCTGGGTATAACTTAAGTTTGAAATAAGTTGTAACTCATGAATGAATATTTACAGAAGTATATGCTGGTTGACTTTGATGGATGTGCGTACATACACAGGTTATATACATCTAAGTAGCATATACCATATGAACTATGATGTTTGAAGTTATAGGTGGTTCTGGTTGTTGATGAGTTCTGATGACTGTTTACTCGTGTCAGTATTCTGCATATTCAGTTTGATTGATTGTGTTTAGCCTCAGTGCTAATGGATGAGATCTATAATGGATCAGGATCATAATGACTTATCTTTACGTGATCTGATGGACTAGATATGGTTGCTAACCTACATATTATCCTTGTATATGTAATGATCTGGGTTTTTCTGGAGTCAAGAAGGGCAGCGAAGTTATAAGTAAGTAATTAATGACATATACGTTGGTTCGCTTTGGTGAAATTGCGTATACACGCTGGTTAGGCTCTTCCAAGTAGCGTATGCACTCTGATACATGATTTTTGATGATACAATTAGATCTAAATATTGTTGCAGAGTTCTGTGTTCTGCTATGTGTTCTAGTGATTGTAGTTTGTTGATTGGATTTTAGTGATTTAGTAATGGGTGATTCAGAGATTGATGATGCTTCAATGATATTGATGGGTCCAATATGAAAATTGGATGAAACGTGGCCTTTAGATTATGGTGTTGCGCTTTAGGAGTATCCAGTCTGAAAATTTATGAAACGTGGTACCTGGAGGAAGAAAGAGAAGGTTGTAGCCTTTTGTAGGTGGGCACCTATGTACTAGTACATCAGCTAGTAAAAGAGCTAAGGGGGTGGTAGCTCCATTCTAGTCGCAGCTGGAAAACGAGTGAAGGTTGGAGCATTCGGTAGGTAGGCACCTACGTACTAGTAAAAGGAATGACTAGTACAAGAGCTAAGGGGGTTGTAGCTCCCTTCCAGGAGAAGATGGAGAATGAGAGAAGGTTGTAGCCTTCTACAGGTAGAAACTTGTGTACTGGTATAAGACTACACCAATACAGAAATATTGTAAAAAGAAGTTTCTTATTAAAAGAATATAGAGACAACTTGTAGCAAGTGGTTTTCACAGACATTGGGTTTCCACCTTATATCATGGTGTTCATGTGTGCTTCTTATGTGTGGTGATCTATTCTATTTTATTGCTCCTATTTATCTTTCATATGGTTAATAATGTTCTGATGCACTCATTAAGGATAAACTAACTGAATCATAAGTTTACTGGATATATGCTTGTTGCATTAAACACAGCTGTGTATACATGCGGTTTTCCTTAACTGAAGTAGCGTATATGAATCTTAATATGGAAATGAAAAAGTTATATTGGTTCACCCCCCTCCTCTCAGTATTATTTCCAACACTTTGGATACCCTGTCCTTCCACACAATATGGCCCAGATGTGTGTTCAATGGAGTTGCAAACATGCATTTCTTTAGATTCAAATATATCTATAATTGTCTACATCAATAAAACATTATCCTGAGTAGGATTGATTATTTCTTCTGTTAGTGCCTAAATCTACCTCATGCTGAAAAGGTAGGATCTAGGGCCAACATCAAACCACGCTCAGCTTGGTAGCTAGCCCTACCAAGTCAGGAGAGGGCTATCTCCAGGTCAATCTCAGCAAATTATGATCAATGAGGGCTTGAGATGACTAATAGAAATATTGATCTTAGGCTAGGTATATGTGCAAGAGAATATGATTTAATAAAATGATGTTTTTGTTGGCTCATATGGAAAGGTAGTTTTTGGGTGCGGGGATTGAGGCTCAGTCCTGCAGAGGTTTCAATGGGGCAAGGTAGGCAATTGTTTTTGGCACTTAAAATTGAATGATATGGAAGGAATAGACGGGTGAAGTGTTGAAGAGGGAAAGAGCAATCATGGTTCTTCCTCAAATACTTTAAAACATCGAGAAACTAAAGCAAACTTCAAGTAGAGCACTGCGCTTTCAATGGATTCTAATTACACTCTTGTTTGTTTATTTCAAAAGAAAAAAGATAGATAATGTCATACATAACACATAATTAAATTCACAATTACAAAGAAAATTACTGTACCAAAACAAAATGCCACAGGGATCCCAAAGAGTGCTGCAAATCCTGGTCTCAATTCCTTAGCCAAAATGCTGATATGAGTGTACAATGAAGCCCAAGGCTTTCTCAAAAGTCAAAAATTCTACCAAAATCCAACCCCTACACTATGAAATTCATAAAATATATACATTTTCTCATCCTTGTACTAAGGGATTGAGCTCAACCATTTTCTTCAAAATAGAATCAATTACATTAAACTTGGGCTGAATTTCTGAATATAGGTGTTGAAGATAAACTCGTATCTCCTAAACCATAGCACTTGTTACAAAAGTGAAATAGACTTTTATAGATAAGGTCATTTGGGAAATTCATTTCCAGTTGCTCGCAATCTGTTCCACAAAATCATATCTAAAACAAAAAATCATTAAAAATTTAAATCTGTGAAAATGAGTTGTAAAGATCCAGTCACATATCCCAATCCATGACACCTGTGAATAAAATAAAAGAGGTTTTTTTTTGTATTGCTCGTGGTTAAAAAAACCTCTTTGGGTTTTGCAAAATTACTTTCCATCTATTGTAAAATGACCCTGCACTAAAATGACTCAAACAGTAAAAAATATGAAAATTTTGCTTTGTTTTAATGTAGGCTCCAAATATCACTATATATCTCCCACATAGTAGCACCTGTGCATAAATTGAAGGAAGTTTTGTTATTCGATATGTGATGAACAAAAACCTCTTTCACTTCTGAAAAATTCCTTACCATTATTTCAGAAAATGATTTTCTACTAAACTTGTCATTGTGTGCAGCAACTAACCTCATGTTATGAAACCAGCTCAAGAAAAGATAGAAAAGATAGATCAACGCCTTAGAATTCAGCCTCTTCGAGGGGGCAACCTCCTTTACATTACATAAATGAACAATTCTTGGATGATTCAAATGACAAAACCTCCTTTCTATATTTAGGAGTCTAAGGAGTCACAATATAATCCAGCCGACCTAATAATAATAATATAAAGGCACAATAATAACAATAGTGGGCTTCTATGGGGCACAATAGTAACAATATGGGCACTACATGGGTACATCAATATAATAACTGGGTTATAATAATAGCAATAAGGCGTTACACTAGTAGTATAGGGGCCTAACATGCCCCTCTCCTTCAAAAAGCATTGTCCTCAATGCTTGAGTAGTTCTTGATGCTTCTGTATAAAATTCTTGTCCTCCCATGTGGAATCTTCAGCGGGTAAGTTCTTCCACTTGATGAGATACTCTAAAATTGATCAATTTTGTAGCTGTCGGGTTCTTGTTTCTGTGACTGCTCCAGGTTCTAATATGATTTTTCCTTCCTCTTCAATTTCTAGCAATATTGTTTGAATTGGGATCTTTTGCAACTTTTGAATAAGTGGCCATACTTCTTCGTCCTTCTTCCATTCTTCCCTTGCTTCATTTATCCAATTTGGTTGGATAATATAAATATCACATAACAATGCTTCCACATCCTCATCCTTGAAGAGTATTCCCATTCGGTAAGGTCGCCGTTTTTTAAGTGCATGTAGTATTTCCAACGTTTCCTTCTCATAAATAGCTTGCTTGAGATGTAGCAATAAAAATACCCAATCACCTACATCAAAACATTTTTCACTACGATGTTGATCTACCTGTTGTTTTGTTTGATTTTGCACTGAAGTGACGTTATCCTTTAAAAGTTGGAGAACTTGTTGTTGATGCTCGATGTGATCTTTCACTGCTTGAACCTTTTTCATATGTCCTTCTATCTCTAGAGTTTGAGGAGTGGTAATTTCTTCCAATTCTTTACAAGGTATGGTAGGATTCATTTCTTGATGCTCGATGTGATCTTTCACTTCTTGAACATTTTTCTTCTTGATATGTCCTTCTATCTTGATAGTTTGAGGAGTGGTAATTTCGAACAATGAATTACAAGATATGGTTGGATTCATTTCTTCTTTCTCGATGTGATCTTTCACTCCTTGCACCTTTTTCTTCTTGATATGTCCTTCTATCTTGAGAGTTTGAGGAGTGGTAATTCTTGCCAATGCTTTACAAGATATGGTCTGATTCATTTCTTCTTTCTCTGGGGTGGGGTCCTGGCGTATATCTTCTTCTTTTGATGTTTCTTGATCCTTTTCTTCCTCCTCTTCATATTCTATGTAAAATATTTTTTTCTCAGCACACTTATGACCTTTAGTGCATTTTCTATCACAATTGTAACAACACTTCCATATTTATAGTTGTTAGGGGTACGCTTCCTGGTTTCCATAATTTTGCTTTCCACTATGTCACAAAGCCATTTTACTCTTTCCAATTGTTGTGGTGTTTCTCTAAAGAAGGTGTTGCTCTTTGTATCCTCATAATGTGGTATCATTTCCTCCGTGAAAATTGACCACGTAACAAGTTGTTTACGAGAACAAAGCCCTTCGTACCATAAAAATTGATCTGGTTCTAAATATGAAGATGCAATACATACCTTTTGTAACAGTTGTACACCATGTAGATCAAAATATTGCTCCATCTGAGGTATCCAATTTACCAGATCCTTGCCATCAAACCTCCTCATCTTGCTTTTTCTTGATTTTAAGAGCTCAACCTCGAAACGACTGTAATTCTGTACTTTTGGATCTTTAAGTTCTAAAATTGTGAGCGATAGTAGCCCTCTATGTCCTCTTTCCAATGCCACTAGTCTGATCCAAATTGGATTCTCTAAGAGAAAGTTCTGCGCAATCTCCCAAGATGACCTAATTATAGACCTTTCTAGAAGAGCGAACTTGTATGAAGTGCCACGTGTCACTATTTCGACCTTTGGATCTAAAAAAAATATACAAAAAAACTACAGTCCGTCTACTTTCTTTACCTTCTTACGAAATTTCAATCCGATCCCCAGAGAGAAAGTTATGATGATTTTCCCCAGGTCACCTGTTTTAAATGTAATTGAGGAGTTGGCAAAAAGACTAACTTCTTCAGATCATATCTCCGCAAATATCACGCGAAACGCTCTTAAATTTGGACCTAAGGTTCAGCGTGATTTATTCCCAAATGGGTTTTTTTTTTTACTTCTGAAACATCACAGAAAGAATGTTATAGTGAAAATGCCACGATGACCTGTTTGGAGCAGCAAAACCCTAGAATCCAAAGCTCTGATACCAAATGTTATGAAACCAGCTCAAGAAAAGATAGAAAAGATAGATCAACGCCTAAGAATTCAGCCTCTTCGAGGGGGCAACCTCCTTTACATTACATAAATGAACAATTCTTGGATGATTCAAATGAAAAAACCCCCTTTCTATATATAGGAGTCTAAGGAGTCACAATATAATCCAGCCGACCTAACAATAATAATATAAAGGCACAATAATAATAATAGTGGGATTCTATGGAGTACAATAGTAAAAATATGGGCACTGCATGGGTACATCAATATAATAAGTGGGTTATAATAATAACAATAAGGGGTTACACTAGTAGTATAGGGGCCTAACACCTCAAAACATGCATAACCAAGAATCACTCATTCATTTCGATCATATCTTATAATCTAGAAACCAGTTATGGGAGTGTGATATACCCCTGGAAATATTTTTCCGAGATCCTTCTCATGGAAACACTT
Source organism: Pinus tabuliformis (assembly GCA_031772625.1). NCBI lineage: Eukaryota > Viridiplantae > Streptophyta > Pinopsida > Pinales > Pinaceae > Pinus > Pinus tabuliformis. The sequence goes on along the minus strand of CM062820.1, from coordinate 1,385,240,093 downwards.
GTGACATGTTTTGTGCTGAACATCATGTGCAAAACATCCAACAAAACTAGACATAGTAAGAGCTCATGTTGATCTCTAGTGATAGGCTGCAAAGACTGGAACTAACATCCGCTCCATTGGGGATGGAAACTCCTTGGAGGTGTCAAGAACACCATAGACCAAGTGCCTCATCCATTGGTGAATGGAGTTAAACAACTGCAAACTCAAAAAAACTCATACCAATCCAAAAACATATACATACTACAATCTGTACATAAACAAATACCGAAAACTGAAGTGCTGCCCTCGGTAGCTTATTTATGTACAAATCTAACCCACTTTGCTGAAAAATTGATAGATCAAGTAATGTTGTAATGCCATATCAACCAATCAAGTAACTGTGACAAGGATGCTACTTGAAAATGTTTCAACCAGGACACAGATGTAAATGATGACACCCATACATGCACATAACGAGTCTGGTTATGTAAAAGACAATCTGACTTATCATTCAAACTGTAAAAATACTCCATATATGCGACAATAGGATCAAAGAAACCAGACTCTGTTTGCTACCCTCACTCCTCAACACAAACCGCCAACTGCAAACTGTCAATGCAAACATCCACGGGCATCTCTATTGTTTCTTGTTTTGGAGGGAGAGTTTCCAATAACTTTTTGGGATCTCAGAATTCATATGATTGGATCTGATCATTTAAATACTGAATCTCCTTCTCAACTTTTTCAATAATTAACTCAAAGAAACCAGTTTTAGCTTTAGGAGGATACTTTGGAGATCTCAAACATTGAAGCATGAAAATGAAAAAGACTTCATCAATTTCAATATCCACTAACTGATCTCTAACCTCTTTTAAAGCTTCACAAAACACAGGGTCTACCACATACCCTACCATTTTATTTTAGTTCATGAATGGATTAGTGAGCACTGGAATCTCTGGATTGAGTTGGAGTTTCCAGGTGAATGTTTCAGCCTTCGTATGTGTCTAACTATTGACCACCATCAACAATCAGATCTAACTTGATACATGTACCGGGGCAATTTGCAAGTCAGATGTTCCATTTATAAGAGTAGACCAGAGATTGACTGAAGCAGCTTTTATCTACTTTCGCTAATGCAAAGCAAAATCATTTTGAAGGCTATCTGGCTAACTTTACGCTCCAACTATAGTATATAAAATAAAGAACATTAACAAACAAATCAACTTTTCTTCCCTAGTATGCTCACCATTATGTTAGTGCCTAAATCTACCTCAGGTTGAAAAGGTAGGATCCAGGGCCAACATCAAACCACGCTCAGCTTAGTAGATAGCCCTACCACGTTGGGAGAGGGCTCTCTCCGGCTCAATCTCAGCAAATTATGATCGATGAGGGGTTGAGATGACTGATATAAATACTCGTATTAGGCTAGGTATATGTGCAAGAGAATATGATTTAATAAAATGATGTTTTTGTTTGCTCAGATGGAAAGGTAGATTTTGGGTGTGGGGATTAAAGCTTAGTCCTGTAGAGGTCTCAATGGGGCAAGGTAGGCAATCTTTTTTGGCACTTAAAATTGAATGAGATGGAAGGAATAGACTGGTGAGGTGTTGAAGAGGGAAAGAGCAATCATGGATCGTCCCCAAACAGTTGAAAAAATCAAGAAACTAAAGCAAACTTCAAGTAGAGAACTGCACTTTCAATGGATTCTATTTACACTCTTTTTTGTTTTTTTCAGAAGAAACAAGATAGATAATGTCATACATAACACATAAGTAAATTCACAATTACAAAGAAAATCATTGTACCAAAACAAAATGCCACAGGGATCCCAAAGAGTGCTGCAAATCCTGGTCTCAATTCCTTAGCCAAAATGCTGATATGAGTGTACAATGAAGCTCAAGGCTTTCTCAAAATTCCAACCTTCTACCAAAATCCTACCCCTACACTATGAAATTCATAATATATATAAGTTTTCTCATCCTTGGACTAAGGGATTAAGCTCAACCATTTTCTTCAAAAAAGAATTAGTTACATTAAACTTGGGTTGAATTTCTGAAAATAGGTGTTGAAGATGAACTCATATCTCCTAAACCATAGCACCTATTACAAAACTAAAAGAGGTTTTTGTATATGAGGTCATGTTGGAGAAAAATTCCTCTCAAATTTGGGAAATTTGTTTCCATTTGCTCACAATCTGTTCCACAAAATCATATCTAAAACAGAAAATCATTAAAAATTTAAATCTGTGAAAATGAGCTGTAAAGATCCAGTCACATATCCCAATCCATGACACCTGTGAATAAACTGAAATATATTTTTGTTGTATGGCTCATTTTTAACAGAAACCTCTTTGGCTTTTGCAAAATTAATTTACATCTGTTGTAAAATGACCCCGCACTAAAATGACTAAAACAGTAAAAAATATAAAAATTTTGCTTTGTTTTAATGTAGGCTCCAAATAGCACTGTATATCTCCCACATAGTAGTACCTGTCCATAAACTGAAGGATTTTTTTTTTATTTGGTATGTGATGAACCAAAACCTCTTTCACTTTTGAAAAATTCCTTACCATTATTTCAGAAACTGATTTTCTACTAAACTTGTCATTGTGTGCAGCAACTGACCTCAAAACATGCAAAACCAAGAATCACTCATTCATTTCGATCATATCTTCTAATCTAGAAACCGGTTATGGGAGTTTGATATACTGTTGGAAATACTTTTCCGAGCTCCTTCTGATGGACACACTTGTGACATGTTTTGTGCTGAACATCATGTGCAAAACATCTAACAAAACTAGACATAGTAATAGCTCATGTTGATCTCTGGTGACAGGCTACAAAGACTGGAACTAACATCTTCTATAGGTTGTATACTATCGATTCATCCATGTATACATCTAAGGACTTATCAATGTTGTCCTTTAATGTTGCAATGATAATTTTGGAGAATACTACATGCGTATTCTTTAGAACGAAAGGAATCATATGGTAGGAATGCGAGCCCCATTATGTAGTAAAAGTTGTTTTATTCTTGTCTTCTTCACTATTATGACCTGATGGTATCCTGAGAACCCATTTGTGAAGGAATATGCCTCATTCACTATGACATTGTCTAGGATCTCATCGCTGAATGGTGAGGGGAATGGGTCATGTACACAAACATTATTAAGGCTGTGATAGTCTAGACAGACTCTTATCTCCATGGCATCCTTTCTATTTAGCATTACTATTAGATTGACCTATTGTTCCTCGTCCACCGAGAAAATAAGTCCCACCTCTAGAACTTTTTATATTTCTTTCTTTACCTTCTCTTTGGGACTTGGGTTCAACCTATATGGCTTGTGCTTCATTGGATTTGCATCGGGCTTCAACAAAATTTTCATTTCTCCTTTACATCCCTTAATCCCTTTCAGCTCTGCAACTGACAAGGGAAATAATCTTCATACTCCCTTAGGAGATGAGAGATTTCTTTTTTTGTAGTTCATCCCCACAGGTTTTGATTGATGCTAACTTAGGTTTGTCCTCCGTTCCAATGTTGTGCTTCCACAACATCATTGGGAACAACTATGGAGGATCTGTTATAGGTCCCTCTTGTATATCTCTCTCCCCATCAGTTTCATGAAATGCCAGGTGTCGTAAACCTTCCAGGTCATCCTCATCTGGTTCTCTTTGCACCTTCCCATAGGCAATCATTTCTAGATATCCAAACTCATAGAAACCCTATAAGATTCTCTGGTCGATCCCAGACTTATCCTAATATAAGAAAGACACGTTTGATAGAGTGCAATGCCTTAGTTAACATTCTAGCACTATCCTTGAATGAGAAACTAATAAAAAAATGTTCTTCCAGGGCACCGCATTCTCTTGTTTGCCTCCTCATTTCTTCTTGTATCTAGCAAGATTTAGGAAATCTACCCAATGTGTTTATGAACCCATGCACCCAAAGATCTTTTGGAACCCCATCTCAGTTCCATCTATCGTTACATTTTTCTACATGTTTCTAGGGATCAGACCCCCCCCCTTATATTTTTAAAATCCCTATAGGTATTCCCAGGCCTATTTGAATCTTTCCTTCATATCTCTCTCAATTCTTCCCAATCCATGAACAACCCTCGACACCCCATCATTGTGCTAGCGACACTTGCATTGCAATGTCTGACAATGGTATTTTATATTCCTCCCTTATGATTACATCAATTTTATTAAGGAATATATCCACTGAGTCTATACCATTGAAAATGGGAAAGTCTGTTACCTTTGTTCTGATCCAAATGATGCGAACCACTGTAGTACGATGTTTGGTGTCAACCTCATATCTGCCTTGCTGCCAATTGTCCCATTCAGCTTCTGAAAAAATTTAGAGCTCTCGATACTCCTCGAGCTAACCGATCCTTCAGTTGTTGGGTTGATGTAATCTTCTCTCTTACCCTTTGTTAACCTGTAGAGTTGGTCTAACATCCATGGATCTTCTCTATCGTCTATAGATTTTATGAATCTGGGCACTTCGTACATGTCTATTGGTTGGATGAATCTTACTCCATTTACTTCAAAGATCATCAATTCCTTCTTCAGATCTAAAATGGCATAATTTTAATAGGTCCAGTGAATACCTAGTAGTGCCACGCAAGGATATTTGTCCCCCATTATATTGATCACTTCAAAATGCGTATGTGTTTTCTCTCTTGCTACATCCACCACCACACCCTCCAGTATCCCAAACTGAGGTATACAATATTGATTAACTAGATTGGGGATAATGTTAGTTAAGGTTTCCCCATTTCCCACCACGTCGTTCTTGGTAGGATGTTGATGTCGAAACCTAGGGCTAACATAGTGTCATTGATTTGTAGTCTGGAAATGTGAGCATCAATTCTGAATTCCCTACTCGTTCTATTATTATTTCTCCTTACTCTCCTGGTGTGCCTTTTAGGCAGGCTGGAATATATTCACCCCCCTTAATTTATTTCTTCTGGTATGGATGCCCCTAATCTTTTTCGTAGTTGCCCCACAATCTACTCATCACTGAAAATTTGCAAGATAACTTGAAGCACTCAATGGGTTTGGTACTCGTATATTTTGGAAGATATTAATTCTTTTCCTGACGAGACTTTTCATGTTCTCTTGATGGTCCTCTCCTTTCAGTCAAATTGTAGAAAAATTTGTTTTCTTCTTTGTACTACCATTTTTATTACTCAGAGTTATATGGTCACTTTGGGAGGCTACTAGGATGATTTTGGGTTGGTCTGGAGCACCCTACTATGCCCCAGTCTTTTTTCCACTACATGTAACTATGTTTATGTTGGAAAATGGGGCTAACTCTTTAACCCTGGGTTCTGCATTCATCAAAATCTCTCCCCGTTGCCTATTTCGCTCCTCCCATCTTGTGATCAGCCCCGGTCAATCCTTTGTCGTGTGGGTATTTACCCTACAATGTAAGAACCAGGGTATCCTTGGTAGGAGGAAGTCCTATGTGATATGTTCCTCATGATCATAGTTTAACAGGGGACATGTCCCCTACCTCTTGGCCTTCCTACTCTCATTCCACTTCCTCCTCGCCCACCATAAACAATTTCGATTATCCTAAAGGTCAAATGGTCTAACGGCTCTGCTAGCACATCCAATACTCCTCACTAGTCCATGTCGTGGGTTGTGGATGCACAAAACTCACAAAATTTGTTATTCAAGATATGTGAATACTTCGGCAATATTAGGAATAAGTGCGGTGGGTGTCCATACCCCCTACAAACTTCGCAGTACTCTGGCTAGTTGCGGATCGGAAATGCACCTTGCAACCCTACCGTCATGACTCCTATTGTATGTGAGGTCCCTAATGGTCCCCCTAGCCCTGATTTGGCACCTGCACCCTCAACATCTAATACTTTATGCCAACATGACCCTCCACTAGGCAGTTGGTACACGACACATTCGGTCTTGTTGGGTGGCCTAGTTGTAGGTCTTTCAGCCTCTCCGTTAATCTTGGAATTTTGGGTTGAAGACTGAAGATAGAGGGGTCATTTAAAGCTCAGCCCCCTGATATTCATTTAGAGACCCTGCCATAGCCTCTATTTGGGTTTCTCACTCCAGGGCATCCTATAGTGTCTCAATTTTCTATTGTGTTAGCGACGTTCGGGTGAGGGGTAACAGGGCTTTGATGAAGCAAGCTCTCTAGTGATTTGCGTCTATGGCTTAACTAAGCTTAACAATTTTGTCCTTAAACATTTACATTAGTTCCCAAGTGGTGTCTCCCTCTCGTTGCTTGATTTGTCATAGCTCTGACAATTGTTGATGATTTGTTTGGGGAAGTGTGAATTCTTGTACAAACTCTTTTTAAACTCATCTACTGTTGGGTTCTGGTGTCAGTCCAACCACATAATGAACCACCTCAGGGCCCTTTCCCTAAGAGTGGTATGGAATTCTATCATCTTTACATTTCAATGTCTCTGGAGAGCCCTCCAAATAGCCTCACATAGGTACTAGTGTTTCTCCACATCCTCATTCCCTCTACCAGATAATTTTAGATATCTTGTAAATGACCTTGCCATTATAGTTTGGGTTTGCATTGTAAGAAAAAAACCTTGATATCATAGATGTTGAGATCATTGTAATCCTAAATTACTTTTACTACTAAAACCACTACTACTAGCAGTACTAGTCTTATAGTTAACATGCACACTATGGACTCTTATCGTCTTAAGAAAATTGGAAATAAATATACGAGGGCTATTCTACAGTACTAGGGTAAGGTCAGGGGGAATGCTACCAAAGCTTTAGGTGGTTGGATATTTGATTCTTTTGGATGCATCATCCTCCACGAACAATCTCCTCATCATAAAGCACATCTCATCCTCCAAGTCTTTCTCTTATTCAACACCACCAATTCCATTGGACCCCTCCTCCACAATTAGTGAGGGAGGGATCTTATTACCCTCTAGACTTCCAGTAGCCCTTGTTGTCTCTATCGCTTTTTTCGAGTTCTTCCCCATCCCATATTCTTCTTCTAGGCTCCTCAACACCACTCCTACTTGGTGTAGTTCCTCCAATCCCTCTTAATCTCCTCCATGGCCCTTTCCTACCATTTCTCTTCTATTTGCACTCTCACTTCCCTAGTTGCTTGTGAAGACTTTGTATCCATCCTTCTAATGGCCACATAATCCACCACTCAATAATGTTTCTCCCCTTAGATACTTCCCCCAGTACTAGGGGTTTATGCTGTCATGCTTAAATCTTGGAATATAAGCAGGCCTTCTTCCACCATTAAGACTTTAATCTAGAGAGTTACTTCTTTCAACAACTTCTCTCTTAACCTCGCTCGAAACACAACATCAACCTTTGAAAAGGATTGGTAGCATTTTGCTGTGAAATCCAAAATGTACCCCTCTAGTATAGTTTGCACCAAAAATTCACTGCCCTTTTCAGATCAATGTCAAGAAGGTAGAGTGTCGTGAGATATGTAGGAGTCCAACTATGATGAGACAATGTCTATCTTCTTGACCTACCCTTTGCTTGCAATCTCCACAACCAATTGTACAATTCCTCTAGGAACTTACACTAGAATATCTCGTACTAATCACTTGCATCCTCTGCATAGAAAAAATTGTCTTTCAATTTCACAGCAACTTGGTTGTAAAGTGGAGCTTGTTAAGATACAAACAGACACACTTGGTCGTTCCACTAGTTTTGTATTTCCTTCTTAAAAATCCTTGATACCATATTATTAACCCTCCTTTTTTATTTCAGGTCCCATCAACAAAACCTTTTGTTGGCACAAAACTTACAACAAGGTTGATACCCTAGGTTCAGGCACAAGGGGCCAAGAAGGTTTCATTGAAGTCTAGAGAAATGTTGGCATTTTCACCTTACTCAGAGAGGGTAAGCAGTCTCACAAAGGACTTGTTGCGACTGAAGTTAAATGATGGTGGAAATAGGTGCCAGAGGAGTCATATCAAATAAAGAGACCGAGGTATAATAAATTAGCATCTATATTAACCCAATCACAATGATTTATTCATGCTATATTAGGAAACTATATAAAAAAATGCATTCATTAAAAAATTTAAAGAGTCAACATAGAGCTTAAGAATATGAGGTGTATCTGAACCATCTCTTCTATTAACATAACCTAAGGTTGTACATAAGGCTAAAGTCCTGATCATTAATAACATAAATAACATAACCAACATAAACAGATATGGATAAGAACATGGAAATGTTAACATTCCTCCCCAACACAGGAAGGCTCTAAATATTACAGGCTCAATTAACTGACTAACAATGAACTTCCTTCTCTCTTTATTCGACTTTTTATCCTCTGCCATGTACTCGGATTTATAGTTCTACCTTCATTTTTCTCACTTTCCTTTATTCTCAACTGCCTTTTTACTCTCCTTCCTCACATGCCCTGCTCCTTCCCACCACCTTTCTGCAACTGTCAGTGATCTTCCAGTTTCTATTTTTCGCTCGGTTGTCATCTCCACAACTCCAACAATCATCCCTGCCACTTGTCATCGAATTATTCCTCTATAAAATATCAAAATGAAGGCCCCGACAGTTGTTCAAGAAAATAACTTAGCCCGCTCTGATCACTCATCAAGGCGAACCTTCTTCTAAGAAGATAATGTCTCCACATATTCAATCCATGAATAATAGTTACTAACTCGATATCATGACTCAGATAGTTCTTCCCATGCTCATTCAACTTCCTTGACTCATAGAATACCACCTTCCCTTCCAACATCAGGACCAAACCAAGTTGTCTCTTGAAATCAACTGTACATACCACAAACTCTTTATGTAGATTTGCAATATATAAGGCCAAAGAATTTGTAATAAAATTATTTAACTGCTGAAAATTAGTTGCACACTTATTAGTCCACTCAAAATTGTTTCCTTTTCACTACAAACATGTAATAGGATAGAAAATTCATGATAATTTCCTAATGAACCTCTTGTAATAACTTTCTATAACTTGCTAGTCCGATGAATGATCTGAGCTCATTCACATTTCTAGTATTTGGATACTCCATGAGATATTTAATATTTTTCGGGTCGACTGTTATACCCTCCTTGGGGAGAACATGTCCCAAGTAGTGAATTTGAGTTTGAAATAAACTACACTTGCTGATCTTGGCATACAACTGTTTCTTTCTCAATAATCTTAAGACTACTACTAGGTTCTCTACATGCTCTTCATCATTCTTAGGATATATCAATATATCATCAATGAGAACTGTCAATTTTTTTTTACAGATATGGACACAACACATTATTTATCAAACACATGGAAGTAGTATGAGCATTATTAAGACCAAAGAGAACAACCATAAACTCATAATGCATATGTATGGTACAAAATGTGGTCTTGTATATTTCTTCTTCCTTGTTATGCAAATGATGATATCCGGATACCAAATCAACCTTTGAGTACACTACTACTCTCTTCAACTAATCAAAGAAATTGTTAGTCCATGGAAATGAATACCTATTCTTAATATTCACCTTGTTCAAATTCCTGTAATCGATGTACAATCTAAGAGTACCATCATTATTCTTTACAAACAACATTGGTGCACCCAAAGTTTACACCCTTGGCCTTATGTATCCCTTACCAAGCATTTCCTTAAGTTGCAACTTCAATTTCACCAGCTCTAGAGTACTCATCTTGCAAGGTGCCTTAGATGATACCTCTTTTCTTGACATCAACTCAGTAGAAATCATGACCTCTCTATGGGGAGGAAACTCTCAAATCTCTGTAGGAAATATGTAATGCACCCTAGTAAAGTTGGTAAATATTGATATTGCAGTTTAAAGACACTGTATTTTTTTACTTTGTAGGCCATGGAAATGGAAAAAGTAATATTTGACATGGACATATACTTATTTGTCTTTATTTACTAATTTTACGATGTTTATGTGAAGACTATGAATCATAATAGGGAAGCAATGCTAGAGAGGCCCACATGCATGTAGTTGAAAAATTATGGGAAAGGAATTTACTTGCTCAAGCTCCTCCTTGGAAATAAAAGTTCTAGAAGAAGGCCAATAGGGTTATGATTAACTTGAGGCTAGAGAGAGAGGAGGAAAAGACATTAGAGAAGTACGAAAGGTTACTGTGACAAAGGATTCTAGAGTTGGTTGGCCAGTGGACTCTATATGAGGATTGCATGCTAAGATTAAGAAAATTTGAGCAAGTCTAGTTGGGATCAGATGGGTGTATAGTACGAAAGAAGATTAGTCTGCAACGATAATTGTTCTAGAAACTATTCTAGTTGTTAAGCAGGATTGCGAGGAGACACAGTGGAAAAGACTGGTCTAGTGGTTGGGTGGAGCAACTCAATTCCCAATATCTATATCACTAAGTAAAAGAAACATGTACAACTAAGTCCTAAATTATAACCCTTATATTTAATTTCTTCCACAATTGTGTTTTTATTTTAACTATGACTCTCATCTTAGTTCTCCTATGAGTGTTGATTTTAATATCTAAATGATAGTTGGATAATATGCAATCATGAATTATTAACAGGAGGCTTTGATGCTCTTTCAAAGTACTAGGTTACTTCCATATCAGTGTCCAAGCCAACAATCACAGAAGAATCCCTTATTGTCGGAGTGTTGAGTCCAAGAAGGGAAAAAAAAACTAGGAAGAAATGTGAAAGTTAAGAGCATTATACTATCAATAGACACAAACAAACTTTGGTTTTTTTATTCCTTTTGTTATTTTTACAGAACATGGAACATAAAGAAAACATATTCTCAACTTAAAATTAATAGACAAGAAAAGAATGAAATTAATAACGATAGTGCCTTATACTGTATTAATTATCGAAAAAGCTCAGGATTAGCTCTTGGCCGAGACGGATACCAAAAGACGAAGCAAACCTCATATACCACACTCTAATTAAGAGAAATATTTTACCAAATTTAAGATTAATGGAACATATCACTCTATTTGAACAAAGAATCTCAAAAGAATTAAAGAAAATAACTAAGCTAGGGTTTGAAGTAAACAACGAGAGTTGCAATATAGTTTTCAAGTTTAGCCAACAAATTTCATTAAATGCAATGAAGGAAACAAGACTCTTCACGTTATCGTAACAAGAAAACTTAACTCGATAAGAATAAGACTCAAATTCTTAGGTTAAATTCAACACAAAATAAGTAACTTGTTAATTAAAAAAAAATGTTCTTGACTAAGACAGGTTGAACTTAGTATACTAAAATTCCTTGTTGGTTGGAGCCAATGACAATAAAAAAACCTATTATCAAGAATGATGTAAATACATATACACGTAAAGCCCATAAGTAAGTGGGCCTTAACCCTGCCAACAATCATTCGTCTATTTGGGTTACAACTAGAGTTCTATCAGATAAAATACATTCAAGAAAAACTCCTTATTACATATTTCCTAACAACAAAACAATCATAGTGCACACTGAGTTCATACGGCTCAATCTGTATTAAGATTTATAGAAATGCTAATAGGAAGCTTCAATGACTACGTTCAGGGATTACCCAAAACATTAACCAAAACAATATGTAGTAGAACCTAAAGAACATCTAGTATAAGACCTACAATCTAGCCATGAGGCAGACAACAAATAAGAAGGTATGCAGTCGCTAGGTTAATAAAACCAACCTATAAAACAATAACCCCAATTAGTTTTTGTTGGAAATATTGCACTAAATAATGCATGCTGGATTAAAATTGCTGGGAAAATTGGTTGTGGCTACTGGCTATGATAGTGTTGGCATTGATGTCAACCAGGATCAACATGGTGATTAGGGTTCCAGGAGAAATCCCATGGTAGGTGTAGGATTCATATAGATAATGATCATAGTAGCAGATTTACTGGAGAAGCCATAAAAATACGACTATGGTGGTTGGGAGTTCATGAAGTCACAAGAAAATAATGACACATCATTTGTAGTCATTTTATAGATAGTGTATGGGTTTAATGTCTATATCGGAACCTATTCATTGGAAAGTTCTCTGAAAGAGATTTCCAACGGTGTGTCGATGTCTTAAAATGACCTCCTAGATGAAAATTTATGGTCTTCCAAAGTAGTGGTCTTGAAGACCTAAGAATGTCGATATATCAAAGCTGGGTAGAATATCAGAGCATCAAAGCAGGCTATATCAGAGGTATGAGCACATTTAGACCTCATAATGGAATCCTAGAGAAGACTACATGAGAGTCCGGGATATTAGAACATCAAACAAGGTGATATTAGAGGTTGGAGACCATAGGAATATCAGAGGCCATCATAATATTAGAGGTTGGATCATATCGAAATATCACAGCTTATTAGCATTTGTATTTTAATAAGTTACAATATCTAGTGCTACTGATATTGTTAAATTGCTGAGGGATGCCTAGCAGGGTTAAAAAAGGATTGGTGCAAAACCAAGGCTAATCAAGAATCTTTCTCTCTCCTCTGGTAGGACACATGGTGTCATGTCATTGGCCGCGATAAGTTGAAGTGGCAATTGATGTCAGGTTGTCATGACAGTACGATGGACACGTGGCATCCTATTTTGGCATATTCAATGGCCCAATGGGGGAAAATCATAGTGACACGTGTTGCCATGTGTAGAAGTGATGTCAGCATATTAGAGGTTAGTATATACGAGGATGAGGATATCATAATTCCAATGAAAATGGCGTTTGAAAGGTTATGGTAAAGGGGGCTCCAATATTATCTAACACGTGGTCATATGGAGCACAAAGGAACCATGGGCTAAACATAAGAAGCCAAGATCTGACTAGGACTCCACAAAAGTTATGATACAAAGGGGCTTTGATATAATTCTAACCATAGTGATGGGCCCAGTTGTGTGAGAAAGCAAGCGCTCAAGGAGCTAAGCATGAAGGGGGAAAAGTTTATAGAGGCTATAAAATATCATAACATTTCATTTGGTTAAGTTATGATATGATGCGGCTCCGATAAAACAATACAACGTGTTTAATAGATGAATGAGTCGGAAGTTGAATATTAAATACACTGTGGTGGAGATGGTTGATGGAGTTAGATGGATTTGTAGAGGGTGCTGAGACAAGGAAATGAGGACAACAATTCATAGAGAAGAACTAAACAAATGGACAAATAAATCCATTGCTTCACGTGCACATCTGAGAGATTTAAATGAGGAATATAGTGACCATTCTAGAGTTTTGTCAATCTCTATTGGGAGCTAAATAAGCATGAAAAATCACAGTAGAGTGTGTAGACTACCTGATATTAAATTCTCACTATGGAGGATTACGAAGAGAGTCAGTGAGAAACTAGCCCATATTTCTATTTAATTCCATGGAAAAGTCCAACCAGCAAATGCAGTAAGAGTAGGAGAAGTGATGTCGAAGTAAAATCGGGTAGTATAGACACATGAAACAGAGATAACATTGCGCAGTCTACATTAGAGGATCAAAAACATCGATTTCCATTGAGAAAAGTGGGGAAGTGTGTATTGTTGAAGTGTAGATCAGAGTGAGTAGAGAGTGTGTTAAGCAATGAGAGAAACGTGAGTGTTATGAGAAGAAAAACAAGAGCAACGTGAGTGTTGTGAGATGAACAATGAGGGTAGAGTTGAAGAGTGTGTACTGGAGAGCCTATGCGAGAGAAGAAAGAGTGTTGAGGATATGTTGTTGTTTGAAGCGAGAAAAGAGCAGTTGCATGAGACCAAAGGGAGTATGTGGAACAATAGTGGACTAAGAGAAGAAGTTGTTTTTGCAACCAAATAAATTGGTATTTTTCTATAAACATATATTTTTATGTTTTCAGTTTGAATATTGTATGAAATAGTAAAATAGTGGCAAGAGTAGGTTGGTTCCTGCACTTAGAAGAGGTTTGGTGCCTCTTTGCAAGTTGGTTCTTGTTAACCTAAAGGGGTCGGTTCCTCCTGCGAATGGGTGCTCTTAGATAAATTGATATAATTAAGTAGTTTCTTAAATTACATCATAAACAAACAACAAATTGGTGTTTTCTTCCCTGTGGGTTTCCACATGAAAAATTCGATGTCAAATGTGTGTGTTTTTCATGTGATTGGATGAACATGAATTCTTAAACTTTTTGCTCACTTTTTTTATATATAAATTCTCTGATAAGTAAAAAAATATTAAAAGGGTCTAAAATAATATTCATGAAAAAGAATTAAGAATCTCACTATTACTGATTCACCCCCCCCAGTAATTCCTTATTCCAACAATTGGTATAAGAGTGAGGTTCGATCAAGAACAGTCTAACCACTAGAAGGTAGTTCTATAAGGAATTATGTCTAAGCAGGAGTGTCAAGTGGCTTACTCAACTAAAATACCAGTCTTTGATGGTACATATGCTGCGAGCACTAACTTACTGCACTTTAAAAATCCGCAACCTTAAAACAAAACCATAGAAAAATACACTCAAAAATCATACTTTAATTAAAACTAAAATTATTACATTATTTCCAATATGGGCATCTGCCCTGGTCACCTCTTCCATGTTAATAGGTTTACGAAAAATTTATACAAATGGATCTCAACAAAAAATTAGTTCCAGATACTAGAATATCTCCTAAAATATTCCCATATCCTAAAACCCCTCTCAAGATTTACTAATTATTTACATATCTCAATTTATGGAGAATATATCCATTATTTTCATCCAAATCCTAAACAAAACTTCTCCAAATATTTCTATGAGGAAGTCTCTCAATATTTCTAGAAATAATTTTAAACCAATTCCCTATCTCCATAAAATTATTTTCTATTAAAATATCTTAATTAAAAATTACAACATTAATAATTTTTTTCTCAAAAATAAAACTCCTTATGGAAAACCAATTTAAGAGCTAATTCTCTTGCATCAGACTCCCCAACTAGAAAAATTTCATGGCCTCCTAACCATGAGTAGTTGTTTCCATGTCCTTCTGGATCCCATATCTAATTTTATTGTCGATCATCGACTCTGTCATGTTCATGTCCTTCTACATCCGCTTCTTGGGTTTTACTGTAACTCCACTCTTTCTTTTCTCGCTACAAAACATTTGTCCTCACCATGCTTCTATATAACCAAACCATTTTACCTTCACTCTTATCCCATGCTTGTAAACTTCTTCTATGAAATATTGTCTCTTCTTCAATCTCTTGATTGAAATTTGTCTCAAAATTTCTCTTAATGTTGCCAAGAAATTATTCAGCCTTTAGATTTAATGCATCTTTATTCACAAAAAAATTTAGAATTTGTGCATCCTCACATTATATCTTTGGTTCATCATCTCTCATGAGCATTCTATTCAAGTATTTTTCTTCATCTCTCCTAAGAACAAATTTTGGACTTTGTTCTCTTCTTCATATCTTTCAATATTCATGATAGTTTCAAAAGATTGTTCATCACCTATATCAAAACCTACAATCACACAAAAATCATCATATTTAAAAACATACGGCTCTTTTGCCTCATTTGATGTCTCCAACACCAAATCTCCATCAACATCATTTCCATTTTCACTAATAATTTTTCCTCTCTTTGGTTCACCTTTGTGAAATTATTTCCCGTACTCAGCTTCTCTAAGTTCTTCCTTCAATTTGTTTATCAAATTCTATCCCCACTTCTTGACCCATAATATTTCAACAAGACTCTTAACCCTCTTCCTCAAATTCCACCCATACTTCTGGTTCTCGTCACTCTGTTGTAGCAGCTCCTCAAGCACATGCAATCATGCCTTCATCTCAACCATCTCTTTCTCAAATTCCTCATCACAATTTTTCCCTATGTCATCTACTTTGTCATATCTATGGTTCCCATAAAATAATTGCTAATTACTTCCCATGGTCATATTAATCTTCCCCTTTTGTGAGCTTCCAACCACCCACTATGACTTACAAATTACCTGTAAAATAGCATACATTTTTCCTACTACACAAACTTCACCAAGCTCCTCATGTTGTCTTGGATTGTTGGCACTCTTGGTCTACTCCTCCGAAGCCCCTTTTGAGCACTCCTTTCTCATCAAGTTTTTGCAGTCACTCTTTTTCTCCATCACAAGAGTCAAAAATTTTGACACCATTTTCCTTTTCTGCTGCTA
Organism: Pinus tabuliformis; assembly: GCA_031772625.1. NCBI lineage: Eukaryota > Viridiplantae > Streptophyta > Pinopsida > Pinales > Pinaceae > Pinus > Pinus tabuliformis. The sequence goes on along the minus strand of CM062820.1, from coordinate 1,385,224,048 downwards.
CATTTGCAAATCAATTAATTACCGAAAAAAACATCACTAATAACTTGTGATATCTCAATATATCAACTCCTCATTTCTTTACATAAGAGTCTTTGTACTTTTCTTTCATATCCAAGTTCTCATTATTTGGAATCTTCTCCATTCTCGAGGGAGCTCCAACATAATGCATGAACTGAAATGTGACAAAAAAAAAAGTCTATAAATTAAAATTGAGAATGTTATTTTCCAAATGTGACCAAAAACTAAATTCCATAGATTCAATTCCAAATTCATCCTATTCTAGAACATCAACTAGGCATGCTACCATTAATACCCAATGTTTGACTCCATGGTTCTACAGATAGATCTACAAGTAGCAGATTACCTGTTGCTTGCCAAATCTACTACCACTCTATTTCCAAGGCCTTATCTTACGTGGTTCTGCACAAATCCAGGTTATATTTGTGCATTAGTATTTTTTTTTACAAAAATATGTCTACAAATATTAATGTCCTTGTAACTTTCACACAAACTTAAGAAGAAAAGATCATCCCACACAAACCCCTTTTCTAGTAGCTTCATTTTCATGAATCATCTCAAAAATCTCTCAACATTGTAGTTACAACATCCCCTCATCGACTCAGATAATACACATATAGCCTTACTCATAAACTATCAACTGATTCAAGAGAAATTACAATAATTCACTACTCCTTTGGTGGAATGAAGCTTCAAGTAGTGATCAGAATAACAGATCCTCACAATGGTTATGGCCATGATCTTATAGCATTTCCTTTCACTGAATTAGCACATAGATGATGGGTTTACAAAGATGGAAGATGTTTATCAGGCCTTCTCCAGAACCAATGAGAAAAAATACACTCTCCCTCAACAAACTTATGAACATGTTCTCTACAAAGCAACTATTTTCCAAGTAGATCATTGCTTCGCTCATAAGGATCCATGGTTCGCACATTAGCATCAATGTTATTGCAACTTTATCTAAGAAGATCATTGTTCCACACAACGTGATCCACACATGGAAATTTCGAGTTGAATAGAACATGTGTGCCACCATTACATGATTCTTCTATGCAAAAGTCTTTTTTTTAGGCTCCTCTCTGGTCTATGACTCTGATCCATTTAATGGTGTGTTCATATATCTTTAGTTGAAAAATATGTAGTCCTATTGTACCTCATTCAGAGTAGGATACTTCATATGCACACACATTATAATGCTGAAAATTCACACAACACCTCATGACTATGACTAGGTTCTTTTCCATCATGATTCATCCACCAATTTCTATTTTAAGCTACAATGAAAATCTACACTCGAATGTTGCTTCAATGAAACATACTCCACTGAGAAACATCAACATTTTTCTCTCAGGAAATGTGGAACGCTGGTTTGTTTTTCAAATTTCTCTTCGGCGATCTAAAGGGTGCTCCTCCTTAAATCATTAAATTTCACCTCAGTGGTGGCAGTCAAAACCTCCATGAATCCAGGCTCTGATACCAATTGTTGCATACACAAACTGCCTACACTTTGAACATTCACAATCTTAAACAAAACCACATAAAAATACACTCAAAACTCACACTTTAATTAAAAGGAAAATAATTACATGATTTACAATATGGGCATCTGTCTTGGCCACCACTACCATGGTTATAGTCTTACAATAACTTTATACAAATGGATCTCAATAAAAAATTAGTTCTAGATCCTAAAATATCTCCTAAAATGTTCCCATATCCTAAAAATCCTCTTAGGCTTTACTAATTATTTACATATCTCAATTTATGGAGAATATATCCATTATTTTCCTCCTAATTCTAAACAAAGTTTCTTCAAATATGCCAATGAGGAGGTCTCTCAAAATTTCTAGAAATAATTTTAAATCAAACCCCTATCTCCATAAAAATAATTTCTATGAAAATATCTCAATTAAAAATTACAATATTAGTGATTTTTTTCTCAAAAATAAAAATCCTTATAAAAACCAATTTAAGAGATAATTCCCCTACATCAATAAACTAAGCTTTATGAAATGTAAGGATGTAAGTGTATCTTATGTCCCTCAGAGTAGATGTTTGGACTTCAATGCTAGTACATTCCCACTGATGCAGATGGTAAAATATTATATGGAAATAATTCTCAAGGCAAGAATGCCATTCTCTTTGGTCCAAGTTAATCAGAACTTCTAATGTCCACACATTGTAAGTCTGTAAGGAAGTGTGGGTAAAGCTTAATCAGAGTCATGAAGGAGATGAGAAAATCAAGTAAGTAAAAATTCAAACTTTCAAAATGAGGTTTGAGAGCTTTAGAATGAGTGAAGATGAAAGCATATTAGGATACTTACTCGGAGTCGATTAAGTAGCAATATGATTAGAGGACTTGGTGAAGAGCTCCAGGAGGAGATTTTTGTTCAGAAAATCTTAAGATCTCTACCCATGAGATTTAATTCCAAGGTATCATCTATAGAATAAATGGCTAATTTAAAGGATCTTAATATGGACCAACTGCATGGTAATCTCATAGCCTATCAGATGAGAGTATGAAGAGAGAAGTATGATCCTAAGGAAGCAACATTTAAGGTATCCAAAAAGGCCAAGGAGCAAGAAGATCATCATGACTACTCTAGTTGTGAATCTGATAAGGATTTCACTCAATTGGGCAGGAAACTTGAGCATGGATAAGGAAAATATAAAGTAAGGACTCCCTCTAAATCGTTTGGCTGTGAAGAGTTGGAAATTTTTCATCAAAACTACATTACAAATAAAAGGCTGAAAAGGAAGATGATGAGAAATTTGGAAACAAGTCTCAAAAACATCAGAAGAAAAGGTTCTATAAGAAAATTGGGTTATACTCTGTTGTAACCATCAACAACCCCTGTTTTTATTAATGTTAGCAATAACATTAATAAATGGGGACCCTTTAAAAAAAATAAAACTTAGCACTTAAACTTGTCTTTTGTTTCAATAAAACATGATATCAAGGAAAAATTCCCAAAAAATAGGAATTCCTACCTTTTCACGCTTCATGTGCGTAAAAAGCGTTATAATTGTTAAACCTCCTTATGAAAAAAGTGCAATAGAATCACAAAGCTAGTAAAATTCTTGTAAACGGAAAGCCTTGAGTACTAAGAAAAAGATTTAACACCCAATATTTTAATGATAAGCAGCGCATCGCAAAAGGGTAACAACAGGCGTTCTTTTTAAGAAACTCTTCGAGAATGCGAGACTGCAAGATCGCAAGTCTTACAAACTTACCGCATATTGCAGATTCAATTAATCACAACACCACTTAATACGAAATGCCTAGATATTGCAAAATGTGATGATGCTCTCGCAAATCGCATCTTGCAGCTGCACGATGAAATGAATGATTGTTAAAAATAAAAGGTTTTGCGATATCGCGATCTGCGATATTGTGAAGCAAATCGCAAAATCGCTTTATCGCGAAATCTAAGGGCTCATAGTTCAATGATATTACTTTCCATCATTTGATGCAAGAGTTATGTGCATTGATGATTTCTTAACGGACCATTGATGATATTTATTAAAATCAAATCAAATCTGGTTTAAAGGGTTATGTCACGTAAGGTGATATCTTTGATATGATTTTAAAAATTAAAAGCTTTCGCGTTACCTTATTGTTGTTCATTATTCATTACAATCCTTATTGTATCTCTATTCTCTACCTACTATTTTTCAGGAGCAGTATGAAAAGAAGAACACATAAGAACACACAAAACGTAATGGAAAGGAAAGGCAAAGCTCCTGGACGTGAAAAATCAGAGATGACTCCGTTATTCACAGACACCACTTGTACCAGGGAAGTAGGAACATCTACCTGGGAAGGCATGTACCAAGTGTTAGAAGAGGAAAACCCGAGAATTATGGAGGTTACAGTTATAGTAGATGGACATGGGTCATCAGAAAAATCACTGACAGAGCTTGCATGTTCATTTCTGCACCGTATTGCAGTGAGGCCAAAGATACTCCCTTACACGGATATGGTAAAATGGATTATAGACCATGCTAATATATCTGATAGGGAATTCAAGACACGGAACCATGAGGTCATGGGGTCATTTACCCCAAGTAATTTGAGGTGTATGTATCACCTGCCAGAACCCCAGGCTAGTTATAACAAACAATCTGTGGAAAAATTCGCCAAAGAGAATGAGGATTTGGAAGATTGTACAAAGAACTGGTCTATAAAGGAAGAACCATTAAAGAAGGACAAAAATGGTATGTATGCCACTGGCTCCCTTGCTTCTCCCTTTTTTTTTTGCTGCTGCAATGTTATGTAGGCTATTTGGGAAGCCAATTATAAATACGTTTTCGTCAGAATGGTTGCCTTACTAGATGCGGCCACAATTGCCACCATCATGGATTGGGCCCAAGTTTTATCCGATAATGTAGCTTCTACTATTTTGAATTATCAAACTAAAAGAAGTTTTGCTCAGAGGTTTTATCCTCCATTCTTTTTAGTTGCCTATGTCATTGATGCTATTTGGTTCGTCTCTGATTTTCCCATCATGGGGTGAAAATGGACAGTACAGAACCCTTCACCTATTCAAGTCTACCATAAAGAACTGTGGGAATCTAATATCATCCCAAATTTCTATAAAATCTGTCATGGAGTAATGCTTCCCATTCATAAAATGTATATAACATAGATGCTCTAAGATTCTCCGTGGAAGCTGAAATTGACATTCTCCCTATGGGAAGATGGTTTGCGGAGGAGTTATTCACCTACATTAGGGTATTTTGGAGCATTGCCTCACCTCATGTGCTTCCTTTGTATGTTCCCAATAAACTTATGGCCCGAGAGATAGCTTCTAGACCTATGGTGTTGGGGGAACAAGCAGAGAACTCAAGGATAAGAAGAAGGCCATCTGGCCTCAATTCCCTATGGTTTGTGGGGCCTTCACATTATTTTATTTGGGACACACTTTTAAAGAGGTTGATAATATGCTAAGTCTACAACTACCAAAGTTCCGAGGGAGGAAGTACAATCCCTTGGATACTATCAAGAACTTTACAACCATGGTCAAAATAAAAGTGTTTACTAAAGAAGATGATATCTTCGACGATGTCTTTTGGAAGAAGAGCTCTCTCAGAGAGATTCTACATATGGCACAAATTCAGTTTGACCAAGCGAAGCTTCAAGAGTTTAACCATTATAGAGAACAAAGATTGGCAAATGTCCCATTGGAAAAATTGCATTTTGAACCAATAAGGGAGGCCACTCCAAGTATTATTATAAGTGAAAGTTCAGGAGAAAAAAGTCTAAATCAAAGTTTGAAAGGGAATCAGCTGAAAAATCCAATATGCAGTCAAAAAGTGATCACAACAGAAGTGAAGCATCAATCAAAGATACAACTCAGTCTATAGAAAAGCCTGATCAATGGGTTTCATCCCAAAAACAGGCTGAGATTCTTGCTCACCTTGCAAAGCCAAAAATTCCAATTATAGTAGACCTAGAAAAGGAGTGGGATAATTTCAATGAACTAATCAACACCAAGGAATAGAATGCAGGTCCATTGATAAACCCATGGGAGACAACCACAGAAACAATAATAGAAGAGGTTATTAATACTCAAGAGACAAAACATATTCCTGTTGTTCTGTCAACAGAAATAGTGTTGAAAATATAGTAGATTCCCCCTCTAGATGTATTTTATAGTCCACAACATAAGGCTATTGTCAGGAGACAAAGAAAGAAACGAAAATAGATACTGTACTTTCTCGAGAGGCTGAACTTTTAGATGTTCTTTGGCAAGACCCGACCACCGATCTAACAGAAAATATCACTAGGCTCTCCCAAATAGCAAGGGCATATGCTTCTGCAACCATCTATAAAGCATCATAAGTTCAAATGCTATTAAGAGAAAAGGAGGATAAAATCCTATTTTTGGAACAAAAAATATAGCAAGCCAGTGTCAGTTGAGAAGCAAAAATACAATTAGCAAAGTTACAACATGAATTCCAACAAATGCATTTGACTTATCAAAACAATCTGGCAAATAAAGAACAACAGTTACAGGCCACAATAGAATTGCATAAGGACGACCCTAAAATTGAAAAATTCGTCACAAAAGCCCTTGTGCTTCATGACCAACTCTTACAACAAGAAGAAATGCTTTACCAAAGAATCTCACAATGGAATTCTCGTTGCGAGAAAAGCGACTACATTACAAATCAACTCATAGACAAATGACTTGATTATGATTTAATTTTTAAGAAAGTTTCCGACTTTGTGAATTGGCAGAAATTGGATGAAGGAAAAAGAGAAAAATTTCCCAGGATTGATGAATACCACAAAGACATGTTATTTGCAAAATGGGATGCATAACTCAAGGAAGAAGAGCATGCAATGGAGGAGGCAGCAACAATAACAAGTAACATCATCAACTGCATCAACGAAAACATGCATAAGGAAAATTTAATATCAAAACCCACTCCAAGATCTCCCCCAAAGGCACAGTAGCTGCAAACAAGGTGGAAGAAAGTAGCGGAAAAGAAGGCAGAGTCAATTAAGCAGATAAGAAAGTTAAACTGGGACACTTACTGGCAATATCTGGTAAAACCACATAACCAGTGTATGACTTTGAAGTGCCTCATAACATCAGCTGAGAAGATAGTTCTAGCGCTCACCGATTCTATATTTGGAGTTCAATTGAAGGCTGAAGTCAGTCAGCCGATGCTCCTGAAACCCATGCTGGACATTTGCAACTTAAAAGAATAGATACATGATTTAGCATAGATTTAGTTTTAGTTTGATTATTATTTCATTTTTTCTTAAAGTGAGGATGCTCGTTTTGAACCTCCTCATCTATTTTTGTAATAACTATTTTTAGTTTTCATTAAAGTAGTATTTAAACCCCTCTCATGCATTTAGAGAGAGGTCCAAAAATTTGTCAAAAACAATTCTTCAGAACATGCACTTTTGCCCCCTCCGAGGAGGTTTTGATAAATGAATGGAATGAGATTTATTTATATCCGAGTTTAAGGTCTACTACTGAAATGCAGTTTTGTACTCTTAGTAGATGTTGAATTATTTGAAGATAAATCTATATCGTTAAAACTCATGAGCAGAACCTATTATCAATGGTACTTTATCTCTTAATACTTTTTGCTTATAGGCCAAGTGATATATTATTTTCAGTTGTTATATATGGAAACCTGAATATTCAGTTATCATTTTTGCACTTTTGTATGGTGATAACTATTATTTTATGTCAAGTGTATGAATGACTTATTATGTGATGTGTTTATCATAATTGTTTCAGATAATTTCTTATACGAAACAATCATCTTTAGCATGTTCTTTTCTTGTAGTAATTAAATGATTTTTATTACCAATTGCTGTTGGAAATTATTCTAGATCACATAAACAAAGCATTACTCCCGGGATAGTTTAAATTAGATGTTTTCCTTCATTCGAATAAAATTTCACATGTTATATTAGATTTAGAATAGAGAATTATTCCCATAAACCTTTCAAAAAAGAAAAACATCATCCCCTTAGTGTACCATCATAAACAAATTAGGAAACTAGTCCCATTACCCCTAGTCGGAGCCACTAATACAAATGGAAAAGGAGCTACTTTCAAGGTTCAAACCAGGTGGTTATCCCCTTTGTTGTAGACCTGATTTTCAAGGCTTCAATGTATTTGGCACCAGAAAGAGGGCCTGAACTATGAATGGCGAGCAAACCTAAATCCAAAACCCATTCTGAGAGTGAATCGCCCTCAACATCTTCTCTGACTTCTCTATCGCATTCTGAATCTACAAATTCTGAGCGAGAAGTTGAGAAATCAGAAACCACTACTGAAGACTTGAACATCTCAGATAAATCCACTCTTGAACCTCTTGAAGTTCAGTCTTTAATTCACAAACTTAAAGGATTTTCCATATCACCAGAGAAGTTTGAGTTATCTCAAGGCAGTGTGACTTCGCAATATATTCCTTCCCATCCTCTTACCAGATTACACAGTGAAAAGCTTGGTATTGAACCGACTGAATTCCCTCTACCCAAAAGAAAAAGAGCAAGGAAAACGTTGGAAGGGTCTGATAGTGAGACTCTTTCATCATCATCATCCATTTCATCTAATCCATTGCAAAGTCAACCATCCACTCCCCAACTCCATATCATTCTCGAACAGGGTACTGGAACTTCAGCATCATCTTCCCAACCACTTGTAACTTCATCTGCGCTTTCCTCTGTTAGTATCTCAACAATGGCACAGAGACCATGGACCAAAGCAGGGGCAGTCACAATGCCTGCACCCTTGAGTCAATTGCCAGCTCATCCTGAAAAGCGGCCACCAAAGTTTAAGCCAGATGCATGCATACTAGCAGAAGAACACATAAAAATATTTATTTTGTCCATAAACTTAAATGGAGTTACTGAATAAGATGTTGTAGTTAGGCTTTTCCCGTATACCTTACAAGGAGTGGCTAGGTCCTGGTATTTTTCATTACCTTCAGGATCCATTACTAGTTGGAATATTTTCAAAGAGCAGTTCTTGACAAAGTTCAGTGATGATTGGTCTACAACGATGCTAATCAATGACATCTCAAATCTTAAAACTAAATCAAGAGAACCCATCAAATATTTTAACTCGCTATTTAATAAACTCTTAAATAAGATCCCTACTACATCCAAGCCTAGGGAAGAAGTTCAAAGTGAATGGCACATATATTCATTACCTTCGAACGTAGCAATCTTTGTAGATAGGGCCGCTAAGCCAACATTAGCCAAAAATATGAAAGAAGCAATAGTAGTGGAAAAATGTATCTTAGCTTTAGAAAAGAAAAACGTTGTTGATGAAAGAAAATATAGGAAGGTTGCTTTTAAAGATGACGCTAAGAAAAAACAATCAAAGGACCCATTTGACTTGGAAGGGTTATAGAAATTTTTAAAAACCATGTCTAACGAAATGGTTGATATTAAGAAACAAGTGGTAGAGACCTCTTCTAAGAAACCTTATAATCCTTTCTGAAGGAATCCTTCAACCAATCCAAAGCCTCCCAATGCTATAACAAATGCAGAATCAGAAGGAGAAGAAGAGGAAGCTTCGAATGAGGAACATACTGATGATGATGAGGTTGTTGAACTACAAGGAATGTGGGACTTCACTCTTCTAGATGAAAAGGATCAAGATGCATTACCAGTCACCACGAAAAGCAGAAATCAACTAGATCCTCCAAAATCTAGCTCTAAAAAAAAACTCAAGCTTAGCTTCCAAAGATAAAGTTGCAGGTAAGGAATCATCTCCTAAAGTGACTCAGACTAACCCAGTGCAATCTGATTCAACAACTCCATCTAAAACACTTATCATTTCTGATGAAATGGAGTATAATATTGTTGAAGACATGAAGAATACTACAGCCAATATTACTTTTCATGAGCTGAGTAAATTAAAGTATCAACAGAAACTACTTTTGAAAGAGCTGCATGCAGTACCTGTTGCATCTCTTCTTGCCGCTGTAATCTCACAAGCTACTAATGAAATGGAGAGACCTCCAACTGGTATGTTAAATAAAGTTGATCCAAATGATATTGCTTTAATTGGAGGCAGGTCAAAATCCCATACTCTTCCATTCCTCCTTACCTTCGAAATTTTGAATAAAAATTTGCATAACTATTTGGTTAACTCTGGTGCTGCATCCAACATTTTTCCTAAGAAATTTTGTGCAAAGTTAAACATCCAACCTCAATAGTCTGCAGTACGCATAGTGCAACTGGACCGGTCTCAAGTTTGAAGTCATTGGCGAACTAAATCAGGTGACCCTAAGGCTTTCATCAAATCCAAAGGTATGTCAAGTCATTGATATTCTTGTTGCAGATATTCCTGAGTTTTATGGATTAATTCTTAGCAAGGATTGGTTAGAAAAGCTTCACGGTTACATTGCGACTGGCTGGTCACACATGTGCCTCCCTTACAATGGTAAACTAAATCAGATAAAGGTTGAGCGAGAAATACACCAAAGGTACATAGTAATGGAGTTAGAAGGAGAAAATGAACCTATAGCATACAACAATAATATAATTGGAAATTATTCTGTTGACTCTTTCTTAGGAAATTTCAATGCTCATACTTCACCTTTCTTAGAAAATTCAGGTTTATCTCAGGTGGAATTTTTTTCTCAAACAGATACTTCTAAATGCATTAGTTTTGTAGATAGGCTTGTAAATATATCCTTGTTTTGGAAATTATTTTGCGATGGTTCTAAGTCTAATGATGGAGTAGGAGTAGTTTGTATATTAATTAGTCCAAAAGGAGAGAAGACCATGCTAACTTGTAGACTCGAGTTCGATTGCACAAATAATATTGTAGAATATGAAGCTCTAGTTCAAGGGTTATACAAGGCAATCGGACTTGACATCAAATATCTACAAGTCTTTGGGGATTCTGAGATTGTTATTAAGTAGGTGCGAAATACTATACATTGTCTATCACGTCATTTAAAGCATTGTCAATCATTAGTACAAGACCTGACTGTACACTTTATAGCATTTAATATCTCATCCATTCCCAGACTCCAAAATGCTAGTGCTAACCTTCTGGCTAATGTAGCTTCCAAGCTCATTCCCTCAGAAGACTATAGTCCAGACAGATTCTCAATCAAATTGATCTTTAAAACCTCCATCCCTGATAATGTTACCAACTAGAGAGTTTTTAACGATGACCCTAATATTGTAAGTTTTCTGACTTTAGAAGGGTCTTACAATAATCAGATAATTGGTGAGGACCAACATGACAAACAACTACAAAAAGAAAGCACCAATAATTATATACCTAAATCTGTAGTCAAGTTAGAAGACCTATATGATTTAAAAGACAGATTCAAAAGGTCCACTAACTCAAAAATTTAGAGTTGAACTATAAGATATGAATTAGTGAATCTAGGGACTGACATAAAGCCGTAGAATATCAACTTAGGCCTTGGTCTTACTTGAGAGAAAAAATCAGCCTTCATTCAACTTTTAAAGTAGTATAAAAATGTCTTTGCTTGGAATTACGATGACCTCAAAACTTATGATACTTCAATCATACAGCATACAATCCCGATGATCTCTGACGAGAAACCAGCCCAGCAGGAGCTGAGGAAAATCCATCATAATCTGGAAAGCCAGATTAAGTCTGAGCTGAATAAATTATTGAAAGCCAAAATTATTTTTCTTGTTCGACATTCTAGATGGGTTTCCAACCTGGTACCAGTTAGAAAGAAAAACTGAAACATTCGGATTTTTATTGACTTTCGAAATCTAAATAAGGCCTATCAAAAGGAAAATTTTCCATTACCATCTATTGAACAAATATTACAATCAATTGCAGGGTTTGAATTGATGTCCTTTTTATATGGCTTCTCAGGATATAACCAGATTTTAGTCCTTCCAGATGATCAATAGAAGACAATATTCAAAACCAAATGGGGCACATATGCATATCAAAAGATGCCATTTGGACTGATTAATGCTGGTGCCACATTTCAAAGGGCCATGGATATTGCATTTAAAGGATTAGTGAATAAGTCAGTGGTGATTTACTTAGATGACATAACAATGTATTCTAAAAAACGTAGCAATCACCTCAGATATTTAAAGAAGATCTGTCAACATTGTTAAAAGTATGGGATCTCACTTAATCCAAAAAAGTCATTTTTTGCATTAAGTGAAGGAAAACACCTCATATTCATAATGTCCAAATCTAGAATCCATATTGATCCAGATAGGATTAAAGAGATTTCTGAGATAACCTTACCCCATAACAAAAAAGAAATGCAATCCTTCCTTGGTCAAAACAATTTTGTTAAAATATTTGTCCCCGACTTTTTAAGAATTGTGTCACCTCTCCAAGAAATGATAAAGAAAAGCTCCCTCTTCAAATGGGGTCAAGAAGAACATGAGGCGTTCAACCTGATTAAATAATAAATTATAAATGCCCCATCTCTAGCGACTCCAAAGTTTTCTGATGCCTTCATTTTGTATACATTTTCCTCTGAGAAATCATATGCTGCAATACTCACGCAAGCCAATGAAGACAAAGTAGAAACCCCAATTTCCTTTTTTAGTTCAAACTTGCAAGGGGCCAAATTAAATTACTCGGACGTTGAGAAACAGGCTTATGCTATTTTCAAAGCAATCAAGCACTTTAGACCCTTTCTTCTCAAAATCCATACAAAAATATTAGTTCCATTTCCAGCGGTAAGAAATCTTTTGGTACAGAAAGACGTTGGTGAAAAGAGAGTGAATTGGGTCACGACCCTGCAAGAATATGACACTGAAATCAAGGCAACAAATATTGTAAAAGGTCGAGGTTTTTGCAGGATGTTGGCTGGAGCATCGTATATATCAGAAATACCATCCCCTGATCATGTGGTACAAATGTATGAGGTAAGCCTAAATAATATCGAATCAAGATATGCCTATATCATGTTTTACCTAAAAAATGGCTATGCTCCTTCACATTTGAATCATACAAAGAAGAGAGGCCTTAGATTAAAAGCTAAGCAATATCAAATCGTAAATGATGGTCTTTAGGATGAATTATGATTCTATTCTTCTTAGATGCCTTGAAAAATCTAAATCTGAAAATGTGTTGCGGGAACTTCATGATGGACCAGTAGGTGGACATTACGTAGGAGATGCAACAACACACGAAATCCTACGCGTAGGCTACTACTGGCCAACATTATTTAAGGATGCACATAGGTATGTAAGAAGATGTCAGGTTTGTCAAACTGTTGCTGGGAGATAGAGGAAACCATCATTACCATTACAACCGGTCAACATCGATCAACCATTTGAGCAATGGGGATTAGATATCATAGGTGAGATCATTCCACACTCTTCTAAACAACATAAGTATATCCTTACAAATACCGATTACTTTACTATGTGGGTAGAAGCGGTTCCTCTTAGGACAACCATCTTTGAAAATATCATAGATTTCATAGATCAATTCATAATTACTAGGTTTGGCTTACCTTCCGCTTTAATGTTTGATAATGCATCATATTTTTCTAGTAATTCTATCACTGAATTTGCACTCAAAAAAGGTTTATAACTTAAGTACTCTTCCAATGATTACCCACAAGGGAATGGTTTGTTCTAATCAACAAATAAAAACTTGATCAGAGTCATTAAACGGACTATTGATTAATGTCATAGAAATTGGCACAAATCTTTGATGAATGCTCTTTGGGTAGATCGAATAACTAAAAAGGCTTCCATTGGCACTTTTCCCTTTAATTTAGTTTATGGTGAAGAAGTGGTTCTCCCAACTCACCTAGCTATTCCTTATTTAGCCTTAGTTCAGTTCATCAAAGAAACTCCTTCCTCATCCTTGCAACTAAGACAATTGCAGATCCTTAAGTTAGAAGAGGAACAAGAACACGCCAAAATTACCCATGTGCATCATCAAGCATTAGTATAAAAGGCTTCTTTTGATTCAAACTTGGTGTCCCAAAAACATTTTTAAATTGGAGATTTGGTATTGAAATGGGATAAAGCCCACGAAGAGAAAGGCAAACATACTAAATTCCAACAAATGTGGCTTGGACCATTCCAAATTGTTGAAATCATAGGTCCATTGACTTTTATGTTACAAGACTTAGCAAGGAAAAGAGAGTCTTTACCTGTTAATGGGTAGATCCTTAAAAAATACTTTCCATAGAAGATGATCTCTTCTATCTTTTGTAAATTATTATTTTTAGTTTATTTTTCTTTTTGATAATAAAATAGGTTGAAAATGTTTACCTTTTGCTTTCCACGAAAAATATTAGTGTCTCTTTTCAATTCTATTTTTCTCTTGTATAAATGGAAATGGTTAGGAAAATTAATCCTTATTTTTGAAAAATATGGTCAAGTGCTATATAATTCTGAAGGTTTTTCTTGTATTTCGTTTCAACTTTACAAGTTCTAATTAAAAACAACTTTTAGTAGGAATTTGCATTATATCAATCATGAAAAGCATCAATAATAAGACAGAGTCTCTATAGAAAAGCTACTTCGAAAACTCTACAATTGTCTTCCAGAAGAACTCTTAAGGAGCCAATGACTTCCTCCCCACTTTAGGGAATTGCAAGTTTCAAAGAATAATCCATTTATGCATTATAAACTTAAAAAATAAGAGGTCTCATCAAGAGCCAGTTTATCATGATCATAAAGATAATAACTAGCTGACATTGCCAAACTGCATACCAAAACAGGGTAATGACTCGAGATTGTTTCAATCAATAGACAAGGCGTGTCATCACGAGCCAACTTGTTCAGGTAGCTATAAATAAAGTGAATGGCACCGTCAAAATTGGCCACCAAACCAAGACATTGTTCTTTAAGAATTAAAAGAAAATAAAAATCAGTAAGTGTAGATGAGGATTTATCTTTGAGAACTGCATACCTCTTAACTGGGATACTTGACCATTGCTGGGTAACAGGTTACCCTGTCGAGGCAATGAACACCTGTTCGTAGAAGAGGCTCTACCTACGAAAAATGATTACACCTATAACTGATCTACAAAGATGTCTTTGTTTTTATCTTTATAAACCAAGTAATGACTGATGTAAGTACAATTACTAGCTTTAGGAAGAAGAGAATTAGAATTAGGATAGATGGAACAAAATGTTGTTGTTAGAAAATAGCACTTTGTACCTTATATTTCTACAATAAAGTTTGATTTTCCAAAACCATTTTTATTTTAGAAGCTTTAGAAAATTCAAAAAACTATTAGAGATAACTGGTTCTTTCAAGTGAATCGCCAATTGTTGTAACCATCAACAAACCCCCTTTTTATTAGTGTTAGCAATAACATTAATAAGTGGGGACCCTTCTAAAAAATCAAAACTTAGCACTTAAAATTGTCTCTTGTTTCAATAAAACATGATATCAAGGAAAAATTCCCCAAAAATATGAATTCCTACCTTTTCACGCTTCATGCACGTAAAAAACATTATAATTGCTAAACCTCCTTATGAAAAAAGCGCAATACAATCACAAAGCTAGTAAAACCCTTGTAAGCGGAAAGTCTTGAGTACTAAGAAAAACCTTTAACACCCGATCTTTTAATGATAAGCATCGCATCGCAAAAGGGTAATGACATGCATTCTTTTTAAGAAACTCTTCGAGAATGCGAGACTGTGAGATCATAAGTCTTATAAACTTACCACATATCGCAGATTCCATTAATCACAACACCACTTAATAAAAAATGCCTAGGTATTGTGAAATGCGATAAAGCTCTCACAAATTGCATCTCACAACCGCATGAGGAAACAAATGATTGTTAAAAATAAAAGGTTTTTTGATTTCGAGATCTGCAATATTGCGAAGCAAATAAAAAAATTGCTTTATCGCCAAATCTAAGGGCTCAGAGTTCAATGATATTACTTTCCATTGTTCGATGCAAGAGTTATGAGCATTAATGATTGCTTAATGACCTGTTGATGATATTTATTAAAATCAAATCAAATCTGGTTTAAAGGGTTATTTCACGTAAGGTGATATCTTTGATATGATTTTAAAAATTAAAAGCTTTCCCATCACCTTATTGTTGTTCATTATTCATTACCATCCTTATTGTATCTATGTTCTCTGCCTACTATTTTTAGGAGAGTACACAAAGTAGAATGCAAAATAACACGCAAAATGTAATGGGAAAGAAAGGCAAAGCTCCTGCATCTGAAAAATCAAAGATGACTCCATTATTCACAGACACAACTTGTACCAGGGAAGTAGGAACGTCTACTTAGGAAGGCATGTAGCGACTGTTAGAAGAGGTAAACCCGAGAGTTATGGAGGCTAAAGTTATAGTATATGGATGTGGGTCATCAGAAGCATCACTAACATAGCTTGCATGCTCATTTCCGCACCGTATTATAGCGAGACCAAATATACTCCCTTACACGAATATGGTAAAATGGATTATAGACCACGCTGGTATATCCGATAGGGAATTCAAGACGTGGAACCAAGAGGTCATGGGGTCATTTACCCAAAGTAATTTGAGGTGTATGTATCACCTGCCAGAACCCCAGGGTAGTTATAACAAACAATTTGTGGAAAAATTCACCAAAGAAAACGAGGATTTCGCAGACTGTACAAAGAACTAGTCCGTGAAGGAAGAACCATTAAAGAAGGTCAAAAATGGTATGTACACCACTGGATCCCTCGCTTCTCCGTATTGTTTTGTTGTTACAATGTTATGTAGGCCACCAATGCCACCATCATGGATTGGGCCCAAATTTTATCCGATAATTTAACTTCTGCTATTTTGAACTATCAAACTAAAAGAAGTTTTGTTGAGAGGCTTTAACCTCCATTCTTTTTAGCTACCTATGTCATGGATGATATTTGTTTCATCTCTGATTTTCTCATCATGGGGTGAAAATGGACAGTACAGAACCCTTTACCTATTCAAGTCTACCATAAAGAACTGTGGTAATCTAATTTCGTCCCAAATTTCTATAAAATCTATCATGGAGTAATGCCTCCCATTCATAAAATGTTATATAACACAGATGCTCCAAGGTTCTCCTCAGAAGCTGAAATTGGCATTCTCTCTTTGGGAAGATGGTTCGGGGAGGAGTTATTCACCCACATTATGGTAATTGGGAGAATTTCCTCACCTCATGTGCTTCCTTTGTATGTTCTCGATAAACTTATGGCCTGAGAGATAGCTTACCATACCTGTGGTGTTGTGGGAAGAGCTGAGAACTCAAGGATAAGTAGAAGGCCATCTGGCCTCAATTCCCTGTGGTCTACAAGGCCTTCACATTATTTTATTTGGGACACACTTTTAAAGAGGTTGATAATATGCTAAGTCTGCAGCTACCAAAGTTCCGAGGGAGGAAGTACGATCCCTTGGATACTATCAAGAATTTTATAGCCATGGTAAAAATAAAAGTGTTTACTAAAGAAGATGATATCTTCGACGATGTCTTTCGGCGGAAGAGCTCTCTCAGAGAGATTTTACATATGGCACAAATTCAATTTGAACAAGCGAAACTTCAAGAGTTTAACCATTATAGAGAACAAAGATTGACAAATGTCCCATTGGACAAATTGCGTTTTGAACCAGTAAGGGAGCCCACTCCCAGTATTAGTATAAGTAAAACTTTAGGAGAAGAAAAGTGTAAATCAAATTCCAAAAGGGAATCAGCTAAAAAATCCAATAAGCAGTCAAAAAGTGATCACAGCAAAAGTGAAGCGTCAATCAAAGATACAACTCAGTCTATAGAAAAGCCTGATCAACAGGTTTCATCCCCAAAACAGGTCGAGATTCTCGCTCCCCTTGCAAAGCCAACAAGTCAAATTATGGTAGACCTAGAAAAGGAGTGGGAGAATTTCAATGAACTAATCAACATTGAGGAATAGAATGCAGGTCCATTGATAAACCTGGGGGAGACAGCCACATAAATGATAATAGAAGAGGTTATTAATACTCAAGAGACGAAACATATTCCATTTGTTCCGTCATATGAAATAGTGCTGAAAATAGAGGAGATTCCCCCTCTGGATGTACTTTATAGTCCACAACATAAGGCTATTGTCAGGATACAAAGAAAGAAATGAAAAATAGATACTTTAATTTCTCTAGAGTCTGAACCTTTAGATGTTCTTTGGCAAGACCCAACCACTGATCCAATAGAAAATCTTAGTAGGCTTTCCCAGATAGCAGGGGCATATGCTTCTGCAACCATTGATAGAGCATCAAAATTTCAAACCTATTAAGAGAAAAGGAGGATTAAATCCTATTTTTGGAACAACAAATACAGCAGGCCAGCATCAGCTGAGAAGCAGAAATACAATTAGCAAAGTTAAAATAGGATTTCCAACAAATGGAGTTGACTTATCAGAACAATCTGGCAAATAAAGAACAAAAATTACAGGCCATAATAGAACTGCATAAGGATGACTCTAAAATTGAAGAATTCATCACCGAAGCCCTTGCCCTCAGTGACCAACTATTACAATAAGAAGAAATGCCTTGCCAAAGAATCTCGCAAAGGAATTCCCATTGCGAGAAAAGTGACTACATTACAAATCAAGTTGTAGACAGACGACATGATTATGATTTAAATTTTAAGAAAGTTTTTGACTTTGTGAATTGGTAGAAATCAGAGGAAGGAAAAAGAGCAGAATTTCCCAGGATTGATGAATCCCACAAATACATGCTATTTGCAAAATGGGATGCATAGATCAAGGAAGCAGAGCATGCAATGAAGGGGGTAGAAACAGCAGCAAGTAACATCATCGACTACATCAACAAAAACTTGTGTAAGGCAAATATAATATTAGAAACCACTCTAGGATTTCTCCCAAAGGCACAACAACTGCAAACAAGGTGAAAGCAAATAACAGAAAAGAAGGTAGAGTCAATTAAGCAGATAAGGAAGTTAAACTGGGACACTTACTATCAATATCTGTTAAAATCACATAGCTAGTGTATGATTTTGAAGTGCCTCATAACCTATGCCAAGAAGATAGTGCGAACGCTCACCAATTCTGTATTTGCAGGTCAATTGAAGGATGAAGTCATTCAATTGACACTCCTGAAACCCACACTGGACATTTGCAACTTAAAAGAACAGATACATGATTTAGCATAGATTCAGTTTTACTTTTATTATTAGTTCATTTTTGCTTAAACTGAGGATGGTCGTTTTGAACCTCCTCATCTATTTTTGTAATAACTATTTTTAGTTTTCATTAGAGTAGTATTTAAACCCCTCTCATGCATTTAGAGAGAGGTCCAAAATTTTTCCAAAAACAATTCTTCAGAACATGCACTTTTCCCCTTTTGAGGAGGTTTTGGTAAATGAATGGAATGAGATTTATTTATATCTGAGTTTAAGGTCTACTACTGAAATGCACTTCTGTACTCTTAGTACATGTTGAATTATTTGAATTAAATCTATATCGCTGAAACTCATGAGCAGAACCTGTTATCAATGGTACTTTTATCTCTTAATATTTTTTTCTTATCGGCCAAGTGATATATTATTTTCAGTTGTTTATATATGCAACCCTGAACGTTTAGTTATAATTTTTGCACTTTTGTACCATGATAACTATTCTTTTATGTCGAGTGTATGAATGACATATTATGCGATGTGTTTATCATAATTGTTTCGGCTAATTTCTTATACGAAACAATCATCTTTAACGTATTCTTTTCTCGTAGCATTTGAATGATTTCTATTACCAATTGTTGTTGGAAATTATTCTAGATCGCATAAACAAAGCAATACTCTTGGGATAGTTTAAATTAGATGTTATCCTTCATTAGAATAAAATTACACATGTTATATTAGATTTAGAATAGAGAATTCTTCCCATAAACCTTTCAAAAAATAAAAACATCATCCCCTTAGTGTACCATCATAAACAAATTAGGAAACTAGTCCCATTACCCCCAGTCGGAGCCACTATTCCAAATGGAAAAGGAGTTGATTTCAAGGTCCAGACCGGGTGGTTATCCCCCTTGTTGTAGACCATTATTTCGGGGCTTCAACATACTCCAAAGAGGATAGCTCAGCACCAGAGTCAGAAAAGTGAAAAATCATTATTATTATGCACTCCAAAGAGAATCAAGAAGAAGAAGGAATAATGGACCTTGAAGGGGAACTCATCAGTTCTCTTGATGAGTTAAGGAGAGAAAGGAAAAGTAATAAGAAACTGAAGGAACAACTATATGGTGTTGAAGAAGGTAGGTATAACTCCGATAATGAGGAGTTTGATTATCAAAAAGAAAACCTTGAAGAATTTATCAAAAGAAACAATAGTTTAGTCCTTCTACTAGAAGAAAAATAAGGAACATGTGAAAAACAAGAAGAAAAGAACAAGAAATTAAGACATGAGTTGCTGAAGTTAACGAAGGAAACCATCTCAAAGACATTCAAAGATGATATTCTATCATTGAAATTTAAACTTGAAGAAGCTAAATGAAAGGAAGTGATTCTTCAAGACTTGATCCACGAATGCGAAGATGAATGTGAGAGTGTTGAAGAAGTGGTTTTCTCTCTAAGAATGAATATTGAGGGAATAAACACCGAGAAGGATTTAAATGAAAAATTTGCAAAATTCACAAGGAAATGATATCATATTTTAAATAGCCAAACACCCTCAAGAATCAAACCATGTATAGTATACTCAAGGACACAAGAATCTTCTATGGATAAGATAAAATCCGGGTCCACATGATTCAAAGAACCACTGAGCTATGCAAGGAAGCAACAAGAAATAATCAATGTAGACAGAATAGAATCAAGGAAAAGAAGATATGATGAATGGAAAATGAATTGATCATCCAAACAACCAAGGTACCTTCATGCACAATCTCATAAGACTTCCAAAAAAGTGCATGCCTATTTATTTGATGGTCAATGTGTGTCATATATTTCAGATTAATCACATTTATAGGATTGGGTTGACGTTTCAAACCAAGTAATGTGGTTCATCCCCAGGACAAGGTGGAAAAAATCATACAGTCTTCATGAATAAATAGTAGGGATGCATCATTGTCCAGGGTCAAAACTAGTCACTGCGGACTAGCCATTGGAGATTAGGTAGCTAGAGATCCTAAAAAGGGGGAATATTTAATATTTATTAGTTATAAACTCTTTAATTTTTATCTAATAAAATATAATATAGCTATAAAATTGGTTTACCGATATTAATATTATAGTTAGGAAAAATTAATAAGGATAATAAGAATAAGCTTTAAATAAAAATAGTTGTTAGGATATAATATTAAATCATAATAAATTATAAGAAACATACTTATATAACTAAAATGAAAAGGGTATAAAGAGGTTAAGAATACTCATAAAATTAATAAGAGGGCTTAGAAAAATATCAAATACTAATAAAAATTATAAAGAGAGAAGAAAGGATAAAAAAAAAAAATAGTCAAGGAAAACCAAAGGAGTATAATATAAGTAAGAAAAATGTAAAGAATTAAGAAGCAAGAGAAATTAATAAAGATAACCAATCGAGAGATGAAAAGACGGGAGAGGAAGGAATAATAAAAAAGGAAGAAGGGTGGAGGAGACAAGATAATCATAAGGAGAGGGCCAGACTCCAACTCCTGTTAAGCTTCCCACAATCATCTCTGTTGGGATTTCTGGAATGCCTCTCAATATTGATGGCTTCCCTATGTTTCCTATGGTGGAAATGATCAACTATAGCAATGAATTTGGAATCCTGAATATAGACATGGTGCTTGGATTTCTCCACATGCTCAGCGAAGGTCGATGAGCGGGAACAAATGTGCCTTACGTCTGCAACGTCCTCATGGATCCTCCGGTTAACTGGATGACCTGTTTCTCCACTATATGGAATATTGCAGGAACATGGAACCAAGTAAACACCTTTCATGTCCATTGGGTCTATAGGATATTTAACCGAACTAAGAGAATTTATAATGGTTCTAAGAAGTTTGAACGAAGATGAAACATTATTCCTCCGAAGGAAATCAAAAATCCTATCAGTGGTCCCTTGAATAAATCGGAGATCAACCTTGGGGATACAATCAAAATGTGTAGCTTTAATTGTTGGTCCTTTAAAGGATTTTGGAGAGGCCTTGATGCTCTTAGTTTTGCTATAACCATTATTCTTGAAAACCTCAAGGAGATGAGATTTCTCTTTCTCCAGGCGGCTTTCATCAGAGATTCTTAGAGCACGGGTAGAAAGGATGCTGAGAACACTGAATTTCTGAGCAAGGAAATGGTGAGAACTACCATGAATATATTGTTCCGTGTGATTTTTTTTGCGAAAAGCTTGGTGATAAATGAAGACATCATCCATTCTAGAGAGGAGAATGTCAAGGAAATGAAGGCGGCCATCCACTTCAACTTCCATTGTGAACTTGATAGATTCAGATTGGAAATTAAGGTGGTTCAGAAATAGGTCTAATTTCTCACAGCCATGCGGCCAGACGAGGAAAGTGTCATAAAAAAACCTTTTCCATTTCCTTAGGTGAAATTTAGCTGAGTCTAAGGCCTTGGTCTCAAAATCTTCCATAAAAAAGTTAGTGACAATAGGGGAAACAAGTGAGCCCATCATAACCCCGCAGGTTTTCTCATAAAATTCACCTTGGAAACTGAAAAATGTCAAGGTGAGGGAGAGGCCAACCAATCTGGGAGAGTCTTGGTCAGTGATCCGACTAATGACATCAATGGCCTCTTGACTTTTTTCAGTTTCCATGGTGAATTCTATGAGCAAACCTGTGGAGTTGTGATGGGTTCACTTCTTTCCCCTGTTGTTGCTAACTTATTTATGGAATATTTTGAGACTAGGGCCTTAGACCCAGCTCAATTTTTCCTGAAGAAATGGAAAATGATTTTTGATGAAAGTTGCATCATCTAGCCCCATGGTCGTGAAAAAATGGACCTGTTTCTAAACCACCTTAATTCCCAATCTGAATATACCAAGTTCACAATTGAAGTTGAAGTGGATGGTCACCTTCCTTTCCTTGAGATTCTCCTCTCTAGAATAAATGATGGTTTCATTTCTGACCAAGTTTTTTGCAAAAAAACTCATACAGAACAATATCTTCATGCTACTTCTCATGATTTCCCTGCTCAAAAATTTTGTGTTATCAACACCCTTGCTACCCGTGCTCTAAGAATCTATGATGAAAGCCACCTGGAGGAGGATAAATATCGTCTCCTTGAGGTTTTCAAGAATAATGGGTATGGCATAACTCAAAGCCTCAAGGCCTTTCAAAAATCCTGTAAAGGACCAAGACTTAAAATTATTCATTTTTATTCGATCTCCAAGGTTCATCTCCCATTTATTCAAGGGATCACGGAGAGGATTTCTTGTATCCTTCGGAGGAATAATATTTCATCTTCGTTGAAACCCCTTAGAACCATTAGAAATTCTCTAAGTTCAATTAAAGACCCTATAGACCCTAAGGACATGAAAGGTGTTTACTTGGTTCCATGCTCCTGCAGTATTCCATATATTGGAGAAATGGGTCGTTCAATTAACCAGAGGATCCATGAGCATGCTATAGACATAAGGAACAATAGTTCCCACTCATTGGCCTTAGATGAGCATGTGTAGAAATCTAAGCACCAGGTCAGTATTGATGATTACAAAGTCGTTCCTAGAGTTGATCATTTCCACCATAGGAAACTTAGGGAGGCCATCGAGATTGAGAGTCGTGCCATAAATCTCAAGAGAGATGATGATTGGAAGCTTAGTAGGAGTTGGATTCCGGCCCTCTCCTTATGATTCTCTTGTCTCCTCACCCCTTCTTCCTTTTTTATTATTCCTTCCTCTCCCCTATTTTCATCTCTTGATTGGTTATCTTTATTAATTCTCTTGCTTGTTAATTATTTATATTTTTCTTACTTATATTGTGCTCCTTTTGTTTTCCTTAACTATTTTTTTTTTATCCTTTCCTCTCTGTTTATATTTTTTATTAGTATTTGATATTTTTCTAAACCCTCTTATTAATTTTATGAGTACTCTTAACCTCTTTATACCCTTTTCAGTTTAGTTATATAACTATGTTTCTTACAATTTATTATGATTTAATATTAGATCCTAACAACTATTTTTATTTAAAGCTTATTGTTATTACCCTTATTAATTTTTCCTAACAATAATATTAATATTGGTAAACAAATTTTATAACTATATTATATATTATAACTAATAAATATTAAATATTCCCCCTTTTTAGGATCTCTAGCTACCTAATCTGCAACGACTAGTTTTAACCCTAGACAGTGATTCATCCCTACTATTTATTCATGAAGATTCTGTGTTTTTTTCCACCTTTTCCTAAGTATGAACCACATTAGTTGGTTCAAAACGTTGACCCAATCCTAAAAATTTGATTAATCCAAAAGACATTTATCTACATTATGAATCACAAAACTCTGAGATATAACAAGTGTCATATCTTTGGACATAAAGTTGTTGATATGGAAGGAATAAAGTTGAAAGAGATAAAAATCCTTGATATAATAAGTATCAAAATTTTAGATCTCAAAACTCTACGGTCAAAGATAGAAATCTATTCTCTCCCTTGTTAAGTGAAGTAGAATGCTTCAAATGTAATAATTTTGGGAACAAAGAAAGTTAGTGCCGAAGCAGTTTTGAATACCTATCTAAGTCCCAAAATATTAGACAGTCAGTTATCCAAAAGGATAAGGGGAGTTGGAAATGGAAGACCAAAAATATCATGCAGTGTGGACTCACTCTATCTTCCAATAATGAAGAGAAGAGATGGTATGTGGATAGTGGTTGTTTGAAGCATATGAATGGGGATAAAAGAAAAATGCTATCACTAAAAGAAATGGATAGAGGAAACAATGTCACTTTTGAAAACAATGCTCCAACAAGAATCAAGGGTAAAGGCATAGTCTGTCCTGATGAAAATACAAAAACACAAAATGTGTTGTATGTGGAAGGTCACAAGCAAAATTTTCTTAGTGTTAGCCAAATGTGTGAGAAAGGTTATGATGTGACCTTTTGATCGAAAGATTGTTAGACCTACAACATGAAGAATGGAAATTTGGTGGCAAAAGTAATGAGAACTCACAATAATGTATTTGTGTTTGATGATTCCAGAGTTAACTTCTATTTAAGGAAAATGAATGAAGCACAATTGTGGCACAAGAGGATTGGGCAAATGATGAGCCTCAGTATTACAACAAGCAAGTTGCAAGTCCCAAGGCTACCGACTTAATTATCAACCTAGGGTTCATACAAGCTTAAGAGGCATCAACACTATATGTACATCATACAATGTGTCCTTCCTTGGCTATCATGATGTAATGGAATGCATTTACTGAAATCAAATCCTAAACTAATTGCAGAAAATGAACTGCTAGAAATGGAAATCCTAACCTATTGTAAGAAATAAAGTACAAGGAAAGAAACATGTTCTAATTGAATAAAGGTCATGAACTAAATTTGAAATAAACTTAACTTAACCATACTTACCACATGTGATGATTTAAACTAATTGAGCATGGAATCTGATCTAGGGAGTATCAACTCTTGCATGCGTGTGATAATTAAGAAATAAAAAGAACTATTTTGCTTTATATTTTCATTTTATAAATGGAAATGCTAATCTTTCCTTGTTCTTTGGCAGGGGAGACAGGTGTGGAGGAAGAGGGGTAAAATGGTTTTCATGGCTTGGATGTCAAGTAGAGGCCTAATCCCAGCTTCAATGATGACTTTTCTCAATTTGGGCTCAAAACATGCCGCTACAAGATTTCGTACAGGATGTACTAGTTCCTATAGGATCCCCTGCTTTATTACAAAAAACAGGTCGAAATCTTAGGAAGTGGTGTAGAAGGTGGAATGGAGCTTGGGAAAGGTGGATAATGGAAGAATAAGTCATGGAGGTGGTCGAAACTATCGAGAACTCAAGTTAGGGCTTCCAGATGGGTAGGTATTCTCAATGGAAATGGAATTTTTTGCTTATAAAACAAGAAGTCAGTGTCAAATTTTAGTGGATTTTTACGACATGGGTGGATGACGCTTGGATGAGGTGAACGAGATGCGGTCTCCATGAAATTTATAATCTCCTACAATAACATAGATTATTTTCTGCATTTATCCACAAATTCATCTATACATGGGAAATATTTATTAAATAATGAAAAATTACTAGTCTAAAATCCAGAAATTTGAGAACTAGTGAGCTAGTAAATATATCAAATTCCTAACCTAATCAAGCGAAAATGAAATGGGGTAAATTTTCCTATAAAATAGAATGTTTATTGATCTAATGAAAATGGATCCAACTCGATTGAAGCTCATTAGAATTCTCTAAAAAATAGCATAAATTTACTGTTTTTTGCTAGAAAGGAGTTCGAGAAATCTAGATTTGGGAATAAGAAGACTAATCCAAGTAGCTCAATGATTACTATGACCTTCCAAATATTTTCCAATTATGAAATGATTCTTGTGATCCTACAAAATAACTTAAATCAACTATTTAACACAATCCTACTACAAGAAATCATTAATACTAAATGCATAAATAGAAAGAGAAAAAAAAAGAGATGCATATGAATAAGAATTGAAAAGAAGGAAATAAAATGATAGAAAAGGGCTTTGAGGCTCCTGGAATGGCCAATGCTAAGGAAAATCAAAGACCTATGTAGGAGAACAAGATTTAGAAGCTGATCATGACACCAATCTTCATTATTTTCATCAATACAATTACATCCCTACAAGAAAGTACAATGGAGCTGCAAAAATACAAGTTCTCTCCACAAGAAGACTAATCAAAATATATCCCTAGAGGAAAATTGGACTTGGTACTTATAAAAAATGATTAGTAATCATTCCCCATGTAAGGAGGAAACTTTCCCCACCAAAATCCCTTGATTAGTGGATCTGGTTCCCAATACTAGGAATTTGCATTAAATGGGAGGGAACACATTCCTATATTTTCTCAATCATTGGACTTCCAGAATATGTGCCATAATTCCATAATATCTTGTTGATTTATTACTTAATATTGATTCTCTTGTAGTAGGGAGCATGTCCCTAAATTATCTCCTCCAAATCTTCATAATATTCCCAATATTCTCATAATATTCCACAAAAATAAATAATATTAGGCACAAATATGCAATTATTCATAAACCTTCCTAATGAACATTTTAAAGTTAAAAATACATTATCTAATGCAAAAAGAGACGCTTAATTTTCTGAAGGATGGTTAGATGAGCCTTAATTTATGTTTAATTTAGAGGTTTGGGCCTTAAATTATGTCTAATTTAGATGCCCATCATACTCCCCTACTGAAAGTGTTGCTCATCCTCTGAGTAGATTAGTGACCTCATTGTGTCTCATTCATGGCCCTGGTGGCCTCCCTCTTGTGCATTTGTCGGTCCTTTCTATTAAGAATCTTGGTTGTA
Source organism: Pinus tabuliformis (assembly GCA_031772625.1). NCBI lineage: Eukaryota > Viridiplantae > Streptophyta > Pinopsida > Pinales > Pinaceae > Pinus > Pinus tabuliformis. The sequence continues at coordinate 1,385,197,140 of CM062820.1, read as the reverse complement.
ATTTCTGGAAGGGCAAGCTCAAAAATATATATGTGCATAGAAAAATCATTGTTTCGTGAGACCATTAGTTTTCCTTCTTTTATTTTGTGGCCTAGATGATTGCCTAATGGCCTTGGAGTTTTCTGTTTTGATTTGGTCTCTCTTAGGCACTGCCATTTTTTTTGGTCTTAACACCATTTGTTCCTTTATTCCTTCCTGTAGCAATATTTTGTCTTCCTATAGCAGCCATTCCTTCCCTTTCAGAGTCTTTTAACTGTATGTGAGTGATGAGAAATGATGTCAATGGTTTGGAGAATCATGCTAGGGCTTAGAGGGAGTAGTGTAGGATTGTGGAAATGGAGAGGATTCTTTGTTTATTTTTTTCAGGAAATTTTGTGTTGGCATTATGATACAAGTGTTGTCCTTGATGGCAACTCACTCAGAGGTATGATACAGGTGATGGCAACTCACTCAGAGGTATGATACAGGTGATGGAAACTAAATCAGAGAATAGATCTTAGTACAACAGGTCAAGAGAGAGATATACGCAGGTTAACCTTGATGAAAGCGCGTATACATGGGGGTGAGAAGAACAAAAGGCGCGTATTGGTCCATGGTATTTCGGTATTGGTCCGTGGTATTTGGTCCGAAGTGTTGACCCCAGGTATTGGGTCCAAGGTATTGTTTCTACATGGTTTTGGACCATGGTATTGAGAGAAGCCTAAACCTATATAAGGAGAAGATCATTAGGCCAAGGAGAGGGTGTGAAAATAATGAGTGTCTGATGAAGTGTATAAATCCAGTATGTTGGTTATGGGTTTGTGATGCTTAGCTGAATTTGAAACAAGTTGAGGTTGACAGCAAAGGCATAATTAATTATCGTTAGATCTGTACGTGGGTTCTCTCTGGTGAAAGCACATGTACATGCGGTTTTGACACAGTAAAGTAGCATATGCATTATTAGATTTGATGTTTCAGGTTGCTGTTGGTTCTAGTGGTTGTTGCAGAGTTCTGGGCTCTAGTCTGTGTTCTGGTAATTGTGTTTTGATGACAGTTTTTCAGTGATTCAGAGATTTATGATGCAGGTATAAGTTGATGATTGTATTGCAATGGTAATTTTTTTGTATTTATGGATCCAGTTTGAAAATTTATGAAAGGTGGTCCTTGGAAGAAAAGAGAAGGTTGTAGCCTTCTATAGGCCAGCACCTACGTACTAGTACTTTAGCTAGTACAAGAGCTAAGGGGGTTGTAGCTCCCTTCCAGGAGAGTCTGGAGAACGAGCGAAGGTTGTAGCCTTCTACATGTAGAAGCCTACGTACTGGTATAAGACTGCACCAGTACATTGTAAAAAGAAGTTTCTTATTAAAGGAAGAAAGAGACAAGTTGTAGCAGGTGGTTTTCACCCACATTGGGTTTCCACCTTATATCATGGTGTTCATGTGTGTTGCTTATGTGTGATGATCTGTTCTGTTATACTGCTTCTGTTTACTGTTCATATGGTTACTAAGGATCAACTAACTGAATCATAAATGTACTTTATATACTCTTGTTGCATCACATAAAGTTGCGTATACACGCAGTTTGTCTTAATTGAAGTAGAGTATATAAATATGAATATGGAAATGGAAAAGTTTTATCGATTTGATAATACTGATTCAGCCCCCCTTCTCAGTATTATTTTCAACAATTGGTATCAGAGCAGGTCCTTTAGAAGAATCTTGATCACTTGAAGGAAAGATCCATCAGAATGAGTAATCAAGAAAGAGAGGCATCCATCAGGCCACCAATCTTTGATGGGAGAAACTTTGTCCACTGGAAGACAAGAACCACAACATATCTACAATCACTTGGGACGGATGTTTAGGGAATCATGGAAGGAGGATACACATATCCATCAACAATTCCTACATATACGACAGAGAGAAAGCAATATGAACTCAATGCCAAAGTTGTTACTATCTTATTGCGAACTTTGTCACAATCAAAATTTATGAAGGTCATGCATTTTAAATCAGCCAAAGAAATTTGGGACAAAATAATTCTAAGCTACGAAGGAGATGAACAGGTAAAATGAGCAAAGCTTGAAACTCTCAGAATATGGTATGAAAATCTTAAAATGCACAGTAATGAAAGCATAACTAATTACTTTCTGTGTATAGATGAGATTGTCAATTGTATGAGGAATCTGGGTGAACAATTTAAGGAAGTTGTCACAGTTGAAAAGGTATTAAGATCCCTATCTGCTAAATTTGATTCCAAAGTTTCTGCCATATAAGAAAAGGAGGATCTACAGAAAATCACTATGTCGTAGCTTCAAGGAATCTTAACTACTTTTGAGATGAGAAAAGGAGGACCATCAGGTATGAGAGAAGCTGCATTCGAAGTGTCAGCAAATGAATCAGGATACATTTCAGAAGGAGAAGATGAGGTAAATTTTGTCAAGAATCTTGAACGGGGATCTGGAAGGTTCAAAGGTAAGCTACCTTTCAAATGTTTTTCATGTGGTAGAGTTGGTCACTATGCTATTAGATGCCCTCATAACAAAGGAAAGATGTCGGATAGAAGTTTTATATCCATGATAAAAGTAATGAATCATCCAATAGTGATGAAGATATTAGACTTCTCATGGCATATGAAAATAAGAACGTAGAACCAGAAGAAGTTACCTGATTAAAAGAAAAGTTAGAGTCAGTAACTAAAGTAAGGGAGAAATTGCAGGATATAGTAAAAGATCAGAGCATAACAATTTACAGACTTGAATTGAAGATCCTCTCTCTAAAATAAGATCTTAAAGAATCAAAGAAGTAGAATGAAGAAGCTCTTGAAGAACAAGAACATGAAGTAATGAAATTAAGGAAACTAGTGGAAGAAGGAAGAAAAGTTGAAGAAAACGTAAGGAAGGAGTATCTAGAAAGGGAGGAACAACATTAGGTTGAGGTAAATATCATAAAAAGTAAATTAGAAGAAAAGGATAAACTATTACAATTTCAAGATAGTACTAAGATTTTGGATGACATTATTGGTAGTCAAAGATCCCCTAGTATCAAAACGGGTCTTGGATTTTATGAATCTGTTGAAGGTGAATCTAGCTCACAAGGTGAGGTAAGGAACTCTAATAAAAATTCTGAAATGCTCAACAAGGAGAAGAGAGGACAACCTCATCAACAACCAAGGAAAGAAATTCCTCAAAGAAAATCATTTACTCCTAACTATGGAAGTGACAGACGATTATTTCCTCATTGCATAATGTTGAATGTTATGTATGTCATTATCTTGGACATGTTGCAACCAGATGCAGAAGTAGAATGGTTCAAGACCGTCACACAAGATCATCACATTCCAGGTACTTCAAAGGATATTGTTTTACTTGAAATATGTTAGGCCACAAAGCAATTGATTGCAATAGAAGGAACATGAAACATGTAATATGTTATGCATGTAACAAGTTTGGACATAAAACAAGGGAGTGTAGGAGCAAAAATCAAAATCCAAAGCAGGAGGATTATACATCATCACAATTCGAGGAATTGAAGAAGACAAAATTAGAGACAGAAAGGTGTGACATAACTCAGTTAGTTGACATAACAGACACAGGGGAAACTGAAAGTGAAGACCTTCAGTATTCCATTTTTCATACACTGATATAATGAATATAAGTCGCGTATATACGCGATCTAGAGGTTGCAGAGTTGCGTATATGGAGCTCAGAAGAAAAAGGAAGAAGAACAGACTCATGAAATGGTTCAGTCATGGTATATGATGGTTGGCACAGGCTCAGGGGGAACATATACTTCAAATAATGCATTGTTGGCATTATGGTTAGAAGTCTTTGGTGATGATGCTTATGAGGCTAAATGATACATCTTGCTGTTTGACAAAAGGAATGGTATTGTAGGTTTGGATGCTGATGCTTATGGTGTAGATCACAATGGCTAATGACTATAATGGTCTTCAATGGATTGTTGGTGTTTGTTATAAAGACCTTGCATGTGCTTAGGGGGAGCATGGACGGATTGATACATCTTGGAATATACAAAGGGGGAGCCCAATAATAGATTTAAATAGGTACTCAGGGGGAGTATGGATAGTAGAGGGAGATAACTTCTTGGTCTACCCTTTTCCCTTGATTTCAAAGGGGGAGAGTGACTTGGTGTGGAGGTTTCCATCAGGTCCAAAAGGGGAGATTATTGGCATTATGATACAAGTGTTGTCCTTGATGGCAACTCACTTAGAGGTATGATACAGGTGATGGAAACTCAATCAGAGGATAGATCTTAGTACAACAGGTCAAGAGAGAGATATACGTAGATTAACCTTGATGAAAGCACGTATACACGCGGGGGAGAAGAACAAAAGGAGCTTATGCGTACACAAACAGGTTCACAGAAGAAAAGGTGCATACATGTTTGAAAACTAAGTATTGGTCCGTGGTATTTTGTTCATGGTATTTCAGTATTGGTCCATGGCATTTGGTCCGAAGTGTTGACCCTAGGTATTGGGTCCAAGGTATTAATTCTACATGGTTTTGGACCATGGTATTTAGAGAAGCCTAAACCTATATAAGGAGAAGTTCATTAGGCCAGGCAGAGGGTGTGAAAATAATGAGTGTCTGATGAAGTGTGGAAATCCAGTATGTTGGTTATGGGTTTGTGATGCTTGGCTTAATCAGAATCAAGTTGAACTTGACAGTGAAGCTATAAGTAATTATATTTAGATCTGTACGCAGGTTCTCTCTGGTGGAAGCACATGTACACGTGGTTTTGACACAGTAAAGTAGCGTATGCATTATGAGAATTGATGTTTCAGGTTGATGTTGGCTCTAGTGGTTGTTGCAGAGTTTTGGGCTTCGGTCTGTGTTCTGTTAACTGTGTTTTGATGACAGGTTTTGAGTGATTTAGTATTGGATGATTCAAAGATTTATGATGTAGGTATAAGTTGAGGATTGTATTGCAGTGGTGATTGTTTTGTTTTTATGGATCCAGTATGAAAATTTATGAAACGTGGTCCCTGGAAGAAAAGAGAAGGTTGTAGCCTTCTGTAGCGCAACACCTATGTACTAGTACTTAAGCTAGTACAAGAGCTAAGGGGGTTGTAGCTCCCTTCCAGGAGAGTCTCGAGAACGAGAGAAGGTTTTATCCTTTTGCAGGTAGAAGCCTGTGTACTGGTATAAGACTCCACCAATACATTGTAAAAATAAGTTTCTTATTAAAGGAAGAAAGGGACGAGTTGCAGCAGGTTGTTTTCACCCACATTGGGTTTCCACCTTATATCATGATGTTAATGTGTGTTGCTTATGTGTGATGATCTATTCTGTTATACTACTTCTGTTTACTGTTCATATGGTTACTAAGGATCAACTAACTGAATCATAAATGTACTTGATATACACTTGTTGCATCACATAAAGTTGCGTATACACGCAATTTGTCTTAACTGAAGTAGAGTATATAAATATGAATATGGAAATGGAAAAATTTTATTGATTTGATAATACTGATTCACCCCACCGCTCAATATTATTTTCAACAATTGGTATCAAAGCAGGTCCTTTAGAAGAAGCTTGATTGCTTGAAGGAAAGATCCATCAGAATGAGTAATCAAGAAAGAGAGGCATCCATCAGGCCACCAATCTTTGATGGGAGCAACTTTGTCCACTAGAAGATAAGAACCACCTCATATATACAATCACTTGGAACGGATGTTTAGGGAATCGTGGAAGGAGGATACACATATCCTCCAGCAATTCCTATAGGTACGGTAGAGAGAAAGCAATATGAACTCAATGCCAAAGTTGTTATTGTCTTATTGGGAACTTTGTCACAATCAGAATTTATGAAGGTCATGCATTTCAAATCAGCCAAAGAAATTTGGGACAAAATCATTCTAAGCTACGAAGGAGATGAACAGGTAAAATGAGCAAAGCTTCAAACTCTCAGAATACGGTATGAAAATCTTAAAATGAATAGTAATGAAAGCATAGCTAATTACTTTCTGTGTATAGATGAGATTGTCAATTGTATGAGGAATTTGGGTGAACAATTTAAGGAAGTTGTCTTAGTTGGAAAGGTATTATGATCCCTGTCTGCTAAACTTGATTCCAAAGTTTCTGCCATAGAAGAAAAGCAGGATCTACAGAAAATCACTATGTCACAGCTTCACGGAATCTTAATTTCTTTTGAGATGAGAAAAGGAGGACCATCGGATATGAGAGAAGCTGCATTCGAAGTGTCAGCAAATGAATCAGGATACATTTCAGAAGGAGAAGATGAGGTAAATTTTGTCAAGAATATTGAACGGGGATCTGGAAGGTTCAAAGGTAAGCTACCTTTCGAATGTTTTTCATGTGGTAGAATTGGTCACTACGTTGCTATATGCCCTCATAACAAAGGAAAGATGTCGGATAGAAGGTTTTGTATCCATGATAAAAGTAATGACTCATCCAATAGTGATGAAGATATTAGACTTCTCATGGCATATGAAAATAAGAATGTAGAACTAGAAGAAGTTACCAGATTAAAAGAGAAGTTGGAGTCAGTAACCAATGTAAGGGAGCAATTGTAGTATATAGTAAAATATCAGAGCATAACAATTCAGAGACTTGAATTGAAGATCCTCTCTCTAAAATACGATCTTAAAGAATCAAAGAAGCAGAATGCAGAAGCTCTTTAAGAATAAGAACATGAAGTAATCAAGTTAAGGCAACAAGTGGAAGAAGGAAGAAAAGCTGAAGAAAACATAAGGAAGAAGTATCTGGAAATGGAAGAACAACATTAGGTTGAGGTAAATATATTGAAAATTAAATTAGAAGAAAGGATAAACTATTACAATTTCAAGATAGTACTAATATTTTGGATGACATTCTTGGTAGTCGAATATCCCCTACTATCAAAACTGGTCTTGGCTTTTATGAATCTGTTGAAGGTGAATCTAGCTCACAAGGTGAGGTAAGGAACTCTAATGAAAATTCTGAAATGCTCAATAAGGAGAAGAGAGGACAACCTCATAAAGAGCCAAGGAAAGAAATTCCTCAAAGAAAACCCTTTACTCCTAACTATGGATGTGACAGACAATTATTTCCTTCATTGAATAATGTTGAATGTTATGTATGTCATAATCTTGGACATGCTGCAGCCAGATGCAGAAGTAGAATGGTTCAAGACTTTCACACAAGATCATCACATTTCAGGTACTTTAAAGGATATTGTTTTGCTTGCAATATGTTTGGCCACAAAGCAATTGATTGCAATAGAAGGAACATGAAACATGTAAGATGTTATGCATGTAACAAGTTATGCATGTAACAAGTTTAGACATAAAGCGAGGGAGTGCAGTTGCAAAAATCAAACTCCAAAGCAAGAGAATTATACATCATCACAATTCGAGAAATTGAAGAAGACAGAATTAGAGATAGAAGGGTGTGACATAACTCAATTAGCTGACATAACAGACACAAGGGAAACTGAAAGTGAAGACCTTCAGTATTCCATTTTGCATATGCTGATATAATGAAGATAAGGCGTGTATATACACGATCTAGAGGCTGTAGAGTCACGTATATGGAGCTAAGAAGAAAAAGGCAGCAGAACAGACTCACGAAATGGTTCAGTCATGGTATATGATGGTTGGCACAAGCTCAAGGGGAGCATATACTTCAACTAATGCATTGTTCGCATTATGGTTAGAAGTCTTTGGTGATGATGCTTATTTGGCTAAATGATACATCTTGTTGAAGAGAGATTCCATACAGGCTGGAAGAGTATTTAATTAATGGAAAAACCTGTGAGCAATTTTGAAACCAACGTTTCGGACTAGCTAGGTGAGTCCATCATCAGGGTAATGAGATCTTCATTTTGAGAAAGAGAGAGTCAAGAAAATGAGAACCTATTAATAGAAGGATGGATAGATAACCTAGGTTTGGAGAGGTCGGCTAGATTTCAACACTTTATTAATAAATGGATAAATAAATTTTAAATTTTGATTTTAAATTTTAATTTAATTAATAATTTTAACCTATATTAAAAGTAATTTTTTAATAGTAGATTGATTTGATCTAATATTAAAAATAAGATTAATATAAACTAAATAAAATCAATTTAATAAATTAATTTAATTAATTAATTAAATAAATTGGTTTTACATTTAAAAGTATATTGATTAATTAATTTTTAATTTTAGTTTAATTAATAAATTTAATTTTTTTAATAAAATAAATTCACTTAAATTAATTTGGCCTAATTTAAAAATAAAATTAATATAAACTCAATGGATTAAATAAATTTTAATTTTGTTATAAATTTTAATCTAATTAGTAAATTTAAAAGTAATTTTTGACCTAAATAAAAATAAATTAATATAAACTAAATTTAATGAAAGATTAATTTAATTAATTAATCAATTAATTAATTAAATTAAATTTAATTTTGGTTTAATTAATCAATTTAAAACTATGTTGATTAATTCATTAATTTATTAATTTATTACATTTAGATTAATTAATAATGATTTTTTTTTGAATAAAATTAATTCACTTAAATTAATTTGGCCTAAATTAAAATAAACTTAGATTGAACTAAATTTAAAATAAAATCAATTTAAATTAATTTTAAATTTAGTTAATTTTTTTTTTTTTAGAATTTGGTTATTAATTTATGCAATTATAATTATAATTATATATATATATATATATATATATATATATATATATATATATATATATATATATATATATATATATATATATATATGTTAATTGTAATTTATTTATTTATTTGCGCTGTAAATGCTGTCTTAAGGGAGAATTTGTATAATTTAAAGTTACTTTATTTTGTTTAACAAGGGTTTCCATGTATTACTTAGTTTAAGACCATCATCCCTATTCATATTATTAGAGGATTTTTCAATTTCTATTGTCTCTTTAATTCTTCTTTTTAAATAGTGGTCTTCCTTGTGGATTAATTTAGCTTGTTCCATGCATATATAGTGTGAGGAGGAACAAGCATGCTCTGCAAGACCTGATTTATCAGACCTATTTCTAGTAATATCACTAATGTGATCTTTTAATCTTACTCCAAAGGATCTTCCTGTTGCTGTTTGATCAAAGGAATGGTATTGTAGGTTTGGATGCTGACGCTTATGGTGTAGATCACAGTGGCTAATGACTATCATGGTCTTCAATGGATTGTTGGTCTTTTTCATAAAGACATTGCATGTGCTAAGGGGGAGCATGGATGGATTGATACATCTTGGAATATACAAAGGGGGAGCCCAATCAGAGATTTCAACAGGTACTCAGGGGAGTATGGACAGCAAAGGGAGAGAACTTCTTGGTCTACACTTTGCCCTTGATGTCAAAGGGGGATAGTGACTTGGTGTGGCGGTTCCCATCAAGTCCAAAGGGGGAGATTGTTGGCATTATGATACAAGTGTTGTCCTTGATGGCAGCTCACTCAGAGGTATGATACAGGTGATGGCAACTCAATAAGAGAACAGACCTTAGTACAACAGGTCAAGAGAGAGATATAGATAGGTCAACCTTGATGAAAGCACGTATACATGTAGGTGAGAAGAACAAAAGGTGGGTATGCGTACACACACAGGTTCACGAAACAAATGGTGCATACATGTTGGAAAACTAAGTATTGGTCTGTGGTATTTTGTTCATGGTATTTCGGTATTGGTCCGTGGTATTTGGTCTGAAGTGTTGACCCCAGGTATTGGGTCCAAGGTATTGTTTCTACATGGTTTTGGACCATGGTATTTAGGCCAAGGAGAGGGTGTGAAAATAATGAGTGTTTGATGAAGTGTCGAAATCCAGTATGTTGGTTATGGGTTTGTGGTGCTTGGCTCAATCTGAATCAAGTTGAACTTGATAGTGAAAGTATAAGTAATTATCTTTAGATCTGTACGCGGGTTCTCTCTAGTGAAAGTGCGTGTACACGTGGTTTTGACACAATAAAGTAGCGTATGGATTATGAGATTTGATGTTTCATGTTGATGTTGGTTCTAGTGGTTGTTGCAGAGTTCTAGGCTCTAGTCTGTGTTCTGGTAACTGTGTTTTGATGACAGGTTTTCAGTGATTCAGTATTGGGTGATTCAGAGATTTATGATGTAGGTATAAGTTGATTATTGTATTGCAGTGGTGATTGTTTTGTTTTCATGGATCCAGTCTAAAAATTTATGAAACGTAGTCCCTGGAAGAAAAGAGAAGGTTGTAGCCTTTTGTAGGCCAACACCTACGCACTAGTACTTCAGCTAGTACAAGAGCTAAGGGGGTTGTATGTCCCTTCCAGGAGAGTCTGGAGAACGAGAGAAGGTTGTAGCCTTCTACAGGTAGAAGCCTGCGTATTGGTATAAGACTGCACCAGTACATTGTAAAAAGAAGTTTCTTATTAAAGGAAGAAAGAGACGAGTTGCAGTAGGTGGTTTTCACCCACATTGGGTTTCCACCTTATATCATGGTGTTCATGTGTGTTGCTTATGTGTGATGATCTATTCTGTTACACTGCTTCTGTTTACTGTTCATATGGTTACTAAGGATCAACTAACTGAATCATAAATGTACTTGATATACGCTTGTTGCATCACATAAAGTTATGTATACATGCATTTTGTCTTAACTGAAGTAGTGTATATAAATCTGAATATGGAAATGGAAAAGTTTTATTTATTTGATAATACTGATTCACCCCCCCGTCTCAGTATTATTTCCAACATTTTGAGGGTGAGACAGAGTGTAGGGTTTGTTCTTTAAATTATGAAATGGGATGGATGAATGATGGATAGATAGTGAATATGAAGTGGATGGAGGGCTTGGAGTGCTATGGTGACTTTTACTTTGCAAAAGATTCTTCTTTTAACTGTTTCCCCCATTCCTTGAAATAATCACCCTTCATAATTTTGAGATTTCAGCATTGCATGAGTGGAGTGAGCTGCAATTAACTAGTTGAAGGCGGCTGAGACTGCTGACGCAACATTAGCTTATAAAACCTCATCTCTCATGCACTGACAACAAATTTCTAACTGTAATATTCTCAAGAGAAGAGGTCAATAATATGGCATACATGTACCTACCTGATGGTTGTTGGAGAGACATGCATGCTACTGCTGAGTTTATGTTGGTGTGTTGATAATGAGTCAGGTACATCTTGTTGACTCCCTTTTTCTTTTTTGTTGATCTCATTTTGTTGATCGGTTGTCTTCTTGTTGATGTCCAGGTGTTAGTGGACCTTTATCAACCTTCCCTAAAGAATACGTGACCTTTTGACCCATTTTTCCACCATATTGCCTCTTGTAGCTTCTTCTCGACTTTCCTATAGAGATCATGTAGTATTTTAGGACAACCTCTTGTAATAGAGATGTTTTGTCTATATATCCCAAATGGTAGAATAGATTTACCTAAAACTTTTTGAACATGTTTCCATCATCATTATGCACCTCCCCATAAAACAATATTGGTCAATGGATGCACGAATCACGACAAAAACTAAAAATGGTTGAAGGTGATGGAGGACGATTTCTTGGAAACCATGTACTAGAATTTGATGAAATTGCTTGAACATGTTACCATCATCCATATGCATCTCCCCCTGAAACAGTTTGGAAAATGGATCCATGGTTTGCACGATATGGCAAAAATAGTTTTATGCTCTATGTATTTACGTTTCCTATAAAGATCTTGTAGTTTTTTAGGACAACAGGGAAAATGAGTGGTAGAAGATTGGTAATGACGAGTGGATGGTTTAAATAGATGAGGGTGATGGATTGGCATGGCCTTAGTCCTGTTGCAGTATTTGATCAAAAGAGGAGAAAGTCAAAATTTCACTACTTTTGACTAGATTTGACCTAATTTTTTCTTTTTTTGTACCAACTTGTTTTTGTTAAGAGTACATGCATTCATCAGAGATATACATGGAGAAAATATTTTTTTATTTTTTCCTCTTTTTATTCTTCTAGGCCTACTAGCCGCCTCAATGAGGTTTTCAAATAGTAGGTTTTCCTAGGCCCCTCAAAGGACGTTTTCACCTAGGATCTTTTCTTTTTCTCTCTTTTTTTTCTCTTTTTTCCAACCCATTGACCACCTCATGGAGGCTTTCAATCAATGCACCAATCTTAGGTGCCCCAAAGGATTTTTTCCCCTGAGATGTTTTTTTCTCTTTTTTTTCATTTTTTTTTAATACCCTACCATACTTAGAAAACAAAATTACTTTCAACTATAAGAATACATCCAATGTAGCCATTTGCACATCAAGATGACAGATAAACTCATGTGTAGTCTTGCAATATATGATTTGACATGTACCTAAATTTCAGAGACCAAATGATTTGACTTTGAAAGGATCAAGCATAGCTGAAGAAGAGAGTGATGCTCCATCTTGTTGATTTTCTGGAACCAAGCCTCAATATAACTTTGATGTCCTTGGTTTTCTTTCTTATCGGGATCATTTTTCATGTCTTCTTCTACCCCGACCTTCAAATATTCCTCTCTTTTTTTATTGTTCTCTTGAATACATTTGGGATTTGATGGTAACCATGAGGGAGCTTTCTCAATCTCTTTTTTTGATATCTTCTCTTCATTAGGTGGAGGCCATGATTCTTTGGTCTTCTCATTTGAATCTTCTTCTTCTGGATGTGGTCCTTCAATGATATCAAGATAATATTTATTTTGTAATACTCTTCCTGAGCTATGGTGAATACCATTGAGCTCAAGAGGAGATGGTTCAAAGTGTTGTACCTCATCATTGTAAGTGGGATGAGCTACATCAATGTTTGTGTTTCGAAATGGTGGTACATATAGTTAACTGTGAGTGGATATTTGAGATGGATGTGGTTGGGGTTGTGGTTGTGGTGGAGGTAAATGGTAGGGATAACATGGAGTTGGGTATGGAGGATATGAAGGAAAATATTTAGGATATTATGGATAAATCCCATAATTTCCTTGCCAACCTTGTTTCCAACATTGGTTTTGGGGTTGAGATGGCCAATTTTTCCAAGGAAAGGGTTCGTTCCAATTGCTTTGAGATGGATGCACATAATATTGAAATTTTGAATTAGTTTCTTGCATTATATCAGGTTGAATAGACTTCCATGGTCCTCTTGGAGCTACATAACATAGCTGCATTGGCAATTTACTTTCTCCATGTAATCTTGGTAAACTTCCTTCAACCTTTGTAATGATGGACAATGTTTAACATCGTGTGATTCTACATGGAAAACACAAATATCAACATCTTCTTTTTCTTCATCTTGCATTCTTAAAATTTCTACTTCTTTGGTTGGATTACTAAGAACTTCTGTTTTAAAATCAGCAAACAAATTTCCAAGTTTAGCTTGACTTATCGGTCTTGATGTTAGTTTACCTACTATTGGCCTTCCTCTTCATATGTGTTTGCATATTTCACAAATTTCTTCAAATGATAATTGGTATATATCACCTCTACTCATGAGATCAAGGATATTAATCCATTCATCCCTAATTGTTCTAAGTAAGAGGATTTTTAGTGTGTCGGATCCTAAAAGATGTAGTTTTTCCCTCTTAACATTATACATGAACCTCTCTATTAGATCGTATAGACTCTCATATTCCTTTTGATTCATTCTAAATATTCTTCTTTAAGATCATGATCATTATATTTTTCTACAAATATCTTTTGAATCTCACTCCACGATCTTATTGAATTGGTCCCTAAACTCATGAACCATTTAGGAGCTCTATCCTTCAATGTTTGTGGAAACAATCTCAATTTTTGAGTGTTCAATAAGTAACCATAAGATCTACAAATAATTTCAAATTTAAAGAGAAAGGTTTCTGGATCCTATGACCTAAGACCATGAAATTTTGGAAGAAAATATAGAGGGATGTTCTTCACGTTCACACTAACATCAATATCTTGAATGGGAAATCTGAGAGGATATTCCTCATTGTCATTATCTCCATCCATTTCTTCTACATTATTTTTCACATCTTCTTCTTCTACCTAAAAAAGTGGATGTTGATGTGGCTCTTACTACACCACATGATGAAATGTGGGGGGGGGGGGGTAGGTTGGTGTTGGATACTTTTTTATTTTTTTTAATGATTGAATGAAAACACTAATGAAATGTACTTTTATTTTTTTGAAATGAAATATGCCTTATGCAATTATTTTTTGTTTTCGCAAAGAAATGAATTAACTAGAGAAGAAAACAATGCATACTTTGACACCTCCCCAGAAACGATGCTAAAAAGTGATGAGCCTCAGTATTGCAACAAGAATGTTGCAACTCCGAAGGCTAATGACTTTAATTATGAAGCAGGGGTTCGTACAAACTTAAGAGGTATCGACACTATATGTGCAACATACAATGTGTCCTTATTTTGTTGTCATGATGTAATGGAATGGGTGTACTGAAATTAAATACTTAACTAATTGCAGAAAATGAATTGCTTGAAATGGAAACCCTAACCTATTACAAGAAATAAAGTACAAGGAAAGAAACATGTTAAAATTGCATAAAGATCATGAACTAAATGTAAAAGAAACCTAACTTAACCCTATTTATCATGTGTGATGATTTAAAATAACTTAGAATTGAATCTGATCTAAGGAGTATTTACTGTTGCATGCATGTGCTAATTAAGAAATAAACAGAACTATTTTTCTTTACCATTTCATTTTATAAATGCAAATGCTAATCTTTCCTTGTTCTTTGGCTGGGGATATGGGTGTGGAGGAAGAGAGCTACAATGATTTTGATGGCTTGGAGGTCAAGTAGAGGCCTAATCCTAGCTTCAATGATGATTTTTCTCAATTTGGGCTCAAAACAGGCTGCTACAGGATTTCCTACTCGATGTCTACAAGATTTACTAGCTCATATAGGATCCCATGTTTTATTACAAAAAACAGGTCGAAAGCTTAGGAAGTGGTCTAGAAGGTGGAATGGAGCTTGGGAAAGGTCGATAATGGAAGAATAAGGCATGGAGGTGGTGAAAGGTACCTAGAGCTCAAGCAAGGGCTTCCGGATGGGTAGATTTGCTCAATGGAAATGACAATTTTTTCTTATAAAACAAGAATTCAAATTAAGATTTTAGTAGATTTTGGCGACATGGGTTGATGAGGCTTGGATGAGGTGAACGAGATGATGTATCCCTAAAATGTAGAATCTCCTACAAAAACACACATTATTTTCTGCATCTATCGACAAATTCATCTATACATGGGAAAGATTTATTAAATAACGGAAAATTACTAGTCTAAATTCCAAAAATTCGAGAACTAGTGAGCTAGTAAATCTATCAAATCCATAACCTAATGAAGTTAAAATGCAATGGGGTAAATTTTGTTATTAAATATAATTTTTTTTATGATTAATGAAAGTGGAAAAAACTCGATTGAAGCTCTTTAACATGCTCTAAAAAGTAGCAAGAATTTATTGTTCTTTGCTACAAAGGAGTTCCAGAAATCTAGATTGGGGAATAAGAAGAATAATCCAAGTATATCAATGATTACTATGGCCTTAAAAATATTTTCCAAGGATGAAATGTTTATTTTTATCCTACAAAAGAACTTACATCAACCATTTAACCCAATACTAGAACAAGAAATCATTAATACTGAATGAAAAATTAGAAAGAAACAAAAACAAGAGATGCATGTGAATAAGAAGAGAAAAGAAGGAAAGAAAATGATACAAAAGGGATTTGAGGCTCCCGGGATGGCCAATCCTGAGGAAACTCATAGACCTATGGAGGACAACAAGATTTAGAAGATGAACATCACACCAATATTCATTATTTTTATCAATACAATTACATCCCTAAAGAAAATACAATGGAGCTGCAAAAATACGAGTTATCTCCACAAGAAGACTAATCAAAATCTATCCCTAGATGAAAATCTGACTTTATACTTATAAAAATTCATTAGGAAACATTCCTCATGAAATGAGGAATCTTTCTCCACCAAAATCCCTTGATTGTGGATTTGGTTACCAATACTAGGAATCTGCATTAAATAGGAGGGAACGCATTTCTAGATTATCTCAATCATTGGAGTTCCACAATCTGTGCCATAATTCCATAATATATTGTTGATTTATTATTTAATGTTGATCCTCCTATCGTAGGGAGCAAGTCTCTAAATTATCTCCTCCAAATGTTCAAAATTTTCCAAATATTCTCATAATATTCCACAAAAATAAATAATATTAGGAAAAAATATGAAATTATTCATAAACCTTCCTAATGAATATATTAAAGTTAAAAATACATTACATAATGCAAAAAGAGAGGTTTAATATGTTGAAGGATGGTTAGATGGGCCTTAATTTATGTTTAATTTAGAGGCATGTGCATTAATTTATGTCCAATTTAGATGCCCATCAACATATGAATTTCTGTAGTTTGATAAAAGTTAGCAAGATGGGAGTTGTGAGATGGTTACCAAGACTGTCAATCCCTAATAACTAAATCTGCAAGTCATGCCAATTTGGAAAGAAAAATAGGACTCATTTCAAATAAAAATATTTATCCTCATCTAGACCACTAGAACTCATTCACACATATATTTCTTGCCCAACTAGAGAAAAAGCCCAAAAGGAGAAAGCTATTTCATGTTTGTCATTAATGATTTTACCAGTGCCACTTGGATTGTGATCTTAAAATAGAAGTCGAAAGAATTTAAGAATTTAAAAAAAAATTAATTCTAAAGTAGGAAATGAGAAAGACTTAAAGATAAAATGATTAAGATTGGACATAGGAGGAGAGTACACTTCAAGAGAGTTTGAATAATTATGGGAAGAAAATGACATCAGGAGGCAATACTCAATGGCTAGAACTCCACAGTAAAATGGAGTACAAGAGAGAATGAACAAAAAAATCTAGGAAATGGCCAGAGTAGTGTTGCATGAAGCAGATGTGTCTCACATCTTCTGGGAAGAAGCAATACAGACAATAATTTATATGTGAAACAAAACTCAACTCAGGCCTAATAGTAATAAAATTCCCTGTGAGTTGTGGAAGGGAATACCTGCATCACTTAAACGCCTCAAGGTGTTTGGGAGAAAGTGATTCATCGAAAGGAATGATAAGAATCCTAGAAAGTTTGACTCTCACACTAACGAGGGAATATTTCCCAGGTATTCTACATGAAGTAAATGATATAAATGTTACAACAAGGAGACAAATAAGATTGAGGATTGCATTGATGTGATAGTATATGGAATATCTTCAGAACCTGAGTCCTCTAAAATAAATATGAACTCAGATGATGAAGAAAATCCATATATGAGGCTAAGAGATCTAGAAGAAACAGATTTGAATAGTGAAGGTGATGAAGAAAGAATAACTCCAAGGCCAAGGACACCTTCAAATTATGTACATAAATAACATCTTAAGAGTCAGATAATTGGAGATAAAAGACACGGTGTTCAAACGAGGAGGAAACTTGTTGGAAATACAAGCTATGAAAATTTGGCTCAATTGTCACAAATTGAACCCATGAATCTCAACCAGGCAAGTGAGGACAAGTTCGTCGTGAAAGCTATGAATGAAGAAACTTACTAGATTGAAAATAATGATAGTTCAGAGCTTATTCAAAGGCGTAAAGAGAAAATTTTTATTGGAAGAAAATAGTTTTTCAAAAGTAATTTGAATGAGAAGGGTCAAGTATTTAGGAACAAGCCTCAATTAGCTTGCAAAGGGTATGCCAAAAATAGAAGGGATGTACTTCAAGGAAACCTTTGCACCAGTAGAAACATTGCAATCTATCAAAATATTTATTACTATTTCCTACCATAAAAACATCAAGGCATATCAGATGGATGCGAGGTATTCATGTCTCAATGGAGATCTGGAAGAAGAAGTTTACATTGAGAAGCTAGAATGATTTATGCTCACCACAGATGAAGGGTTTGTATGCAAATTGAAAGAGGCTTTATATGGGCTAAAACAGGCACCTAGAGATTGGCCTAAACAGATGGATCAATAACTTAAAAAAAATGCTTTAACAAAGGTATGATTGACAATAATTTATACATAAATTCTGAAGGCAACCATCTACTAATTGTAGTAGTGTATGTCGATGATATAATCTTTGGAAGTGACATGGAACAATTAGGGGATCAATTCACAAAATGTATGTAGACAGAGTTTGAAATGTCCATGATCGGAGAGCTATACTTCTTCCAAGGTTTTCAAATCTCTTAGTCTTCACACAGAGTGCTTATATTCCAATCCAAACATCTCAAGGAAACTCTAAAGAAGTAAGGGCTAGAGGATTGCAAGCCAGTGAGAACACCTATGACTACATGGTAGAAATTATGAAAAGAAAATTAGACACCACTGGTAAATCAGATTGAATACAGATCCATGATAGCAATATTTTTGTATCTTATAGCTTTGAGGCCATATATCATGTAATTTTTGGGTCTTGTTGCCAAATTTCAGGCCTTCCCACATGAAAGTCATGTTGATTTTCTCAAAAGTATTTCAAACATGCTCAAGGAAGAAAAGAATATGGACTATGGCATGTTAAGAGAAAATAATTTAAGTTGAAGGCATACACTGATGTAGATTGGGCTGGCAGTCTTGATGGCAGGCAAATCACCTTTGGTGCAACTTTATTTTCTGGGAAATGCTTGGTTCCATGGGTCAGCAAGAAACAAGCCTCCATTTCTTTATGGACTATTGAGGTAGAGTATATTGCTGCTACTACCAGTTTCACGCAAATTATATGGATGAAGTAAGTTTTAAAATATATTCAAGTAGAGATGACTAATATTATTCCAATTATGTGTGGTAATACAAGTTCCATTAGCATCTCCATCCATTCGTTCATTCAAAGACTAAGAATACTCCTGTCAAGTTCCATTTCTTGAGGGAACAAGTTGTAGTCAATAATTTCATAATTGAGTATGTGGCCACTAAAGATAAACTTCAAAATATATTTACTAGGCCACTGGAAAGAGAACCCTTTTAATACCTCAGGCACCAAATAGGAGTTACGACTCCACCTTCAAAATGACTTCATTTTGGTAGGTGTTGCAGCTACTCAGCATGTGGGATCCATGGAAGAGTACGTTGTAGTGGTATAGGGGGATTATTTAAGAATTATTCATTTCGATTAATGCCAAATAGGGGGAATATTAATGGTGGAATCATAGAAGACCATCCCTAGATTTAGGGGGAGCTTAATTAGAGAAGACTATGCCTAGCTTTAGGGGGAGATTATGGTGTTTCCATAAATACCAAAGGGGTGTATTATTGGAAAATTAGTTGTGGCTAGTGGTTTTGAGAGCATGGGAATTGATGTCAACTAGGATCAGCATGGTGAATGGGATTCCAGGAGGAATCCCTTCGTATTTGTAGGCTTCATGTAGAGAATCATCATAGTAGCAAGCTTACTGGAGAAGGCATGAAATTATGACTATGGTGGTTTCGAGATTAGAAACTCACAAGAAAAGAATGAAAGAGAGTTTTAATCAATTTTCTAGAGAGAAGATTGGCTCAAAGTCCACATCAGAGCCTATTCATTGGAAATTTCTTTGAAAGAGCTTTCGAGCAGCACGTGGAAGTTTAGAAATGACCTCTTGGATCAAAATTTATGGTCTTCCGAGGTTAGGGTGTTGAAGTCCTGAGCAAGCTGATATATGGGAGGTTGATAGAATATCAGAGCATTGGAGTAGGCCATATCGAAGCATTAGAGTAGGCTATATTATAGGTCTGAGCACATTAGGACCTGATATCAAAATCCTAGAAAGAACTATATCAGAGACTGGGATATGAGAACATCAGAGCAGGCGATATTAGATCTTGGAGGCCATTATAATATCAGAGGCCATCAGAATATTAGAGGTCGGAGAATATCAAATTATTGGAGCTTCTTAACATATGTATTTTAAGAAGCTACGATATCCAGTGTTCTCGATATTGTTAAAGCACTAAGGGATCCCTAACAGATTTAAGAAAGGATTTTTTGCAAAACCAACACTAGTCCAGACACTTTCTCTGTCCTATGGTAGAACACATGGTGACATGTCATTGGCTCTAAGAGGCTGAAGTGGAAATTGACATGAGCATGTCGTGGCAGTATAATAAATGAGTGGCATCTTGTTTTAGAATTTCCAGTGGCCCAATGATGGAAATCACAGTGACACATGTCACCTCTCACAAGTCACCAGGTCTAGAAGTGATGTTAGCATATTGAAGGTTAGTATATCATAGGATGAGGATACCATTACTTGAATGCAAATGGAATTTGAAAAGTTACGATGAAGGGGGCTATGATATTTTCTGGTACATGGTCGTATGGAGTAAAAGGAAACCAATGGGTAAAAATAGGGAGCTAAGATTTGATCGAGACTCCGCAGAAGTTATGACACAAAGGGGCTCTAATATAGTGCTAAGTTGATGGTAACAAGCTCGGTCGTATGAGAAAGAAAATGTTGATGGAGCTAAGCATGAAGGGGAATAAGGATATCAAGGCCATGAAATATCGTAATATTTCATTTGCTTAGGGTATGATATGATGGGGCTCTAATGAAATAGTATAGTGAGTTTAATGGATGAATGAGTTAGAAGTTGAAGATTAACTATAGTGTGGTGGTATTGGATGACGAAGTTAGATGGATCTATAATAGGCACCGAGACAAGGAAATGAGAACAATAGCTCGCAGAGAAGAGTAGAACAAATGGACAATGCAATCATTTGCTTCACGTGCACATCTGAGAGATTTAAATGAGTAACAAAGTAAACATTTGATAGTTATGTCAAGCTTTGTGGATAAATAAATAAGCATGAGAAGTCACATTAGAGTGTGCAGACCACTTGAGATTAAATTCTCAATATGTATGATTACGGAGAGAGTTAGTGAAAAATTCAGTAGCCCATATTTATGTTTACTGCCATGGAATATTTCAACCAGTAGAGGCAACAATAGTAGGAGAATCCATGCTGAAGTACACTTGGATAATATGGACATAGGTAGAAGAGATAAAGTTGTGTAGTGTGCATCAGAGGATCAAAACCATCAATTTTTGTGGAGCAAAGTGGGGAAGTTTGTATTGTCGAAGTGAAAAGAAGAGTTAGAAGAGACTGTGCAGATTAATTAGAGCAGCATGAGTGTTGTGGGAAGAATCGATAGAGTAGCGTGAGTGTTGTAAGAAGAACAAAAAGGGCAGAGCTGAAGAGCGTCCAATTGAGAGCATGTACGAGAGAAGGCAAAGTGCTGAGGATATGTTGTTGTGAGTAGAGAGAAAAGAGAAGTTGCATAAGACTAAAGGGAGTCTATGGAATTGCAATGGAATAAGAGCAGAAGTTGTTTTCGCAACCAACCAAATTGGTATTTTCTCTATAAATGTGTATGATTTTAATTCTAGTTTGAAAATTTAATGAAATAGTAGAATAGTGGTAAAAGCAGGTTGGTTTGTATTGAGAAGTTGGTTCTTGATAACTTAAGGGGGTTGGTGCCTCCTGTGAGAGGGTGGTCATAAACAAACTAATGTAATTAAGTAGGTTCTTCAATTGCATAATAAACAAACAAAAAGTTGGTTTTTTTTTACCTTTGGGTTTCCCTGTGAAAACGCCGGTGTGAAATGTGTGTGTTTCTCATGTGATTGGTTGTATGAACATGAATGATTAATATTTTTTCACTTTATTTATGAATGAATGCTCTCATAAGTTAAAAAATATAAAAAGGGACTAAAATCATATTTAGGAAAAAGAACTAAGAATCTCACTATTATTGATTCATTCCCCGCAGTAATTCCTTATTCCACCAAATTAACCATGCAATTATTTATAAGGGACTTGATGGAGTCCTTCATCAACCTCTGGGACCTGATGGAATGAGGGTTTAACCAATGAATGGGGCATGAAGCTTATGAACCCACAAGCATATCTATTCGAACCAAATTGTCCAGGATGCTCATTCACCTCAAATGTACCAGAGGGAGCTACAACCTTGTGTAGCCATGAACTACCATGTAAGAGGTTGTGCACAAGTTGTGCATGAAAGAGTTAGTTCATAGAAATAAAAATATAAAAAAAAAAAGAAAAAAAATAATATATAGGCGTGGAATAAAATCTACAGTTACTGTGTCAAAAACCTGAGTCTAGTTCCTCATCCAAGAGAAGCTTGGTTGCATATTTGTAGAGTAGGAACCCTAACTTGGGAGGTTACAAATGAGTTAAGGAAGCCCCGTAGTGTTGAGATGGTGGCTAATCTAACAAGCCACTCATTCTCCCAAACATACGAACTCAAGTTGTGTTCACAATTGTTGATTTCAATCTGCATCCCAAGGCTCATACTTGACGACACATTGATGCCACCTGTGAGTCTAGAGGTTTCAGTCTAGATGAACTCCATTGGTTATTAAGATTTACTATATTTATAACTATAATGAAAAAATGGGTATGATATAATAAACATAACATATAACCTTTATTTTATAGTTTTGATATTTACCATGTACATTTCCTTATTATTACATTGTGAATATTAATATGAAATTGTAAGTGTTGTGCGGAGCATTATAGGCGGAACCAAAGGCAAGTTCCAATGTTGTGTCTTGGTTGGGAAACCAAGGAATAACAAAATTTATTCATGTTAATAGGATGAGGAGGGGAGTTGGATGTACCCAAATAACCAGACTGTTGATAGGACAAGGACCTATTGCATTTACTAAGAACCTAGAGATCACTAGTAGAAAATGAGAAATTAGTGACTAGGTGACTAAAAACTTTAGTCACCAAAACTTTTCCAAGTGAAATCCTACCAAAAATGAGTAATCATAAGTGACCCAGCTAGAAATGACTAACATAAATGACTAATTTAGTCCTAGGTTAAAATATATGACTGGCTAATAAGTAGTACAACTAAAAATGACTAACATGAATGATTAATTTAGTTTTGGAACAAAAGTATGACTACCTGACAGATACTACAATAATACAAATTAGTCATTTATGTTAGTGATTTTAATTATGTCACTTCGACAATCTAAAACTACAAGTGATAGGGGATTCAAAGGTTGTTATACATTTGTTGAAAGATTATACTTCCTTAAACCCTTATTTATTGGATCAATGGATGATTAGGGTTATGAAGATGATTACAATCTTTAGGTTTATATCCTTTCATCACATTCATAAAGAATTAAATTCAAAGGTTGACAAATTATCCAAAATGGGAGTGGTGTTACAAGTAGGTCAAATACATTGCAAATAATAGTTGTAAGGAGAAGCGTTCTTAGTATAGGACACATTTCATTTAGTCGAAAACTTAACTTCTCATGCACATCTACATTTATTATTATTATGGTCTATTTTGGAGAATTTAGCATCTACGAATAAACAAATTCACTAGACAAGTAGTTGTGCCTAGAACAACAATTTAAAGTGTATTAGACTTTTCCTATAAACAATAGATAAGATGAGAATATAGAAGGCCTACATGTAGTTCCACCTTCCTCTTGTCTCCGTTGTACTGATTCCGTCACTCCTTCTCATACTTAATCCGCTTGAGAAGTACACTGCAAACAAAATAGAAGACAAAAGACGATCAAAGCATACGATCCATTAAATATAAATGAAAGGAATCAGAAGAAATTCATACATATAAGCATTATTAAAGAACACAACATATGGAAAAAGGTTGAACCACTTTATTAGATAGAAGAAGTAATTACAACCATCAATGTCTGATTCAAAGTCATTCCTTCAGCTTGGATCCCATCCACATCACATCAAAAGCAAGACAAACTTGTAGCATCACAACACTTGCTTCAATGCCAAATCTCATAGCAGCATTATCTCCTTACAATTCAACATAGTCCAGCCAGCCCTTGATCACTTAGATGAGTGGTCAATTTATGGGAAGAAGAAGAAGGTTTTGTCATAAATGGTGGCATTGAATGGCCTTCCATATTTAGAATTAGTTCCATGGAGGAAGTGATGAGAGGATAGGATGCACCTTAACTCATTCCTCATCCATTTTCGAGCTCATAGGAGTATATAACTGAGGGAAGCTTCTAGATGACTCCAAGAGATAAGAATATTCCCCAAACCCCAATTGAATTTCACTCAAATTCACCCAGTGTAGCCTAAAGAGGGCTTACATGCTCTATAGAGCACCCTGACAGTGTATCTACCTGTGCTACAGAGCACCTTGGTAGCGTATCTACCTATGTTGGTCCATTTAGAGACCATTTATGGATGTCTTGGGTCATGAAACTTTCTGGGAAGGAGGCATTCAAAGGGGTGACCTATTTAGGGCATGAAACAACTAAATTTAGGGTTTGATGAGCCTTAAAACAATAATCCTAATGTTGGGATTTGATGTGCCCAAATGGATTTGTAATAGCTATCCCCTAAAGCATGAAGTCAGAAAAATGCCAATGTCGAATGAAATTCTTTACGATGACATGATGAGTTATCAAAGTGGAAGGCGACCTGCATCAATTACAATACATATATCATGATATTTGATTTTACATGAATTGTTGATGGAAGGCATACCCATGCTCAACCTATAAACTTTCATTAAATGTACATAAACAATTGTCTATAGATATAGACCCATGATTAGAACGACCATCAATGTGACACAATTGTACATATGATTTATTACTCCTGAAATGGTAGCCCGGATGGATGAAACTAGATCCAGGGTCTTCAATCTCATTCATCTGTTCACTCAAGTACGAGTCTTAATCATGTGAACATGTGATCTGAAGTCGAACATGGCAGGACACCATCTGATTACCAGCCAATGATGTAAGTTGTTAACAGATGCGAGAGAAATCATCGATAATGATAATGATCCTCAAGGTACTGCAATACATTCTGCATGGTGTGAATGGATGATTTGATATCGAACACCATAAAAATTCTTTTGTTCAAAGGGCATTGATGTATTCCTATTGCTGGAATCAAAAAATCTGCCATTGATGCATGCAAGCTTCAAGGTACTGAATGGGTGTTTCTAAGTCAAGTTCATGGATAACCTTTTGATGTTGAAAAGAAGCGAATCATCGCAGGAGGTTCTTGATGTAACCCACATCAAAGACATGAAATGAGTGTAGTGATTTTAGAGATGGAATTTGGCTGACAACACAAGGCTCAGGAATGGTGGTCATGAAAATGAAGGTTTATGATATTGCAACTGAATGACTTCTCTTGAACATATAGGCAACACCGAATGGATTGGCAACATTCAGCTAAAACCAAAGTAATGGATGGTATGATAGACCATAGGTATGATAACCATCAAGCAGATAACCCAACCCAAATAGTCTGAATGAATTGGCAGCATTGACCCAAAACCAAAAGTGATGGATGGTGTAATAGACCATAAGTATGATAACTGTCAAGCAGATAACCCAACCCAAATAGTCATGGAGATGAAGTGAAAGTGTCATGTTCAAGAGTGATTTGCTACCATAAAGTGGTTTCCCCCTTTTTCCATTTTCCCTAGTCATCGCTGACAAATACCTCTTTATTTTTATCAAGCTTGAGGAGGATAACATATGCTTGTTTTATAATTTCACCCTTTGGGCAAATCCATTGCTATTTTATGTTTTAATAGGTCTAGCAAAGGTGAAACTCGGTCTTTTCTAGATGGACAAGTTTGAAAATGGACAAAAAGAAAACTCCACAGTTTTTTTTTGTAAATTAATCTTTCAAGTCCAAAAAAGCGTAAAATAATACAAGATAGATATCATTTTCAATCTGTTAACGAGTTGGAAAGGACAAGCGCTCGAAAATCTTTTCATATATGAATTTAAGCTTCTGTGATCCATAATCTGAGTTTGTAGAAATATTTTTCAGAAAAATCACATCAAAAAATTTTTTTCAATGCATTTTGAACCAATGAGTGTGGCTCAACTAGTCCTAACGATGAACCACACTCATTGGTTCGAAATGCGTCGAAAAATTTTTTCTGATGTGATTTTTTCGAAAAATATTTCTATAAAATCTTTTCATATTTCAAGAGTCTAAAAAGAGCTTAAATAGGACTCCACTTTGAGGAACGAGTGGTGTCTAGGATAGCAACTAGTTTCGGTGATGTTGGAACTTGTCAAAACATGTTGATTTATGTGAATAGGCTAGCTAATTTGACCACTCATTGCAACTGTTCCTCAGAAAGGGTAAAACAATCAAGTGAAACCATATGATCGTCCAAAGGGATGGTGGCGATGGGATGAAAAAAACCAAGGCTCATATGACGAGAAAGGCTCATAGAATGGCAATCACAAGGGTTAAAATGGAAATGGTTTCATTTTTACACAAGCTTGAACCATAGGGAACTATGATTGGGTTTAGTTTCATGTTTACACAAGCTTGAAATGAAAAAATATGCTTGGATTCAGTTTCATTTTTACACAAGCTTAAAATGAAGAAATTGACTTGAATTCAGTTTTATTTTTACACAAGCTTGAAACAAAAGACTATGCTTGAGATTGGTTTACATGCCCCCAGCATGATGAAAGGGAGAGTCTCCTAAAACTAGATGGAAGTCGTTGTGGTGAAGCAGGACAGTTATCCAACACCTTTTTGGCTTCGTCCAGATAGGGACAAAGGTGAATGGGGTGATTCCCTTCACATAACCTATAGGGAAACTTAACTTTACCACTAGTTGCATTCCCCCCAAGCTTCATTACATTCACCTAAGTAGACTACTCGTGGCTATCAGGTGGATGGAATGAAGGTTCATTTATGAGATCAAGTGAAAGACTCGACTAGGATTTTACGAGATCTAATGAAAGACTCGATTTGGAACTTTTCTCCATGGGACCTTGTTTCATTTTTTAATGAGCTTGACATAAGACAAGGAACTACACTCATACTCCTTGTTTCATTTTTTAACGAGCTTGACACAAGACAAGGAACTATGCTCGTATTCATTGGTTTCATTTTTTAATGAGGTTGACACAAGACCAGGAACTATCCTCATACTCTTTGTTTCATTTTTTAACGAGGTTGACACAAGACAAGGAACTATCCTCATATTCCTTTGTTTCATTTTTTAATGAGGTTGACAGAAGACAATGAACTATCCTCATGGGAGTTGTTTCATTTTTTAATGAGGTTGACACTGTAAAAGAACTATCCCCTAGTACATGATGTACAACATAACTGAATTGATCGTCAGTTGATATAGGCATGCAACTGGTTGCCACATAATTAACCCGTGGTGGGGATGATACCATTGGTACAAAAGGACGAATTAGGGAACATGGTTGACTAGGAGCCATATTTACACCGAGAAATGAGAGTTGGTCAACGGTGACAATTTTGCCTTCATGCGGGAAACAAATCACTTGAAAGAGTGTGGAAACAATAGCTCCCATGTCATAAACATAGCCACACCCTAGAAGTAAATTATAGTCTAAAGGGCCTGAGGCTACCATCACGTTCAGATAAACGATTTTTCCTACCAAATTAATAGGAAACTAAGGAAGGACCACTAATGGTTGACTGATTCCTCTGTTAAAAGCCAACAGATTTTGGATAACAAGAACATGTGGTGGCGAACCGAGCGCTCTCCAAGAAGTTGAGGAAAGGATACTCACAGATGTATCTTCATCTATAATAGTGCCTGATACAATCATATTACAAACATGTACTATGATTTGGAAAGGCACATAAGAAGGAAGACAGAATCCTTCGAGTCGATTCCAATCAAAGGAAGTGACCAAACTACTTCGGGGGGTACCATAAGAACAGGAGAATTAACACCTTGAGTTATGAGATTGGGAGTATTTTCCTCCTGTCTTGATGGATCAGGAGGACTACCCCCAACCTCATTAGAATCTGAGGAAACAAAAAGAACCTGAGTGGTATCATATTCACTCTCTTTGGGAAAGGTACGATTAGTTGAAGGTGAAATCAGGTCAACTGTTACCTTGGCCTGTTGATTTGGGTCGGGTATAGACTCATAGGAATCATTTTCAGAGAGAGTGGATTTGAACGATGGTTGATTTTGGTCAGTTAATTCATCAACTAGTGAAGGATTTAGGGAGAGTTTCTTGTAACCAAATGGAAGTCACTGCGGTGAAGCAGGATGATTATCCAACACTTTTTTAGCTCCATCTAGATAGGGACAAAGGTGAATAGGGTGATTTCCTTCACATAACCTATAGGGAAACTTAACTTTACCCTTGGTTCCTTGAACTTTACTACCACTAGTTGATGGTGTGTCCCTAGCATGATCTGCAAAAGTTAATGGCATAGGACGATGTGAATTAGAAGACCATTCTTCTAAGATCTGAGAAATATCAGGACAATTTTGAAGAAGATGGTATCCTGCACAAAGTTTGCATGGATATCAAACTTTGTGAGGTTTGACAGACAATTTCTCATGAGATGATGCAGTCAAAGCAATGGTTGCTTGGTTTCCCATTTGCTGAATTTGCTTCTTCTTCTTCTTCTTCCCTTTCTTATCCTTCTTAGCCACCTGGCTACAAGCACCAATACTTTCATCAAGTGAAGAGGAAGAAGGGGAGGAAGAAATAACCAAGGAATAAGGCAAAGGGTCAACTTTAGGATCAACTAGAGATTGATTTTGTCTAGTTCGAGGTGTACTCGAGTATTCCTCCCATATATACTCGAAGTTACGTGGAGTCCCAGTCCATATAAGCACTGTCTAATGCAAAACCGCACAGTGAGAGCATTCCCATATACTTTACATACTGTAACACCGCCTTATATACCTGAAGTTATGTGGACGAGCTAGGATATACTCACGTACATGGAATGAGGTATCACACTCGGGATGTATTGCAGAAAAGTTAGCAACAGCTGCTTTGTTTTACGATGTCAGAACACGTCTCTAACCTAGACCTCTAAATGTTTTTCGTTAGGTGACAATGCTCCATTAGTTAAATTCAGATAAATTTTACACTGATCTTATTTAGAATTTGCCTTTAAAGGTTCACCACATGATGTATGTTTTCAATTCCTAAAATGCAACTAATATGATAAGCATTATTCTTATTCAATTGAACAATGAAAACCTTAGCTAGTAGGGATAAAGAAATCAGATCTTTAAAAAAGAAGAAAGAGCACATCTAATGCAATTTCCCTAGCTATTCCTTTCAAGCATTCACAAACTACAATATCAACGATGCAAGTTTTTCTTTTCGAATCCCTCAATGTTATGATGAACAAAAAGGAAATATGCAAATATAATCAATCAATATTTAATAAGAATGAAGACTTTGACGACAGTTCTGTTTCGAAGGAAAAGAAGACTTTACAACACTTTCTTTCGAACAAAGATTAATCAACTATATTCTAAATTTGACCATAGATTGATAATGACAAAGAAAACATTAATCAATCAAGTCAAAGTAGGGATAAATAGGGAGATAGAAATTTGTTCTCTAAGACATGACATTCATTGATCAATTATAAAGCAAATAAACAGAGAAAAGTTGGCAAAAAAATTTTCCAAATGTGGGAATGTGACCTAAGGTTGATCAGCATAGGTCGAAGAGGGCCTAACTGCACTGCAGAGCAATGTCTCTCACTCAAGGGTGCTCTAGAGAGCACTTTCCCCTAACCAAGCTTGCACTAATTTCTGAGAGGCCACTCAAGAGTCATCTAACCTCAATTTCGACAAAACTCAATGCAAAAGGGCTGAAATACAATCAATGAACATAAGTAGGGTCTATGAGAATGTCTTAGGAGGTGAATAAGCTACTAGGAAAGGTGATAGTTTCCCCAGTGGAGTCACCAATTTGTTTTGGAGAATTTAGCATCTACTGATAAACACTAATTCACTAGACAGGTAGCTGTTCCTAGAAAAATAGTTTAAAGTGTTTTACACTTTTCCTATAAACAATATATAAGATGAGAAGATAGAAGTCCTGCATGTAGTTCCACATTCCTCTCGTCTCCCTTGTATCGATTCCATCTCTTCTTCCCATACTTAATCCACTTGAGAAGTACCTTGCAAACACAACAAAAGATAAAAACCAATGAAAGCATACCATCCATTGACTGTAAATGAAAGGAATTAGGAGAAATTCATACATATAAGCATTATGAAAGAGCACAACATATTGAAAAAGGTTCAAACACTTTATTAGATAGAATAAGGAATTACAACCATCAGTGTCTGATTCAAAGTCATTCCTTCAGCTTTGATCCCATCCACATCACCTCAAAAGCAAGACAAACTTGTAGCATCATAACACTTGCTTCATATCCAAATCTCATAGCAGCATTATCTACCTACAATTCAACATAGTCCAGCCAGCCCTTGATCACATAGGTGAGTGGTCAATTTATAGGAACAAGAAGGAGGTTTTGTCATAAATGGTGGCATTGAATGGCCTTCCATACTTAGAATTAGTTACATGGAGGATGGGATGAGAGGATAGGATGCACCTTAACTCATTCCCCATCCATTTTCGAGCTCATAGGATTAGATAACTGAGGGAAGCTGCTAGATGACTCCAAGAGATAAGAATATTCCCCAAACCCCAATTGAATTTCACTTAAATTTGCCGAGTGCCGCCTAAAGAGGGCATAGGTGCTTTGCAGAGCACCCTGACAGTGTATCTACCTGTGCTGAGCACCCTGGCAGTGTATCTACCTGCGCTGGTCCCTTTAGAGACCATTTCTAGATGTCTTAGGTGATGAAACTTTCTGGGAAGGAGGCATTCAAAGGGGTGATTTGTTTAGGGAATGAAACAACTGAATTTAGGGTTTGATGAGCCCTAAAGCATTGATTTGAATGTTGGGATTTGATGTGCCCAAATGGATCTATAACATGGTCCTGTCCATTGAACTTAGGATAGTAGTTTCTAACATGGATATAATTTTTTTATTGAGTTTGAACATACATTATGAACATAACAATATTGGACTCTTATGAAATTGTTTTGAATCCCTGGGGATTTTGATATTGTCTGAACATTAGATGTTGCACATATTAGAATATCACGTCATATATGTGAAACATATTTAGTATATTTTAGATGATGCAAATTACAACTTTGCATTAATACTTTGTCCATCCCACTAGTGAAACAAGATCCAATTAGCATTTATGTGAATTCTTAAATTAAATAAGATCTCAATACCAATAAACTGTGGATATGAACCCTTAACAAAAAATGCCATATTGGAGCATCTAGAAAGGCATCCACATGCACCCACATTATTGCCAAAAGTTAAACCATAGAGCTATATGTGGAAATGAATATGGAGTTTTAGCTAGTGATGCATAGGTATCATGCAATTATTGAACTCAAGGCTAACTACTTATGTATATGGGTGATTGAATGTGAACCCATGCATATATATATATATATATATATATATATATATATATATATATATATATATATATATATATATTATATATATATATATATATATATATATATATATATATATATATGACACTGGAAAATTTGACGTTCATGAATATTTTCAAGTACATATGGGTGGAAACTCTAACGCCGTACTTTGACAGTTTGGTAGTACTGTTAGATTTTACTTTGATTTTTGTATATTTAAAAAATCTCCCCTATTATCATATATTGTATGGTACTTTAGTCATATATCCGATGACAATTGAAACTTGGTCGAATATCTAAAGAGAATTCAATTTTTGTTAGATATCTGAGAATTAGCCAAGTCTATTATCCATCAAAATACCAACAATATTACACTATATCTTTGAAACATATTGATAAGCCTCATCATTGGTTAACTATATGGACCATAATACACCTCCGATCTTATTGAAATAAAATCTTTTCATAATACCTTACATGTTTTAATTATATTTTTCTTAATGAGATGAGTAAATGTAAGATGTATGTCTAGTGGACTAATATCCATTGATTGCAGGTTATTGAGATAAAATCATGGAAATTTTGGCTAATTGAGGGCAGAAACTCGAATGAGACAAGGAGGAGAGGTTATAGCAGATAGACCCTCCTCATTAAATCCTCACTCATTCAAATATTCCTCAATCAAATCACACTAGCTTATAGTTGCAAGTAGCCAAGTCATGGAGATCATGGGCAGCCAAGCTAGTGATAGTTAAGAGCGAGTTCATCTTGTGTTAGGGAGCCAAGCCTCCCTAGATTTAGGGAAGTTGTTGGACACTTCAGTTGTATAAATAATGAGGCCTAGAGCCTCATTAGGATTTAGATTTTTTTATGTAAGAGCAGTAAGAATTTTCAAGTGCAAGTTTGTGGCAAAACATTGTTAAGTAATTTTTCTGATATGATAATGAGAATGAGCATTTCCTTTATCCAGCACTGAGTTGACTCAGAGGGATGCAACTCTTGTGTTAGGGCCCAACCTTAGCATCAAAGGCTCCTCTTCTTGTACTTGTATGTTTATATTATTTCATAGATTAATCGTTGAATTGGTTTTAGCATTGTTTCATTGTAGGTAGTGGTAAATTTGATTAGTTTGCTTCCATTTATGCATAGCTTTAGTAGTAGTTTAGAGAGGTAAAGGAATACCAAAAATGCTGAGAGCAAGTGGATTTGACCGCACTCCTCCCTTCAGTGACCACGATTTGAGGGGAAACTCCTATTCAGCCCCAAAAAGACAGAATTCTGATTTCTTATGGAATTTACGATTTTCTGCTGCTTAGGCCAACATCTTTTCAGTTTTCAAGGATAGGTTTCAATTTCCATTTCTGATATCTTCAGCTTTGTATTATATCTCATGGTGTTTCACAATATCGTGCAAGTATTTCCATGCATGAAATAGGAAACTAAATAATGAAATTACGTTTTCTTAAGTTGATTGGAAATCTTTCTTGTTTGACATGACTCATGGATAAATCCAAGTGATATATGCATTGCAGGAGTTTCAATAGTGTAGGAAGATCTCATGCTGACAACTGTTGAGCCTCAAAACTACCCTTTCCTTAGAAACTCTTCCCATCCCTTTTCTTTGTTTTTCCATGAAGAAAATGCATCCCTATCATCAATAACTAGTATACATTGCCTTAAGGAGGACATTTTAATGATTTAAATAATATGTTTTTATGTTTTACTCTTTGAATACGTTTTTGTCTTTTAGCTACAGAACGCAGTCTATTCTACAACTAATCAGTTGTTTCGTAGCTATCTTCATGCTTCGACAGGTTACAGGTGTCAAACAAGGAAATTGGCCACATGGGCATCTCTGGAATGGTCATGACATGGATCCTATCCTAGCCAACCAACCCAAATTGATAAAGAAACCAGCTCAAGACTCCAGTCAATGAAGAAGTCAAATGTAGAGACCAAAGGAAACAAGACTCTATTTTGTGGATAATCAACACGTTTCACAGTGATGGGATCCGAAACAACTTCCTGAACCCACAAAATCTAACATCCATCTGTGCAACTAAATCCAAAAGCCATCATCTTAGATTTATGTCACCAGCAGCCGAGGAAGGAAATTTTGTGTGCTTGTCTGCTACGTGTTTTTGGCTGTAGCTTATTTTTCTCTACAAACAGTTGCATAATTTTCTTATAAATACCAGTGTAAAGAACTCAGAACAAGTCCGAATTTCCTGATGTATTAAGCTCATACTATTGCTCTATAATTTTGAAACTCATTTCTTGTGTTTTTTTTAATATGAAGACCGCAAGTATCATGGAAATGTGAAGGAGTTTCTTGGAGTGTTGATTAAGTACGCATAACCTGATTAGTTGCATAGGGCCCCTATGCTGACTAAGGTTTCGTTGCATTTTGTTTTATCTTTTCTAGTTAACTGTAAATTCACCATTTCTTCCATAGTGTTCATAACCATTTTTCATACTAACTCTGTTTATAATGAAATTTGTATCATTTTTTTACTAATGAAGAATAGCTTCTTCCAGTAAATAATAGCTTCTTCTTGCTTAATTTCTTTCTAGTTTTTATTAGCAGTTGGATGTTGAAATTCAGTAGTGTAATGTAGTTTGTTTTATTTACTGTTTCACTAGTCTTTAAGTTTTCAAGTAGACTAATCAGTGCAATTACAGTTCTTGCCATTTTGTTACTAGTTTATTGACTCATGGTGTAGATGAATGTTTCTAAAGAGCCCTTTTAGTTGATAAGTCATCTTAAACTAAGTGGTTGAATACTTCATTCATGCAATGCGTCTTCTACATTTTTGTATTTATCTTCTCTTAGAATAATGAAGTACATAATTCCTCAAAATGTCATCACAAGGAGGCTTTTGTCCAAAAATTGAGAGGAATTGTAACTAAGCACTTCGTTTAGTTTTGTTTCCATAATAGATAGTTGCAATTTCACTTTCAGTTTTGGTATTTCATTTATTTTTGTTCTTGTAATGGATTAGATAATAGTTGCAATTTCACTTTCAGTTTTCGGTATTTCATTTAGTCTTGTTTTTGTAATTGAATAGACAATAGTTTCAATTTTACCTGTTAGTTTGTAGCTCGTGATTTGGAAATAATGATATGATTGGATATAGAAACTCTGTTTTCATTTCTTGATTAAACTTTGCTTCCAAATCTTACTTAAGCTCTTTTTAGTTCTCATTTCTTTAGGTTCTTAGCAGTCTTTATAGAAGTTAGATTTAAGATTTTGTTAAGTACATTGTAAATCATAAGGGATTAAAAATATCAAAAACCCCAAAAACAACATAAAACTCAAAAACAATGAAGTAATAAGGGTCATCTAGCACCTGTAGTACACTACACTTCATAAGTTTATGATACCTAGATTGATAATTTATGTATAGAAATTTAGGACACTAAATTGACCAAACATTTTGGCGTCATTGCTAGGGAAGTGTAACTAGGTATCCTTATCTCTTACATTCAAAAAAAATAAAAGCAACAACAAAACAAAACAATTACATGCATAGAGAAAGAGACTCTAGGGGTAGATTTATAGCTAGGGATAGAAGTTCGATTCCTACAACACCACCTACTCCACCTATAGCAAGGAAAGGCACACCTTCATCCCATAATCATACTCCCAGCCATAGGATTCTTGGAATTCAAGGGGCAAAAACTCAATCAAAAGAATCTCCTACTTCATCCATCAAAACAGTCCTAGGAGAGAAAAATTTTGAATCTCCAACAGTAGGGATAACCTTTTTCACCTCCACAGGAGAGCCTATTGTAGTTGAAGAATTAGGAATACCTAGTGAGCACGAAGAAGTGGAAACTCTCTCCCATAGTCCATTAATAGAAGAAACAGAGGAGGAGGGAATAGCCTTGCAGGTTGAACCCTATACTGACTCTGAAGAAACTATAATGGCAGAGGAAGAACAAGATGAAGAATTCTCACTATTCAGAGAAGGTGGTAGAGGGAGAGGTAGAGGAAATAATGGAGGCGTAGAGGTAATAATGGATGAGGCAGAGAAAATAGGGAAGTATATAACTCTTTTGGATTCCCTATAGTTGATGAGGAGACACATACCACAATGAAAAATATCTCACCATCTGTCCTCCCAAACTTCTATGGGTTGAGAAGTGAGGACCCTGAAACATTTTTGTTTGAGTTTGAAGTCTTGTGTAGAATGTATGACTACCTAGAAGACTCTAAAAAACTCAAATTTTTCCCTTCAACACTAAAAGGGGCTGCTTTGAAATGGTTCATGGGGTTAGTCACTCAATCCATTAGAACATGGAATGACATGAAAACAGAATTTTTCGATAGATACTTTGATTATTGTATGCCTAACAATCATAAAGATGAGGTGTTCAAAATGATGCAAAGAGAGGATGAAAACTTAGAAGATTTGATTGAGAGATTCAACTATAATTTGAAAATAGAAAAGACAAACAATTTAGATGAAGAAACTTTGAAAGATATTTTGTTAAAGGCCGTTAGAGATGAGTGGATAGATATCCTTAACATGATGGGGAGGGGAGATATCTCTCAACTTCCATTGAGTGACATAGGAGAACTATGTGTTCATCTCTTAAACGAGAAATCTAAAACTGGGAAAGGGCCAAGAGATCCTTCTCTTGTTAGAGAAAACAAATCTGCAACTGGATTTGTAAGCAGGGCATAAATTGGCAATATGCTTGATGAGTTTAAAATTGACATTTTAGGGAGCCTTAGTGAGGAATTAGAAACCCTTAAAATTCAAAACAAGTAGAAAATAGAGGCTGATGCTTTAGCCACCCTTTGTCCAAAATGTAGAAACAAACATGCTCTAAGGGAATGCCCTTTAGATGTAGAAAATGTAGAAACGTGTATGATTTATTCAAAAAGTCATGAGACCAAGGGCTGTCCCTCAATCCCAGGTTTTAAGGCTGTCTTTGAAGAGGAAACAGTCCCAAATTCTATAGAAAATCTTTGTTTTGTTGCAAGAAGACCTTGGCAGGGGCCACAAAGTCAGGGATTTAACAATCCAATGTATCTTCAACCCCCACTAAACTGGAATTCTTGGCAGCAACCTTGGCCTCAACCTCAATCTCAGTATCAATCTCAACTGTGGGAACAAGGGGTACAAAATCCTGATTCCTTATGGGAGATTTTCTCAATATTATCAATATCCTCCATCCTATTAGAATTATCCTCCCCCAGAAACTCAGCAACAACAACTTCAAAATCATAACCCTCAACTTTCATTGCCATTTCCACAACAACCCGCACAACAAATTCAAAATCCTCATCTCTTACTGCCATTTCAACAGAAACCAAATCAACTACCAGCCCAACCATTACCAAACCCCAACAATAAAAACCCTCAGAATGCTTACATGGTAAAACGACAACAATTTCCAACTTACATTATTACTCCTCTAGATCTTAATGACATTCAACTAAGATCTGGTAGGATATTAGAAAAGGAAAAACCTTTTGTAGTTATTCAAGGACAAGACACTTCTAAGGAATATTCTCTAAAATTAAATAAAAGTTTTGAGGAAACATCTCTCTAAAACCAAAACATTGAAAAAAAAAACAAAAAGAATCAGTGAACACAACTCCTATCATTGAGCAACCAGCATCTACTTCTACACCTCCTTTTCTTGAGAGACTACAAATTGATAGAGGGGTAGAAAAACAGATCTTGTTGCCCAATTATGATTTTGTAGATGAATTGAAGAATGTCTGCATAAAAATTCCTTTGTTACAAGCCATTAGAGAAATTCCAATTATAGCCAAGATAATAAACGAGTTGAGCATCAAAAGACCGGGAAGAAAAGCAAAAGAAACAAAAAGAATTCACCTGGTAGGAAAGATAGTAGACATAATGATCGGAAAAATTGCCATACATAAGTATGTAGATCCGGGGAGTCTAATTGTCAAGACACATATAAATGGAATTGAAATTCCAAATACATTGATTGACTTAGGGGCAAAAATAAACATCATGAGTAGACAAACTATGTAGCAGCTTAAACTTCCTAATCTTCTTTACACACCTACCTTACTACAACTTGGAGATAGATCAATAATCAAACCAGATGGTGTGCTAGAAGATATTTCAGTATCCTTAGATTCTTGGGAATATCTTGTTGATTTCATGATCTTAACTCCCAAGAATAATTTAAGAGGACACCCACTTATATTAGGAAGACCTTGGTTGGCCACAACTGATGCTTTTATTAGTTGTAGATCTAGTGACATGTATATTTCTCATGGTAATTCAACAAAGAAATTTACCTTGTAACCTCCAGCAAAAGCAATCAGAGAAATAGATGACGAGGAATGGATTGATGATGAAGATGATATTCAGCCTCTCTTTACTATGTCAGAAATTAGGAAAGATAGTTAAATTTTGAATACATTGGAAAATTTTGAAACATCTTCAGAATATGATCATGCACAATTTCAAGAAAAATCTAATGTTGAATTCTTATCATCTAGGCAGAGGTCTCACTATTCTATGCAATAGTTTGGTAGCTCTACAATGGAAATTTTTCCAGGTAGGACATTGAACTTAAAAAAAAACATGCAGAAACTACAACAAGAAGAGCTAACCAAAACAGTACAAAAACATTCTATTGCATTTGCATGGGAGTACACCGACATGAAATACATTGATCCTAAGACTTGTATCCATCATATCTATATTGAGGAAAACAGTAGACCAATCAAAAAACCTCAGAGAAGAATGAATCCAAATCCTAGGGAAATTGTAAAAGAAGAGCTCCAAAAATTACTCAATGTAAACTCCATTTACCCAATTTCAGATAGCCAATGGGTTTCTCCTTTGGTAATTGTGCCTAAAAAGAATGGTAAATGGAGGGTGTGCATTGATTACCAAGAATTGAATAAAGCAACCCTTAAAGATCACTTTCCTTTGCCCTTTATAGATCAAGTGTTAGATACATTAGCAGATAAGAAGTATTTCTCATTCTTGGATGGTTTTAGTGGTTATAATCAAATTCAGGTAGCACTTGAGGATCAGGATAAAACCACATTTACTTTTCGATGGGGAACTTTTGCCTACCGAGTACTTCCTTTTGGGTTGTGTAATGCACCTGCAACATTCCAAAGAGCAGTACTAGGAATCTTTTCTGATCTAATACATGATTTTGTAGAGGCATATATCAATGATTTTACAGTCTATGGAAACACATTTGAAGAAGCTTTGGAAAATTTGGAAAAATTTGTTAAACGATGTAAAGAAACAAACCTTTCACTAAGCCATGAAAAATGTTTTATGATTCTTACAGAAGTTATTGTTTTAGGATATCACATTTCAGGAGATGGGATTAAAGTTGAAAAATCTAAGGTTGAAGTCATCTCTAAGTTATCAATTCCAAATTGCCAAAAGGATGTTAGAAGTTTTCTAAGATTTAGAGGATACTATAGAAGGTTTATAGAAAACCTCACTAAAATAGCATCTCCACTCTTCAAATTGCTTACCAAAGATTGTGAATTCAATTGGAATCCTGATTGCCAACTAGCCTTTGAAACCTTGAAAGCTAAAATATCTGAAGCACCTATTTTAGGAGGTCCAAATTGGAAACTTCCTTTCCACATTTCCACAGATGCTTTAGATACAGCACTGGGAGTTGTATTGGGACAAAAAGATTTGATTCATTATGCCATTTACCATACGAGTAAGAATTTGACTCCCACTAAGTTGAATTATAATGTGACTGAAAATGAATTTTTAGCTGTTGTTCATGCAATTAACAAGTTTAGACATTATATAACAGGCTATGAAACCATTTTTCATATAGATCACTTTGCAATTAGATATTTGATGAATAAACTTATTACTAATGGCAGAGTTAGAAGATATCTTTTACCTTTGGAAGAATTCAACATTACTGTGCTAGATAGACCTAGAAAACAAAACACAGTTGCTGATTTCTTGTCCAGGATTCAAAATATCAAAGAAGACTCTTCGATTGAAGATAAGTTTCCTGATGAATATCTTTTTACATTAACTACTCAAACTCCTTGGTTTGCAGAAGTTGCTAATTACTTGGTTACAGGGAAGTTACCTTCACATTTGCTTCCTAGAGAGAAAAGAAATATTATTCAAGAAAGTGCAAGATATTCATGGATCACTAACGAATTGTATAAAATAGGGCCAGATCTTATGATCAGAAGGGGTTTTAGGGAAGATGAAATGCCTAATATTCTCAACGCATGTCATGATGAGCCGTGTGGTGGATAGTTTGCTGACAAGACGAAAACCTATAAAATCCTTTCTTTAGGATATTATTAGCCATAAATCTTCAAAGATGCTAAAGAATATGTTAGGAGGTGCGAAAACTGCCAAAGGGTAGGGAAACCTGCTCCCTCAAATGAAATGCCATTACAAACTCAGGTACTTATTGAACCCTTTGAAAAGTGGGCTTTAGACATTATTGGACCAATTAATCCTCCATCTAAGTAGAAAAAGTATATATTGGTATGTACTGATTATGTCACCGAATGAGTGGAAGCCAAAGCATTACTTTTTGGTAACAAAATATCTGTAGTTAATTTTCTTTCTTAAGAAATCTTCACTCGTTTTGGTGTTCCAAGAGAGATTGTGACAAATCAAGGATCTCAATTCACATCCAACATGATGGAAAGGCTTATGGAGGGTTGCAAGTTGTGGCAAAAGTATTACCCATGGAGGGAAGTAGAGGAGGGAGCTTCACTCCCTTCTACAAGGAGGAGATAGCCAGAATGATTAAGATACCTCAGGATAAAGGTAGAGGGAAAGTAGAGGAAGGAAGGAGGAATAGGGAAGAGGAAACAGAGGCTCCAAATTGGAGGAGAATGATGGCACAAAAGACAAGGAGAAAAATTACAAAAAACAGAGAACAAAAGATAAAAATCAATAGGGACCGCGTAAACCCAAGGCTGAAATCACTCCTAGAGTAGTTTTAAATAATCCAGAGCTACAGGCACACAGGGAGCGCATGCAGATGTACGTAATCATATGCAAATTTATGGGGTTATGGCCCACTGAAAAAGCTTTACAGACTTGAATCCGATACCACTGGAAGCCCAAGGGGAGCATTGATCTTCACCTCGGGTCCAAGGGCTTCTTCACTGTGGTGTTAGCCAAAATTAAGGATAAAGACAGAGTGTTTGAAGGCAGGCCCTACTTCTATGCAGCGACAGGGCTCTATATAAGGCCATGGAAGATGGACTTCGTTCTGGAGAGGGAAACTTTTACCTCAGTCCTCGTTTGGGTAAGACTCTATTTTCTACCTCTTGATTATTGGCAAACAAAATCACTAGCTGCCATAGGCAATACATTAGGAAGGTTTTTCAAAGCTTCTGAAGCCACAAGGAGGGGAAAATATACTTCCTTTGCTACGGTCTGTGTGGAGATGGATCTATCTGGTGCTCTTCTGGACGAAGTTATCTTGGAGGTTTTTTATGAGGAATGGGTGCAAACAGTAGACTACGAACAAATTCCTTTTAGAGGTCGTAGATGCCATGAACATGGACACCTTCTAAGAGACTGCCCTCTCAGTATAGCAGAAAACAAAAGTGAAAGCAACATAATGAAAGACACAGATAACTTTCACAGATTTTTCCATAAAGGAAAAAGTGGAAAAAAAGGGCCAAAACAATAGCAAGCGGGAGGAAAAAAGGCCAGTCAGAATCAATACCAAGTTCTCGAAGAGGAGGAAGAAACAACAATAGAGGATCTAGTAATGAAGGAAGGTTATGAGAAGACAGAGAAGGAAGAAGATAAATATCAGACACAGGAAAATGAAAAACAGAGAGAAAAAATGATGAGGGATTTAGAACTGGAAATGGACCAGGAAATGAACCAGAGTGAGATGGAAATGGAGGACAATGACCTACAGGAGATTCTTGAAAGAGAAAAACTAGATCTAGAAGGATTCCTAAATTAGGGAACTATGGGAGGAGTAGATTCACTACCATAAGAAATGATCAATAGAATACAATAGATATTCCTATGGAAAACCCAGGCAAAGGGTTTGAAGGAAGTAAAGAAAAATGAAAGACATAGTAACGAAGGAGTGAAGGTAGTAAAAAACGACTCCGGGGATAGCAACAAGGAATCCCCAAAGAAAAAGAGGCAGAAAAAAGCAGAATGAGCTACTGATGGAATGTGGAAAGCTCATGGTAGACTCATGTAAGATGAGAGATCTAACTAGTTATTCCTTCACCAATATTTAATTATGAAGTTCGCGACTTGGAATATTAGGGGTCTAGGTAGGAGGAGAAAACAGAGAATGTTGAATAATAGAATAAAACAAGTAGCTCTGGATTTAATATTTGTCCAAGAAATGAAATGATCTATTCAAAAGTTAAAGAAAATCCATAGTAAATGGCTCAGCAAATTTGAGTTTCTAGAAGTTAAAGCTGAAAATTTAGCAGGGGGTATCATCACGCTATGGAATCCCAAAAATATTGGAATAATTGATGCGGAAGCATCAAGGAACTATTTATCAGTGGTCATACAACCTGTAGGAGATGGGAACACTTATATAGTCACAAATGTTTATGGCCCTAAAAGGTTGGATGACAAAATCAGGTTTTTAGACTCCTTGGTGGATCTTAGGGTGAAGCATGCAGGATTACCTTGGGTCATAGGAGGAGACTTCAATATGATCAGATCTCTCTCGGAAAAAAGGGGGTACAAGAGCTCTAAACAAGGATGCCACAACCTTCCAAAACTTTTCAAAAGGCATGAAGCTAGTTGACATTGAGACAAACAATGGCCTCTACACTTGGAATAATAAAAGAGGAGGGAATTCCCAGGTAGCCTCTAAGTTAGATATATTCATGATCTTAGAGGATCTCATGCTTTTAGACAAGGAA
The DNA here is from genome assembly GCA_031772625.1 of Pinus tabuliformis. NCBI lineage: Eukaryota > Viridiplantae > Streptophyta > Pinopsida > Pinales > Pinaceae > Pinus > Pinus tabuliformis. Next base: position 1,385,154,991 of record CM062820.1, on the reverse strand, counting down.
ATAATTGCAGGAATTCTCCCTTTTAGTGGCTCAGATCACTGGCCAGTGTTAATGGAGATCAAGGGCATAGGCACCCCATGAAATCGTCCATTTAGATTTGAAAATATTTGGTTTTCACATCCATATTTTATTAGCAACATTGGTAAATGGTGGGAGGAAGATTTGCAGATTCAGGGATCGTCAATGTTCTTGCTACACAGAAGATTAAAGCACATCAAGATGAAGCTAAAGTCTTGGAACAAGGATGTATTTGGAAATATTTTTGTAGGTAAGAAATCTATTGAAAATAAAATTCTGGAGCTCAACCAAACTCTGATCAAGGAAGGATTTGATAAGTACAAAAATGAACAGGTAGAGAAATATGATCTAGAATGGGAAAAGCTATGCAAACAAGAGGAATTTTTTTGGAAACAAAAATCAAGAATTTAATGGCTAAAGGAAGGAGAACGCAACACCGACTTTTTCCAAAGGTCCACCATTGCTAATAGGACTCACAACAAGATCTCTTAGGTCAAGAACGAGGTAGGGAAGATCCATCAAACCCATGAGGAAATCGAAGCGGTGTTAGTTAAACACTTCCAAGGTATTTCCCAAGAGGACATTTTAGTAAGGGAGCCTTTTATCAAACACTTCACTAAACACATCTCTAATTTGGTATCCAGAGAGGACAATTGTAATCTCAACAGACCTATAACTAAAAATGAGGTAAGCGAGGTACTCAAGGAAATGCATAGTGGAAATGCCCCTGGTCTGGATGGCTTCAATGTGGATTTCTTCAAAGTTTGCTAGAACATTGTAAAAAAAGATAATGTAAGGGTAGTGGAAGATTCCAGGCTGAACAGAACTATTTTGAAAGCTCTCAACACCTCCTTCATCACCCTTATTCCAAAACAAGATAATGCTTAAACAACAGATAAGAATAGGCCCATGGCCTTATGCAATGTAGTTTACAAGATAATTTCCAAGGTAGTGGCCAACAGACTCAAACCTTTGTTGCCTATGCTTATTTCAGGTGAACAATCTAGATATGTGGAAGGCAGACAAATTCTAGATAACAACATTCAAGCTCATGAGGTGGTTCACTTGTTGACTAGTAACAAGAAAGCAAGTATGATAATGAAATTGGACATAGCCAAAGCATATGATAAAGTAAACTGGACATATATCAAGAAAGTGCTTTCTGCATTTGGTTTTGATCACAATTGGATCAAATAGGTGATCGCACTAGTGACTTCTGCCAGCTTCTGAATTTTAGTTAATGCCTCCCCCTCTGAAATTTTTCTTCCTTCTAGAGGACTCAGGCAGGGTGATCTGTTCTCGCCTTTTCTCTTCATCCTCATGATGGAAGGGTTGGGGCAGTCCACTAAGCATGCTAAAGGTTCGAGCAAAATTCAAGGCCTCCAACTTTTGGAGAATGGGCAGGCTTTGACCCATCAACAATTTGTAGATGATACCATGCCACAAGGAATTCCCACAGTCAAGGAAGTGCTGGCATACAAAAAAATTATGAGTGACTTTGCAATGGCAATGGGTATGGAGGTCAATCTTTCCAAATCAATTATTTTTTTCTTCAGCACCCACATTGCCATCCAGAGAAATGTCTCTAGAATTATAGGCTTACAAAGAGATTCCCTCCCCTCAAAATACTTGGGAGTTTCTCTAACAATTAAACCTTTGCATAAGAGCATTTGGGAACTGTTAATCAGCAAGATGCAAGACAAAGTCAGAAAATGGACAATCAGATCTTTAAATCTAGCTAGTAGACTAGTTCTTGCAAAGGTAGTGCTCTAAGCTATCCTAATCTTTATGCTATCAGCACTTCCTGCATGAAAAGGAGTTATACAACAATTTAGAAATATACAAAGAGATTTTCTTTGGGGCAAGGAGGAAACTAGGAAAAAATGGGTTTTAATTTATTGGGACAAGATCTGTAACCCTAAGAACCAAGGAGGCCTAGGTTTGGATGATCAAGAGATTCTCAGCAAGGCTCTGGGAGCCAAACTTTGGTGGCAGTGGGTTAAGGATCTTGAGTCTCAATGAGCAAGTAGCTGGAAGGAAAAATATGCCAGCTCCTGGCACTCTTCTGAGCTAATAAGATGACAGGAAATATGAAGGGCTCTCCCATATGGAACAAAGCCTAGGAGAATAAAGGAGTGGTTCAAAAAAACAATTTCTAGGAAATCAAAAATGGAGATCATGCACTATTCTGGGAGGACAAATGGCAACAAAAGCCAACACTTTTTACAAAGGAGTTTTTAGGCCTCAAGCAAGAGATAGACAACCAAGGATTAGTAAAATTAAAGGAATTTTGGGAACATGCTCACAATACCAAAAAATGGAGAACGTGGAAAAAAATAGATGGCAGAGAGGACAGATCCCTCAACAGCAAAGCAGAGACCCTAATAAGGATGTTGGATCAAAGGATGATTTTAGTCACTGAAGGGCAGGATCAACTAAGATGGGGAAACAACAAAGAGGGCAACTTTAATATTAAGGAAGCAAAATGAATTCTCCTAGGGCTGGAATCACAAGCTCCAGTCAGAATTTGGCAAAATCTATGGAGGAACAAAGGCTAGATGAAAATCAAGCTCTTTATGTGGTTGGTTCACCATAGGAAAATCTTAACCTGGGATAATATCAGAAAGAGGGGTATGCTGGGACCCTCCCGATTCTAGCTCTTTGAAGCACAAGAGGAGACAATGGAACATCTTCTCAATAGCTACATGTTCACCTCAAGGATATGGGATTTTTTTGCCTCCATCTTCAATCAGTCTGATAGAGACAGAGATAGTATCACAAACACCTTAAACAATTGGAGGATTAAGTTTTCGGATCATGAGGTTCTCAACTCTGCCTGGGCTCTCCTGCCAAGTTTCATAATATGGAATGTGTGGAAAGAAAGAAACAAAAGGATTTTCAAAGAAGAAAAGACCTCATTTCTCCACCTGCTAGAGTAGATCCTGAAACAACAAAAAGAGACAGTGGGCACAATAGTTAGGGATATCCCCAAAGATCCTCCCTTAGAAACAGAGTTGAAAATCCTCAAACAGTTAGACATGAAGGGGATCACTCCACAAGGTCTAGACAGGAAATTAATCTTAAGGGAATCAATTAAGGATTTCTGGACCCCCCCGTCGGAAGGTTTTTTGAAGTTTAACATCGATGGAGCTTCTAAAAATAACCCCGGAATGGTTGGCTTTGGAGGAGTTCTAAGGGATGAAACAAGAAACATAATCTCCCTCTTCCATTGTCACTTAGGAAAAGCTACAAACAACATCGCAGAACTAATGGAATTGGAGCAATGCTTAGACTTTTTGAAACAAGACAACAACCATAATGTGATAATAGAAGTTGATTCTGAGTTAGTCATCAACGCAGCCAAGAAAATTAGTCATGGAACACGGCCATAGAAAGTTTCAAAACATTGGAGGTTAATAAGGGTGCTCCAAAAAATTCAAGTCCATATTTAGGGACTTCGCACACTTAGATTCAACCATGTGCATAGAAAGGCAAACAAATTGGTGGTCATCCTAGCCAACCAAGGGGTCACTTGTAAGGACAGCAATAATTTGATGAGCTAGCTGGATATTCCACAAAGCGATCTAAAATGACTTTGCCATTCCTAGGCAGAAGAGGATAAAAGAGTGTATCAGAATAGAACTAAGGAAGACAAGGCGCAATAAGCAGATTTATGCAGGATTCACATTTTTGGTCAGACAAGTCAACGGAGGGTAACATGACTGAGGCGGCCTCGGCTGCTTCGATCATCACACCACTGGATATCTCTGATGGCGGATGATGGGTTTTCTCTGCGAAGAGTAAGACTTGATCAATAAACACTCTGGGGGCACCACTTTCCATTCTTCTCAGGGAAGGGAGACTAAACCACCTCTCGGGCGGTTTTGGTATGCTCGTACCGCTTTCAAGCCATAGGTGGTTTTATATTTGGGGCAGCGATACCTTTCATCGCTTGACACATGGATGAGGGATGTGTTAGAAAAACACCCTCATTGCACATTAAACTTCAATGATGTTTGGGCGTGCGATATTCAGATCCACTGTCCGATTATTTATCATCCGATCAACACTTAGGAATGTGCGAGGGTATAGTGGGGCTGAGGGTTTAACTTCCTACTTCTTTTAGAAGTGATTTGCTTCTCCAGTGTACGATTATTCAAGAATTTTGGAAGGCAGGGTTTGTAATGTTGTTCAAGTGTGGGATGGCACAGGGTTTTGGGGGAACAGCTCATGTGCCCGGTGACTCCCATAACTTGTCTTTTTTTGGACTCAAAAGTGTTTGGTTGGAACCTTTTGGGGTTTGAGAGCTTATTCTTTTTATAAAATCTTCCTATTGGTGGATTTATGTAAGTACTTTAAACCATTTTGGATTTAATGAAAATAAGGTATGACTCTTGCTTTAGCAAAAAAAAAAAAACATGTATGATCATATCTCTCCTTAATTAATCATCATGTGATTTGACTACCACGATGTCTCCATGATATCTTCCGCCTTCAATGACAAATGCTCCAATGATTCCTTCATAACTTATCTCCATTTTAAACTCCATAACTTGCGCTGAACTAGTCCTTTACAGCTACATTTGTTAACGGTAAGGTTAATGACATGACCTACTTATATACAACTCTTCAAACCCTGACTGTTTATTTATTACATGCCAACCCTTAAGTTTTTCTCTCATATTTATGCAACCATTTTGTGTATACAGTCATGTTGTTTCCATATATTTCGTATATACAGTCATTCTGTTTCCATAATTCACAGTCATTCTATTTCCATAATTCACAGTCATTCTATTTCCATATACCCCGTCATCCTGTTTCCATAATCATTCTGTTCTTATATACCCAGTCACTCCAATACCATATATGCAGTCATTCCATCTTTTAGACAGTGAGAGTAGTTTTGAACGGTAACCAAAAACAGAGGATATGGGACTTATTGTTATAGCTAAGCCCGTAGGGGTAAAATACATGGAGGGGTATCTGCGGTTGAAGGGAATGTTACAGAAGGTAGGTTGGCTATGTTTTATTGAAAATTTAATGGCTACCATAAGGAAATCACTAAATCCTTTGCCAGGTCATTTGATGGCACGAAAGTGGAAATAGGGGATATCAAATTTGCAGTTACCAAGTCCCTCATCGCAGAAGCAACAAAAATCCCAAGGCTAGGAGAAAGGTGGTTCAAAAACAAAGAGTTTCATGATGAACCTTGGAAGGTTATTCTTAAAAACCCAGGTATGGATGTTTCAGTCTTTAGAAAAGGGATTCCAATTTCTGCACTCAAAAACAAATGGAGTAGCATGTTGTTAAAATTGCAAAAATTCATTACATGTGAAGTAAGGTTTGGGTGTATGTATGTTTATCATATAAGATTGTCAATGAATTCTCTAGAGAATAGAACCCTCAATCTTCCCTTTTTCCTTCTGAATATTTTGAGAAGGATGGAAACTAATGTCCAAAAGAAAGTTGAATCAATAGAAACAACTTTATATCACCATGGATTAGTGAATATTTTAGTTGAATTTCGTTTGAGAAGTGTAGGGGATACGTGGGAGGACTTCTTGGATAGGAATTTCTTCCAATATGATCTAGATTTAACTAAGGGAAGTCATATTAAAAGAAGTAGAAGAAGAAATATTAGCATTAAAAGCTCCTCACAAAAAGATGATACATAAATAACTCCTAGACCAGAGGCTAGGAAGCAGACCAAATAGAAGAAAATGAAAGAGAGGGTTGAAGAAATTAGTGAGGACATTCTTGAACCTTCATCACCTCAAGAAGATGAACAACTGATTTTTGAAAGACTAACCAAGATCAAAGAGAAAATCAAGAAAAATAAGGAGAAAGGAAAGAGGAAAAGGACACAAAAGAAGAAATCATAAGCTTCCAAAACTTGAGGAGGAGCTCTAGACTCGGAGGCAAGGTGAGGAAGGTTAAATCAAAAGAAGCCTAGCTTATAAATCTAGAGGAAGAAACTCCAGTTTAGTCCCCTAACAGTATTCCATATGAACAAAGTCCACAGAACTCTCCTCCACAAAGTTTTGAAGGCAGCCCAAGTAGAGCTTCTCCTGGCATTGATCCAATACAATAGCAAATTTGTGACTACAAAGAGTCATTAGAGAAAAAGAGTAGCTCAGAAGACCCAGGGGCTTTAGCTAATCCAGAGCGGCCTGTCACCTCACAAGAAACTCTAACTATCTCCCTCAAATAGGAGATCTATGAGCTAGAAATTTTGAATAGGCACATCCAAAAAGAAAATGAAACTTTAAGGGAACAAAATAAGCTAGATAGAGCTATTCATGACAACACAATGCTACACTGAGGATTATGGTACAAAAAGAACAGGAAACTGAAAATGAAAAATAAGAAGCTGAACAGGACACTTATTCGTCTCAAATACAAATTTCTTATGAGGAAGCCAAGGATGGCAGTCATTGCAAAGAAAAGAAAGAAGAGGAATTTGGATGTGTTGGCTGAACTATTAGAACACATGCAATAAGAGGAGGAAGTTCACAAATTTTTATTGCATGGGGAGATGCAATGGTTTTGCAGTGGGGGTATGTTGAGCCTCAAAACTTCCCTTTCCTTAGCAACTCTTCTCATCTCTTTTCTTTGTTTTTCCATGAAGAAAATGCATCCCTATCATCAATAACCAATATACATTGCCTTAAGGAGAAAATTTTAGTGATTTACATGTTATTCTTCTAAGTTTTGTTGTTTGAATAAGTTTTTGTATTTTAGCTACGAAACATAACCTATTCTACAGCTAATCGGCTATTTTGCAGCTATCTTCATGATGCAACAGGTTACAGGTGTCAAACGAGGAAACTGGCCACATGGGCATCTCTGGAATGGTCACGACATGGATCCTATCTTAGTCAACCAGCCCAAATCGAAAAAGAAACCAGCTCAAGACTGTGGTCAATGGAGAAGTCAAACATAGAGACCAAAGGCAATAGGATTATGTTTTGTGGATAATGAACATGTTTCACAGTGATGGGATCCGAAACAACTTCCTGAACCCATGACTCTAACATCCATCTGTGCAACCGAATCCAACAACCACCATCTTAGATTTATGTCTCCAGCAACCGAGGAAGAAAATTCCATGTGCCTGTCTGCTACGTGTTTTTGGCTGTAGCTTATTTTTCTCTACAAACAGTTGCATAATTTTAGTATAAATACGTATGTAAAGAACTCAAAACAAGTTCGAATTTCCTGATGTATTAAGCTCAGGCTACTGCTCTATAATTTTGAAAACTCATTTCTTGTGTTTTTTTTAATATGAAGACCGCAAGTTTCATGGATATGTGAAGAAGTTTCTTGGAGTCTTGATTAATTATGCATAATATGATCAGTTACAGAGGGCCCCTGCGCTGACTAAGGTTTCATTTCATTTTGTTTTATCTTTTCTAGTTAACTATAAATTCACCAATTCTTCCATAGTGTTCATAACCATTTTTCATACTAACTCTGTTTATAATGCAATCTTTATCATTTTGTTACTAATGTAGAATAGATTCTTTCAGTATAAAATAACTTCTTCTTGCTTAATTTCTTTCTAGTTTTTATCAGCAGTTGGATGTTGAAATTCAGTAGAGTAATGTAGTTTGTTTTATTTACTGTTTCACTAGTCTTTAAGTTTTCAACTAGATTGATCAGTGCCATTACATTTCTTTCCATTTTGTTACTGGTTTATTGACTCATGGTGTTGATGAATGTTTCTAAAGAGCTCTTTTAGTTGATAACTCATCTTAAACTAAGTGGTTGAATACTCCATTCATGCAATGAGTCTTTTTTACATTTTTTTATTTATCTTCTCTTAGAATAATGAAGTACATATTTCCTCAAAATTTCATCACAAGGAGGTTTTTCTCCCAAAATTGAGAGGAAGAGTAACTAAGAAATTCATTTAGTTTTCTTTCCATAATAGATAGTTGTAATTTCACTTTCAGTTTTGGTATTTCATTTAGTTTTTTTCTTGTAGTGGATTAGATAATAGTTGCAATTTCACTTTCAATTTTCGGTATTTCATTTAGTCTTGTTTTTGTAATTGAATAGACAATAGTTTCAATTTTACCTATTAGTTTGTAGCTCATGATTTGGAAATAATGATATGATTAGAGATAGAAACTTTGTTTTCATTTCTTGATTAAACTTTTCTTCCAAATCTTACTTAAGCTCTTTTTAGTTCTCATTTCTTTAGGCTCTTAGAAGTCTTTACAGAAGTTAGATTTAAGATTTTGTTAAGTACATTGTAAATCATTAGGGATTAAAGGGATCGAAAGCCCCCAAAACAACATAGAACTCAAAAACAATGAAGCAAGAAGGGTCATTTAGCACATATAGTGCACTACACTTCATCAGTTTATGATACCCAGATTGATAATTTATGTAGAGCAATTTAGGACAAAAAAATGACCAAACAACAACCCCAGCCTAAACTCGTCCATCCTTGATTACCGAAAGCCACTAAGTTCATCAAGCAATTCATCATTCCATAAAGAGAACTTTCTAGGTTTGTTGAGCAAATTCAACCATCTTGCAAGCTTTGGTTTGAGCTCTGATGAAGTCCTAGCCACCCACTTGCCTTGTTTCTTCCATCATTCACCTTCTTTAAGCCCTCTACCACCTTCCAAATCACTCCTATTTCTCTCGGTTGGATCTTGTAGGAATACATGGGAAACTGCAGGAGCATTAGGACATCCTATAGGATGACCTCTAGTCACCTGGTTTGACATCGATTTGTGGGAAAAGCATCTAGGAGGATAAGAGAAGACCCCTACTTGCCTCCCAAGCCATATGGCCTTATGCCACCATATCTAAGCCACCTGCCACACCACAAATAATATTTAGCATTCACACTTTCACAAAAAGGGGACAAAAAGGGAAAAATGGTTATTGTGCTCATTCATGTGCACAACAGTAGAATGTTTAGTTATTTTAGATTGCATTCCTATGACAGTTAGGATTACACACATGTTAGCTTAGAATTCCTTTGAAGAAAGATCTCTTAGAAATTAGTTAGATGAGTGGTGTGTTTAAAGCATTGATTTCAGTCTTTCCTTACTGCAGTAGACAATACTTCAATTCTCCCAATTACTGAAAAAATCTCCTTTCTTCATTGGTAATCAAACATCTTATGAATCAATAGAAGGTTGGTTTAAGAAACCATAGTGGCATATCGCCAGCTCAGCAGTGATAAAGAGTGGACCCATCACATCTGCCTGTGTATACAACATGGTCACCTCCAAGTTTGTACGAACCCAGAGTTGATAAAGTAAAGTTGGTCGCCCCAGGAGTTGTCACATTCTTGTTGTAATACTGGTTCTCATCACATATAATAACATAAACATTACAGTATAGAAATGAAATATATAACACCATGAAAATTACACTAGTATATATGAAATATATGAATTAAAAAAAATGAATATAAAAAAGTCGATTTTCATATATTTATTATTTTTTAAAGTAGTAATATTATTGTTAGAGTTTTTTATCTTTTTCTTATTCTAGCTAATTTTATTTTAAATTTATAAAACATTTCTTAAAATGATTAGTTTCAACCATATAATTTTATAGGATGTAAAAGAATTGATTCAACACTAAATTCATTTATACATTAAAAAAAACATATTAAACATCCAAACTTTACAATCTTACACTAAATTGTATCATAATATGTTTTGAAACTTAAATAATTAAATAAAAACAAAAAACACTAATATTTTTAGTCCCAATCCAAATCCTAAGAGGCCCTTTCTCAGTGGAAGGAGGGCGTGTTTCAGGAAGGCAACTGCTATCTTGTTTGTGGCTACAATGACCCTATATATCTAGCATTGGACGCCTTAATCTCGATTTGATATTAGTCCCAACGAGGATGACGATGATAGTAAAGTGGGCATGTATAATATGTATCCAAAGTATGGGACTAATTATCACAGGCCTGTGGAGGAAAAATGTGCTATGAAATTAGGGGCATTTGTGGAGAGAGACACCACCATAAATAATCTGTGACCTGCAACTTCTACCCGTTCTCATACTGCTTTTACAATCCAATGAAATGTCTATCCAGATTGGTATGTAGCAGATCTTGTTGTGTCTGTATAAATTTAATTTTTGATTATTACGTACACTTGATTCTAAGTAGCTCCTTTCATTGACCTTATCTGAGCAAACTATCTTAATCTAGTAAGGTCAAAACTATTCACGCAAGAGTTTATTATCATGTTTTAAAATCAAGCCAACCTAGTGAGGGCTTTCTGTCATGACCAAATGGCCTTTCAAGGGAAAGCTAACCCAATAAAATCTTCCAGTGAGGACCTTACTATCTTGAGGACTACCCCAAATCTATGCGACCTTAACACCTTTTAGGACCAACAAAATGTTTTAGTCAACACCTTATCTGATTGAGAATAAATTCATCAGTCCCATGTCCTGTTCTTCATCCCTATTACTGAGAAAAATCAAGTCAGGGAAGATTCTCACTTACCCTAGCATAGCATTAGAAGGGTTGATCAGGATATTGTAGGCTGGTTGGTTGGGTTGATCAGTACAGGAAGGGGAAAGGGGTGTATTAATGTGAAATAAAATACCAACACATCGACATGTCAATGTGGTAAGATAGCACGTAATAGCCCATATATAATAATTGCGAGGAAAATATGATTCGAAAAAGCATTGCACTAAAATCATCGATGATGTTAGTATCCTAGTGTGGGAGGATGCTATCACATCAACATGGGGACTTGCATTTGAAAGTCAACTTCCAGATTAGCAACAATTTTGTTGTAGGTATGCTTTATAGAACATCTGTTTCATGATTGTTATGCATATGGAAAAATTAACAAGAAGAAGGAACGATCAACCCTTTGCTATTGGAGGGTCTATAGTTGGGCCCACACAATTTCTCGAAAATTTTGACCTATCCCGGGGGATTGGATGGTGAAAATAAATAGTCGATAGACAATTCAATTGCCTTTTGCATGATGAATGGTGAAAAAAATGAGAGTTTCTGCTATCTCTTATCAAAATATTCATCGTTGAGCTTAAACTATACATGGCATAACCAATATTTTAGCTAACTCAATATCTTCAAGGGCTTAAGCCGAAATCTATGTAGGGTCCTTATAGATAGTAAGGCCCCAATCAAACAAAAAAGTAGTCTTTCAGTCTCGACCAACCCAGTAATATCTTATGGGACCAACTGTTTAAATTCTGTTGTCTGATTCATTCATTCTTTATTTACATGGTGATCACACTGAAAACATTCTAAAAACAATAGTATCTAATATGATCCTTGTTAATGACCTTATGTACATGTATGTTTTCTAATTTTTAGAAAAATTCCTGGTAGTGAATTTGTAGAGCCTTATTTCATAACATTGTTTTGATTTAATTCAATGGTTCCCATTTCTTTCAGGTATTAAACAAGAAAAGACTTTTTAATGGTGAATCTCCAATTGTTACTTAAATTGCAAGTTTTATTTAGTTTACTGTCTGTTCTATGTTGTATCTTGTGAAGTGATTGGGTCAGGACAAGTAAAACAAAATTGACTAGAATATATGCATTTTTTCACATATCTTAAAGAGTTTGACGCACCTTGCTGAGAATTTTATGGATGATAACCTTAACTCAGTCTAGAAAAAGAATCTAAAGTAATTTATCTAAAGAAATAGGATTTTTAGGAAATGGTCATAACTCAATGATGAATTGAAGACAAAAGGCGAGTGAAATATTCACTTCTATGAAAAAGATCAAACTTTCCCTATTACACATGCAGATTATAAACAATTTTTAAGTTATAAAGAAAAAGGATCTTTGAATGGTTATTAGAAATGTTTATGTGCGATTTGACTTCCAAAACCCAAGCCTCACCAGAAGACATTTTGAGGGTTAGCAAGTTCAATTGTGGGAGGTGGAGCATCTGATTCACATGTTAAATGATTGGCTGCAGGACAACCCTGGAAAGTTCCCAAACATTATGTTCATAAATCATGGAGAGTTAGAATGGATTGATGTGGAAGAAAATAGAATATAATTAGATTGATTTTTTTAAATATTTACCTTGTTTAGCTCTAGTAGTGTTCTCTAGCGTAGCAGGGTGCAGTCAGTGACCAGGTACAACAACAAATATGTAAAACAACAGTAAGGGAACACTTATTGTTGTTGAGATTATGACTAATATACACTTGATTTGATGTGTCAACCCTCTATTTGAGGTTTCAGTGTCTTTATTGAGGCTATATATTGATAAATAACCCACCTTATTGGACTTAGAAGTTATCAATGTTTGACTATGTTGGCCTAGTCATCTCATCATCTCGGGGCTAACACTCTAAACCTGAATGGAGGTTTAGGTGTATATATATATATATATATATATATATATATATATATATATATATATATATATATATATATATATATATATATATATATATATATATATATATATATATATATATATATATATATATATATATATATATATATATATATATATATATATATATATATATATATATATATATATATAGATATATATAATGTACACCATCATCCTCATTTGTAAATTGAACACTCAAGTTTTTATGTGATAAAATACCTAGGTGTAATCTTACATCTAGTGCCCCTCCCTTGAATACTTGTGTTTTGATAGCGATCATCCTTTTTTTTTTAAATTTATCTTTTAAGCACATGGTATGTGTTCATATATATTATGATCATTATTGAATTGTTGTCATATTTTTTCACTGAACTAGATTAGGGTTTAATTAAAATTTCACTGTAAAACCACTATCTTATCATCTCAACATGGTATCAGAGCTATTGTGGACTCTTCTTTCTCTATTTAATATTATTTTAGAGTTGTCCCAGGTTTGAGGTTAGGGTAAATTTTAGGTATGAAAGTTGGTTTCATTGTTGTCTTTTGCACAACAAACTATTTTTAAAGGTTTTTTATCCTCATTTCCAAGTGTTCTCTCCTTTCTCGGCTATTTGCTGGCATTTTTTAGTAGATATAAGGGGTTATATTATAGGTTTGTTCCCTCCCTTAGGGAAACACTCTCATTTTTTCTTCTTACTGCCAATCATTTTCAATTTTTAGGCCAATATTTGTCTTATTTATGGTAATTGGCAAATGGTTGTTTCATGTGCTTATGGGGCCGACTATCATTTTTGTGTTGATCAAATGGAGGCCCTTTTTTGTAGCAAAGGCTTATGGATATATTTGGAGAAGCCACTTTTTTTTGAAGATGATGAAGGCTATGATCTAGTGTATTTGAAAAAGGATTAAGCCCTAGGGTTTGATCACTTTTTAGGTAGAGGTTGATCGCTTTTTAGGTAGAGGAAGGCCTTATTCATCAAACCAAGGGTAGAAAGAGTGGAGGCGGATTCAAGATGCTTTGTACAATTTTTTGGGTGCAGTGAACACTACTTAAGTTGGCCGAGTTGAAATTGGGCTCGCCAACCTCAAAATGGTGGATTTCTCTACCATTAGTAGAAAATGATGAAATTAGTGGCTAGGTGACTAAAAAAGTTAGTCAATGAGATTATTTCAAGTGAATTACTACAAAATTTGAGCAATTTTAAGCAACCAAACTAAAAATGACTAACTTAAACGACTAATTTAGTCTAGGGGATAAAATATACTATTAGATAATAAGTGACTAACTTAAATGACTAATTTAGTCTAGGATTAAAATACATGACTAGATAATAAGTGACAAAATTAATAATGACTAATGTAAATGACTATTATAGTACAAGAATAAATATATGACCAAATAACAAGTACAAAATGGATATTAATTTGTCATTTATGTTAGTAATTTTTAATTTCCAATCTAGAAATGAAAAATTGCAATTTTGATACCGAAGTGTTACATTTCTACATAGGTCTCTGAATCTACTGTAATATTAACATTTAGAGACAAAGGGGTATCTAAATCCATATACAGTGCTAAAATTTTGAATACCCTTTTGTCTCTAAATTTTAACACTACAGATGGATTTAGAGACCCTGTTCTTTTGAATCCATATACAACATTAAATTTACAGACAAAGGGGTCTCTGAGTCCATTTGCAATGTTAAAATTTAGATACCCTCGTCTGCAATGTTAAAATTTTGGTAGATGGATTCAAAGATCCCCTTAAAGGGTCCATGATTCCATCTATAATGCTAAAATTATAACACTTTTATAAAATCACTACTAAACCAACGTAGAAATTGCTATTAAAATGACTAACCACAACACATATTAACATATGATATTAGTGAAACTATAAAAAGCCTCTATTTATTTCCTTCCCTCCATTATTTTTTTTTAATGATCACAAATTTATTTTATTTTCATCTTTTATTTCCCTCTGCTCATTTAAATTTATTTTTCACATTTAATTTTCATTTTAAATATCTCTCCGATCATGCCATCAAGCGTTTGCTGGGTTGTTCCGACAATAGGGATACACAAATATCTATACATGCTCTGTGGTATCTATACATGCTCTTTGGTACAGATCAGAGATCTATGTGGGTCACTGCTTGGTTTGTTTTGACAATAGGGATATACAAATATCTATACATGCTTTATGGTGCTTTGGTAATGTGGCATTTAGATGGGGCACAAATACTAGCAGGGCTAGACAGGGAAGGAAAGTAAAAATAAGAACTAGAAGAGGACATAGACCATATGCTTTATCATATATTGTCATTGCCATGATGCGTATGCATGTGCATAAGGAGGGGAGGGATCGAAAGGATTGAAGTGGCACTAGGTATCCCATGCCTGGTCCGAAGAGGTACAGGGGTGCTTAGAACTTGCAGCAATAGAGTTACTTTGGAACTATACTACATTTCATACGTAGGCCACACAATGCAGGAAAAGTTAGTTTCAGTCATAGCAGCAAAAGAATTACATGAAGTGAGGTATTATAAATCTGCGAACTCTTACATCTGTAATCCCTCTGTTAATTTTCTTCCACTAACGTTGCTATATTTTTGACCTATATAGTTTGATTTAAGTTTTTTTCCAATAAAAAATTTCTTCTCCTTTCTATTCTTAGAAACAATAATTACGAATAGTGTAGAAATAGTGTGATTTAAGTTAGAAACAACAGGCAGACTCGAGACCACGATCAAAATTTTCATCTCGTTGTTTATTTTCCTTGCGATAAGAAAACCTAATTGAAATCATCTACATAATTTTATTGGGTCAACAATATAACATATTTGATTCAGAGTGATAAGAAGAGCCAATGCTAATTCATGAAGCTTATTGACTATACAAAATCGGTGAAAATTTCATCTCAAAATAAAGTTATATTCTTAGAGCGGTAAGCATAACTTAAAAGACGAGCACAAATTAGAAGATTAACTAAAATGACTAACTTCTTTGGGCATTATACAAAATTGATGCAAATTTCACCTCAAAATGAAGTTCTGTTTTTAGAGCAGTAAGAATAACTTAAAAGATGACCAAAAATTAGAAGATTAACTCAAATGAGTGACTTCTTTAGGCCTTGAAATGATACTTTAGAAGGCTACACGTAATTACAATTTTGGGGAAAAATTTAAAATTTGTCGTTTCATGCACCAGAGAATTGAATCAGATGGAAATGCATTCAAACATGATGTGGAGACAAAAATTTTCCAAACCTGTGGAAACAAAGATCTATGACACGTGAAAATCGCTTCATCTACCAAAGATCAGAGTTTAGTTTCGGTCAATGCCAAACAGTATCGAGACATTTTAAAATGGAGACTAGCCCATCTAAAATGGGAGCAAATAAGGAAAAAAGAGTCCCAAAGGGAACCAAATAGAGAGAAAAACCACGAGGAAACTAACATATAGGTTGTGCACCAAAAAAAGAAGAAAAATGAAACATTAATAGTCTTGAACTAGGAACGAACTATTGTGGGATCAGATGAGTAAACTACAGATCCTAAAGAGGTGGTCCTTTCTGTTTCCGGGAAAACTAGTGTCTTTTCAATCGACTAGCCCTCTAGGATTGACAACTATCCTAGAAACAAATAATCAAAGCAATCTAGGATTTCTTCTATGTATGAAAGATAAGAGAGAGGTAAAGGAACCAACCTGGATCTTCCTCTTAACTCCTTGCTTGATCTCTCGCCCCCTTGACAGTGATTGCAACTCCTCTCCCACTTATCCGGATTAGAGAATACCTGTAGAAACACAACAACAAAACACCGTCAAAGCATCTTGATATATTATATCATAAGAATTACAGGATCAAAAATACAATGAACATACAATGGCATTCACAAATAATAACATTCATAATTGCACAGTTGTATGGAAGAAAACTCAAAGAACTTCATTAAATAGAAGGGAGAATTATAATCCAACTGTTTGATCTAGCATCATCCTCCCAATATCAAAGCCCTCTTCACCTCATGAAAAGCAATATCACACCAATATTACAATGCTCTTTCTCAACCACAAACTATCAACACTTCGTTGCAAATTACAAAATTCGAGCCCCTAGATCTCTCAGATGAGGGATCCATTTATAGATGTGTGCAAGGGTGTGAGTCATCTCTAGGGTTTTGATTAGTGTTATTTGACTTGTTGTTTTTGGTTCCACTTGGATATTTCTTAGATCTCTTACTCATCCCTGGGCGAGTTCAGAGAGGCAAGTGTCATAGGAGAAGTTTCTAGAAGATTCCATGAGCATCCACTTAGCAAACGGTCTCAGAAATCTATGCATCATTGCTCATCACACCCTAATAGTGGAGCAGTCAGTATGGTCCAGTTTTGACCAGTTCGGATGGTTTTTCAGGTGGAACTTTTGGGGAATGATGTAATCAGCTGACCATGATCCTTTAGGGTATGAAACAACACTTTTAGGGGTTAAAGAGCCCTAGTTTATCGACATATAAGATTGGGGTGCAGTGCCCAAATATGTCTATAACAGTTGCCCCCTAAAGCATGAAGTCGTAAATCTTTGATGTCGGGTGAAATGCTTTATCATGACGATCTGAGGTTTTCAAAACTGGAAGGTAACCTGTATAAGATACAATACAATACATCATCATAATATAACTTTCATGATCTATTTGAGGCAGTCATTCCCATGATCAACCTTATAAATTCATTTCATGTACATAAAAAATATAGTCGTTTGCATATGCAGACTGGTTATTCTTCAAATTTAGATTCATCATCCATGGCTTGGATGACCATCTGTGCCGATTCTATGTACATTTAATTTCTTTACATCCCTAAATGTATCATAGCTCAAATGGATGAAACTAGATCCATGTTCCTCAATCTCGTTCAATCTTCACCCGATGTACAAGTCAATCCATGCGAAGATATGTTTTGAAGTCGAACATGGAAAGACATCACTTGATTACCAGCCAATAATGTGAGCCGTTAACAGACGCGAGAGGAATCACCGAAAATGATGATGATGCTCAAGGTACTACAATACAATTCACATGGTGTGAATATATGATTCTAAGTTGAACACCATGCAAAATCCTTTGGTTGAAGGCCATTGATGTCAACCTGTCGCCGGAAGTGAGAAACTTGACATTGAGGTATGCAAGATTCAAAGTACTGAAAGGGGTGTTTCTAAGTCAACTTCTTGGATAATGAGCTGATGTCAATAAGAAGTGACCTATCCTAGGAGGGCCTTAATGTATCCACATCTACAACATGAAACCTAGCAAATGATCTTATGGAGGTGAAAACGATCTGATGACACAAGGTTCAGGAATGGCGATCATGAAAAATGGAGGGTGTAGGTATTGCGGTGGATGAGGCATTAAATGGATGGTGGTTTCTCAACCGAATGCCTTCTCTTGAACATATTAGCGACAGTGAGATGGATTGGTAGCATTAACCCCAACAGATGGATGGTGTGGAATACCAATGGTGAAATGAGAGGTGAACAGAGTAACCCAGCCTAACTCGATCATGGTGACGGACTGAAAGTGTCATGTTCAAGAGCGACCTGCTACCATAAAATTCTTCAAGTTTTCTTCCCTTTTTCCCCAGTCATTGCTGACCAATACCTCTTTTTTTTTTCAAGCTTGAAGAGGATAACATATGCTTATTCTATAATATTCCCTTCAGGCAAACCTGTCTCTATGTTTTAGCAAGTCTAGTGATAGTGAAGCTCATTATTGTCTATGTGGACAAGTTTTTCGCTATTTTTTTAACGAGTTTAATGACAAAGACAACTCGGTCCTTTTCATGTTTAGAGAGTTTGAAAAGGGATTAAAAGGAAACTGGAGCAGTTATTTTTCATAGCATAATCCCTTAAGTCCAAAAAAGGATAAAATAATATAGAAGGGATGACCTTTTTATCACTTTAGCGAGACGAAAAGACAAGCGCTCAAAATTTTTCGTGAGATAATCCCTCAGCTCCAAAAAAGATTAAAATATACAGGAGGGATGGCACTTCCAATCACTTTAGTTAGCTGGAAAGGCCAATAGGTCAACAATATTTTCATATTTAATGAATCTGAAAAGAGTTTAAAGGAGACATGTTTTTGAGGAACGAGTGGTGTTTAGGGTAGAAACTGGTTCCGAGCAAGCTTGGAACTTCTCAAAACATGGTGATGTGAAGAGGTTGGCTAACAGGACCACTCATCACAGCTATTCTTCAAAAGGGTAAACAATCAAGTGGAAGCATATGATCGGCCAAAAGGATGGAGGTGATGGTAGGAAAACAACCAAGGCTCAAAAGGTTGATAGCATGGCAATCACAAAGGTTATTTACCGAAGGGAGGTTCATTTTTTAACGAGCTTGAACCATGGGGAACTATGCTCAGTGGTAGGTTTATTTTTTAATGAGCCTGAACCATGCGATAACACATGATCAGTGGTAGGTTTATTTTTTAACGAGCTTGAACCATGCGATAACATATGCTCAGTGGTAGTTTTATTTTTTAATGAGCTTGAGCCATGCGATAACATATGCTCAGTTTTTAGTTCTTACTTTTATGTAAGCTAGAAATGGCAAAACTAAAAAAGCTAGAAAAAACTAAAAAGCTAAGGAACTACTGAGTTTAGGTAGGATGGTTTTGTCCGCAGAACCATGGAACAGACAAAACACTTCCTTTGCTTTGTCTACAGTGTGGACAAAGGTGAATGGTTTGTTGGACCAATCACCTAACCTAAGAAGCTAAATAGCTAAAAAGCTAAAAAATGAAATTGAGAAAGGTTTGCATGCCCCCATCATGATGAAAAGGAGAGTTTCTAGTAACCATACGGAAATCACTATGGTTAAGCAAGATTGTTTCATCCGCAGAGCAGACAAAACACTTCCTTTGCTTTGTCCACCAAATAGACAAAGGTGAATGGTGTGTCAGACCAATCACTTAACTTACAGGGAAATTCATATGGTGGGATTGTTTTGTCCACAGAGTAGAAAAAACACTTCCTTGGCTTCGTCCGCAGCGTGGACAAAGGTGAATGGTATTTCAGACCAATCACATAACCTACAAGGAAACCTATCTTTTCAGCTGGGTTCATCTGCCAAATAAACAAGGGTGCATGCCCCCTAAGCCTTGTTACATTCACCAGACTACTCCCGGCAATTAGGTGGATGGAATGAAGGTTGAAGAGACACTCTCAACACAAAAGGACCATTTAGGGATGATGATCGACTTGGAGATATGCTTGAACCAGGGAATGAAAGCTGGTCAATGGTGACAATTTTTCCTTCATTCGGGAAAGACATCACTCGAAAGAGTGTTGAAACAATAACTTCCATGTTGTAAAAATAGTCACGTCCAAGGAGTAGATTCTAATTTAATGGTCATGGGACTACCATCACATTCAGGTGAATGGTTTTCCTTCCCAAAGTTATCAGTAACTTAGGAAGGATCCCTAACAGTTGACTGGTTCCTTTGTTAAAGCTTGACAAACTCTGTGTGACGGGCATAAGCGATAGTGAACGAAGCGCTTTCCAAGCAGTTGAGGAAAGGATACTCACTGATGCCCCTTTGTCTATGATAGTGCCAAACACGACCATTTTGTAAACTTGTACTATGATCCAGAATGTTACATTAGAAGAAAGGCGGGATCTTGCTAGTCAATTCTAATCAAAGGAAGTGACTAGACTACTTGGAGGGGGTATCGAATAAACGGTTGAATTAACCCCTTAAGTAGTGGGAACTGGGGAATTCTCTTCATGTTGTGAAGGAATGGGTGGATTTCCCCCAAGTTCATCGGAATCTGAAGTGATAAAAAGAATTTGAAAGGTATTGTTCTCACTCTCTTCGGGAAGGGTATGATCGTCTAAAGGTAGAACTAGGTCGAACACCATCTCGACTTGTTGACTTTGGTTCGGTATGGACTCAGAAGATTCATTTTCAACGATAAGTGTTTCAACTGATGGTTGAGTTATGTCAGTCAGATTTTCAACTAGTAAAGGACTTGGGGAGAATTTCCTGTATCCAGATGGAAGTCGCTGCAGTGAAGGAGGATGGTTGTGCAAGACTCTTTTGGCTTCATCCAAAAAAGGACACTGGGGAAGGGTATGGTCCCCTTCACATAACCTACATGGAATTTTGAACTTTCCTTTATGTCCATGAACTTCACTATTACTAGTTCATGGTGTGCTATCAACATGATTACCAAAGGTTGATGACCCCTGCTGGTGTGAATTGGGGGAGTATTCTCTCAAGATCCGAGGGATGCATTGACATTCTCGATGAAAATGGTCTCCTCTACAAATTATGCATGGAGATCTAGGTTTGGAAATTTTAGTGTGCTGATTTTCACCAGATGCTGCATGGTTGCCCCCTTGCTGAGTTGACTTCTTCTTCTTCTCCTTCCCTTTCTTCTTCTTCTAAGCCACCTAGTTACTAGCATCACTACTTTCACCAAGTGAAGAGGAAGAAGGGGAGGGAGAAACAAATGAAGAAGAAGGAAAATGGTCAACTTCAGTATTAACTGGATGCTGATTCGATTGCTGAGGAATAACGATATTTTGAACAATAGAGGTTGATAAAAGCTAGACTAGCAGGCCAGTTGTGATTCCCGGAAGGGACAATGTGGGCATGTATGGAGCACCAACATTTCCCCAAGAAGAAAATGGACTAGGATTCCCCTCAAAAGGGATTCCTTGATTCGTGGACTCCATTATCTCAACCTAAGATCAACAAAGGAACAGGGATGTTATTCTGAATTTAATAAATTTTAACGCTTTGACACAATTTTGCTTTTTCAATTTTTAAGAGTTGAGAAAAAGCTAAAGATGACTCTAGTCCCCTTTGATTTTTAATGAGCCTGAAGTGACAAGTGCTTAGATGGACGTTTTCTTTTAAAGAGTCGAAAAGGAATGAAGGTGACTACTCTGGAAATCTAGACAGAGGAATTACCAAACCAATCTCAAAAATGCAATATACACCTTGGTGATAAATTAAAGAGAAATTACGAAGGACTTATTTACGGTAGTCAATCTTCTCGAATGCTGTGCTCAGTGCATTTCAATAGATAGGGCGACAGACATGGCTTCCTATGGATAAAGGATATAAGCCTATTGTGGTCTCCATATATATACTCGATGGTATGGGGAGCACAAGTCCATGCTAGCACTTGTCGTATCAAGGAGGAGGAATCACCCAACCTTCGATGAAAACAATAGTTACTAGATTTTACGACGTCGGAACACGTCTCTAGCCTAAACCTCTAGATGTGCTGCGTTAGGTTCCAAAGCATTGTTAAGTTCATTGAGATTTATTTTAGAGTTGGACTTATTTAAAAGTTTGTCTTTCAATGGTTCATTGCATGATGTATTTGAAATTCCTAAAAATGCAATCTGCAATGCTAAACAATCATTGTTTATTTTGATCAATGAAAATCCTAGCTACTAGGGAAATAAAATTACGATTATTTCAAACAAAGAGCAAAGAGCACACACTAAATGCACTTTCCTAAATCATTTTTCACACACAAGCTAAATGCAAATGCAAATGCATGTATTTGTTTTTTGTTCCCCTTAATGTGAAAAATGCCAAAAAGGAAAACTAATGTAGCAAAAGATCTGAAATACTTTATTCAAAGCGACATTTTGACAATTTCGTTTTCAAAATACAAAGGAAGACTAAACGACACTTTTCAATTTTGAATAGAAAATGCTTTCAACACTTCGAATGAAAACAAATCAAATCAAATACATGACAAAAAGATCAATCGACTATTTAGAGAAGGAAGACTCCACGAAACTTCTCTTTTTTGACACAAAACGACAGTTACGAAATTTTTTGTACCAAAACGATAGATCGATTTAAGCAACTTTTTGACAAAGGATTGTAAATGATGGAAAAATACATAAATTTTTTTTACTAATCCTAATCAATGGAGGCTGCCCTATGTAATGCAAGGAGGCTACAATAATAAGGCACTGTTCATAAGCAACAAATCAACTAAACAGAATTGAAAACAAGGACAAAAACCCCAAATTTCAAGAAGGAAAATAGGCTCAGTTAGTCATTGCACCTAGACTTCAAAGAAACAGGGATGAATCACACTTTTCAGGCTCAGGAGGTGCGATGCATACTGGTTTACAGTGACAGAGAGTGCGATGGGCCAAGAAGCGCAACTGAGGTGGGTTTTGGTTCAAATTTGTAGCTGATTTCAGTGATTTAAGCTGAGCTATGATGGACAGTAAAGAGAAAAGTATAGAGGAATTATCTTGGGAGGTTACTGCGCTACCAGAAGGGCATCTATAATGCTTGTAGGTCAAATTTTCAATTCATAAACTAAACCGGAGATTGACTGAAGCAGCATTCATCTACTATGCAATTGTAGAGAAAGAGTAGTTCGAAGGCTATCTGGATAACTTTAGGCTCTGTCTATAGTCTATAAAATAAACAATAATAACAAACAAACATCTATTCGATCCCCAGTGGAGTCGCCATTTTGTTTTCTCGAAAACTAGTGTCTTTTCGATCGACTAGCCCTCTAGGATTGGTAGCAATCCTACAAACAAACAATTAAAGCAATTTGGGATTTCTTCTATGTATGAAAGAGAAGAGAGAGGTAAAAGAACCAACTTGGATCTCGTACTTAACTCCTTTCTTGATCTCTCTCCTCCTTGACAGAGCTTGCAACTTGTCTCCTACTTATCCTACGTAGAGTATACATGTAGAAACACACAAACAAAACACCATCAAAGCATCTTGATCTATTATATCTTAAGCATTACAGGATCATAAATACAATGAACATACAATGGCAGTCACAAATAATAACATTCACAATTGCAGAGTTGTATGGAAGAAAACTCAAAGAACTTTATTAAATATAAGGGAGAATTACAACCCAGCTGTCTGATCTAGCATCATCTTCCCAGCATGAAAGCCCTCTCCACCCCATGAAAAGAAAGATCAAACAACAATACAATGCTCTTTCTCAACCACAAACTATCAGCACTTCCTTGCAAATTACAAAATTCTAGCCCGTAGATCTCTCAGATGAGGGATCCATTTATAGATGTGTGCAAGGGTATGAGTCATCTATGGGGTTTTGATTAGTGTCATTCCACTTGTTGTTTTTGGTTCCACTTGGAGATTTCTTAGATCTCTTACTCATCCCAGGGAAAATTCAGAGAGGCAACTGTCATAGGAGAAGTTTCTAGAAGATTCCATGAGCATACACTTATCAAACTGTCTCAGACATTTGTCCATCCTTGCTCATTTCACCCTACAAAAGGCCTCATCAGTATGCACCACACTTGGCTAGTGTAGAAGTCAGTATGCATTGCACCCTGATATTGGAGTAGTCAGTATGGTCCAATTTTGGCCAGTTCTGGACGGTTTTTTAGGTGGAACTTTTGGGGAATGATGTAATCAACTGACCATGATCCTTTAGGGTATGAAACAACACTTTTAGGGGTTAAAGGGCCCTAGTTTATCGACATATAAGATTGGGGTTGCAGTGCCCAAATATGTATATAACACTTTCCAAGCCCTGGTCTTCATGGATCCTACATTGATTCCAGATATTCATTCATGTAATCCAAGTCATGGAAGGATCCTCCTTGACCAAGCTGAGGGGTTGGTTTTCTATCGGTATGATGGGAGTCGAGAGTTTTTGGAAGTGAAGGAATTCTTTGTACCCGATGGCATGGTGCAGGGACAACCTTTCCCTAGGAATTAGGTGCAAATACGTTATTATGAAAACTTTAACTAGAGCCTTCTTTGAGCTCTTCCCTTGTGGAAGAAGTGTCCCTCCTCTTGTTCTGTCCCATCCCTTTTGAGAGCTTCTCCCGTGCAAGGTACTCCCATTTCAAATTCAGTTTTCTTCTACTCTCTAAAAGTTTTTCCATTTTATAATATGAACATAGATTCTCAACATTATTGGATGTAGATTATTTCCTAATAATTGAGGCGTACATATTCATCATAACTAAAATTACATAGCCACTACCTAGTCCTGTATCCACATCGCAAATTCATTGCCTCATGCATGTAGGTGTTTAGTATGAAAAGGGACTTCTCTACTCATGTCCAAATCTCCCACCACTTCCTTACACACTAGGAATTTTACTTTTGTAGCTTCTTTGGTAGAGGAAAACAATGGATTTAGACAACTTATATGCAGACTTGTACATAGTGATTGCCTTCCATAATCACGGTTAACGTCTCTATCTACTAACCTAATACCAGTTACGACTTTTAATTTTTGAGCCTTGGAACCTTGTTGTATACTAGTGCTAGTATTCAATTGAATATAGAATGGGAGAACATATAAGTAGCCATGGCATGTACACTGTAGAAAATCAAGCCATATTATATCATAAAATTACCAAACGATCCTTTTTATTCACACTATGTTCCTATGATGGTGTTGCAATGATCACTGGCCTATTAAATTCATTCAATGTTATTCTATTGTTTTTATGACCAAACGGTGGAAGGAGACTATCTCGTAAACAACATGGCTCAACATTATAGACAAGTATTTGTTGGAAATTACTGTCACAAGAAAGAAATAAAAAACACATTGTACTGGCTTTTTTGTCCTCAGGAAATGGCATTTGGTTCTATGTAACATTTGGCACAAGAATTTTCAATTCTTTGTTTTGTTTCATCATAAATCTGTGAATGCAATCGTAGCAAGTACCAAGTGGTCATTTCCAATCTAGAACACATGTTGTGTAAGAATCAAAGGTGTCACTTTGGACCAACAATGTCACTTTTGGTCAACTAAGGGTTGTTGGCATTGTCACCTTATCAACAAATCCTCTCACTTTCAATTACTTATTGAACCTTGGGGGTATCCCAAAGAAACAAATCTATGGGGTCCTTTATGTGACTAAATCACTAGCACTGAAAACCATCTTTACATTGGATGGTCCAACATCTTTATGATCACTATCCTACTAACCACAACTTTTTCATTCATTATTGCTATAATTGCAACATCTCTAGTAACCACAACTTTTGCATTCATTATTGCTTTAATTGCAACACCTCTAGTAGATATTGATGGTGTTCATGAGCCTATTTCTTCTTATTTTCTTTATGGAAACAATATTATCTCCAACGCCATTATTCCTACCTTTGCAACTATCGATTTTCACTTCTACCCCATTGGGGAAGTAGCTTTCGTCGATGAATGGGTTTCATAGATACCCAACCTATGACAACGAGCTACATTCTATTTCTGAAGCTTGTAAGCAGTGGAAGAATTATATTCTACCAAAGGAAATGGCCATCCACACTAGTTGTAGGCCTTTTCCTACTCTAGATAATCCTTGGGAGTTAGTGCCCCTAGATTTTATATCATGTTTTCCCTCAACCAAGCATGGTAACATATGTGTTTTTGTTGTTGTTGTTTGCTTCCTTAGGATGGGAATTTTGACACCTTGTAAGAATATTGTTCAACAAAATCCACTCATACGCTATTCTTCGAGCATATTTTGGTTCAATTTGGGTTTCCAAAGGCCATATTTCTTGATAGGGATAGTAGGTTCCTTAGTATTTTTTGGTTTAACCTTTGGTCCATGATGGATATCAAGTTTGACTAAATCCACTACCTTCTATCCCTAGATTGATGAATAAAAAGTGGTCAATAGGATTATTGTAGATGTCATTAGAGTATACAATTGTGAGCATCCATATACACATGTTGAAAGCTTTCCATATTTTCAATAGAAATTTGACATAGCTCTTCATATTTCTATTGGCCACAAGCCTTTTCAGGTGTGCTTGGGGTCCCAAAAATTGGCACAAATTTGTGTAGCTATATTCATGGTATAACACATTAAGATACCTCCTATACTTAGAACGAGGTAAGTAAAGCAACCAATTTTGAGGAACGTATCCAACAAATTCAATAACGAGTTCATGATATTTTGTAGAAAGTTGCCAACTCTAGGTACAAGTAAATACACAATCCATTTGGTTCCACATAAGTTTCAGGTTGGTGACAAGTTATGGTTGGACTTGCATAAAGGGCAATTAACAAACTCCTATAAAAAGCTCATACCACTTCGACATGAGCCTTACACCATTACTAAGACTATGAGTGATAATTCTTTTTAGGATAGCCATATGATGATTTATATTACTTCAAAGTTATATGTTAAGATTTTTAATGCTTGATGAGATGCATGCCATGAGATAGCCAGAGGATAAATTTCTTTAAAAAAAATGATCTCACCATTACTAAAATAAATTGTTGTGATATTCTACTTGACTAACTTAAGTTATTGTGATATTCTACTTGAATGACATTAGATAAGTACACCATAGATTTTAAGAGTTGACATTTTTAGAATTGATTTTATGTCAAAATATGTGGATCATTGTGACTGAATTTTTTAAATATTACCTACTCTAATATTATTTTTCCTTGTGACTATTTTTCTTAGATATTACCCCGCTCTAATATTATTTCTCTTATGAATAATTTTTTTTAAATATTATCACCTCAAAGACTATTTCTGTTACATGCTCCAGATTCGAGAGCTTGAGAATATAATTGCGGGTGGGCCATATCTCTGCCTTTCTTGTCTTACAGTCCTATCGACCTTAGATTTCCATAACCCAAAATGTTTTTTTGTCCATTTGGTTGATGAAATTTCCTTCACCAATGCAGGTGGAGGGCAAGGCACCGAGAGGCATGGGGTTGAACTTGCGAATCTTGCAATCAAGATCGATCTCCGAACATACCTAGATGCGAGCACCGACAAATGCAAGGATGGCCATGTTGACAACAGTGTAGGATCAGATTCGTACCCAATCATCGTGGATGTTGTGACAGTGTTGTTGCAAGAGTTAGGGTGAAAATGTGAATCGAGTTGGATTGAAGAAAACTCCACTGTGTTGCCAAGGCGTTCAAGGATGGAACAAGAGGTATCCATTCAATATTCATGTTTCTTTGTACTTTTTTGCATGCTTTTTTGGTGGCTATATATAGTATCATTTTTATCCCTATTGTTGAAGATTTGATGTAGGTACAGAAGGGGTGTGCTTTATCATTGTAAACAATGTACCCATCGAATTTTGTATGATGTTGTAAAAATTTTCAGAGTGACAAGTCCTTTTCCCTTTTGGGGACATAATGACTCATTCATCATGATAGTTGATCATACATCAAGTGTAAAAATTTCGATTCAATTCATATTTTTCGATCTAGATGTTCATCTGATTGAAATTGAGATCAACTCCATGTTCCTCAAATGTTGTAACAAACTTTGGAATAATCTTAGCGAAGATAATATGGAAATGAAACAAGCTTGTGTTCTGAGGATTAACTCTGCCATGCATTTCCATTATTGCCTCTCGATGTTCACCTTTTTTGATAGGAAATGGATTTTCATCATCCTTTTTAAAGGAATCTTCAATTACAAGTTTCTGAGTATCTTCATCAATTTGTAAACTCCACATCAATTCCAAATTTATTGTAAAATAAAAGTTGGTCTTATTTTTTTTAGCTGAATTTTCATTGAACTGATATATGAGAACAAGACTAGAGGTATTATTGCACATATTTTCCTCATGCCAGCCAATGAAAACATCATCTATGAAATCGAGATTGTACTTTTGTAACTGAGCAGAGACTTTATCTTTTGTATATCTAGGTTTCTCATCAGTGTTCTTGGTGTATCTGTCATTTTGAAAGTCCAAACTTGTATTATCATACAATGAGCTTTTCAAGGAGGCTTCTTCATTGGAACACATTTCCTTGTCATAATGATTATGATTGTCATACAGGGGATAACCTGCAAAATGCAACATATATGACTTGAATATGTTGTTTTCCAATTTCAAGTAATGGTTTCAATGCCTTCATCATCAAGGGAGTGAGTGTAGGAACCATATTATTTAATACATAATCAAGCTTGGTCAATTCTATTAATGAGAGAGACCTAACACTCCTCAACACTCTTGGCACACCTTGACATGCTTTGGCACACACTAACATTCCTTGGCACCTCACATGTCTTGGAACATCTTGCCATGATTATGATGCCCAAGCACATGTTGGCATGCCTTAGCACAACATAACACTCCCCTAACATGTGTTGGCATGCCCTGCAATCCCTAGCATGCCCTGGAACACCTTTGCCATGCATTGAAATACATTAGTATTTGGCACACATTGGCACTTAGAATGTATTGGAACCTATTGTTAGTGTGCCTAGCATACCCCTTTTGAAAAAGGTAAATTATTTACTTATTAACCCTCTTAAGCATTCATTTCCTTGAATTTTAGCTAGGTTCTCCCTTTTGTTGCCTTGAAACTCCTTGACACATCTTGGCACACCCTATCACCCTACACATCTTGGCATGCCTTAGCACCTTGCATATCTTGGGATGTGTTGACAATATTTGGAACATGTTAGCACACTCTGGCACTTCTTGACATGCCTTAGTATTCCCTATCATGCCTTACCACTACCTAACATGGATTTTTACTCCCTCCTTGTCATGGCTATCACTCACTGACACTCCTTGACACATATTCACATTCATTCATTTCCATGCATTTTTACTTACTCCTCCCTTGTGTTTCCCTAGTACTCCCTAGCACTCCTTGATATGCATTGGCTCTCTCTAACACACCTTAACACTTGTTGACATGCCATGCCACTCCATAGCATGTGTAACACTCCCTGACACACATTGGTTGTTGGCACATGTTGGCACTTGGCAAGTATTAACATGCATTGAGATGCCTTGGTATGCTTTGGCATGTGTTGGCATGGTTTAATATTAAAGTTATTTGAGATCAAAGGATATGGCTCAAACAAAGCTGCAAATCTAGCATTCTATGCAAGCTCCAAACGACTGGTGACTTCTTTGTAATTCTGGTATGATTGGCTAGGGAATAAACATAGTCTGTTACAACCCATATTCATTGCCTTCTAGACCTTCTATTGATTGTGACTTCCCTTCAGACTGTCTCTCTAGATACACAATGCCCTTAGGCTTCAAAAACGAACTGTACAACCACTTGATGAGGCATAACTTACTGCAGCTTCCTAGCTGAAGATTCTCACCCTGTAGAACGTGGTACTTAAGGCCTGCAAACTTTTTGTAGGTGACCCAAACAAATACGTCTTCCTTCAAGGATAGGTTTACCATAAATATCACATGGAAAACATCCATAGATCAAACTTTACACATAGTGACAACATCATCTCATACCTCAGACTTGTAATAGAAGATAAGGAGGCTCAGAACGGTCCACACATGGGCCCACAGTTTTGCTAAGGAGGTTTGGTCTTCTAGCTAAAGAATTTAGTACATCAAACAACCCTGCCGGGAGAATAACATAGCCCTTCCTCCTTCGTTGGAAACAACTTTCTCCTGCGGCTATTTCAAAGAGTAAATATTGTGAGATAGATGTGTGAAATGAGGTAGTAGGAACTTCTATATATACTAGCTATTGGGTTTGAATGGACATGACTGTTAAGCTTCATGAGCCGACATAAAGGAGAGACTAGGCTTGATAATTTATATGTGAGAGAACATAAATTCAAAAATCTATTTCTCCTTATCCAAATTTGATGATATTTAGGTTGATTTTGATCCTCTCAAAAAGGGGAATTCAATACCACAATTATCTTCTCAAAAGGAGCTGTCAAAAGTGGAATTTGGCTCGAGTTTCGATTTTTAACACTCATTATCAACTAGGGAGAATTCCACGTGTCAAACCAATAGTAATTGTCATTGATCATTATGGCATTATGTCATTATGATCCAAATCCACACCTCATCTAAGCTCTGTTGAACACTAATATAGGTAATGAAGAAGAATTGATGAAGAGTGACTCACAAGACCTTACCACTCTCCACTGACAATAGTGAGTCCACATAACCAGGGGTCAAACCTCAATTGGTCTTGATTCCAAATGATCAAGTAGTTGAACATCATACATCCTAGACATACGGAGTATGACACTACATGATGCATCCATCGGTAGTGCTATGGTTCCTATCCACTTTTACCAACTCATTGGCCAAATGAGAGGTACTTCCCATGTGTCTCAGACTACATGAGTGGAATGATACTGTAGTAATAGTAGGGAAAGAATAGATCACATCCTCCTTACAAACACACGTAGGGAATGGATGAACCATATCCTATAGTCGCATATTATAGCCATCATAGGGAAATGATAAACCACATCCTACATGCATGCAAATCACTGAGACGATAGGGAAAGGATGAATCACGTCCTACATGCATGCCAACCAGCAATTGTAGGAAGGATCCTACATGTGGGAAAGGGTGAACCACATCCCATCAACATGTCAAGCATTGATTGTAGTGCTTGGATATCCTACATGTGGGGAAAGGATGAACCATGTCCCATCGAGATGTCCATATGTGACAAAAAGTAGATTCCTATATGCATCTCTTGCTGGGGTATCCGTAGGATAAGGTGAACCACTCATCCTACTCTTATTCTATAGAAGAAGGTCAACCACTCATGTTATGCATATGTCATAAGGGAGGGTGAACCACTCACCCTATGTGTCATGTATCATCATGAGGTATCACATGGGAAGATGAGCCACTCACCCTGTACCTAGTGTACCTATAGGGGAAGGTGTATCACTCACCCTATGGTTCCTCATAATATTAAGAAGTAACTCAGACCACTAGGAGCTCCTAGAGCTCAATGTCTAACTCGTGACTCTTAATAGGCTCTATCCATGACTCCCAACCTCTCTTTGAAGGAAGATGATTTTGTCTGTACCAAGAGGTTATGCACAGATGATGGTAGCCTTCACATTCAACCAGAAATAATAGAGCTTGATTAATTCCCTCAGTACCATACCAAAATAGAGGCATCCAATATAAGGAGATGTCATAGGTTCTTTAAAATATGAATCACAATATACAACAATATTTACCAGCATGTGCTCAAATGGCTTATTGAAGAGCTTCCTCAACCGACTAGCATCATAATCATGAATTTTGTTTTATATATTCAACGTGAATGGTGCTCTTAGAGAAATAGTCTTCAGTCTTTGATTCATCCATGAGTTAAAGGTTGCTTCCAAGAGATCCAACATTTAGATGTGCTATCTCCATTCTTCACACAAACAACTCAAATTCCAGGTAAAGCGCATCAAGGAATAGATAAATAAGCAACCCTAAATTATAGCAAACTATATATAGATATATATATATATATATATATTATATATATATATATATATATATATATATGATCAGGTGTTTAATCAGAACACCAGAATCCCCACAAATCATCTATGTTAAGGAAGAAGTGAATTAGGTCTAGGACTTTGAATTTAAAAATAATATCCCTCTCATTTTGATAAATGAGAGGATCATCATATGTTTTAGTTGCATCTGTGACCATGGCTTCCTCTAAGTATTGAGCTATCTGCAAGCTACTATATTTCCTGTCGTTATTCCTATGGCCCACTTTCCAATATTGTTCTTTTAGTTAATGAATCATAATGAAGCTTTGGAGATATAGCTAGACATTTTACCAGGGATTTCTTAGCTCACTCTGAAGTATTGTTTTAGCTAGACATCAAGGCTTCACTAATCTGCCCCTCAATTTTAATATGAAGATTTATCAGAAAACAACTGCATTTGTAAATCTCTTTATTCTAAATCAAAGAGAAAGTTAGTATCATAGTCCTTCTTAACCCGGGGTGAATAAGTTCTCCAATGGGATCATCCAATCAATGAGATGATTCATGACATCTACCAATCCATCATACAGAGGTCTTTCTCATCTAGGAATTTGAATCCATGCCACCATTCTTAATGAATTCAATGATCCTCCCATTTTTCTTTATGATTAAAGAGGTTGCTGCAAGGAACTGGTCCATGTCCTTAGAAAGGGAAGCAACTTCCAATGTTGCAACCATGATTATAATATTTGATTGTTTCAAGACTTCCTTCTGATTAGATTGCAGACAGAGATCTCATAGATCCTTCTAGATTCTTGATAGGAAATACTGATCTAGACAACTTCAAATATGATTATGACAAGGTTTTTGATCCAACGTCCTCATTTAACATCTTCAACCATAATCTAGAATTTGATATTTGATGATGAACACTTATAGTTGCCAAGAACCATAGATATGGTGATAGTACACTTGTTGACATATTTCTCAAGTCAATGGAGGATCTGAACTGATTTATTTAGTTTATTAAGAGAATTATTTTGTATCATTATTGACATCATAAGCTCATAGTCAACAATTTAACCAGATGTGAGGACTTCATGATGTACTCTTTTAATCCCTGAAGATGTGTACTAATGAAGAATGTACCACTGAAGATGCCTGCCAAGAATAGTGTCCACAAGGCTGTTGATTCATACTTCAATGTCAACATATACACATATTTTCCACAGCTATAAAAGCCTGAGATGATCTTTTAGGACTGTTTCTTTCAGTGAAGTTGATATAGCATTTCAAGACGACTTTAAAAAATGATTCTAGTGTTTGAAGTTTTCTTTTTTCCAACGTAAACAAATATTGACTGATGTGAATAGCCTAGGGTTTTGGTATAAGCTCTTACTTAATCACAATATTGTCACTATAAATAAAAAATTCTCCATAGGCTAAAGTAGATCAGACTGTGTGCATGTATATATATATATATATATATATATATATATATATATATATATATATATATATATATATATATATATATATATATATATATATATATATATATATATATATATATATATATATATCTGTGTGTGTGATGAAGTCATTTCTCATATTTCACTGAGAGAGTGAGACTCATACTATCTCCACAGGTCAACAAATACTCTTCATACTATAGGAGACTGAGAGCAAGGTGATAAGATTTTTTTTGTGAGATGATAGGCCTTATTTCATAAGCCTGAGAATAAAACATGACAACAGTGATATCCTTTACTGCTGATTCCATTGAAATATTTTGAATGTTAGAGTCAGATTTACCAAAAAAATTTCATGCAGACGAATCTTGGCACATCATATTAGGAGTAGAAAGTTATGTTCCTTAGGAGGCTAGAATGAATTTTTCAGGACAATATCTCAAATGAGTGTTGTCTTCTTCACCCCTCTATTCAGAGTTGCTATGTTTCAAACATACTTTCAAATTGTTTAAGGATCATATCAATCCAATGACTCACTGCATTCTCTGTTATAGTGCTTTTCTTTTGAATTAGAATGTTCCTTAGAAAGTCACCCTTACCAAGCACTTACAAAGACTGATATGAGGTCCTAGGAGGCTCCTTCAATTACTAATTTCTGCTTATATTAGGGCTCGATATTACCATCATTTCAAAAACTAGAACTCACATATCCCCACAGTCTAGGGCACAAATTTTCATTCGATGTAGATGTCATGAATGAATGTTCAAACATTGTGAAAACGTCGTATTTGCATTTGACTAAAATTTTGTCCAATCTTCATTACACACATGAACCTTTGACATTATACATCATAAGCAATGTTCTATCCCTAGAAACATACGTAAATTTCTTAATATACTTTTGGGTCATAGTTCTGAGTCTATTTTCTGATGAATCTCGGCAGCATAGGTAATACTCTTGACCGTGGTTATTGAAACTACCTTGATAATGGCTTTACTCTAGGTATATTATTGGTGTTTTGTCCCTTCAAAACAAGTACTACATCTCTTCAAGTAAGATACCATAGTGGCTCAGCCCTAAAGTCATGGAAGATTTCAACCTGAAAAATAGAATATCCTTCCACAGACAAATGCACATTGGCGTCTTTGAATTCGGCCAGAAATAAGGAATTATACTTTCAAAATGAGCATCTATTTGACTTATTGTAACTATGCCCAGAAACTTGATTTAATGCTACAAGGATCTCAGCCTAGGAATTCATATAACTTTTGATGTGATGGGGATTTGTCAACAAGTTTCTTAGTGATTGCATTCTCTCTTTCTTGGGCTTGTCCTCGCTTGGCTCTGATACCACGTTAAATTTGGGACATATTCTTAGTTACTTCACGGACCCATATTAGCCCATTTATAAAACCACTTTGATTCCATTGGCAATCACATAACTCATTATCATATAATCAGTAACTAAAGAAAGAACATAAATGATAGGAGCAGAAGACAAGCCAAGACAGTAGATCTCAAGGATATGACTCAAGCCAAGGAATAACCCCAAGATGGAGAAAACTATTTGTCAATTCTTCTTATCATTAATATCAAATGTTCAACAGAGAGAGAGAAAACAACAATTCAAGGTCAAAATGAGTTGTAAATGTGAAGGTCTAATTCCACTTTCCTTAGAGAAGGAGATGGCTCAAACAAAGTTGCAAATCTGGCATTGTGTGCAAGCTCCAATGAATGGTGACTACTAAGAAATTATGGTATGACTATATAGGGCATAAACACAGCCTTTTATAGCCCTTATTAATTGCCTTCTATACATTCTATTTACTGCGGCTTCCCTTCGGACAATCTCTCTAGATACATGATGCCCTTAGGCTTCAAAAACCAACTGGACAGCCTCCTGATGAGGAATAACTGACTGTGGCATCCTAGTTGAAGATTCTTAGCCTCCATAATAGGTTACTTAAGGCCTGTCGCCTGGCCGTAGGTGACCCAAACAAATGTCACTTTCTTCGTGGATATATTTACCATAAAGATCACTCCCAAAACATCCCTATATTAACCTTTATACATAGCATAAACTTCAGCTCAAACATTAGACCTATAATAGAAGATAAGGAGGTCTTGAATAGACAATATTTTATACATAAGCCCACACTTGTCCCAAGGAGGTTCGGTCGTTTGGCTAAGGAATTTAGCCCATCAAATAGCTTTGCCAAGGCAATACCTATCCCTTCCTCCTTTCCTAGAAACACCTTTCTCCTGCAGCTATTTCAGAGAGTAAATATTGTGAGATGGATGTGTGAAATGAAGTAGTAAGCACCTGTATATATACAAGATGTTGGGTTTGAAGGGAAATGACTTTTGGGCTTGATGGGCTGACATAAAGGAGAGACCAGCCTTGATAATTTATATGTGAGAGAACTTTAATCCAAAATTCAATTTATCCTTATCCAAATTTGATGATATTTAGGTTGATTTTGATCCTCTCGAAAAGAGGAATCCAATGCCACAATTATCTTCTTGATAGGAGCTATCCAAAGTGGAATTTGGCCCAAGTTTCCACTTTTAACACATACATGCCTACAATCTTTCTCAAAGGTTTTGTCCACAACATGCTCAAAACAACGTTCAAATTCCCTTAGATTGTTCCAAGTCTATTTGAAATTCAAGGCTATTTATTCAAAATAATTAATCAATAAGTTTCACTAAAATAATACCAATGTTTCATATTTTAAGTCAGATTACTCAGAATTACGAGAGTTTATATGAACTAATCAACAACAATGTATATTTTTCTTAAGCATTCACATGTCAGCAACACAATTATGTGTATATTTATGTTTCTTCATTTATTTACAACAGATTTATTACCTTGGCTAGGCACTTAAACATCTGATGTGTCTCTTCCACTACAAAAAAACAACCTATATAGCTCAACATTGTATCAATCGAAGTTCTAATTCCAAATATTTGATGCAAAAAATAAAAATTTTCAATTTAGTAGTATTTTGTTCTATGCATTCGTGAAATTGGTTTTTGGTGGGTCTAGAGCCCATTTCTAGAACCTGGAAACCACCTTGGAATTATTTCTAGGATGTTGTGCATCTCTTAGATTCAAAAAAATATTTTAAAAGTGTCCAAAAAAGTTCCCACTAACCCTAGCATATCAAAGCAAAAGCTTTGATGGTGAAAAAGCTATCACAAAATAAAGGAAAGACTTATGTCCTTACAAAATAGAAAAGAAAACCGGCGAAATAAAACACTTTAACATGGCTTATTGGGCAACTTTGCCACAATAAGAGGAAAAATGTCACATTCCCACAGTTTGGGCTTTTTCGAATAATTCTCTTTGTTTGCTCACATACCCTCCAATAGTGTGAGTGACTGGGAAACATATCCTACTTCAATAATATAGAGTATCCTTAACACCGAGTCAACTAGCCTATACCATATTTTAATGTTTTGACCATTAAATGAAATTAAGAACACCATTAGGCCCCTTATCACTCTATTAATGAAGATGCAGGACCTATACAACAGCTTAGACCTTTAAAAAGGGCCAAAATCAGTGAATTCAACCCCCTCACTGTAAATGCCCCAAGCTTCACCTGCCATTAGTTCCCACCAAGATCACTGGTTTTTCTTCCAAATCAGTGTATCCCACACTAGAGAGGTCTCAACATTTCAAATACCACCAAGGTCACTATTTTTGGTTCCAGTGAAGATGCAAAACATACGCAGCAGCTTAGAACTTTTAAAAACGGCCAAAATCAGTGAATTCAGCCCCCTTAGTGTCAATACCCTTAGTTTCACCTACCACTAGCTACAACCGAGGTCACTGGTTTTGCATCCATATCAGTGTGGCCCACAGTGGACAAGCCTTAAAAAATTTCACCTACCACCAGCTACCACCAGGATCACAAGTTTTTCTTCCAAAACAGTGTGACCCAGATTGGACAACCCTCAAAATTGACATGGAAGTGTGTAGACAACCAAAGAATCAATTCACACATAGGCACTTGCCTTTATTTCAAGCTTTTTAGCATGAGGTACCTTAGAAGGTTGCATGGAGGATAGAGGGGCCTCTCAAGCCCAAAAATTTATAAAATCTACACTTAGGGAATCCATTAAACACCTTTTGGAGAGAGCACCATTTTGTTATTTGGTTGCAGAAAGAACCTTTAGCTCCAAGGTTGTGCAGAAAAATTGTTGTGAGAGCGTAAGTGATTAACCCTCTTTGATCCTTGCCAAAAGAAGGAATGTTGTTGGTTAAAGGCCAAGGACTTGTAGAATACCAAAAGGTTAAAAACTAAACAAAGAGGATTTAGGAAGCCACCTTGGCATAGGTAAAATCTTATTTGTACCTCTCTTTCTTTATCAATAGAATCTCTCCTTTCCTCCCCGTGGTGTATTACCTTGAATACTTGGTCACACCTCATCCCTCAATCTATGTCTAGTGATGTTGGGATTATTGAGTATTCATTTATAAAAAATTCATTTACAGTTTAAGATATTCATGATGGCTACTAAATCTCATTCAAATTGAATATTGGTTGTACAAAACATTATTTAGAACCAACACTTCTATTATTTATTGTAGTGTGAGCCTGAGCATATTTTCATTTGAAAATAGTTTTGTAAAAACTCTTCCCTGTGATGCCTTTGTTGTAGTTTGACTCAGACTTCAAAAATGCATTTCAAAAGCTCCTTAGAATTCAAAAATTCATTTAGAAAGCTCAATGTTCAACCAATTTATTCAAAATTAGTCATTAATTCAACATAGTCAACACCTGTTTGAAAATTAGGGAGAATCAAAGCTGTGGAGATTGTTATTCTGAACTGTAGATTTAAATGCTAGAAAATAAATGATTACTATTACAATTTTGATTTCATTTTTTTTTTGAATTGACAGTTTCTGGATATTCCAATCAGGAAAGTTGAGCTCACTTATGAAATGAACTTCATATCTAAGTCTTCAAATAAGTGTATACCTTGCTACAGAATTTTGAATGAGGTTGGGAGTCAGATTTCCATTGATGGCTCTAGTTACATGATCAATGTTTCTTATTAATATTTAATGAGCTCCATTTATCTGATGGAGAACTTATTTATTATATATATAATCATGAGTCTATCTGGGACATCAATATCTAGAATTTTGGTGTTTGACAGATTAGCAAGGAATTGGCATTGAAAACGTATGAGAGTATGGCAACTCTTCAAGTTATGGACATCATATTTTATGAAGCATGGAGGCAACGCATAATTCCTTTCTATCTTACGAGTAATGGAGAAGAGGCCATCGACATTGCATTAGAAACAACTTTTACTATTCATGATGTGGTCTTTGCCCATGTACATAGTTTGATCAAGATGTGTGTTAGGATATTCCGACACATAGGATATAGTTAAGTTCAACTTGGTCTAGTATAGAGTTAGGTTAGAGTTAGGTAAAGTGTGTTTCTTTACCGTTGTACATTTTGTAACTTACAATCCGACGGTCACGATATGTAGTGATCCGACAGTTCATTCTCACCTCGGTATTACCGACACTTGATCCGTGGCTTGACACCCGATTGGTCCATGAGTTCTATTTAAAGCGCATGGAGGGTCATTGTTCGGGTAATCCGTGCATGAGAGAAGCTTATGTAAATTTTCATTCTTTGATTAATAAATTTCCTGTAGTACCCACGTTGGGACAGGCTGTGGACTGTTTCCCTCCTTGCACTTTGAGGGTTTTAACCACGTCAAAAATACTGGTGTATTGATTTGAGATCTGGTTGTGAGAGGTGTCCTTTTGGTATTCTTTCTGTGGAACTTACCCTGTAAATTCCTACATGGTATCAGAGCTATTTGAGGGCCGCGTCCGTTGGTGATCCAAATCTGAAGCCGGTAGAACTGCATGCGGCTGTCATTTCCTAGATCTGCTATTTCTGACTGCTTTCGGGCCGAGAGGACTGCTCTGTTGCATTTAGAGCATCTGTTCCAGTGAGGAACCCCTTTCGTTTCACACGAAAAGGTTTCTGGTACCCCTAGCTGCGTCATTTTTCAGATCGGGAGGTATACAGTGTTTTTTTTTGCAGTTTACTGTTAATTTCTCTTTGCTTATTTCGGTCTCAGTTTATTTAGCCTTTTTTTTAACCGGATCTATACCTTTCATTTCTGCGTATGCTCTTTGCCCTGTGACTCTGTGTGCTCTGGGCAAATCAGAAATAGAAAGGAAGGATTTTTCTCATGCGTATGCTCTTTTCCCTGCACCTTAGTGTGATCTCGGAAAATCAGAAACATTGAGAAAAATATTTAGTTTTTCGGCTAAAGCTAACCTTGAGATTTTTTTTTAAAATTTCTAGTTTTTTGGCTAAAGCTAACTTCGAGCCGCAAGGTTCATTTTTCTTTGCATATTCGTGTTGGGTTTTGTGGTTTGTGTTTTGTAGGGAAAAAGACCTTTCTCAAGGCAAGCACGCAAACCAAGGCCCCCCTCCCCTCTCTCTCTCTCTCTCTCTCTCTCTCTAATTTTTGTATAGATCAATTGGTTCAAAGCTATTTTAAGAGAGTAGAGGTCTTGGGTTCAAGTCTCCATTTTGTGGGGGCGGATTTTTTCATTCCCGCACATTCGCGCACTTTGCCGGCAACGTCAACAATTTTTTTTCAAAAAGCCATAACTTCTTCATCTGGAAGCCTTTTTCAGAGCCGTTTTTTTTAAAAACCACCTATTTTTTCGAGATCTATCCATTGGTACACTTACTTTCAGCATCTTCAGCTTCAGTTTTTTTTTTTTTTTTTAAATGGAAGGTCAATGCAAAGTCATTCTTGACAGCACTAACTACTTCCAATGGGTAGAATACATGGAAGATTTACTTAGAAGTAAAGGTCTCTTCAGAATAGCCACAAACCAAGAGAAGAAACCAAAAGATGAAGAGAAGGCGGCAAAATGGGAAAATAGACAAGATCAAGCACGTGGTTTGATAGGGATGTCTATTTCTCCTGATCTTAGATTCCACATTGCAGGACTTGAGACTCCTCATGAAGCATTAGAAAAACTTGCTAAAATTTTTGGGATTAAAAATGAAATTAGAGCCCATCAACTTGAAAATAAGCTGCTTACTTTGGATCCTAATAATTTTTCTTGCATTGAAGATTTCTTGTCCAAATTCAAGACCCTTAGATATCTCTTGGAAGGTGTTAAAGTTAAGAAAGAAGATGGTAACCTTATTTATTCCATCCTTACTAAGTTGGGACCAGCCTACTCTGTATTTGTTTCCACTTTCCATTCTACAAGGGAAGCTTTCATTTGTCAAGAACAAGACTACAAGGCCCCTTCCTTTGACTCCTTTTGTGATTCCTTAATAAGAGAACAAGAAAAATTCTTACACCTTGGTCTTCTTAATCTTGGAAACTCTTCCACGAAAGCGTTAGCCGCCCAGCAACAACCAAATTCAAAGAATCCTAAGAAGTCATATCCTCAAAAGAATGGTCCTAAACCATCTCAGCCTCAAAATGAAAGATCATTTCAGCAAAATGATAAGACCAATAAAAACAAATGGAAGAAGACTGATAGACATTGTAACTTTTGTAATCGAGATGGCCACTTAGAATCTAAATGCTTTAAGAAGATGGAAGCCTTGGAAGCCGCAATGAAGAAACATAACATCCATGTGGAGCCTACTTCAACTTCAACTTCCGGAATTGCACTTTCTGCATGTCATTATCAATCATCTCAGTCTGGTTATGCATTAAATGTATCTTCTTCTTCTTCTCATTCTCATGAGTGGCTCATTGATTCTGGAGCCTCTTGTCACATGGCCAAAAACCAAGCCATGTTTTCTTCTTTAAATGATTGTAACACCAAAAATATATATATTGGTGATGATAGATCTCTTAATGTTGTAGGGACTGGAACTGTTCATCTAGACAATGGTCAGTTTAATGATGTATTATGTGTTCCAACCTTATCCTGCAACCTTCTATATGCCTATCAGATAACTCATTCAGGTGAAGGTAAAATTGTTGAATTTTCACCTCATGATGTTGTAATCAAGGATCTAAAATATCCTAAACAGATTCTAGCTACTGGTCTTGCTGATGATTCCAAAAGGTTGTATAAGTTTCACAACCTTGGGTCATCCAATCTTCCCTCAGTATTTGTTGCTCATAATGATGAAGTGATCAAACTTTGGCATGAGCGATTTGGTCACTTAAACTATCGCTCCCTTCAGCATCTATGTAAAGAAAATATGGTGACAGGTCTTCCTATGGTATCTTGCAGAGATGGTGTTTGTTCCGGATGTGTACTCGGAAAACATCATCGGGACAGTTTTGACAAACGTGCCTCTTGGCACGCCTCAACCCCTTTACAGCTTGTGCACAGTGATTTATGTGGTCCTCTTCCTGTTGCTTCATTCTCTGGCTGCAAGTACTTCTTAACTTTCATTGATGATTTCTCCAGACGCACTTGGGTATACTTCTTAAAACTCAAGAGCGAAGTATTTACCACTTTTTTGGCATTCAAAGCATTTGTTGAAAAACAATCTGGACATCAAATTCTTAAGCTAAGAACTGATAATGGTGGAGAATATGTTAAAAACACATTCATCAACTTTTGCACCGAAAATGGAATTCAAATGCAACATACTGTTCCATACACTCCACGACAAAATGGTGTAGCTGAAAGGAAAAATCGCACCTTAAAGGAAATGGCTAATTGTATGCTACAATCTAAAGGACTCAGTCTTAGTTTTTGGGCCGAAGCAATTAATTGTGCAAATTATATAATCAATCGCACTCCTACTAAGGTTCTAGAGAATATCACTCCAGAAGAAGCTTGGAGTTCCATTAAACCAGATGTAAGTCACTTTCGTGTGTTTGGAAGTGAAGCATGGGCCCATATTCCAGATGAAAAGCATAAAGCTTTAGAACCTAAGAGTGAGAAATGTACTTTTGTTGGATATTATGAAGATGTAAAAGGTTATAGACTTATTCCATTTAAGTCCAAAAATGTTATCATTAGAAGAGATGTAAAATTTGATGAAAATAAATCGGCCTGCGAGCCTAGTCCGGCGGATGTGCCACCTCTTCCTCTCTCTTCTACTTTTGAAAACATTTCTTCTTCAGATGATGAAAGCGAGGATGATAATCCTCCCCCACCTTCTCAGGATCCTCAACTTCTAATATGGGTCCGTGCTACTCGGGATGCAGCAGGTGATCTTGCCGGTGATCCTACAGATCAGCGACGTACACGTTCTCAGTTTGAAAGAGCCTCTTCTTTACTGGCTCAAGCTCCAGTAAATCATGATCCTGACACTTTTGCAGAAGCTTCAGGCCATCCACATTGGGAAGCAGCTATGAATGAAGAATATCATTCATTAATGACAAATGATACATGGGATCTTGTTCCTCTACCAAAGGGACGCAAACTTGTTAGATGTAAATGGGTTTACAGAACCAAGTATGGACCAGATGGGAAAGTTGATAAACATAAAGCTCGTCTCGTTGCTAAGGGCTTTTCACAGGTCGAAGGCATTGACTACACTGAAACCTTCTCCCCTGTTGCCAAAATGAACTCTATCCGCCTTGTTCTTTCCCTTGCTGCCTCTTTAAAATGGGAAGTCCATCAAATGGATGTTAAATCTGCCTTCTTGCATGGGGACTTGCAGGAAGAAATGTATATGGAACAACCCATTGGCTTCATACAAACAGACTCCAGCCTTGTTTGTCGACTTAAGAAATCCCTTTATGGCCTCAAGCAAGCTCCTCGGGCTTGGTATACCAAAATGGATAGCTTTCTTTTAGAATCTGGCTTTTCTAGGTGTCATTCTGACAATACTGTCTACACCAAGAAAGTGGGCAACTCTCTTATCATCCTTGTTCTTTATGTTGATGATCTTATTCTTATTGGTAGTGATCCCAACCTTATAAACCATGTGAAGTCCAGCCTTAAAAAGAAATTTGAAATGACAGACTTAGGACACTTACACTATTTTCTCGGTCTTCAAGTCTTGCAATCCCAAGAGGATATTTTCCTTTCCCAGTCCAAGTATGCTTGTGATATTCTTCGTCATTTTCACATGGAAGACTATAAGCCAACCCCTTCTCCCTTTCAGTCTGGAGTCAAACTTTCAGTCTCTTGTACTTCTCCTGAAGTTGATGCTACCTTATACCGTCAACTTGTCGGAAAACTCTTGTATTTAACCCATACTCGTCCTGATCTTTCCTTTGTTGTTGGCCTTGTTGCTCGTTTTATGCAAAACCCCCGTGAAAGTCATTGGAAAGCAGCTAAAAGAATAATTCATTATGTTTGAGGTACAATACAGTTCGGGATTCATTACAGTGCCAAAGCAGCTCCTCTGTTAGTTGGTTTCACTGATTCTGATTGGGCTGGTGACCCTGATGATCGAAAGTCTACTGCCGGCTATGTCTTCACTCTTGGTTCAGGACCTATTACATGGGCTTGTAAGAAACAGGCTGCCATTTCTGTTTCGTCAGCAGAAGTAGAGTATCGTGGTTCCGTGGAAGCTAGTAAGGAAGCCTTGTGGCTTCGTCAGATCCTATCAGAGTTTGGCTTTGAGCAGCAGCATCCAACCACACTTTGGTGTGATAATCAAAGTGCCATTCAGCTATGAAAAGATCCAGTCCAGCATCAGCGCAGCAAACACATTGAACTACACATGCACTTCATCAGAAAGCTCATTCATGACCATGTTCTTGAAGTGCAATATTGTCCAACAGATGATCAGGTTGCAGACATCTTCACAAAGGCTCTCACAGAGGCGAAGTTCACTAAACTTCGATATATGCTTAGAGTTCAGGAAGTTGTCACTAAGGGGGGATAGGCTCTAGTGCCTCCTTCCTTCTCCTATTGTGTCATATTTGTAAATCCTTCAATCCTATCCCAAGTTGTTCTTAAGGGGGGATGTTAGGATATTCCGACACATAGGATATAGTTAAGTTCAACTTGGTCTAGTATAGAGTTAGGTTAGAGTTAGGTAAAGTGTTTTTCTTTACCGTTGTACATTTTTTAACTTACAATCCGACGGTCACGATATGTAGGGATCCGACGGTTCACTCTCACCTCTGTATTACCGACACTTGATCCGTGGCTTGACACCCGATTGGTCCATGAGTTCTATTTAAAGCACATGGAGGGTCATTGTTCGGGTAATCCATGCATGAGAGAAGCTTATGTAAATTTTCATTCTTTGATTAATAAATTGCCTGTAGTACCCACGTTGGGACAGGCCGTGGACTGTTTCCCTCCTTGCACTTTAAGGGTTTTAACCACGTCAAAAAT
Source organism: Pinus tabuliformis (assembly GCA_031772625.1). NCBI lineage: Eukaryota > Viridiplantae > Streptophyta > Pinopsida > Pinales > Pinaceae > Pinus > Pinus tabuliformis. The sequence goes on along the minus strand of CM062820.1, from coordinate 1,385,110,588 downwards.
ACTGGTGTATTGATTTGAGATCTAGTTGTGAGCGGTGTCCTTTTGGTATTCTTTTTGTGGAACTTACCTTGTAAATTCCTACAATGTGCTAGCTTAGAAATTGAGAATAAAAATGTTTTCCAAGAGATTATCTTAATTGTATTCTTTCATGCTAAAGACCTTGGCTGAGAATGGAATCTTAACTTGTATGGTTGTTCTAAAGCAAGATCTAGCCTACCAAATTCCTATAAATTGTGGTTTTAACTTTTGTAACATTTTCATAAAGATAACAATACCACTTTTAAACCAATCCCAGCACCCCACCAGGGTTATGAATTCTTTCATTAACAAGCACCTTCAAGTCTATATTATTCTTCTAGAAGGATTTTATAGATGGTGGAATGTACTACCAAAATAATTAAGACTATAGTAAGATTAACTGAAAGGGCTGATGTTTTTAATGTGTGTAGTATCGAGAAACAATAGTCCTTACTTGGTGCAGTTTCACGATGCAAGAATTTTCAAACCATTGCTTTGGGAATTGTGTTGATTATGAAAAAGGGTGCAAGATGCCTATCCATTATGGATTCAATACATTGAATTACTTCACTATATCATCCCCTATATTGTAAGGGTCTACTCCACTTGAATGGTTTTTATCTTTATGAATTTACCTATCAGGTATATTTTTATTTGGGTTTCTTTTGTTAAAATATTTTGGGTTGTTTGCAAGTTCTTAGTACATTCCATGTATCCTGTGCATATTCCAAGATAGAACTTCCTCATTGAATAGGTGTAGCATATTGCCTAAAATTGGACAAGAGGAAAGCTCATGCAGTAACCTTTTTGGTGATGATGGCATGAGTGAGGTTAGTGTCAGCTCACAACCATCACATTTTCTACTGGCATGGTTCCTCATGTCAGTTCTCAACGTATATTCATTCTAACAGATACATTTTTCCGTTTTTGTTTGAGGGATATTTTGATACTACCTTAAAATTTTCAGTAGCTACAGATGGGAATTGGAAAACCTTCCCCTCTAGTCTACAAGGTAATAGGTGGAAGGGTTTCATCTTCACCAAGAGTTGGAATTGGAAGGGATCCTTATCTATCAAGTGCTGAGGCACGAATTCTCCTCTGGCATCATCAAGAATTGGATTTGGAAGGACTCCTTCTCCATCAAGGATTGTTGGAAGGATGAATGATAGGAAAGCAGAGCAGGATAATGGGTGGGAAAGGCTTTGGGGTTGGAAAGGTGATGGAGATTACCTCGGGCAACTTTTCACTACTAATATGAGTGTAGCATATGGTTCAAGGAATGGATATGATTGGAGGCATCAGGCAATACGTGGTACTCTAATTGATGCCTATGGAAATTAAAGGGGTTAGAGATATTCACATGGACTACTTTCGCATGTACAACTACATCAGAAAATTGATATAATGAGCAGTAGAATGGTGACTAGAAACTGGTGAAATTCAGAGGAAGAAGAATACTTTGAGAGGATATGAGCCCAAGATTGGAGAATCATGGTAGAGGACCTTGTGACCTAAAGAAGTGGTAAGGCTTAGAGAGAGAGAAAAGAATGGGTCTGGAACCTGCTCTTCCTAACAATGTTTTGAAAATGCATGGACCCTTGTATCATATCGATATACCTATTATGAGTGAGTAGAGATGACCTTCTAGAAGGGTATGATTCCTTTCTCCTTGTTGTCTTTTTTGATCTAATTAGTTTTATGAAAATATATTCCCTGTTTCCTTTTTTCCTTCTTGGTTTTTTAGAGATTTCCTTAGCATGTAAAGATAAAGGATGTCTGACAGAATTATATTTTTCTGAATGTAGAAGTGTGTAGAGCACCATTCATATTCTCTTTTGCAATTAGGTATTATGTCTCAAAATATCATAGATAATTCTATTGGGACATCATCTTTGGTGCAAAGTAGTCAAGGTGCATTAGAGAATTGACCTGTAATGGGCGACATCCTCACCTAATACATCAAAATCATATCCCAGCTTCAAAATCAAGGCTGAGAACACTTCAAATTTTTGTTCCTAGCCACAACAATTCAAGTTATGGCTTGTCATATTCATTCAATTTAACTCATTCTGTTGGTCACCCTGTGACTTAAGTGAATGACTCTAGGTCATCAGGTACAAAAATTCCATTAGGAATGGTACCAAAATATCAGGCCAATGTGGGTTCTTCCCTTGGCTCTGATCCCCCGAGCTTTTGAATTCCTGTCACTTGTGACACCATCATCGAGCAACATTCCTTTCTCACAAAGGAAACAATCACAAAGACTCGTTTCTTTGTCTCCTATCACACAATCTGGACAACCTTCTATGCAAACTCCGCTTCCTCCACCTGCATCTCTGCTGCCCCTTCAACATCAACAATCTCAAAGACTAAATCATCAACATGAGATTAATTTCATGAGGCCTGGAGCCTGGAAAAACACAAGTTCAAATTCTGTCTCTCCATTCCCAAGGTCATTCTTCATAGTCCTTTCAACAGTCTCCACTTCAATCACAACCTGTTCAATAAATTCCTCAACAACTACCACAGTTACAACAATTAGAATCTGTGGGAGCTTCATTTTCAAATTCTAAAGAGAATGAATAGGTAAACAATTTTAAAGGACATCTAATTTTTCTTTTCATTTCCTTTTTTTCTATTTACTATTTTTGATGTTTATTATAACATGTATTCAGAGTATATAAACAACAACATGCAATGTTGTTATAATTATATTCTAGGGATTGTGATCACATTAATTCTGCCCTTGAAAGTATAATTATGTGCTTGAACCCTTGCTCTCCTTAGTCTCCTTTGTCCAAAATGCTTTGGGTTGTTGTTCTATTTCTTCCTATGAATTATCTTGGATCAACAAGGCTTGGTTTTGGTTTTGTGCCCTGAGATGATATTTTACATATTCTATCACTATACATTTTAGTCACTTGTTTCATTTGAAAATAGTGTATAAATGTTTCTTTTATCATTTCTTGCTTTATTGGCTTGGATCATGAAGCTTTTACGCTAACAGTTATTCTATGATATTTTTCTTTAAAATTTTGAAAATGTCTAGCAACAATCACAACTAGTAGGATGTTCATACAAAACTTCATAATTTCAAGAAGGGCATCCATACCAAGTCCATACAAAAAATCATTTGTGTTGTTATGATTTATCCATTCTATAAGACATCATCTTATATTGAAAACCTTTAATGTAAGTTCGTACAGTAGGGCCTTCATGCTACGAGATTCCGTCAAGGACTGCACAATAAGATGTCCATATGGAAAAATATTTTCTCACTACAACATGTCATCAAGGACATCATCCAAGATCATAGCACATATAACAGAGTATCCATATTGAAAGGCCTCTGTACTATTGACATTTGTACTCTCCCGATGTTGATGGCATTTCTTCCATGCATTTCATTCCTTTTTTTCCAATGTTATTTTTTATCATCAAGGCAATCCATTTCAAGCATCATCCTTTGCCACATAGGTCATATTTATTCCATTTTTAATACTTTTCTACACATGGGCTATCCATTATGTCCATGAACCTGCAAAGCCATGGAGAAGTGGTATAATAAGCATGGATTTGTATTTAAGTTTTGAACCTAGCATAAAATTAAAAATTAAAAAATCATGTGCTAATGTAATCCCAAGTTGTTTTGCTTCATGCTTCTTCCATGACAACATCAATACTATAGCCTATGCAAGCTATTCCTTGGAAAACTATTTTCTGTAACTTTAGTATTTCCTAATGAAATTTATTGTGCCACTGAAAAAGATACTCAGTGTAGTTTCACCTCCATGTGATTAGGTAGTGAGTGAAGCCTCAACTCAAAACTGTAACTTGTAAGAACTTATTCATTGATTAGAAAGCCTCTTGTCCACATCTTCTGCTGGCAGTTGACCTGCCATTCATTTGGAAATTCTGGAGAAGATGGGGAGGTTCTCCCCAAAGCTATTTTTCAGGAAAAAATGAGTCATATCTATGAATAAGCATAAATATGGTATTGTTGTACTTGACATTACATAAGATACCATTGTACTTGACATTACATAAGATGTCTAACAACATATAATGTTATTGGTAAGAGTCATCATTAACATGGAGGATTCTGCGACTCTTGAGTTGTTGGAGAAAGATCCACATGAAACTATTCAGCGTAAAGATTGCATCAATGGATTCATTGGATGTATACGAAAGGATATCTAAAATTCATTTATTAATTGGGTGCAAGCCAATGGAATTCATGTGGTTGGTTTTAGGACCTTAATATCTTAGTACTCACTCACATCAAAATCTGGATTACAGTTCATTGTTACATGACATGCTGATATTTTTATCATATGTTTTCTTTTCTTCTTGATTGTTTGCAAAAAACTAGTTAGCAATATCAATCTTGTGATTGAATACTCTTGTTTTGTTATTTTTTGTGGAAATGGGAATATATGGGAGGTTGGATAGGACAAATTAAGCATAGGTCAATGATATAATTTAATTTCCACAACAACAATGCTTGGAATCATTTAATAACTTGGAATGATTAAAGAGTTTAGACTTCTGTGATCCATAACATGATTGTGAGAATAATTTTGGCAAAATCACATAGAGAATCATTTTCTAACGTGTTTCAAACCAAATAGTGTGGTTTGTCATCAGGGAAAGTTGAGGAACAAATCTGAGCGATCAGTTAAATAGGGGGTGCAGGGGATGTAGGTCCTGGCGATGAACCACACTAGTTGGTTCGTAACACGTCGACAAATGATTCTCCATGTGATTTTGCCGAAATTATTCTCACAAACTTGGAATGATGTCAAAATGGTAATAGATGATGTTCCCTATGACATTTTATCATCAAATTGAAAATGTGTGGTTTTCAAAGAAAAAATTATGGTGGTATATTAATGCTGACTTATTATTAATTTATTCTCTTGTTTATAATTTCATAAATCTTTTCAGTTATTCATCATATAAAAAAACATATATTTCCTTATTTCATGTAATGACATTTGAGGTTTCAGGTTTTGGTAGTGGGCATATGCAACAATGTTTGTGTTCTTGACTTTGTTGTGATTGTTTTTTTAGCAAGGAACCATGGTCTAATTCCCTATTTGGAAGAAGTTGTGGTGTACTCCGAAGGATGTGCGACTTATGATATTCCTATCAATGTTTCTAAAAACATACCTAAGGCGATTCCTCATCCACAAGTAAACCTACTTACTTTTCAAAGATTGTTGTCATCTCTTATCTGCATATCACGTCAGTCAGAAGAAAGGGCAATAATGCCTAAAGAAAAGATCATGCACAAATTAAGAGAATGAGGGTTCTGTTAAATATTTGAAATGAAGAAGAGGGGAACCTAGTAGATGAATTTGATTGTGCTACACTAGCGTAGATCCATCTTAATAGTATCATGTCTTTAAGCTCCATTCTTCTTAAATATTACATGGAATTACATGCAATTTTTCATGTGTAGATTTGATGATGAATACATTAGCCATTTTTTAAAATTATCCATCAACTATAAAATCCTGGCGAACAATTATTGAGTATCTAGAAATGCATGAGGTAAGGGAAACCATAGACTAGAGTACTCTCTTATGGGCTTGGCATCATGGTTGACTATTTTTAGTCAAAGGAAAACCTAACAAGCTAGAAATAAAATAATTTTTGATGACATGGAACCAGCTCACAGAATCATACCCCAAGAAATTACCCTTATGAGAGAGTTGTTAAAATATAATTTTAAAAGGAATAGACAGGTATGTATTCACTAAAGAATTCAAATGCATGATTAGCTCGAACGCCCAAGGGCTTGGGGTATTCCATGTGCCTCTAGAGAAAGTTGTTAAAATCTAATTTTTAATGGGGAAAGAAAGGTCTATCGAATCTGAAGCCTGCAAATGTGAGATTGGCTCTAAACAACCTAATTTTTAATGGGGAAAGATAGGTCTGTTGAATCGGAAGCCTACAAATGAGAGATTGGATCCAAATCCCCATAACTTTGTATCTTTTGTGTCCCTCCTAGAGGTTACTTTATCCATACCCTTTAGGAGCTGCTTTTTGATGGAATGTCCAAGTGGATCATAGGACCTGTAGGTGGTAGGTGCACCAATTTCAACATATCTGGAAATGCCATCCATAATTTATCTTGAGGATGTTAAAGGACAACAAAAGCAATTGTTGAACCTATTGCTATCTTCTAGGGGATTATCCTTTTCCAAAATATTAACAAAAAGCAGATTAATTATGTGTGTGGTTCTCTACCAATTGTCTGCACCCTTTAAAGTTTCTCAGTAAGAAAACAATGTGCATGGATGATGATGACTATGCTTCTTTTATAATCGTTTTAGTGTTCAGCATAATGCAAGTTACAAAAAGAAATGGAGGGCTTATTTACCAGCGAATGAAGGAATTATTTCTAGGTAAACGATTTATAAGGACTGAATGTTGGTAGAGGCATAAATTTATCCTTCCATTTCCATGAATTCATTGGGAAATACTAGTATATGGAAGAGATAGAGTGGGTGTTTACACCCCTTAATAAGAACATTAGAGGGAGAACAAAACCCTATGAGGATAAAAAGGAAATTTTCCCATGGTTACATCATTCCATGACCATGCTAAGACATGGGAAAACTAAAGAAGGGACATCCATAACCAATACTAGTCTCCCTAGTGTTCCATCTGTTAATGTTTGTTAGATGAATTTCTGAGGTCGTGATCAACATTTCCCTCAAATCCATTTAGCAGTACCTAAGTCTTCCCAAATGGAGGTCCAACACCATTTTGATGGCAAAAGGTTTCTTAGAGAACTTGTCCCCATGGATTTAGATTGTGAGGGTAACTATCCATTAAAGAGTGCACACTAAAGGGTTGATTGAAAAATTTATATATAAATCACCACCTTATCCCTCCTCAAGCATTATTCTTGTTGAATATTCCTTTTCTCGGGGCTTGTATATATTATTCTATTGGAGGAACCAATGGTTGTGAACAATTAACTAACATTCTTAGTTGGACATTGTGAAAAGGGGAGATAGAGTCCATCTGGTATAGACTCTTCAGTGTATTTTTTCATTAAGTGGGAGAAATATAGCAGACTACGTCCATCACGCAAAATCATTTCAGTTGTGTTATAGTTATCAACTAAAAACAACTATCATGCAATGGCCTTTAGATAGATAAAATAGAAAATATGGATGGGGTAGAGGATCATGTGTGGTGGTTGATCAGCATTCCCCTCCTATTCCTTCCCCATGTGTTATTCTCATTGAAGATTACTCTCCCTGAGGTCATATTTATTATTCAATTGTAAGAACCTGTCCCTAAAATAAGTAACCTAATTGCCCATCCAGATCCACTGATAGAAACAACATAGTGGTAGCTCAACATTGACCCTTTATAGTGAAAGGTGAACATTTTTCCCTCGAGGGAAAAGTAGAGTAGACTACAAATATCACCCAAGTTTCTTCCAATGGTATGAATGTTTTCAAATTAGGTCGAAGTATCTTTCCAGATAAACTTAGGGCTAGGTGGGTTGGGGGATGATGTGCAGTAGTAGATGGAACAATGTCTATGTGAAGTCATTCACCATATCCTATTCTTTGAACATTCCATAGATAAGATGATAAGTTAATAATAATATCGTGTCTTTTGAATTTCAGGCACATATTTTGCAAGGGATGAGTCTATTGTAATTGAAACCCCTAAGAGCATCAACTTTGATTAAGAATCTTCTCATGGAAGTAGCACTATGAGACCACACTAGGAGATGAATAAGGTAATGGACCTAGAAGACCACATCAAGAGATGAACAAATAAGTAGACTTATGAATGTAAAGGCCTAATGGGAATGCTTGGATGCTCTCTCTTATAAGATGTCTTTTGTTCTGACATATTTGGAGTTATCCAAGTACATAGGAATTTTGGTGGTCTAAACTTCTAAGTAAGATGGCATTCAGTCATCTATTTTTGCACTGTATATCACAATTTCCTAAAGACTAACATAAGTTCTTGTTTAAACTCCATGTGTGTGTGTGTGATCATAGGTTTAAATGAGATGTGATAGGAAGGATGGAGCAGAAAGAGGAAAAAACCCTTGCAACAGATAGCCTATGGAGGATGATCAAACTATAAGGGCTAGAGTAGTAATTAATGCATACCAAATACACTATTTCTCTTTGCATAGAATATCAGATAAGATTTCCAATAAAACCTACATAATGCTTCTATCATTTGGAGAGTAATAGTCTTGGCATTCCCGATTGCATAGAATCGGTTATGTTGGAAAGTTGGAAATGGGAGAAGTATATGATTTGATTATAGAGCCTTGGGTGGGATGTAACGACCAACAAAAATTATCAAAATATTTGATTTAGTTTTTGAGGAAAGTTGCAAAAATATATTATAATCTTAGGATATGTAGCTACTAACAATTCTAGGTCATAATTAATTATGGCAGAAATGTAAGAATAATGAGGGGTTTCTAGATTTAGATGGACATAAAGTTGATCAAAGGAATCTATTCAATCAATAATTTTAAAGTAGTTTTCTGAGGTTGAGTCTGAAAAAATATACACTGCTATGGTCCAAAATTCTTGCTAATGGAGACTACACAAACAACACTGGGTATTCAACAAGTTTTTTAGAATAGCAAGGAGAAGCCTACTAGTGGTGGAAGGCAGTGTTGAATCTACATGGAAAATTTTGATGGGTATCTCCTTCATTAAAGAAGTATGGGAAAACAATTGTTAGCTTATTTGGAAGTAAATGGAAATGGGAAGAATCATCTCTACTTTGTTCAGTGTCTATGAATAATTAAGAATGTCAATCTCTTTGAAGGGAAGTCTTTCTCACCACTAGAAATTTATCATAAAATTAAATATGTTGATGATGTTAAGTCATCTCCAAAGCCCAAACCTATGAGAAAATTTAGGTCATTAGAGATAATCAGGTTTATTTGATGGTGCTAGCTAATGTATATCTTTCGAGGTGTAGTGCTAGAGCTTCCCTGTTTCTTTCATGTTCATATAATGTTTGTTTTAAACTGGGCCATGCGTGAGGTTATATTAATTGGAAAAAGTTTGAAAGTTATGGTTTCTTTGACTAGGATTGCAGTGGAAATGGGTATAGTATGGTCTCTAGGTAGTGTCCCTTAGATAAGTTTCAACATGGCTATTATGAGAGATCAAATATTTTTCTTCCTTTAATAAAGAGGTTGTATAATTTTGGCTATAAGGGGAGAAATATATTGACCTGTAATTTTTGGAAGTTGATATTTTTCTTGAGAGCTCAAGAACTCCATAGCTTGGAAATTATACTATAAATTTCCTTAGCATGTTTTTCTTTGTAAAGGGAGGCCTTTTGCATTAGGGTTGCCTTAGGGATGGATTGAATATTTTAACTTCTGAGACTTCTAAAAGTTTCCTCACAAAGAAATCATTATTATGTCTAGGATGAGTTCCATGTGATGAGATCTCATTATGAGGGCTAGGATCATCAATGCTTTCATGTTCAAAAATTGAATATGTTGGAGATGCCATGGTGGTGACCAGAAAATATTGGTTTGGCACTTGATCGTTGGTGTGGAAATCATAGCCACATGTGATACCTTGCCCTCTTTCCATCTAAATATTTTTAGTTTATTGATTCACCACTAGGTACTTCCTTGCATTTCATAAATGGTATCCAACATAAACCTATTGGTGCTAATTAGGGTGCTTGATGATTGAAAATTACATCTTGAATAACTTAGTAATGGACAAGTTTCATTGTTTTCATATCTTCTTAAATGTATCCTACATTTTGAGTTTTATTATAGTGTTGATTCATCCATAGGCAGTGGCATGACTCAAAATTTTCTAGTCTATACTTCCAATGATAGCCTCCTTAAAGAAATTTATGCTCTTAAGCCCAAAGTTTGATGGAGTTATGGTAAACTATATTTTTACTAGAAAGGAAGGGGTAGGGGTGTAATCTATGATTTCTGATTAGTTCCATATCCAATGGCATCACTCAATTTTTTTTTCAGTCTACATTTTTGATGATAGCCTCCTCAAAGAAATTTAAGCTGTTAATCTCAAACTTTAATGAAGTTATGGGGAACTAGATTTTCTAATAAAGGAAGGGCCAAGGTGGAATATATAATTTATGAATAGTTGTAATCACATTTTCTAAATTAGGACAGATTGATAAACAACAAAGAGCTTCTATATAATTTATTTGAATAAAATATCCTACAAAATTATTGAAGCAATTGTGTCTCATAGGGTCATTATTTACTTTTGTGAATATTAATTGTTCCTTTTTAGGATAGTACTAGCTATCAAATGTCACTGGTTTTTTATATTGAAGCACAATTGCAAACTAAATGTGACAAGATTTCTGATGCCTTTCATATGGATGAAATTGGTAAGGAAGCTATTTTTTAAGAATTGTATATAGAACGAATGACATTTTCAGTTTATTTATGAACTATGATATCATCAATTTTATTTTTGGTCTTATTAATTACGATCACATTGCATAGCTCATATGTCGTAGGAGCCAATTCTCCTCAGAGCTTGCCCCTTCCAGAAAGGTCAACTTCATTGGAAGTGTGCTATCATTTTATAATATGCTTGTTGTGAGTTGAACATGTCGCTTATGGAAATTGAAACTAGGTGGGAAGGATAACAATCATTCCTCACAACCACTAGAGATAAACCTAGTTGACAACTTTCTTTGTGGAACTTATAATTAATATCATGATGACCACACCTTTTTTTTGTACCAAATTCACTCTACTTTTTGAATAATTTAAAGCACATTGCTTTAACAAGGATAGGAGATAGGCATGGATAGCCAGGAAAGGAAGGTTTGGGATTGTATAGGCCATTTTGATTCTCATTTTTCTCTTTCGCTTCTTTAGATAAAATTATATATTCAAATATGAACTCAATTCGAATCAAGCTAAAATAGAGAAGCCTAATTATGAAGATGTTTCTATCTCCACCACCTTGCAATGACGTTATTTTTTTTTGAATTATACTTGAATTTCACTAATAATAGCCTGGATTTATATATTAATTTTCACACCAAATTGACATCATCGTAGACATACAAAATACCCCATTAAGTATCACCTAAATATGGTTCAGGGAATATTAGCTTTAGCCCATGCATGTGGCAGATTAATTTATGAGGTGTGAAGTTTTATTAGAGGCACTATTTGCTTGTTTGTTTTCTTTAGAAAAAGGGTTTTCTCTTAGTTTAATATGAATTTAAATTTATCATTTGTAGCATGTTGAGAAATGAAAAAGAATAGTGTGTGACATTTATCTTGCAGAAGTTGATATTGAATGAAAGGATATAGAGTTTAACCAAGCTACAATCTACTTTGGTAAAGGCAGACCATCTTAAAAATCTACCTACGAATACACCATATACAAAGTTTGAACATAAGTAATATATGGACTTTTCTTTTGCTGATATGTTATTTTTTCTTCACAAGATATCACAACAAGAAAGATATTGATATTGTATGAATTGTTTTAGGACATCATTACTGTTTTTTTTTAGATGTCCTACTTGATTAACAACTTCTCATGGCATGAAGGATTTAAATATCAATTAATGTTTTCCTAAAACAAACTTGATTCAAATTTTATAGATATAAAAGATAGAAAAAATGTAAGTTCCTTTGTTTCATTATTACTTGACTTTGGTGTGGGTAGTTTATAGGAAATGGCATTAGGCAAGTTACAGGAAATGCGATTGGAAAAAGGATGGGATTGGGAAAAGGATGGGAAGACAATGCAGAGCATGTATCAAATATGATTCATTTGTTGTTGGAGATCCTTTTGGCACATGAGCCATCGAATTTGGAGAAGTTTCTAGTAGGGATTGCTATGGTTTTTAATGTTGTGATTTTTTCACCTCATGGTTATTATGGGCAAGAAAATGTTTTAGTAATGCTAGACAAGACACTGGTGGACAGGTAAACAAATTTCTTATAATTTCAATGCACATTCCACGATATCCTCTCTTTATTTTTTGATTGTATTTTGAATGTCTCTCTTGATTTTGATTTTTCTTTTAACTATGAAATTGAAAGTTCTTGGTATAATGCCCATTTAAAAAACATCCAAAGCTTGAAGATGAGTTTAGTATTACAAGATATTAATTGAAATCCTTTTAGTTGTTTTGTGTTAAAATATTTTCATGGCTATTAAAAAAGTTTACTTTCATGTTGTTATTTGAGCACAAATTGTCTATATACTTGACCAAGTTCATGCGTTAGAGAATGAAATTTGACTCGGAATAAAATGAAAAGGGTTAAACATCACACCTCATATTATTTTTTTTAACACGGTATCTAGAACTTGAGTTTTTTAACATGTAACTTAGTTGGCATGATTGTGCCTAAGCTTTCTCTGAAGGTTGAATATAACTAAGTTATTAAGGTGTTCTCTTCTATGGTGATGTTTTATTTTCTCTGTTTATATAGGTCATTTGGCTACATTATGACCACTATCCCCAACTGAAGAAAACTTGTTCAATTTTCTTGCTTTTATGAGGGAGAATTACATTGCCATTGCTGATGTTGAGGTATATGTCGTATAAATGTTTTATGCTATACTTTAGTTTATATTCATGTATTCATCGTCTTTCATGTCTTATACTTCACATTGTATCTTCTCTCATTTTCAAGAGAGGAGCTTAATATTGATGGTATGAAGGAGGAATTAAAGAAAGAGAATAACAATAACACTAGAGCGACAAATGCAAAATGAGAGAAAGAAGAGAACCAATCTAGTGATACCCTTAAAGCAATATTTTCATAATACACATACATAGAGATTGATGGTCAAGTCTTCAGATTTGATTAATTCACTTGCAATGCCTTGGAAACATAGTGATAATGTGTTGAAATGATGAAACAATATTTCATGTGTAAATTGTAGTCCAACCAATATTAAGTTAGAAACTCATATTGTAATACTTGACAATTTATATAATAAAACTTGTGGTTGAAATTATTTTTATTTACACTTTATATTATTTAGCGTTGTAATTAACATATGTAACTTTGCGCTATCATATTAGATGAACATGTACATTGTATGACATTTTTTAATTTTTATTTTTAATTTAGTCGTAAAATCATACTAATTGATTTATGTTGATTAATAATGAACACACAAAATCAATCTAAAATGCTAAATTAGTAGTTTATATTGATTAATGGTGAACACAAATAAAATGAATATATGACTAAATTAGTCGTTTATAATGATTATGAATGAAATTAAATGAAATGAATAGAAACTACTAAATTAGTCATTTTACCAAAAACAAATAAATGACTACTGCAAATAATAAATTTGTGATTATAAATGATGACTAAATTTCGCATATATATAACTATTAGTAGATAATTTATAGTATCTTATAACATGACTAAAATTTAGTCATATTATTTTGGTCATTAATTAGTTTGAAAGCATGACTAAAATTTGCATATATATGACTATTAGTAGCTAATTTAGAGTATCTTATGACACAACCAATATTTTGGTCATTAATTAGTTTCAAAGGATGACTAAAATTTTCATATATATGACTATTAGTGGCTAATTTACAACATCTTATAACATGACCAACATTTTGGTCATAGTTTTTTGGTTTTCTGGAGTAATCATATAGTACTATATTTGTGGTATATTTGGTCATTAATTGCAGCAATTAATGACTAATTTAATGACCAAATTAATGACATAATATACTACTAGATGATAAAATTGAGACAACCAATTAATGACTAAGCTAAAAATGACTAAAAGTTGGTCACATTGTAAGATACTATAAATTTGCTACTATTGGTCACCAACTAAAAAATGGTTGTTTATATGCAAATTTTAGCCGTTATTTTAGTAATTAATTTGCCATTTTGTACTAGTGTACCATTGATGAGTATTATGTTAGGTTCAAAATCTTGAACTCTGCTACTGTTACATTTGGTGGCCAAGCTAAGCATGATTATGGATATAACAATGTTTCCCTTATAAAGCTTCTCTCACATTGAATAGTTTTTCTCTAATCCTTTCTAATATTCCCGTTTTTACCAAGGCACATGTTTCACCTACTTTACAAGATGTTTTTTCTAACTTTATCTAGCATCAAGTCACCTTGAGGAATATAGATGGAATACCCTCTATAGATCAAGACTATTCTAAGGCTTCTACTTTATATGTATGTGAATCTACAAGTGACACAACTAAATCCTCTAGAAAGAGGAGGAATTCTTTTTCTTATTTCCTCAAGGAGGAGGGTCATACTTTAAAAAATATCAGAAATAATTACTCGAGTTTAATTGAAAGGGAATTGCAAATTTTATTATTTACAATTTTGGTTTACTTCTATCCATATGTAATTTTTGTCATATTACATGAACCAAAATGATATCCCCTTCAAGGTCCTACCCACTTAGATACACGGTTGTCCATATTTCTTTCCAGGTAACAATTAGCAGTTATGAAGATCATTGAGGAAGAAGAGAGAATCCCTCGATCTGAAGGGAACATTGCAATATGATATTTTTCAATGATGAAAAAGCTTGATAAAGTGAGGAAAGAATTAGGTACAAGGATAGAAGCCTCTATATCAAGCATTAATATTTTGGGAATATTTGAGGGTCTATTAGTATCTCCTCAATATATAGTCTATGTAGCCAATTAGGTTGCTACCAAAGCAGCAAACCTTGTAAAGATTGATGATTTGACCAACAATGATAATTCAAGTAGAACGTGTTTCTTATTTGTATATTCTTCTCTGGTTTTTCCTATGTATGCTCATATGTTCTCATATGGATATTCGTCCCTTGTCTTTCCTAGTAATGTATTCTAATACGTAAGCTCCATATTTTCCCTTTACTGTTGTTGAAATTAAAATCTGGATATTTGTTTGGTTTGTTGTATTCTTAATTTGTTCTCTCCAAGTGGATTTGCTGCTATGTATCACCATATAGAATGTTCTTGTTGCAAATATACAAACAGAACAAGTTTCAAAAATGTTAAGATAATTTGTATCTTTCTTTCAGGTGGAAACATGTGGCATGATTGTTGAAGCATGCATTGATAGATTGGTTGATTTGTCATCATATATTTGGCCTGGTTATGTGAAAGAATTAGTACTACTCCACTCAACACCAGTTCAAGAATCTCATTGGTCTGCATTTATGGAAGCAACCACACTCTCTATTTCACTTAAAAGCACTCTTATTGCAACACTTGCATCAATGTATTTTCAATTATTTTGGTGCAAACATTATTTTTGTTTGGCATATAAGCTCCCTGGAGACCTAAAATTTGAGTTCTAATACAAAATTTTAGTATTTTTAAATATCGTAGATGATTCTTAGCAAGAATATTTTATTGAGTGTTGGAATTTTTTTTGAGCAGAAGTCCCTCCTCGTTTAAAATTTTCCTATTAGGGTTCTTATTATTCATCTTACCTCATAGGTACACATAGTAGTATGCTCGGGAACTAGTTGATTGGGAACAAGAGTTTCTTTTTCCATGTTGCCTTCCATGGATTTCCCAACCATAGAGTGTGAATGAAAACTTAGCAATTTTAGGGCATGAAAAGACTAATACTAAATGTATACATGTTTCCAATTAAGTAAATGCAATAGAGTGACCAAGCATAAAATTTAATGGAAATCCACACACATTTCACTCAAACAAAAATAGAACTAAATGTCCTATTTACAAGTAGAAATATGATACTTGTCTTGTAATCAAAGGATGTTTAAGAACTTGCCACATACAAACAATCTTCTACCCAATTTTAGGCATCTAGTGTAATCTCCATCTCCAAGTTGGTATATGAGACCACTAGGGAAAAGGAATCAAACTATAGACTCATAGCTTACATAAAGCAACCGAATTTCTCTCAAACTTAACAAATATACTCTTGACATGGTTATTGAGGTAACTATCAAGACATAAAGAAATGATGAAATTCTTGTCCTCTGGCCTACAGAGCATAATGAAGATATTTCCTTTTTCTTGCTCAATAGTCCCTCAAGAATACGCTTCCCTTCAAATATTTTAGTGTAAGCGGTGAGAATTCGTTATGTTGACTAAAATTGGTGGATGTGGTTACTTTGGCAGTGCTATGTCTCAATTCTATATTATCCAATGAAAAAGAGGATAATTTAATGGTGAAATGGGAGGTTTCCTAGTGCTATGCGTGGATATAAGGTCACCACAATTTATTTTCTTGTATTAGGATTGCATTTTTTTGTGACGAAGTATTTTGAAACTTTATGTAAAGTTTGAACCCATCTTGGCATCCACATGAAGAAGGTGGGCTTTATGTCTATGCTTTTCATGCATCATTTGGAGAGAATAAAATTGGTGAGGGTGGTTTTCCAATCACAAACCTTTCACTTGGAAATAGAACTCGACCTTTTTGTATTATTCCTTGGCATAGTCTCATACCTTATCCTAATAATGGGGCATCAATTGCTGCCACAAAACAAATTTCTCTAACATGTGGAGGAATCTTAGTAAAGCCCTCAATTGCATTAATTTGCATAACTCTTGTATGTGTTTTTTCTATTCTAGGAAGCCTTCTCACTTCCTCCATGTTGATTAGACATGTCAAGGCTACAAATATGAATGACATTGTGATAGGAATACTAGTTGTATGTTACCATCACATATATGTCCTTATTGCAATAGGTAAATAATCATAACAACATGTATGAGAGTGATCTCAAACACAAACTTCAAAATCCAACACAAAATCAGCATGGGTGCATATGTGAGGTGTTTTAATACACTTACTCTTCCATCAATGATTTAAAAACATGGGTAGGCGCTATCTTCTTTTACTTGGAACATGCCAGATCCTTTCACAAATTTTCATATTCTACCTCAATCTAGTAGCTCAATTACAGTTCCCCTTTACATTAAGAGCCACAATAGAAAATTGGTAATAGATTATCTCCAACATTCCTTTATCTCTTTTTCCATGGATGAATCTATGGCTTTATTCTACACCCATAATTTAAATGTGATTTAATAGATAGATAGCTCTTGGCTTTGACATAATTTGATCAAACCTAAAAATATACCCAAATAATTCCAGGCGAAGTTCCATTAAACATTGTTGTTGCATAGTCCTTTTCACAAGACAGAACTATATTCTAATAAATTTCCAGTTCATTGGCGTTCATAAATATGAAGATGTAATAAATTAGCATGAATTTTAGAGTGTATTGAAATGTCTAGTGATGTAATATGTCATCCCAAAATCCCTCTAGTGAAATATTTTAACATGCCTTTGAATAAGTAGTACCAGTGATTAACCTATTGAGTATGCATAAAGCTGATTATTTTCAAATTAACTATTAAATTGGAAATTCTGACACCCGATGATCTTGGCCTACTATGGTTTCCTTTTTCATTGTTTTCTACTCTTATTTTACTGCGCTTCTCACTTTTGACCAGAATTTGAATCACATTTTTGCTAGTGAAATCTCTTATTCCAAATATATGTCCATGAACATTTAATATTTTGCGAGTAATCTTTACAAAATGAAAGTGAAAGTTGATTCAATTATTGGCAAAGACAATATTTCTTTTTTTTGGACTAATTGTTGTAAACATTCTTTTGAAAGCGAAAAGAGCTTATATGTCACTTTTGTGTTCCATTGGTTATGGTTGAACTTTCAATTCAAGCACCATTAAAGGTTTTGTCCTTGCAATGTAAAATATATATTCGGACTATGGTGTCCAATCCGATATGTTGGTTCTTCTCGCATGTATTGACAAGGAATGTAATTTTGTATTGTATTTGATGTTTGTTTTGGAATTTTGTTTAGTATCTGAATACCATGATTGACATTGTCAGAATTACTTTAATGTGAGGAAATATGAAGTTTGCACTACTTTGAAAAATACTGGAATGGATGTTGACTATGGCTTGCTTCATAAGCTTGAAAGGGCCCTTAACATAATATAAGGTGAAAAATAATATTCGGGAAAAGGAAGTAAAACATGGGAAATAAATCAATGTTTGTGCTTGAGAAGGAATATAATTAGGTCACGTTAGGATATTAAATTTAAGCTTTGGGTTTACCTGGAGCTGCCATTACCTTTTTTTTTCTCTTTAAAAATTTATGTGGATATCTGAGAGTCTAATAGAGGTGGTGTCATGGGAACAATATTAGTTTAAGGCATTAAGTGTCATGGTAGTTGAAAAAAACTAACATATATTTCAACTTATTTTGTGGCATAGGTTCAGTGGGCAAGATTCGATAAGCTAGAACTTGGGGAAAATATTTCCCACCGTGTTCTCCTGCTTGGCTATGTGAATGGTTTCCAAGTTTGGGATGTTGAGGAAACTAATGATGTGAGGGAGCTGATCTCGAAGAAGGATGGTCCTATTTCATTCCTACAAATGCAACCAAGGACAATCACCTCAGGGAGTGTAGATGAGGGCTTCAATGTTGTTCGACCACTATTGTTGGTTGTTACAGGAGATGGAACTCTCAATGGAGGTACTGTTCAAGGTGGATTTGGCTCTAGATATGGGGGAGTCATTGGCAGCCCTCCTTAGATGGGAGAAGTGGTTTTGTTCCCATGGTTGTTTGATTTTACTCCTTAAGATCACACAGTTATGTACATGTATTAAGGTTTAGGTCAGTTGTTTATACAGTTCGTTGTAGTTCTCAAATTATAGTTTTGCCCTTGTTTCCCAAGTAAGAAATTTGTTAGTTCACATTCTATAATATAACCTCCTCACTCTTATTTGGTAGATATATTATTTTGATGTGGCTACTCTCCAGAACACTTTCAGTGTCCTCACTTACCCTATCCCTCAAGGGGGACAAGCTACAAGAAGCATAAATATAGGCTAGGACAAGCTACAAGAAGCATAAATATAGGATTTATTTTAATTTACAGTTTTTACTCTATTTCTCCATTCTCATTTGTATGTTTTATTGTAACGATAGAAAACTTGGTCAAGCTTGGTCACTCTCCAATAGTTTTGTACTTCTATATATGCATAATACAAAGCAAAGTGTACCATATGTGGACATTATGACAATTTCCTGTCATCTCATACTTGCATACTTTCTCTCTTGTGTGTGAGTATTCACATTGCTATTTTGTACTCTTATCACCATCATGCACCATTATGTGACATCATAGTTATGCATTTTGGCCACTAAGGTAGACCTTTGAGAGAATTTTTTAGATATGGAGGATGAATTTTGAAATTTTGTCTGCATCAAAATTTTCACCTCTACATCTGCAACATTTTATCCAAATTGGGTTCAAAATGGAGTTCTCATTCCTCCACCTACAGGTCACCCTCAAGTGGACTGGTTATAACTTATGATAGATGCTAAAATTTTGTTAATGATCTTTTCCAAGAAAAACCTTCTAGGGAAATCCAATGGATGCTTCCCCACATTTGTGGATGGCATCTCTAGTAGACCCATTGGCATGGACTAGTGTGCCTCACTCCGGGGGATTAGAATTGGGTACCTACTAGCATGGAACAAGCCAAATTCCCAACAACATGGGCGACAGCTAGTTGAGCCAACCCTTTGGGCTAATTTTTTTCTAATTGTTATGCCTATCTAATGTGCTTTCTATGTTACATATGTTATAAAAGTAATTTATCATTAATGTTGTTTGTAATTAAAAGTCAATTTAGTCAAAAGACATCATGAAACATTGTAGTTCTTGTGATGAGTGCATCTTGGAGTTTGTTGGTTGGATGAGTTCCCCTGCAACATAGAACAACTGCCATTTTTCTCATGTGTTGATGTAGTTGTGTTTCCTGATGATTTTTTTGTGTTTTTAGTTCTGTTACTTTATTACAGTAGTGATTTATGGATGAAGAAATGTTGTTAAAGATAATTTTCCAAGTTCTGTTATAATTTCTTAAAGTTTATCATGGGTATTTCGATTCTAAAAACTATAAAAATGGAAAAATGAATTTCAGACCTGTAATTTCTGGATGTAAGTTTATGGCTTCAGATTGACATTGTAGGGATATTAATTTTGTGAACTCATTTTCCAACCTATAACCCTTGAAATTGCTTGACATTTTTGATGCCATTGTCAGGGATGTATGCCTCACACCCTTGTTGGAAATTTTGTGCCCTAATGGAGATATTTGAAGACAAAAAGAGACAAATGGTGCATCCATTTGAGGAACATGAATGTATCTTTGGCACAACAACAACATTTGAATCTTTGACCCTCCAAAACCATGGTGAGCACACACAAAAATAGTGGCAGCAATGATTCCATTATTTTTCCAGTTGCCATGTCCACCAATGATGATTCTTTGGGAAAAGGGAAAACAATCCCACTAAATACCCTACGATGATTCTATAGGAAGATGCATGAAGACTTGATTACATTCCTCTTTGAATTGGATATTGTTTGTTAAGGTTATGATTATGTCAAAGATTAACAACCTAATGAGTGTTTTGAGCAGACTGATATCAGTTGTTGTGCCAAAATTCAACTAAGATTGGGTAGGATGGTCCAATTGGTAGAGAAAAATAAACATAGACCAATTCTTACACCACAACATCATTCACACAACAACCATTAGTGGAAGAAAAAGGAGAAAAGGGAGTGGAAAAAAAATCTCCACCCAAGGATAAGGTGTTGCTCCAATATGATATACCATTTCCTAAAAAATACAACCAATTGATAAAATGACAACAAAATCAGGATTAGAATCGCTTAGATTCAAGCAATAAGGATGCCCTAATTTATGACAAACACAAAAAAAAATTGTGCCTGTCACAACTTATATTGTACGAGATCCCATCTTGTGATTTTCATCACATTGATGGAGATTTGTTGTTGTTGCTCTTGGAGCATTAGACCGACTTGGCCCTGGCCATGGGGGTGCTGCAAGCAGGGGGTGGGGGGAATTCATCTTCATGAGACCTCTTCTCTTCATCATATCATATCACTTGATGGAGATATTTGGTTGGGGGAATCTCACTTCTCCTTGGTTGAATCATGAATGGCATCTCACTTACATGTGCTTGCTTTGTTGATCACCCATTCATTCCATTTTTATGGATGTGTATCTTTTTTTATGGATGAGGGTTCTAGCCCCCTAAAGGGGGTTAGATGATGATGGCTAGGAGATATATTTTTCATGATTGTTGAAGTTTCCTGGTAACTTTTGCATAATAATGTGGTATTATTGGGTTTCACTAGGAGAAATTCTACATGGTCCTTATGCTGGATGTGTGATGGTGACACACTTTTAAGGTTGGATGTGTTAGCCATTCTAATATGTCCCTTTCTCTGATCATGTTGCTATGGTGGGATGATTTAGGGTGCCTTTGTGAGATTTTTCTAGGTGATTTAACTTTATAATGTCACATTTGCTAGACATCACCTAGGGGTAAGGTGTTTCATGATGTTAATACCCTCATTGATATGTTATATCTTAAGTTGTTAGAGTTATATAAGGGGTATTAATAATTATATTATGACTTGATGTGATCTAACATTTTCGTAATGTTAGATGGTGATTTTGATTTAATAATCCCTTGTTGTTGGTGCACTCTAGGTTGGACCTTTTGTTTTGTTGTTATGATGGGGAGGTTTTCCTAGGGTAAATTTTGTCTTCTTCTTGTGCATTGTGATCTCTATTGTTCTATTGTTCTTGTATGGTTGAATTTTTGAAGTATAATTTTTGAATGATATATTGGAATAAAATAAAAGAAGATCAACATCAAAATTAATTATCAGTATTTCAAAAATATTGTGCTAGCATACATTGCACTTAGAAAATCAACATGGCTATGATCCTTCAGGAGGCATAACTATAGGCTATATAAATAGGCTATAATCGTTTAGGCACCTAAGCCATCGACTTTGGAAACGATTCTAGTAGGGATTCCTATGGTTTTTAATGTTGTGATTATTTCACCTCATGGTTATTTTGGGCAAGAAAATGTTTTAGGAATGTTAGACAAGACATGGATGGTCAGGTAAACAATTTTTTTATAATTGCAATGTCTATTTGATGATATCCTCTATTTATTTTTTTATTGTATATTGAATGTTTCTTTTGAATTTGTTTTCTTATTTTCACTATGAAAATCAAAATAATGTGTATCATGTCCATTTAAACAACATCCATAGCTTGAAGATGAAATTAGTATTACACGGTATTGATTGAAATTCGTTTAACTGTTTTGTGTTATAAGAATTTCATGACTATTAGAAAAGCTTATTTTCACGTTTTTATTTGAGCACATTTTGTTTATATACTTGACCAACTTCATGCATTAGAGAATGAAATGTTGTTGTGAATAAAACGACAAGGATTAGACATCAGACCTCAAATTATTTTTTTCTTAAGTTATTTACAACTTGATATTTTTAGCATGTAACTTAGTTGCCATGATTGTGCCTAAGTTTTTCCTAAAGTTTGAATACTATGTTACTAAGGTGTTTTTATCTATGGTGAAGTTTTATTTTCTTTGTTTATATAGTTCATCTGGCCACATAGTGGCCACTATCGCTCAACTGAAGAAAAATTGTTCGAGTTTCTTGCTTCTATAGGGAAACAAGGCTTTGACAATGCTGATATTGAAGCATATGTCATATAAATCCTTTATAGTCTATTTTATTTTATATTCTAGTGTTCATCGTATTTGATGTATTACACTCTGTATTGTATCTTCTTTTGTTTTTAGAAAATGAACTCAATATTGATGGTAAGAATCAAGAATGGAAGAAAGAGGAGAACAATAACAATAGAGCGAAAAATGAAAAAAGAGAGATATAAGAGAATTAGTCTAGTGATACACTTACAACCATATATTGCATAAGACACACACATAGAAATTGATGGTCAAGTATTCAAAGTTGGTCAATTCACCTGCAATTTTTTGGAAGCACAAAGATAATGGTTTGAAGTGATACAAGAAAATTTCATGTGTAAATTGTAGTCCAACTAATATTAAGTTGGAAACTCATATTGTAATACTTGATATTTCATATAATATAATTTATGTGGTTAAAATTATTTATAGTTTCACTTGATATTATTTAGTATTGTAATTAGCATATGTAACTTTTTCTTTTCATATTAGACGAACATGCATGTTGTATGACTTTTTTTTAATTTAGTCGGAAAATCATACTAATTAATTTATGTTGATTAATAATGAAGACATAAAATCAATTTAAAACTACTAAATTAGTGATTTATATTGATAAATGACGAACAAAAATAAAATCAACATACGACTAAATTAGTTGTTTATATTGATTATTAATGAAAGTAAATGAAATCAATATAAACTACTGAATTAGTCGTTTATATAATGAATATGAAATTATACAAAAAACTAAATGATTACTGCAAATGATAAATTTATGATTACAAATGACAACTAATTTTTATATATATGACTATTAGTAGCTAATTTACAGTATCTTATAACATGACCAAAAATTAGTTATATTGTTTTGGTCATTAATTGATTTCAGACGATGACCAACATTTTGGTCATATTTCTTTGGTCATGAATTGGTTCTCTTGGATGATCATATAGTAATATATTTCATCATTAAATGTGGTAAATAATGACTAAATTAATGACCAAAGTTTTTACTAAATATACTACTAAACGATAAAATTCAGACAACCAATTAATGACTAAGCTAAAAGCAACTAAAAGTTGGTCATGTTATAAGATAATGTAAATTAGCTACTACAGATCAGCGACTAAAAAATGGTCATTTATATGCAATTTTTAGTTTTTTTTAGTAACTAATTAGCCATTTTCTACTAGTCAATGTGGGTTCAGATAAGGGAGGAAACACAAGATACAAATGTTGTGCTATTTGAAATAATCCAGTAATTTAAGGATGAGATGGAAATATTAAGGGTCGATAATGAAAGACTGATGCAAGAACAAGAAAGGATCATGAAAAGTTTTTCATATCAACAAAACCATAGACCCCATAATTCCAAGCCCTCAGTAGTGGGAACATGTCTGAGGAAAATAGATCAAGAGAAGATAACCCTGAATCTGAAGGTTATCAAGAAGATAACAAGGTAGAATTTGGTAATGTGTCTACTCATAACGGACCTAAGAGATTGAAAACTAATTTAAGAGTTTAATAAAATTAAACCCCTACATTCTGTGGTGACTTAGAGGAAGTTGTTGAAACCCTCTTGATTAATATGAACAAATATTTTAAAATTTATGAATATGATAAGAACTTAAGGCTTGGTTGGAGATTTTTGAATTAAAGGGAAAGGTAACCTTGTGGTGGTAAGAGGTTAAAAAAGTAGTAGATATTGATGAAAAAGAAGTAACATGGGGGAGATTCGAGAGGCATTTCGAAGATAAATATATAACAAAAAGATTCTATGATGAGGAACCAAAGGAGTTTCATGATCTTAAACTATGGAAAATTTCTATGGATGATTTCATAAAAAAGTTTACATCCTTACTAATGTATGTCCCTTATAGATAGGAGGAAAAATAAAAGGTCCAATGGTTTATGAGTAGTAAACTTGTATACATGAACGGGTGATTAGAGTTTGACCACCACAAAACTATCGATGAAGCTATTCGAAAGGCTTGAATATGATACCAAAATATGAAGAAGAAGGGGGACAATAAAAAAAGAAGGAAAAATAAGAAAACACAGAAACATTCACAAAGTACAAAGAGTATTAAGTCTGCAAATTTTAAAGGTCTATAAAAAAGTAGCAAAGTAAAATTTTAGGGAGATTGCAGTAAAACCCTAAGTTACAGGGTGAATCAATGTCTACTAAAAAACTCAATAAACTTGAGTTTGATCATGAAGAAAAACCCTCACTACAATGATGGGGATGTGGAAGACCTCATTATGTCAAAATATTCCCTTACCAAAAGGGAACCGACTTGGTGGCACATATTCAAGAAGAATCCATAGTAGGGGAGGTAGAGAGGAGTTTGCCAAAATTCAATGAAGCCTTAGAAGACCACCATGAAAAATATCTAACGACTATGGTGGAGTTTGATGGTAAAGTCTTTAACTAAGTTGTGTCTATTTTAATTAACCACGAAGCCATTTTGAGTTATATTAGTCCTAAAATTATAGAGAAATGTCATTTGCAAGTAACGAAGTTCAAAAATCCATGGCTAGTCTAGTTGGCCATAGGAGTCAAGAGGAGGGTGACAACTGAGTCAAATGACTTCCCTTTGGTATTGGTATATTATCCAATAATCTAAAATTTGAATATGTTACCCTTAGGGTCATATGATGTTTTGATTGGGATGAACTAGCTAAAGAAACATTGGTCTCCTATAAATTATAAGGAAGAAAAAATTATTTTCATTAAGAAAGAAGGAAATTGATAGGAAGTTGAAGGAATGAAGAGACCTTTAAAGGTGAGGTGCATTAAATCCCCGTAATTCTAAAAGCTAATTAGGAAAGGACACCAGACCTATGTTGTGCAGGTAGGCTATACTAATTCAAAGGAAAAGACAACAACACTAGAAACCTTACCTCTTGTCCAATACTTTGGTAATGTAATTCATGAATAAATCCTTGGATTGCCTCCTAATTGGGATGTAAAATTTACAGTTGAATTAATATTTGGAGCTTCTCCAGTACCTTGAGCATGATATCATATGACTATTCCAGAGTTAACAAAATAAAAAATGTAGTTACAACAATTGTTGGATAAAAGTTATATCTGCCCAAGTATATCGTCATGGGGATCCCTTGTGCTATTTCTTAGAAAGAATGACAGTACCTTATGGTCGTGCATTAATTATAAGTAGTTAAATAAAATATCCATTAGGAATAAATACCCCCTAATAAATACCCCCTACCTATAATTGATGATCTATTCGATCATGTGAGAGGTGCAACCTATTCTTGAAAATTGACTTACATTTTAGATATCATAAAATTAGAATAAATGAGGAGGATATATGTAAGAAAAATTTTATGACTCACTATGGAAATTATGAGTTCGTGGTTTTATCCTTCAGACTCACCAATGCTCCAATCAAATTAATGTGTCTTATGGATAAAATATTCTACCAATACCTTAATAAATTTGTGTTGATTTTTATTGACAATATTCTTATTTATTCGAAAATTTTGGAGGAGCAAAAAAAGAATTTGTAGATAGTTTTACAAATTTTAAGGGAACATCAACAATATGAAACATATAGTAATTGTGAGATTTAGAAATACCAAAATCAATACTTGGGCCATGCCATAACTCAAGGAGGAATAACAATAGATCCAAAGAAGATCAAGACTATAATGGAGTATTCTGTTCACAAGAATGTAGCAGACATTAGTTCCTTTATGGGATTATCCAGGTATTATTGATGCTTTATCGAAGGATTTTGAAGGGTCAATTACCCCATTAATTAGCTATATAGAAAAAATAGAACACCTTACAATGTACAGTTGAATGCCAACATAGATTTGACCAATTGAAACATTTACTCACTACAACCCCTATTTTAAGGATCGCTAATCTGGAGAGGGAATTTATGGTTTGCATAAATTCTGGTAAGGAAGGGGTTGGAGGAGTGATGATACAAGAGGGAAGGGTTTTCACATATGAGTCTCGAAAGTTAAAGGAACATGAACAAAAATATTCATCTTACGAATTGGAGCTGACAGTCGTGGTTCACACTTTAAAATTTTGGTGGCACTACCTATTTGGAAATAAAGTTATGTTAATGACATATCATAGCAACTTAAATAGCTACTTTAAAAACCAAAATTAAATGCACGAAAAGAAATATGGGAAACCTTTTTAAATGAATTTGATTTACAAATTAAACACTTGAAAGGAATATATCATCGAGTGGTGGATTGCATAAGAATGAAACTGAATTTTTCTTATGAACTTTCATTGAGTACAATTAGAACTAACTTCCTAGAACATATTAAAGATGCTGGTCTGAGGGACCCGAAGTACCAATTTTTGTGGCAACAAGCAAAGATGCAAGACAACAGTGAAAAATAGCTGGGTTATTATATATATGAAGATAACGTATTAATGTATAGGGGAAATTTTTATGTTCCAAATCAACAAGAAATAAAACAAATGATTCTGGATGAATTTCATAAGAGCCCTTATGTTGCTCATCCTTGCTACCAAAAACTTATTAACTACTCTAAGGAAAAGTTACTTTTGGTCGGGAATGAATAAATAAGTAGGGAAATATTTGATTAAATTCTTGGAATATCAGTTGTTAAAGGTTGAACATCAACACCCAACTAGCTTGGTTCACCCACTTCCCATTCCTTAATGGAAATGGGAAGTTATTACAATTAATTTCATTACTTCCTTTCCTATTTATATAATGAAGAATGATTCTATAATGGTAGTGGTGGATAAACACAGTAAGGCTGCACATTTTATACCAATGCAATATACTTATAAAACAGTCCAGATTGTTCATATTTTTATGATAGAAATTTTTAAATTGCACAATATGCCTAAAGCATTCATATCAGGTACAAATGTAAAATTCACGTTCGCATCTTGGAAATACCTGTTCACTATATTGGGTATGAAAATACAATTCATTATTTCCTATCATCGTCAAACATATGGGAAAACTTAACAGGTCAACCAAATTCTGGACAATATGCTACAGATGTATGTGATGCAACAACTGAATAAATGGGAATTCTACTTACACTTATTAGATATTTCCTACAATAACAACTATCATACCTCCTTAAAAATGAGTCCATTTGAGGTATTATATGGGAATAAGTGTAGAACTCCTATCAATTGTAATAAGTCTACAGATAAATTGATGCTAGGATGAGATATATTGAAATAAATTGAAGGTACCATGAAAAATGTAAGAATGAATCTCAAAGTGGAACATGATAAACAAAAATCTTACATTGATAAGAAGAAAATTTAGAGGTAATTTGAGATTGGGGGTCATGTATATGTACGAGAGAAGCATAAAATAAGTACCTTACGTTGGATGGTCGTGCCAAATTGGCTCTCAGGTTTTGTGGCCCATTCCAAATTCTAGCTCGAGTTGAGTGTGTAGCTTACCAGCTAGCCTTGCCCAGCCACATACGAGTACATAATGTATTTCATGTTTTATTATTTAATCTCTCTCTCTCTCTCTCTCTCTCTTGCTATATATATATATATATAGCAAGAGAGAGAGAGAGAGAGAGAGAGAGAGAGAGAGAGAGAGAGATATAGATATAGATATGTATGTATATTATTAATTGGTAGTAAGTACAAGTAAGATAATTTATAGGAGAAATGTATAAATGTATTTATGTTACAAATTTTCAATGTGTAAAACTAATGACAATTGTTGGGCTACAATTGTAGGTCGAACCGTATGGTGAGTTCCTGGTAGAACCCCTACATATACTTGATTGGAGGAAAGTAATTTTGAAAAAATTAGTTATCAGCTAGGTTAAAGTGCAGTGGAGGCATTTTAGCCCAAAATAGGCCACCTAGAAGGGCAACAAAGTAATAAAGGAAGCTTATCCTATCCTGTTATGAGAGATTGGAAAACACTAGAACAATGTTACACTCAAGGGGGAAATACATAATGCCCCCTAGTAAAGTTGGTAAATATTGGTACTGTGGTTTAAAGACATTGTTTTTTAACTTTGTGGGCCATGGAAAAAACCAAATTAATATTTCACATGGACATATACTTATTTGTCATTATTTACTAATTTCACAATGTTTATGCAATGTATATGAACAATAATAGGGAAACAATGTTAGAGAGTCTCACACCCAGGTATATGAACAGTTATGGGCAAGGTAGTTACTTTCCCAACCTCCCCGTTGGAAATAAAAGTTCAAAAAGGAAGACAATATGGTTATGATGAACCTGAGGCAAGAGAGGGAGGAGGAAAATAAAGTAGCGAAGACTGAAAGGTTATCATGACAAAGTATTCTAGAGTTAGTTAGCTACTGGAGTATGTCTGAGGCTTGAATGATCAGATTAAGAAAATTAGACCAAGTCTGCATGGGATCAAATGGTCATATAGTAGAAAATTGTATTAGCTTGCATTGATTAGTATTTTGGAATCTATTCTGGGTGTGAAGCAGGCTCGGGGAGAGACACAATGGAAAATACTAGTCTCATGGTTGGGTGGAGCATTGTGATTCCCAGTATCTGTGTGATCAGTAAAGGTAGGAAGTATAACTATGTTATGAATTGTAACCCTTATGTTTAATTTTATGTACAATTAAGTTTTTTATTTGAACTTTGAATCTCATGTTAGTTCTTTTGTGTGTGTTGATTTTGATATCTGAATGATAGCTTTTTTGTAAATAATATGGATTGTATTACAGTAAATAATTTTTATTTACAGTAGTTGGATTGTGCGAGAAACCTTCTCCAGCACAAGAGCCAATGACCCTGACCATTCTGGCTTCCAAGTTGACAAGTTTACAATTGACCTCTTTAAAAAGGAAGCTATAGTTTTTTAGAATTTTACAATAATATGAACAGAGAAAACTACAAAAAACCAGAACTAAGGTTGACTCCAAAAAGAAATCAGAATGCAGAGTTGAACAGATAACTTTTGTTCCCAACGCGTTTATTTTTTGTGTTGTAATTACTACCATGAGCTCGGCAATGATCGCAAACCTAAGAGGGCATAGGATAAAAAAGGAGCATGCCATGAGCATTAGGGGTTGGCTACTTCCAAGTCATCATCCAACGTAATAGGTTGCTCTTGGGTGTTTCCCTACTGTGAATCTATGGAATTTGGACGAGTGAAGGAAGCTCCATCAACTTCTTTCTTGAAACTGGGTCAGTTGTTTCCCAACGAATGAATTTTTTTAGTGGCTTATTTCTCTAACACCCTATAGTGGGGAGAGTCTCTGGTGATAAAGAGGCAATGGTGGAAAGACTCCACATACACCAAGAATTTATCAGTAAGGTTATCTATCTTGTCCTCCACCACCTTTGAGAGTTTGACCTACTCCTGGATTGCCAGGCCATGAAGAGTCTTCATATGCCCTAAAAGATCAATTGCATGTGTGTAAATATTATCCCTAGCCTTGGAGAGAGGGGTCATGTGTCCATGCAAAATCATCAGCTACTTCATTTGGGGACATGCCTCTTCTGAGTTCTTTAGCCTGCACTTCTAAGTTCGCAGTTATTTCTTATGTTTTGGGATTCACTGCGATAAAGTACTTTAGATCAGCTCACCTAGCATAAGTCTCAATGAGAGTGATGGGAGGGGAGCCTAAGTTGTGCCAACGGGAAGACTCATGACCATTCCCATGACCCCGACTGGGAGCCGAATTGGAATTTCACTTGGGTGGCATAAGTGGGGAAGGGATGGATGACAGGCTTGCAGCAGACGGGATCCAAAAGGGACGACAAAGGAAGGAGAAAAAAGGTACAAGAGCTAGCCATATGATGGGGAGCGGAAGGTAAGATGGGTTATTCATAGGGTCGAGAGAGCCTTGAGGGACGAGGAGGGTAGGGAGGAGGAACGAAGGCTAAGCATGTGAGGTACCAATGGTGGGTGGAGGAGATAGTACTGAGCAGGCAGGATGGGAGAGAAGGATGGTGGCCCCGTGGGACAACTAAGCAATGTATGGCTTCTTTGACATGGCTATCATAGGGAAAGCGGCATGGGGCAGGTGTTTCTTAGTACATCAGTCCTCCAAATTATGTATTTCATCATTGATGAGACTAGTGATCTCCATCCTATTATTGTCCATTATTTCTATTGTCCTTTGCATTAATTTATTCACATTGCTAACAGAGATCACCGTACTCTAGGTCATGTCACTACCTCGACCTCAATTGGTAGTTGCCAGTTGTGCCTTCACTTGCCAACATATCATCTAGTCTGTTCCCATCACATCTAGCTTAAGCCTGGAAGTGAAGCCCATTCATGTTATCAATATTTTTTTTCATTCTTTGAAGGATTGTATTTAACCGCTAGTTGTAAGAGACCTTGGTGGTGTCCATACCGCACTAGAGTTTTTGACTGGCCTGCATTGTTATTGTTGAATCACCTTCTATGATCAGAAGGCTCAAATTGTGGAGCTTAGAAATAGTGAGCCCATGTTCCAGAGATTGATGTTCAGTAAAATTATTGGTAGAGATGCCAATGTTTCCATGATAGAGCCTGAGTATTTCCTCCTATGTATTTCTGAAGACCCCCCAAAACCGTGCGTTGCCTAGGTTGCCTTTTTTTGCTCTATCATAGTTGATTTTGACAGTCCCTATCTCTAGAGAACACCACGTGACTACATTTCCCCTATTTATATAAATGGTAGAGTCATTGGAGAACTGGTTGAGCTGAAGATCAAGAAGAGTACAGATGCTCAAGTTCAAACTTTCATGAGGGTTGGTGGGGCAATGGGGAGTGGGGGAAGCCACTTATTCCCAGATTGTATTCTTAATAATAGAAAGAATAACTTCTTCCTATTGGGAGATTCCTCTAAAGATCCTGACATTTATTTTCTTCCACAATGTGAAACATATGATTCCTGGAACCAAGTTCCAAGCCCTGTTCATCGAAGGGTTGGGGGAAATGGAGGATCTCTAGTTCTAAGTGGTGTTAAAAATTAAGGAGGGATCCTGTTCCGGGTTTTGAATACAAGATACACCCAATTCCATAGTTTTTTCACATATGGGCACTGATTCAACAAGTGATTTATTGTTTCTTCCTTTAGCTCACAGAGGTTGCATCTAGAAGGTCCAATGAACCCTTTTTTTCCTAGACTCTCCCATGTGAGACTATTTGTGTGCATTATGACCCAAGGAAAAATAGTGATTTTTGGCCAACATTTCCTTTCCCATAGAGGTTTCCATTTTAGTTCGGTTGAAGTTGATCATGCAGAGCAGTGTATCTGTAAGCTTCCTTTAAATTAAAATTCCCAATCGGGTTCTTTCCCCATCTTATTTTTTCCTTGGAGGTATCGTATTGAACTTTCCTTTTTTGCAATTCACTCAAAAGTTCTTGCCACGCCTGTGGGTTAATTGGGGGTTCCCACCCTTTTTCATCTAACCATTCTCTCCACATGTCTCTTCCATTGGTAGGTTTCCAATATTGACCTACACCAATTTTTGCCACTATTTTGCATTCTGACCTTGATCTATCTGAATTGATCCTTATGCAAGTCTAGCCTTTTTTGATATGCATCTTCCCAAAACAGGGCCTTATCCCCATTTGCGACTTCCTAGAAACTGTGTTTGTGGAATATTTCTCTATTTTCCCATGCTTGATACCATACAACAAAGCCCCTTACGCTCCCATTCAGTCTAATGATTTGTTCCTATGAGTGGGTGGGGCCATATTTTTCCTTTCATATAATTCCCCAGGGGGAGTTTCAATTTATTATCCAATGCCACAACATTTTAGTTCCCAAGTCTTTTCCTATGATCGCAGGGTCCCTAAGGCTGAGACCACCTTCTTTTTTAGGTTTACACATTTTTTCCCATGCCACCAATGCGCACTTATGTTTCCTTTCCTAACCTCTCCACAAGAAGCTCCTCTGTAAATTTCTGATAGCATTGGAGATTGATTTGGGTGCTGCCAAGGCTGAGTATAAATAATGAGGAATTTCATGTAGCGCAAATTTTATTAAAACAAGGCATTTTGCTAGATATAGTGATCTGAAAGTCCAATTGGCCAACCTTTTTTCTATCTTGTTGATCAAAGCTTCCCAAGTAGAGTGAGCCATAGGATTTTTAGTGAGAGGTATACCAAGGTATCTAGAGGGGAGGTTGCTTCTTTCAAAATATAAGATCCTGGCGATATTTCTTTGGATTGTCAGAGGAGTATTGAAGAAGAAAAACTTAGATTTTTCTTGATTTATGGAGGTGCCATAAGCTCCTGAGAAACCAGAGAGAATGGATTTGAATGATAAGTCTTATTTTATTGTGGGGAGATGTATTAGTAGAGTATCATGCACAAATTGCTGATGTGTGGAGGGTGGAGCTGAGGTATAGAGCTTGAGGCCAGTAAAGGAATTGCAAGAAGAAGTTGCGGTCATGGATCATCTGAGCCCTTCTTCCATAATGACAAAAAGAAAGGGAGATATAGGATCCCCTTGCTTTATGCCTCTAGAGGAGTTTAAAAGTTGAGAAGAGGAGCAATTTAGGAGAATCGAGAAAAACCCCCCTAAGACCAATGCCATAATCCATTTTATACAATCTTTGTGAAACCCAAAAGAAGCCAAGACCTCTTTCATGTAAACCCAACTAATTTTGTTGAAAGCATTAGACATATCTAGTTGCATCATTATTCCAGGCTTCCTTTGAAGTTTTGGAGAGTGGATTAATTCATGGGAAAGGATGATGTTGTCCACAATTTTCCTTCCTTCCACATAGCCGGTTTGGTGTTCGGATATCAAGAGAGGCAGGATGTTTTTTAATCTATTAGGAAAAAATGTAGAGATGATCTTATAAATGACGTTGCAAAGGGTTATAGGATAAAAATTTTCCAGGGAATCAGCACTTCAACATTTTGGAATTAGAGTGAGAAAGGTGGCATTGTGAGCTTTTAGGACATACTTTTGGATTCTAGACTCCTCCAGAAAGGCATGGACCTCATTTTTTAACATTTACCGACAAGATTTGTAGAAGAAAATGGTGAACCCATCCGAACCAACCACTTTTCCAGTCCTTCCACCTATTGTAGTGAGACATTTCTCAGAAGCATTTTATTTTCTTCCTCAGTAAGGATCTCTGGGACGTTGTTAGTAATTTTTTAATGTGCCTTGCCCAATCATGCCTAGGCTCCATGAGGAGAGTACTGTAGTACTAATTTAATTACTTTACCATTTCCTCATGAGAATGGATAAGGTTTCCTTGTCTGTTCCTTAGGGCCAAAACTATGTTGTTCCTTCTATGTTTTATCATAGATCGATGGAGGAAAGCAAAGTTTTCCCCCACATTTTAGCCAATTTATTTTGGAATTTTGTTGCCAGAGTTTCTCTCATTGAGATGCTCTTTCCTCCCAACTTTGTTGGAGATTGAGCTCTTCTTGTTTTCTTTGTTTAGTGATGCCCTCATTGATAATTTATTGTTGTAGGATTTCCATTTTGAGCTCCAAGTTCATTCTGTCAGTGAGTATATTCTAAAAACTTTCTTTATTCCAATTTTTGATTTCCTATTTGATGTTTTTCTATTTCTATTGAAATTTATACATATTATTTGCAGTTATTGGCATTGGGTTACCCCACCATTATCTTGAATTTCCCTCAAAGTCTAGGTTCTCCAACCAAAAGGTTTCAAATCTTAGTGACATATTTTTAGGGTTAGGAGAGATGTGAAACTTTAGAGAAATCGGCTAATGGTCTGATACAAATTATGGGGGAATTCTTGCATCTATTTCCCAGGAGGTGAGATAGATTTTTTTTGAGAGGACGAATTGATCTAGCCTACAAGCTATTTGTATTTCGCCCCCTCTTCTATTGTTTCAAGTAAAGGTGTCATTACTCGTTGGGATATTTATGAGCCTGAGGCCTTCTATGGTGGATTGAAAGGTTTCAGATTCCTTATCCAGTTTTCTTATGCCTGCATTCTTTTCTATGAGATTAATGATCATGTTGAAGTCCCTAGCAATGATTTTAAAAGGAAGTTGGATGGATTCCACCAGATTGGAGATACTCTATATCATCTTGATACATTCTTTAGCTTTGTGGGGGGCATAAATATTTGTAACACAGATGCTTTTATTAGTGTCGATGATTTTCAAGACAATGGTTATGGAGTTCTTTGTTGTAGCAGAGGAGGTGAGATCATACAACGAAATTTTCCACGTGGTCATTAATCCTCCTGTTGAACTGATGGAATAATTGGCTGTGTAACTGTACTTCTTGAAATAGATTTTTTGTAGGAGAGGAGGGTGAGCTAACTCAATTTTTCTTCTAGAATGATAAGGATATCAAGTTTATCAAGTGGAATTCTACCTTTGAAGTTTCTTTTCTTTCCTAGATCATTAAGTCGTTTGATATTCCAAGTAATGCAATTTGTTGGTAAAGAATGGGAGTTAGGGATAAGACCTATACCTTTCCTTAGTTGATGAGTCTAGCACGCAGTTCTCTAAGAAGCTGACTTGTGGTTCTCCTTCCCCTTTTGCGGCTTGGGCCTTTTGGGATATATCTTCTTGTTGTTATGTTTGAAAAAATGCATTTGGTTGTGTTGCTTTCAATTGGTGGATGATCTGAGTTTCTTTTTAGTTCTACTTGGAGGAGATATTCTCCTTATATTTTCTAAAGTTGGTCTTTTAGGACTGCCGCCAATCCATTTTTCTTCTATTCCTATACTATTGACAAGAGATCTACTCCTTGCAATGATTCTTCTATTGCACTTTCCTCTGGGGTTTCATTCATCAATACCTATTCCATTTATGTGTCTTCTTATAAGTTATCATATTCCCCATTTCTATGATCTAAACCTCTGCCTTCTTACCTCTGCTTTACTGCACTTTGCTTCTCATCTCTTGCCTCATACTCTATTAGGTTCCTTGACAGTGGTTGTCCTCACAGATTATTCAGAGCCTCAAATTGGTTGAAGTTGATTGTATGTTGGTGTTCCTTCTTTTTGTTTGTTTTGATATTGTTATTATTTCTTATGTTTACTACAGTGAAGCCTTTGCCATCGTTTTTATTGTTAGCCTGCTCAATATTTTGAGGCATTTTATTTCGCAGATAATCCCTAAAGAGGTGTCCATGCTCGTGGAACATACTACACTAGAAGGGGATATGTTCGTAATCAATTTTTGGGAGCAATATTTCATTCCTGAATATTAGTTTTATAGCTTCTTGGAGGTCTCCTGAGACATCAATATAAAAACATATTCTGGCATAGGAGACATAGTGTCCATTTCATCTACCCTTTGACATTTTTATATACTCTCGTAATTGGTATCCTATGACTTTGAGGATGGAAGGAGCCCAATAATCCATTTCCAGGAAATAGAGACGCATCGAGACCTGGACTCTTGTGAAGTCCTCTTCCTCTCGAGTGAAATTTTCTCTCGAGAATCTCATATACAGTCCATATGAGTTAAAGAAGTAGCGACCTCTCTCAAATATCCTATCTATATCTTCTAAGAGGTAAAAAATCACTGTAAATAACCCCTTTGAGCCTAGTTGGAGTCTAATTTCCCCCTTTGGTTTCCATTTAGCTTGTAACCACTAGTTCTGGGCTTTCCTTAAGGGCCAGATGCCCATGAATTTATAGATTACTGCATGTTCATGCATATAATCTCTGTAAACGGCGACCCCTAGGTCGTGGATTTCCAACTCTGGAAATTTGTTGGCTTTTGGGTTACAGATACTCCTTGATTTCATTTTCTCTATTCCCCCCTGAACCTCTGTGATGTTTTCTACCATATATGAAGGAATAAAAGAGGTGGTGCCTTTGGCAGATTGGACCTCAACATTTTTCCCCTCTCTTGGCTTCTTTCCCTTGCTTCAGGGCTTGTTCTGGAGGAGTGCAAGGTCGTGCTGGAAGCCAATTTGGTGAAAAAATACTCTTGCTTATGTGGGCGGCCAGTGACCATGTCACAGAAAGAGAGAACCCCCAGGATGTCAACATGTTCCTCCATGGGAGAAGGAGAGGTGAGGGAGAGTTGTGGCAACTAGATGCCCTGGCTATCCGAAGGCAGCCGTTGGGAGGGCACCGTGAAGTAGTCTTAGGTTACAGTGGCCAAGCACATTACAATGGCCTATTTTTTTTATTTTTTTACTAATATCTGAATAATAGTTGAACATCATGCAGTAATGGATTATTAACAGGAGGCTCTGGTACTATGTTAATGTACTAGGTTAGTTCCAAATCGGTTATCAAGGAAACATTGATGGAACAATCCCTTACTGTTGGAGTGTTGATTCCAACAATGAAAAGAAAAATAGGAAGAAATGTGAAACTTAAGAGTAATGATACTGTGAAGAGACACAAACGAACTTCTTTTCTTAGTTTTCTTTTATTCTTCTTGCATAACATCGAACATAAAGAAACTAGATTCTGAACTTAAAATCAATCGGGAATAGAAGAAAAAAATTCATAATGATAATGCCTTAGACGATAATAATTATTGGAAAAACTCTAGGTTAACTTCTAGCCGAGCAGGATACTAGTAGCCGAAGAAGTCCCTGTGTCCCACATGCTAGGTCGGAGAAATATTTTACCAAATTAAATATTAATGGAACATCTCACTCTATTTAAATAAAGGATCTCAAAAAAATTAAAGAAAAGATCTAAGCTAGGGTTTCAAGTAAACAGTAGGAGTTCTAATATATTTTTCAATGATAACCAACAAGTTTCATTAAATACAATCAAGGAGACAAGACTCTTCACATTATAATAATAGGAAAGCTTTACCCTGTAAGAATAAGACTATAATTCGTAGATTACATGAAGAACAAAATAAGTAACTTCTTAACAGAGAAACAATTTGTTCTTGACTAAGACAAGTCGAACTTAGTATACTAAAATTCCTTGTTTGTGAGAGCCAATAAGTATAAAAAAACTATTATCAAATATGATGTAAAGATATACATGCAAAACCCATAAGGAAATGGTACTTAATCGAACCGACAATCGTTCGTCTATTTGGGATGCACCAAAGTCCTATCAGACTGAATATGTTTAGGAAACAAGCCATATTACATTTTTCCTAACAATATAACAATCATAATGCACACCTAGTTCACACAGATCAATCTATATTAAGACTTACAAACCCTAAAATGAAGTTGCAATGGCTATCTTCGAGGATTACACAAAACATTAGCCAAGGTAAGATGTAGAAGAACCTAGAGAAAAGCTAGTATAAGACCCGAAATCTAGTGTTGAGGCAGCTAGCAAACAAGAAGGTTTTCACTTTCCACAATAATAAAACCAACCTACAAAACTGAAACCCTAATTATATATTCTTGGAAATATTGCACTAACTAATGCATTCCTCACTGAAATTAGCCATGCAATTACTTGTAATGGGCTTGATAGAGTCCTTCATCAACGTTTGGTACCTAACAGAATGAGGTTTGACCAATGAATAGGATATGAATCTTATCAACCCACAAGCATATATATTCGAGCCAAACAGTCGAGGATGTTCATTCACCATAGAAGTAATAGAGGAATTTGTAAACTTATATAACCAAGAACTACCATTTCAGAGGTTGTGCACCTATTGCAGAGGAAAGAGTGAGTCCATCAGAGAAAAAGAAAAAAAAAAAGAGAAAAAAGAATGAGATAGAAATTAATATGCAATCATGGAATAAAAACTATAGATACCATTCCCAAAACCTGATTATGGTTCCTCATCCAAAAGAATTAGTTGTATGGATGGAGAGCAGGAACCCTAGCTTGCAAGGTTGCCAATGAGCTAAGGAAGCGTCGTAGTAGTGAGACGGTGGTTACTTTAAAGACCTAGTCATTCTCCTAAGCATAGGATCTTAAGTGGTGTTCACAACCATTGATCTCAGTCCACATTTGAAGGCTCGTACTTTATTACAAATGGATTCCAGCTATGAGTCTAGAGGGTTTAGTTGAGATGACCTCCCTTAGTTATTAATTTTTTATCATGTTTATAATCATAATTAACAAAAGATTATGATATAATAAAACAACATATAACCTTTATGTTATAGTGTCCATATTCCGCGTGGATATTAATTTATTATTATGTTGCAAATATTACTATGAAATAACAAGTGTCGTGGGGAGCATTACAAGAACACATCCTGAAACTGCTACAAAATAGGGTATCTCTTCAGGAGTTCATCATCCTCAACATCCTTTCTTTTGTTACTGTATATATGAACTGCAAAGAATACATATCGCTTTCTACATTTGTGATTTACCTTTATAGCTATAATCATTCTCACTAATGTAGGTTTCTTCTTTCCCTACAAGGTTCTTCTTTCCCCATTGTTATCTAGGCACTCAACAGCCTTGTCATAAAATCTACTTTAGACCTATGAATGAACAACCAATCCATGCCCAAAATCATATTGTACAATCCTAAAGTAAGAAACTTTATATGTGTATATGTATACATACCCTTCAGCTTAAATGCACAAGATCTCACCCAGTGATGAACTCTTTTCTTGGCACCTATAGCCAACTACACCAATCATGATTCTGTATGCAATTATTTATTTAAGCCACACTTATCAACTAGATCAATACTTATATAAATTTAGTCAGACCTGGTTTTCAAATAAATAGAAACAACTTGATCACGAAGCATACCTTCCATCTCGATAATGGATGCCTGATGATCAGCCTTCCTATTATACAATGCTACATAAATATGGGGAATTCTCTTCCTAATATCTCCGACTTTATATGACTCCATAGCACTGTAAATATGAAGTCCTCCACCCTAATTCTATGGTCAATCTCTCATGTACTCTCTCCACCACAACTTCAACACTACAAAGGATTCCTGCCATCGTGCTTGTTTTACTCCTTAAGCTGAAACCCATGTCCTATTCAACTACATTAACCTTGTCATAAGGTGTTATATTCTCCTTGTTACCTATAACCTAAGGTCTTTCTCACATCTTATCCCACTTTCCTTTCCTATTTTCATTCCCTTTCCAATCATGCTTAGGCTCATACTTATGCTTATATTTCTCATAATAATTATTCAACTTCCGAGTGACTTCCTAAAATGACTGAGGCCCATAATACTCAATCTGATCCTTGAATGATAATGGTAATCCACTAACAAATATTTGGAACTTCATCTTTGTGTCCTTAAGATATGACAGATACTTCAACAAACCCATGAACTTAGTAATGTACTCTTCATCTATGATAGACCCCATTTTCAATTTGTATAACTCCTTAACCTTACCCTCACAGTATCTCTTTGATAAGTACTTCTTCCTAAAAATTCTCTTAAAATCATGCCAACTCAACTCCCATATCTTGATACCTAAGACAAACTTAACGTCTTCCACCAGATATTCACTTTTTCTTTAAGAATAAAAATATCTATCATGGCTTTCCTATTCTATAAATAGTCATGAGGCTTGAGGAACTTATTCATCCCAAGAATCCATGTGTTTTAATCTTCTAGTTTCTTCAAATCTCCATTAAAGGTAGGAGGCCTAGCTTTCTTGAACTCATCCAACAAATATTTCTTCTCACTGCTCCTATAAGAATGATAGTTTTGATGACTATGATGTATATTTGGACCAAAAAGAGAATAGAAACCATAACTGCTACCTCTTCTGTGAGGTGTATCCATCCATTTAAAACCTCTGACCATGTCATCCATGTATGAATTGTGTCCTCCATGAGACCTGCTACCATATGCCTCATTAGTCCTATCCTGCTATCCATAACTAACCTGTGGTTATCCCTCTCTCTACAAATCAGATAAAATTAGACGGATCACTGCAATACCTCTGCTTGCTTTTCCTATGTTTGGTAATTCTTTCCTATGAGTGAATTATCCTCTCATTATCTGCCTTGAAACTTCTGATTTATGCCTTCATAATTCTTAGTGTATGTGTGGTATTAGGAGAAAACTCAT
Source organism: Pinus tabuliformis (assembly GCA_031772625.1). Classification (NCBI taxonomy): domain Eukaryota; kingdom Viridiplantae; phylum Streptophyta; class Pinopsida; order Pinales; family Pinaceae; genus Pinus; species Pinus tabuliformis. The sequence goes on along the minus strand of CM062820.1, from coordinate 1,385,070,017 downwards.
CTCCATGTTGCTCAATTGATCTATAAGGAGAGTCACATGAACTATATTCCACCATTTTCCTCGTAATCTTCCATATTATTCTTCCTACAAACATGCCATATTAGATAAACCAAATACAGACGTAATCAAAATCAGACCTTAGTGATGTTTAGAGGAGGCTATCTTGTCTGCACAAATCAGTCCATATTAGCATGATATACATATCTATATCTATATCTATATATATATATATATATATATATATATATATATATATATATATATATATATATATATATATATATATATATATAATGATCCCACCATATCAAAATCAACATCATGATGACAGAAACTGTAATAATGAAAAAAAAAATGCATGCATATCAACATATTGATAACTGACATGCATGCATAACAATCGGAGCTACCTTGAGGAAGAGCGTTGCAAACATGCCTTGATACCACCTTGTACCATTCCACCCCAACTTTACCCAAATTGCCAAAATCTATAGGGTAAGCGTGAGATAAGTGTCACTATGACATGACCCAACCTCAAGATTCTAGTTAAGGAAGTGGGGCCAACAACTCAATTCTTAATGACATCCTACAAGGACTCAAAATCAATCAGGATTTAAACAACCACCATATGTGATCATTCACTAATATGGAACCCTATTTCTTGGACCTAGCACCCCAACCACACAAACAACAAGGAAAGAGTGCAATTGTGAGGGTCCAACTTCATGCACAAGCTTGCTTCCATGCGATTATGACCTAAAAATCCCAGTTCAGTGGAAACAATTCCAAAATATGAGGAACACTTTTAGGCTAGCCTATAGATCATTGCTTATAACTTCTTGTAATTTCCCAAAATCATAATTAACATGAATATAATGAAAAATACTCAAAATGAAACAAGGAATTCTCCTAGACATGCATAATCAATGATAGACATTTCATCAAACATATGACACAAATGTAAGCTATATGTCGTGAATTTGTATCTGATCACAAAGTGATAGTCCTCACCTTACAATCACCAAAAATCCTCAAAGCCCTCTCTAGCTAGATACAATATCACTTGTTAGTCCATTCATTCGTCAACCATTCAATACCTTATCAGAACATGTCAAGAGCCATATATAGATTACATTATGTAACCTATATAACCAACAAATAACTAAAATAGAAACCATGAAAATCAACCATAATATAAACATCATAAATAGTACATGTATTTATAAATTATAGTAGGAATATAAAACATATTAACATATGAAAATTCCAACCAAGTCAAGGACTTCCACATACCACCCAACCATAGATTGGGTTGAAACAAATCTCTCTTTCAACCAATCAACCCCACACCATATTCCAATAATGAATGTGATATCTCATGCAATAACCAAAACAAAATCAAACTAGGGTTTCCAGAGGCCAAACCACCTCAACCCTTAACAACAATGATTCCACCTCTATTGTAAGGAAATCACGAACATCAACCATATTAGTCTCTACCCATGTTGTCTAACGCTCTACGAACTAGTAACTCAAACCACAACCTTCTAGGGCTCTAGATCATTTGTTGCAACTATGGCTGAAAGGACTTGTAACTCAATCCACCAAGGGATCGAGAGTGTTTGTCCCAACCAAGGAGCTAGTAACTCAACCCAAGTTTTTCCAGGGCTTCCATCATTTTTTTCCAACCCACAACCATTGAGAACTTGATAACCAATAAGAAAAAGCCGGTGGAAAACCCACAACATCATGGCTATCCATGAAATGGAAAGGCATGGCTAAAACCATTCTTAATATAGGAAAATCTCCATGAAAATGACATCACATAACCAAATAATCACATGCATATACCATGCATCTAAAAACAACAAGGAAATCACACGTGCAACCTGTTACCTGTAAAGAAATCCAATTGTAGTTGTTTATCCAACTGTTCTCTTACACTTAACTTCTTTCCTTTTCTTTGTTTCTCCATTCCAAATGAATACTATAGTGCTCCAAGAATGCTCCAATAATCCTCTAAGTGTGCAATATTATGAGAGAATGAGAGTGTGAGAGAATGAATTAGAGATCCACCACAAAACTGTCAAAAAGATGTCAAAAATCTAGAACGCAAAAAAGTTGTGCCTGATTTTGTGATGCCATTTTATCATTGATGTCTCTAGTTTATTCAGTTTCCTTCATTTTTCCTCTAATTTCCTTTGCATGCAAATTTATCTCTTCACCTCCCTTTTCTCCCAGTTTACTTTATTTTCATAAATGTCATTTATTTCTACTTGCCTTTACCAATTTGTTTTCCAATTTTCATATACATTAAATAATCCAGAAGTGATTCTCACTCTAATGTTTTTCCCAACATTCGACCTGGAATATGTGTCTCGTGACCTTGTTCATATTATATTACATGGAAAATCAACCAGGGGCTATTATAGGGATCAATTTTGGAATCAATGACGTACCTAATTATTTTATTTTATATTTATTTAGTTAGCATTGATTTTACTAGCGCATAATAAATGGCCGAATCATTTACATCTTACACAATGTTCAACTTTTAAAGCCATGTATGTTTTTATAAAAGGAATAGAACATTAACAAAGTAAATATGTGACCTTTTAATATTCATATTATCCCTATACTGTCATCCTTTTCTATTCATTCTTGTCTTGTGTTATGATTATTATATTGGTGGATGATTATTTATTTTTGACCTATTTTCCAACATTTTGATTTTGCTTTTATTTTTCCTTCCCATTTGTAGGTTTATCTAGTTCTCTCCTTACTTTGATGGGGGGTATATTTTTACATTTTCTGATTCTGTTTGGTATGATGATTGGGTAAACCATTTATCCTTTGTTATTTATAAATGGAATGTTATTTTTAAGGAATACTTCCTACACTTATGTTTTCCTTATGTTGAAACTCAAACCTCTTGATAAGTTAAATTTCAGATTTTGTAACTTGTCATTTGGTTGTTCTTGATTATTCTCTTAATCTTTCCACCATTGTTTAAAAGCTATGAAATGATTTTTTCTTTAGATCAAACCTTAGAGTAACAAGATTCACTAGTAAATATTAGTCATTAAAAACTTTGCATGCAATCCCTTTCTCTTAAGGAGCAGATTTTCCTCCTCGCCTATTAAATAACCTGTTAAAGATTAATCATAATCAAATTTTATGTTAACATAAAAGGATTAATTGTGGGATAAGAGGTTTCATTACGAGATTACCAACCATGATCATGGGTATTAATGAAATAAAAATTACCATTATTTGGTCACCAAGCTATGGTAATGGATTCTAGTTGTACAATTGAAATAGAAGGGATCTCATCATGAGCCAAGTTTCCAACTTGATCGTCTTTTGTTAAAGGTTGTGAATGTCATTGTCACTGTATGGTTAACAAGCTAGGAAAATGGCCTTAAGTTAATTCTAAAGTAAAATAAATGTTTTTAAATGACTCTAAATCTATATCTAATAGATGAGACACAAATTCTTCAATGGGTTAAGAGGAATACCTATTGAAGCTATAGACACTTGCTGGTAGCAGTGGCCATGCCTATGGTATCAAAATTAATATTACAATATGAATTACTTGGTTGTCTTTATCTTCCCATAAAATCATTATCAATAAGATTTTTTATCAGTTTGCATTTTACCTGGTTTTTGAATTAGGGTGGAAATGATTTTTGCGGGTTTTAAATCTCTAATTGTTATCCATACAAATCAGAGATGTAACTTTTTTTTGTTTATTTGAATGGAAACATAACACAACATATAATCATATTTCCTTTATTTCTATCAGTTTCAAATTGTTAAACCAGAGATAACCGGTTTGCTCAATCAGTCACCAATGTTATCACACCAACCTACTTCGTTCACCTTTTATAAAATATAAAGGCCCCCCCCCTTGAAATTTTTATTATTCCTCCCAGTTGTTTGGATTTGATTAGAATGGACTTAAAGGAAAAGTATTTATTAGTGGGATTATGAACCTCAAGGTATCTAAGGGATTTTGTTTCAATGGCTGCTTGATTTCATCGATCACATTTTTATTCTATTTCAATATCATGATCATTTCTCTTTAGCTTATTTTAAACAACTTATGAATGGGCGATGAAATTATAACATGTGAATTTGAAAGTGTAAAGGTTCATTACATAATATTTGATTCTGCAACAATAATCTTTGGTACCTATTACTTACCGTAATGTCTTTATAAACATTTATTTTCATATGATTTTATCAAATTATGATCACTAATGTGGTTGATTGCTTTCCCTCATCCTTGTTATTATACTTTTCCCCTTTCGATTTCGGGTCATGTCATGCTAATTATTTCGATTATTACTCATTGTTCTTTGAACGTTTGGCTTTGAGTGCTTACCACATTTTAGATTGGTGGCATTTTGTACTGAACTTTGACATTTACCTTGGAATTTTCATAGTTTGATTAGTTTTTGGATGCAATGCTTTATCATTTAGTTCTTCAATTTGTTTGACGGGTCTGGATTGTGTTGGTAATTTTTTTCGTTGTAAATATATAATCTGTATATTGACTATATATATATATATATATATATATATATATATATATATATATATATATATATATATATATATATATATATATATATCTAAGGCTTTTGTGATCCATATCAAGATTATAATATCATCAAGAAAAAAGAAAAATTGGAATAATAACATCAAGTAATATTTGTTGACGTGTTTCGAACCAACCAGTGTCATTCATCGTCAAGGCAAGATGAAGGATAAAATCATGATAGTGGGTTAAACAGATAGACAAGTCATTCCAACAGCCATAAGGAAATGACTACTTTTGAGTAGGTCAAAAAAATAGGAAAATAATTAAGTTTACGTAGTTTAATATAAGTAAAACAAATTAAATATTAATATTATTTTTCTTTTTTAGTAAATTAAAAAAAATAACATACATCCTCTATAATTATTTAATTTGAAGAAGTAAATATATATAAAATTTGAATGAACAAAAATATGAAATATAGAAAGCCCGTCCATTAAATGGGGTTAAGGAACCACTGTTAAAATATGGGGGAATAATAATCTTATTATAAAGGACTAATAAATAGGAGATTATACACTACCAAAGTCACAAAAAAATAAATATGAAAAATTAAGAAAGGAATAAAATATAAAAAAGGAGGGCAATAAATCGAAAAATGGAAATAAAGAGGAATTAAAAAACTTAAGAGAAAGAAATAAGAAGAAAGAAAAACACGAAAATAAAAAGGGAAATCAAGAAAATTGATACAACAACTAGACCAAGAAGGAAAACTAAGAGGAAAGGGCAAGTATACAACAACAACTAATTTTCCATCCATCATCCCTATTTAAATTACTCGATCTCCTTTCAATTTCAATGGCTTCCCTAAACTTACGGTGATGAAAATGAGAAATATTCACAATAACTTTAGCCTCCTCAATGCATATATGATACTTTGTCTTCTCAGCATGTTCAACTAAATTTGAAGAGCGGGTCCTTCCATGCTTCATGTTTGTTGTTTGTTCCTTAATCTTCTTATTTAGGGATCGGGCAGTTTCCCTAATGTATGAGGTTACACATGAACATGGGATAACATAAACACCTTTCATGTCCATGGGGTCCACCAGGTCTTTAACAGATTTCAAGGAACTTCTAATGGTGTTGAGGGGTCTAAAGGTTGAGGGAACATTATGCTTCCTCAGGATTCTTACAATGATATATATATATATATATATATATATATATATATATATATATATATATATATATATATGTCATTTATATCACAATTTGTATATTATTTTTCTTAATTTAATGAAAAGTAAAAATAATATTAATATTTAATTTGTTTGACTTAAATTAAATTATGTAAAATTAATTATTTTCCTCTTTTTTTTTACCTAGTCAAAAGTAGTCATTTCCTTAAAGTCACTTCATTATAGACGTTGAAATGATCTCTCTATCTATTTAACCCGCTACCAATATCACTCTTCATCTTGCCGTGACGATGAGCCACATTGTTTGGTTATAGACGTGTCAGGAAATATTTCTTGATGTGATTGATATATATCTATATATCAATATATATATATATAGATATATAATTAATTAAATTAATTAAAAGCTTTATATATATTGTATAAAAAATATAATATAGTTTATATCAATAATATGTAAATATTATATATGAAAAACAAAATAAATAATACTGAATATATATATATATATATATATATATAATTTTGTATTTGTATATATCATATTTACTATAATTTAAATGAGTTGTTTTAAGTGTGACTTTTGGGAAGTTTCTCCGGTGGATTTTTCCAATTTAATTTCTCTAAAATGCAGCAAGAATTCATTGAAATCACTAGTTTTATGGGTAACGACTGCACAATAGAAGTGCCCAACGGGTTTATTAGGGTGCTGAATTCATATATACAGCGAAAAAACTAGCTTAAATAACACAAATCAAGATTTGACCATAGATTATTCCACTGCTTCCTTCACCGAAAAATCCAAAAAATCACACTAAAGACGACTCCTAATTAAAATAAAATTTAAAAAGTAATTTTATTTTAAACCCATTATCATATTTAATATAATTTTGTAATTGTATCTATTATTACATATGATATTTAATATAATTTAATATAATATATCCTATTTGTATATTTATATATATCATATTTAATATAATATAATACAATATATCATAAGAATTTTTTTCGACCAAACAATTTGCTTATGTGATTTTTACTAAAAAAAAACTTTGCTTAAATCATTATGGATCACATAAACTTAAATACAAAAACAAAATATATCATATTTGTATATAATATATATTATATTAAATTATATGAAATGGGGTTTAAAATATAATATATTAAAAAGAGTATATATATATATATATATATATATATATATATATATATATATTAAATGAGGTTTAAAATATAATATATACAAATATGATATAATTATATTTGTATATATTATATTTTAAACTCGATTTTATATATATCATATTTTAAATCCTATTTACTATAATTTAATATAATATATCATATTTGTAAAAGTGCGAGGAGAGCAATTAAGGAAGTTGTTGATTAATCTCTTTAAATTGGCAAGATAAAAATATACAAAGCCCTAACTAAAAGGAAAATAGGGCAGTATATTCGTAAAATACGAGAGAATCTCTTACACCTCTGTAAGGTAGCTCCTAAGAAATTCTGGAGGCAGATTCTAACTAGGAAAACTAAAGATAATAATAAAATTTCTTTACAAGACTAGATTTCCTATCTTAAAAAGCTTTATGAATCTCCAAATGTCATGGATAAATTTGAAACCATTCTCACAACGAAAGAAGTTTCCTCATTAGAAGACAATGATTTTGGGGTTAATTGCTTCGCTAATGGGAAAGCTAAGGACATTGAATGTTACTAGGCCGAAATCTTAAAAATTGGAGGTCCTATCCTCATCCCCCACATTCACAAGGTTTTCATTCAAGCGGTCAATCAAGGGTTCCCTAAACCATGGAATCAAAGCTTCATTATCCCTATTTTTAAAAGTGCGGATACAAGTAAACCCTGTAATTATTAGACAATTATGATCAACCCTCTACTCGCCAAGTTATATGGTATTATTTTGGAAGGGAAGTTGAGCACATGGCTTGAAAGTGAAGGTAAGCGAGCTAAAGGCCAAGTGTGTTTTAGAAAGCACCACTCAACAATAGACCACCTCGTTACACTTAGGATCACTGTGGGGGAATTCTGCAATGATAAATCCAATCTCTTTCAGTGCTTTATGGGCTTCAGAAAGGCTTTTGATACAGTTCCTAGAAGCAACCTTTGGAATAGATTAGAATCGATAAAGATTCCTTTTGAGTTTAGAGTTGTCCTTATAAGGTTATACGATAATGTAATTCCATGTTAAAAAATAATGAGGGGTGGTCGAAAGATATTAAGTGTAATATCGGAGTTAAATAAGGTTAGCCCCTCTCCCCTACCCTATTTGGCATTTACATCGACAAGATAGGAGGTTGTTTAGAGGACGCTGGATGTACTGGCACCATCTTTGTTGGGATAGTCATCATCCTTCTTCTCTGCGTTGATGATATTTTTCTTCTCACAAGGTTACCATCTGATCTTGATAAGCAACTTAGAATTCTTAAGGATTTCTGCTCTACAATGGGTATGCCTGTTAACACTGACAAAACCAAAGTTATGATTATCAAATCCAAGAAGGACACTTACGCTAATTCTATGTATGACAATAGTAACTTGGCGGAAGTGTCTTCCTACAAGTACTTAGGAATTGATATTCATCACAAACTCAACTGGAACTATAGCCTTGAGAAAAGGATTAATGGGGGATGGAAATCTTATTTTGGTCTTGAAAATAGTTGTAAAATGACAAACCTCTTAATGTGGGATAGAAATAAGTTCCTCTTTGAAACATTAGCCACTCTGGTTATCTTATATGGATGTGAGGTTTGGGGTTGTAGCATCTCTAGAGAATCCTAGAGAAAGATTAGAGCAAATCCTTAAGCGTTTTATAATGTATAATCTCAAAATTAAAAGCAACACACCCTATCCTATTCTCCTTATAGAAGTGGGTTTTTCTTCTATTGAGAGCCTAGCTATGACTAGGCTTTTGTTGTACAAGCACAAACTCAATAACATAGGAGACCATAGACTTCCTATGTTAGCTTTAAATTCTAGCCAAAACCACCTAAGTCTCAAATGAGGTTGGTGTAAAGACACTAGGGCTTGGTTAAACCATTCAGAGATCGACAAGAATGTTGCATTGTAAAACATTAATAGCATTAAAAATATTGTTTCCTCTAAGTTCAAAGAAAAATGTGGTGTGAGAAAGATTTAGCAGCTAAAAGAAAATTAAGATATTATAAGGAGGTCATCAACCCCACTCTAGAAGATCAAAAGTATCTCTCTATTTTAACTACCTCAAAGAAGAAAATTAATATAGCCAAGATTAGAATGAACTCTCATGAGCTACATAGTGAAAAGGGTCGTTGGGCAGTTCCTAAAACACCATGGATGGAAAGGTTCTGCCATCTCTCTGAGAATACGAACATAGAGGATGAAAATCACTTCCTCTTAGAGTACCCCACATACAACCACATTAGATCTCACTTTCAAAATATTTGTTGCAATACTAACATTCCTAGCCTTTTATGATGTCAAAATTACAGTGAGATCAGGAGGCTTCTCTCCAAGCTTTTTGAGCATAGGAATAATATCTTAAATCAAACTAAATAATTTGTTTCTTTAGATCCGATAGACCAAAGTTTGGTCTCATGTACATTAAACAACATCATCATCATCATTATATTTTAAACCCATATATATTATATTTTAATTTTTTTTTAATATAATGTATCATATTTGTATATTATATATTATATATGTATATATTATATTTTAAATTTATATATATTATATTTATTGTGTAAGGCATTCTCTCTCAAATGAGCTCATTTTTGGTGTTAGTTTTTTTTTTTTAATGCATTGTCGGATCAAATGTTGGACGATTCAAATGTTTCTCTCCATTGATTATTGCCAACTGACTCCTTGGTTTACGCTTTCAACTAAATTTTTCAGTTCCATTGATTATTGCCAACTGACTCCTTGGCTTACGCTTTCAACTAAATTTTTCAGTTCAATGGTTCCAAATTTTTTATTGTGGTTTTTAATGCAATTGGAATCTTGACATCCACCGATTCAGATGTGACATATCAAATTACCAATTTCTTGATTGCAGTAGCAAGCATTACCAAACAATTCATCAGGTACTCTACTTCTTCATTTGGGTTGTTAAATGATGGGGTCGCTTCCATTATGTCGCTGATGAATCAATGTTGTTTCCATTATCTGGCTGCTGAATCAGCTGGGCGGTTGATCGTTTCATGGGCGAGGGATCATTTCTCCACGCCACGTGATTGTGACGAAGGAAATATTAGTTTTTAGCGTGAACCGCCATTCAAGTAACATTGATTTCCCTTCACAAGATATTTAACGTTTTTGGCCTAGGTCAGAGTTTATGCCCTAGGTTTGAGAGATGGAGGAGTGAATTAGACTCACTAATTCTGTGTGAGATTTGAGCAGTGGAGTAACGAGGTAGCTTTACTGGCTCTGCTCTAGATTTGAGCACTGGAGCAAGCACGTTACGATCTGATGACAAAAACCACATGGTTTTAGTGGTGTTATTAGTATGTCTTTGTCCTATTATTTAATCTTGTTTCAAACTTTTTATTTATATGTTTATGATATGTTTTTCATTTTGTAACAATGTTTTCGATAGATTCTATGTCCACCCGGACGTTAAAGAACATTGAAGAATCTGCGTATATCTCATGCGGGAGTACTCGATCCAGGAGGATCCACTTCCGCCTTTGGAACAGGGACAAATTAAAGGGTTCACCTAAGGAGGAAGGGTTAAAATAGGTTGGAGCAAACCTTCGTTTATTGCCTCTTACCAATCCATTAATGCATGCAGGGATATGGACCTCACTCCGTTCAAAATCGTAACAATGCCACTGCCAATAATAACAACACCGCTAATTTTGATTTTAATTCATTTCATATTTCGCATGAAATGGTGAAGGATAGTCAGTGGTGCAGCGTTGATTTTGGTGGCAGGAAATGACACAAGCCAACGCTTATCGCATTAGTCCATTGTGTCACATTCTAAGTGGTAACAACTAAATATTTATAACGTGAACAAGTCAGCAAAAAATTGGTTTCTTAGAAATATGGTTGTCTTAACAGCGTAAGTTTTTGAGGTTTTATCTGCCCCTCATTTAATATTACAATCAGGCCCTATTCAAATATTGGCTAATCAATACAAAGTTTTGGCTGCGACATAGGAGCATGTTTTAATTTTAGGCCTAAATCATATTTACCAAACCTCCTAATTTTAGCAAGAGTTTCGAGGTTCATACCTTTTAATGTGTTACGGTAATGAGAAGGATTGTAACCATTTCATGTTCTATTTTACAACGCCCTATTGTCGACTTGTCATGACCCTACATGATAACAAACCGTAAACACAATTTACATGTTTAATCCCGCATTCACCGCATTACTTTCTAAATTTCAAAATATATGTAACATAGTATTATGAATTTTATTGACATATTAGGCATTCTCCCTTTGCCAACCAACCAAAAAAAATGTGAATGTTGGTAGAATTACCATGGAAATTAAAGGTTTATTCAAAACAATATAAAAAAATAATGTTAATTATATGATATTTACCATGTAAATTTTATAACAAATCTCAATATTTTATAAACTTGTAATATAATATTCACATACATTATTTTTATTTTTAATTATATTTTATATTAATGTGTACATTGTGTATTATAATATTATCCAGTAATCAGTAAAGTATTTATATGTAAGAAGAAATTTTAATTAAAATAATAAAAATAAATAAATAAATAATTATAATTTTATTTTAAATTATTGTTATTAATTGTAAAAAAATTAATATATTAGTCAAATATATAGATATTTAAAGAATATGTAACAAGATTCTTAACTATGAAGATTCAGCTCTATTTTACTTTGGAAAATCTTAATCTATAAAGAGACTTTGTTATAATACTATAGGTCAATACCATGGCTTCCTAATACCACATGTGCATAAACCATAACATATATTGATATGACACATGTTCATATGACATTTTTTGCAATTAATCAATTTAATCAAAAGAACATAACTACTTTTGAAATAAATCACATCTTTTGCTCTATAACTATTACTAAGAGTATTTTAAAATATCCAATGGAGATTAAATCCTTACCCACCATCGAATAATTATAGATAATTAAATTGAAACCTTGAAAACCTATTCTAAAATATATACATCTATAAACATAATTATTGCTTCTAATAAAGATGAACTATAACACATTTAAATAATTTAATTTTATCATCCAAGTTTTATGAACATATGATTTTGACAATATATTTATATTAAAAAATGTATAAACAAACAAAAATAGTTATAAAATTAAAACATTCAAAAATCATAAACAAAATAGAGAACAAAAATATAAATAATAGGGAAAATAAAAATATAATAATATTCATATCATTATGTAAATGTTTTGTAGAATATTTTATTATAAAAAAATGGAGAAACAAAAATAATAAGGTAATTTAAATTTCATGTTATGGTTTTGAAAAACTTAATGATATATTTAATAATATATTTATAGTCATAGATTTTGTTCGTCAAGGTTCTATCATAGCCATGGCTAAGGTTCTTGTGTAAACAAATGAGGCACATGAACCTTGTGTAGGTAGCTTCAGTTGTGCTATTATACAATGTTGTAAGCTTTTATTTAGCAAACAAATGTTCATCGTTTCCATTATAGTTGCAAGACTGGTGGTGCTATTATATTTCATTCAAACTCTAGGTTTTTCTGCAATAAATCACCCTGACATCATTTTTATTTCTTGTTTCACACGTCAACTTGAGAAGATCATTCTTGACAAGCATGAAGACACCATGAGCAAGATGGGTGCAATTTTAGCTTCTAGTATTTTAGATGCAGATGGTTGGAATGTCTCAATTAAGTTGTCATTTAGGACTAAGCATGACAAAATTACTATTGATGTTGTTATGGCAATATTTAGTCAATTTTGGTATTGGTATCCACTTGTATATTTTTTTTTATCTATGGATGAGGGAAACATCTATGGTTACACACGACCCATGAAAGACCCAAAATCTAGTGATAAGGAGGGGAAAGAAATGCAAGTAATTTCCACCTGCAACTTGATTCCATACTTTTACAAGTTCTTAACATAAATGGGATATTTTTATTAAATGGAAGTGCAATAGTCAACATCTCTTTGTAGATTTTGTAGAGCTCCTTTACCATTCATTGACCTGTTATTATAGTTGGAAGTTTATTTGTGAAATTTCATATCATAGCTACTTTAGTCTTGTCACCACTTATTTCTTATTTCCCATTTCATATCTATGATATCTTTGTATTACTACCACCTTATTATATGTAATGGTTTTCACTTCAGTGAAAATGGGCACAAAGTTTTTGTAGCCGAAATTTAAGTTTCTTTCACATGCCAAGCCCTCATTATTTGAGTATCCTCATGCTACAACACCTCCAACAAAAAAATCTACAGCAAAATTTCTAATTGTTGTTTTGTATCTATCAGCAAAGGCTAATGTGAGAACAAAGAAAGAAACGTATCAAAAAACCGCTATGGATGAGGGAAACATTTTTTATGAAGCAAGACCCATGAAAGGCCAAAAATCTAGTGATAAGGAGGGGGGAGAAATGTAGGTAATTTCCACTTGCAACTTTATTCCATACTTTTACAAGTTCTTAATGTAAATGGGATGTTTTTATTAAATGGTAGCTCAGAAGTCAACATCTAAAGTGAGAACAAAGAAAGAAACATATCAAAAAACTGCTATGGATGAGGAAAACATTTCTGATGAAGCAAGACCCATGAGAGGCCCAAAATCTAGTGATAAGGAGGGGGAAGAAATGTAGGTAATTTCCACCTGCAACTTGATTCCATACTTTTACAAGTTCTTAACGTAAATGGGATATTTTTATTAAATGGTAGTTCAGAAGTCAACATCTTTTTCTGGATTTTGTAGAGCTCCTTTACCATTCATTGAACTGTTATTATAGTTGGAAGGTTATTTGTCAAATTTAATATCATAGCTATTTTAGTCTTGTCACCACTTATTTGTTATTTCCCATTTCATATCTATGTTATCTTTGTCTTATTGTCACCTTATTATATGTAATGGTTTTCTCTTTAGTGAAAATGGGCACAAAGGTTCTGTACACAATATTGTAGTTTAGATCTAGGAATGGAGTGTATCACACCAGTGTTGTTTATGGTCATAGTTGTATTGAGAAAATCAGGGTCAATTTAACATTGTTATTTAAAGTTTATTGCTCCTTCATTTTATGATCTTGGGCTTCTTCTCAATTTTTCCATCTACATAACCCACTCTTCCTCTATGCTTATTCAAGTTAATTTCATTTTTGTAGGTGGATATTACATCTGAAAGGAAAGCTCAAGCCGAGCCATTTTGTGAAAATCTCTCAACTCTTGCTTGAGTTGCTCCAGTGCAAGAAAAGTATATTGAATTTTTTTAAGGGAGTAGATATGTGCACATTAAATTAATTCCTTGAAGGTTTGTTGGAGCTAGCAAAACATGCAAAGTTGGAACCACATTGAAGTGGACCATATGTGCAGTTGTCCAACATCTATGTTGTCGCTGGTAGATGAGATGATAAAGCCAATATTATAAAGGTGATGAAAGACAAAGGGGTGAAGAAGGAAATGGGACACAACTAGATCAAGATTAAGAATGAGGTGCATACATTCAACACACCTGAACACTCTTTACTTAGATAGTGCAATTTCTAGAGAGGATTTTGGCATAAGTATGGCCTTGCTTATAGTTGGAACTACGAGTGAAAAGGGCAGTGAGACACTTGCATATGCACATGGTACTCAACATGGAATGATTATTAGGTATTGGTGGTTACTTATGTCTGAAATTTGAAAAATATTTCATTTGAAAATATTATTCGAAGATTTATTTTTCCTTATCTAATTCAACTCAATTTGAAACTTTCCACCAGATTTTAATATGTCCATTTGTAAACAATTATGTACAAGGATCTGGTGCTTGAAATATCATTAACTGTATATGGAAGAGGAGAATAGGTAGATATACTTATAGAACAAATGACTCGTGATTAGTATCCAATTCTATGATATGGTGTGATTTATGCTCTCGCCCTCCCATACAAGGGCACATCCAATAACAAATCCATTCATCATCTATTGCACTTCGTTGTTTTTGATGTTAGTGATGATGTGAGAAGAACTACGGTGCTAGCACTTGGATTTGTTTTATACTCTGAACCTGCGAAGGTTTATGTGCTATCTTACAATGTACCATGTTTTTATTATTAAATCAATTTTAGACTTGATTTGTTATGAATTTTGTACTACAACTTGGTGGAGCATTTGGCTCAAAATTGTAAGAATAGTAACAAGGGGGTCAGTATATGCTCTTTTTCTCCTTTATGATGGTGCTAAATCAAACTCTGCAAATTTAAGAGACCACATGAATAGTTTCTTTATTGTCTGAGTCATATAATCCACATGTCAGATATGGAGGAGCCTTGGCTGTGGGTCTATCGTATAGACACATAATTAAGTGAGGCCATTTTGCTGCTGGAACCATTAACGTCAAATGTGGTAGAGTTTGTTCGTCAACGTGCCCTTATAGCCATTGGATATGGTTCTGTGCAAACAAATGAGACACATGAACCTCGTTGTAGGTAGCTTTAGGTATGCTATTGTACAATGTTGTAAGATTTAATTTAGCAAACAAATGTTCATTATTTCCATTGTAGTTGCAATTCTATTGTTAATTTTTATTGCAAAGTTTATTTCTACCACTACTACTATAACATGACTATCACCAATTAACTTGTTCATATAAAACTTACAATTTATTCCCTTTATCTAATACTTTGTCTAATACTGTTTGATATTGTTTTTATTTATTTCTTTATTTTTCTTACGCTTCTACAATTACCTTATAACTTAAATTATGCACATAGTTAAACCTATAATATTCAAATTTCTTTGAACGATCTTTTATACCATCCATCCCTACATACATTTGAATATAGTTTATTATTAATTATCCTGCAATTTAGTTTATCAGTAAATATAGCATCAAAATTATATTTTAAATATGGAATTATAAAAATTTCTCTTCACCTTAGCTGTTGTTAAACTTCAAGCTCTCTTAGGTTGCCAACATCCTTATTAGTTCCCAAAGGATCATTTTCTTCTCATTTGTCACACTATGTGGTATGACCATATATATTAATGAGTTTGATAATGCATATTATACCCTATAGATTTACCTCATATACATATCATGTAACGTTATCCATATCATTTTGCCCTAAAGAAGAAAGAGTGATTCAATTTTTCTAGGCACTAAAAATCTCAACAAATAACTAAGTTGAATTTCTTGTGCTTTGGAAGGGTTTTCAAATGGCTTCCTCTGGAAGTCTTCACCAATTATCACTTTTTGGAGAGTCTATGATAGTGATCCAATAAGTGATTAAAATTCTAGGAAATAATGAGTAGTTACTCCTTGAAGATCTACATTGAATAAAGCTAGCTACAGACAAATGTGATCATATTGAATTCTTCCACGTTAAGAGAAACTTGAATAAGGAAGTCGATGTCTTGGTCAGTTAGGGAGCACAGCTAGAACAAGGAATATTAAACATAATTGACAATATAATATTTTTTTCTTAGAATAAATTAATTGGTAGAATTCATTTGTACCTTTGCACTTGCAAGTAGTTTTTACATTTGGCATTAACACAAACTAATATGCCTGGGGTTTGGGACATATGTCAGCTTTTACAAACATAAATTTACCAACACTTATATTGTTTAGCTGGGAAATTAATACTATGTATCCTTTTAAAGTTGCTTATTGTATATCTTAGACAACATTAGAACTGGCCTAGAAGGTTAGCCACTACACATTGCATCCTTATGTTGGAAAAATGGCCCTTGAGAGGTTTGTCACTAAAAACAACTCTATGCAATTTAGTTTTAGTAGTTAATACTTAGCAATTGTTTTGATGTGCTTCGTTCAAAGTTAAACATTATAAGTGCTTGGAAAGGTCTGAGAGGTGAACCACTGAGCACAACTGAGATCATAGATTTCTCCAGATCAGAAATTCCCACTTATACAATCCCTTCTAAATTAAACATATCAATCTCAATTTCATCATAAAAATAATAAATGTTTAAACATAATAATTATAATCTCTGTCGAATAATCTCGAAATCCATTGGCCACCTCCAACAACTAGGAAAAATAAATCTTGCTTTGAACCAATTATCGAGTAGTATACATGCAACTCTTGGGAAATGTTTACTACAACTAGCCCTATCATATAATACACTCATAAGGCACGTACCTCATGTAATTGGTGGTTTTCATTCATGTAGACTCAGGTAAGATTCTTGTAAAGATAAATTAGTTTATTACCTATTTTTATATGCGATAATTTATGTTGCAAAAGAACAGTTCCAAGCTAGACAACATCTACATCGTATAACATATCACATCTCTCTTCATCTATGTTCTTCTTCCATATGCCACCAACTTATCATGTTTCACTGGAGAAGGCCTCGTTTCCTAGTTTATTTTAGAAGGCAAGGCACGTATTATGTGGATAAAAATTTGGATGAGTGGGAGCATGGGATAAGGTGGTTTCTTCTTCATATCATCGATGTTTCCTACTCCTCCAATTCCTATTTCCTTCACTATACTTCCCTTCTTTGCAATGAGTCTCTGTACTGATGTGAAAATTTTGGATCTTAGTTTTACAACAATAGATGATTTATGTTTGGCTACTATAGCAAGTGGTGCCAAAATGCTTAGGCATTTCAGCTTGGTTGGGTTTTTTGTGTGGTAATTTATTGAGATATAGAATGCACAACTTTGATTTTGGTTTGGCTAATGCTAATCTTGTTACATATATGGTTTTAACATGTTATCTTATACTGTAATTTCGTTCCATTCTCCGAGTTAATTTTTATTAATCTAAAATTCTTTGATTAGGATGCTAATTAGTGTATATATGGTGATATGTGGTCTTAAGATGAGAAGTCTTTTACACTCAATAGAAATTTCATTATTCAATCATATAAGGAATGAAAAAGAGGTTGCCACAAAATGTATATTGAGATTAACCATTCAGAATTAAAATAGATAATGTATATTCAAATGATGAAACATTCAATAAAGTACTCTCTTAATTCTAGAGAAAGTAATTTTAGAAATGAACCCATCTTGCAATTATAATCCATGATATAGCTCAATTTTGTAAAGTTTAAATTTCAAAGTTTTGAAGTGGCCACAAAATGTATATTGACATTAACCATTTAGATTTAAAATAGACAATGTATATTCAAATGGTGAAACATTCAATAAAGTAATCTCTTAATTCTAGAGAAAGTGATTTTAGAAATGAAGTAATCTTGCAATAATAATCCATGATATAGCTCAAGTTTGCAATGTTTAAATTTCAATTTTTTTTCTCTCAAATATCATTAAATAAATAAAATTGCATAAAAAATTTACTTCCATCTTATGCATTAATTTTTTTAGCCTCCTGCCTTATTGCGTTTCCTTTGCAACATATGATGCAGTGGCTAGTTTAAAAACCTTTTAATATAATGTATCATATTTATATATAATAACGTATTATATTTTATATAATATATTTTTTATATTATATTTTAATCCCATACATATTATAATGTATTATGTTTGTATATTTATATATATCATAATTTGTATATATTATATTCTGAACCCCATTTGAAGCCCAACACACAAGTGAGGCATCATGAAAGACTCAATACCGGAGAGATAAGTTTTGACCTTCAACGTTTATCAATGTTTTGAATCACTTTAACGAGCTGCATATGGCATTGCTTTGCCAAACTGCATGTTAAAATTAGTAACAAGGGAATTAAAAAAAATGTCAGGTGTATATTCCGATTGATTGCGGGTCAATCTGAAAAATCCCGAATATGGGTTTTCTGTAGAGTGACCCCAATTAGTTTGATATGTGTGATTTCAGCGAATTGCTGCACTATTTGTGACAAAATATTGGTCTTTATATTTCAGCGAATTGATGCACTATTTGTGAGAAAATATTGGTCTTTATAGAGAAAAAAATTAAGTGACGCCGAGAAACCATTAAAACGTCAAATTGTTATCTCCACGAGTTTTTTTAAGATCAGATCTATTAATTTCGAGCATTTTGGTTTGATTTGTGATTGCAAGTGAGTTTGGGGAATTATGGAATCAGATTATGTGCCATAATCTTGCTATTTTGTCAGTAAAACCAACGGAGCGTACAAATTAGAACCTTTTTTTGTCTTGTTGATCTGATCATATGCCTCCAATTTCAACTGTTTTTTATTGATTTTATTGTTAATTGTCGAATTGTGTTATGAAAAATCATTTTAATTTTTCTTTTTTCAGAAGAAAGAACGCTGCTTTACACTACATATATGTGGTTCATAATTTCATCTATCCAGTCAAATATGTGTTGGGTAAGTAAGTTCTAGAATATCATAAAAAATTGAACCAGACTATCCACTCCGATAATAAAAACTTAAATATTATCCTAAAGTAAAGACAAAGTCAAAGAATAATTTGAATACTATGGAAAAACAAAATTTGCAGCCTATTGTAAAATAGATAGTAAGCATCAGGAAAAACTGTGGCGATATAAAGACCCTCACGTGGGCAAACGTGGTGCTCAAGCCAGGCAAAGCCAGCGCTCCTCCAGGATCATGTTTTCAACGAGATATCTCTACTATATTTTACCAGAATCGCAACTCAGGTCGGCCTTGGAGAGGCTATCAGCCTTTGATGGTATATGCGAGAAGCACGCAAAGGATATACTTGATCCTCCTGAGCCATCCCAGGAGGGGTGGGCAGAAATCAGAAGCGCCTATGATGCAGTCGATCAATGCTTTTGAATCCAGGTATATATTTAGAAAGTTATCGTTTTTTGTTAGGGAACAATAGTAACCTCATAAAGACATACCCTCTACCCTTTGTTGGATCTAAAGTCTCCATGCGACCACAAGTGATATTCAGTGATCCAGTCAGTGCGGAGCACTGCACCACACTCGCAAATTCCTAATTAAACAGCACCATCAAAAACACCAGCCAGAAAAATACATTCCACGAGCATCATCCCGTGGTTGGTTTACAACTAGAAATACAAACGGGTGAAATTGCAAAGAAGTAATAGATTTCAGGCCTAGATTCTAACCAAAGCATGACAAATATTGAATATCTGAAACGTGGGTATTTATCAGAACGAGTCTAAATAGTTGCAAAATGGGAATTTGCGCGATATCATGCATCATTCGGGCGATTTCCTCAGTTTCTCTAGTTGACCCCAACAACGTGCAGCGGGGAAATTCGTTTTGTTCAAATAAAAATGATTTTTATTAAATTTACATAGTTTCATTAGTTTTGACCTAATTGAATTAATATAGCTTTGTTCTAAAATTATTTTGATTCATTTTTAGATTTAATACGTTTTAAAGTTTCTTTAAATATGTAGTTTTTATTCCATGTCGATACATTTCTCTTTTCTATTTAGTTTTTAGTTTTAATATAATATATACTTAGTTCACTTTTAATATGGTTTGATTTTGTTATTTAGATTAGAATTAGAGTTTTTTTTTGAGTTGGATTTCTGTTTGATGGTTGGTTTTAATTTTGTTTTAAGGTTTTAATTAGGTTTAAAATAATTACTAGGTTTTAATTTTTTATTTTTTTGGGTTTTAAAAATCTTTCAAATGATTTTTAGTTAATAATATTTTTGTGATTTGGATTATGGGAAAAACTAGAAGATTTGGATATGAGAAGAGGAAAATCAAATTCAAAAGAGGAAGAAAATTTTCTCCTTGATTATAAAAGAGCTATAAGATGTAAAGTAGAAAGGGAGGAGAGGCTTGAAAAAAGTGGAGAGTGATTTGATTCCTCTTTACTTTCTTATTTTTCTTTGTAAACTTAGTTTTTCTAGTGAAATAGGAATAGAGGCTCTAGCTACAATTGATAGATCAAAATTTGTGAGCAAGTTTGGATGCTTGAGATTTGAAGACTAACTTCAACTTTGTATGAATTGTATGAATATTTTCTACAAAGAATAAAAGTCATTTTCGGATTTGTTCAATATGGTTTTTCTGTAACTTTTGTTCAATATGCTTCAATATTTCTTTAAAAATTTATAATGATAATCTTCATGTAATTATTTTTTGAAGATTTTCATTAATTTATTATCTAATCTATTTTTTGTGAATTGATTTAGCTTAGGGAGGTTTAAAAGTGTTTTGCAATGGTAATGATTTGAATCTGATTCATATGCAGAAGCTTGGATGGTTTTAATGTAAGATTAATTATATATTCTCACCATTCACTTAGACATATAAAATAAACCTATTTAGATCATTTTACTCCTCCAGGATAAGTGTTTTATTTTTGTTTGCTTGTGATTCAATAATTGCTTATTATGGCTATTGGGTTATCCTTAGATTAGTATTTATAATTTAACCTTGTTAGAGACTCAGGCGAGCAACAAACCAAGTCTCCTTTCAGGGAGAAAAAATATTCATTTTCCATTAACGTGAGTTACATAAATTTTTTGGTCATCATTATCCTTTTGTATATATATACAATTATATAGATTAAATAGTAGTTTCATTCTCATTGTACATATGTTTATATATCCATTTAGGATAATTGTAGGATTCTCTTGTATTTTCCTTTTGCAAGAGGAAGATCCATAAGACCAATAGATCCCTTAGACCCATAGAGAATGACCATCACAAATAGTTGGGGTTGTTGAAGATCCTTGGTTTAGGTCATTTCTCATTTCTTGAAACACGTGTGTGAGTGCCTACATCAACACCTTATTATCCACAACCTATAGAAAATAATTCTCATTGGACTTCATTGAATGATACTCAAAAAAATACCTAAATCTTGAACCCTCATCTCTGATTCAACTCATTTTGTATATCTTACCCTGTTATGGGAAACCTATAGACAATAATTCTTATTGGACTTCACTGAATCACTTCTACATTCCATTATTTCCATTGATACTATAATATTTTATTGTCTCTTCCCCTTGAACGACTTGCTAAATTCTACGGTACCCACTCAATTAGTGCTTTCTCATCCAAGGTAGATTGAGCAACATATCTCTTTCTCCCTTTCTCCTCCATTATGAACTCAACAATGCATATTAGATGCACTTAATACTAATTGTTGACTTTAATAGACTATACCAAAATACATGTAAATATGTATTAAAAAATTAAGAAGTAAGAAAGAAGGGAACAATAAACCCCTAAAGGGGAAAATCTATAAATTTATAACAACCCCCTTAGATTATAAATCATGCCATATAGTTATAGGATACACACATATGTCCAAATTAGTTGTTCTACTTGAACAAAATTCATAACGAAGCATCCCTATGGTTCATATCTTGATACATTCCCAATATCATAAATAGAAGTTAATCTAACACACTGGAAATTATTCTTCAAAAGTCATCCTCAATTAAGTTGTTTGAGGACAACAACTCAATTCCTAGATTTAAGATAAACAACCTTATGATGACAAGCAAACATATAAATTAGAAATTTAAAATTTGGCAGTAATGTAATTTAAAATTATATGCCATTAGAAATTAAGTGCAACAAAATTATATCTCAATAGAAATGAAGTGCAACAAAAAAACTTATCTTTGCAGCAAAAGAACTTATCTTTCCAACAAAAGAAGTTTCTTTTATCTAGGATTGTAACCTAGATTCTTGTAAAAAATTCACATAGCTCAAATTTTACATTTCTATTGTAGTTGCTTTACGAAAGGACTTTGTAATGTTTTCTTATAGCATTATAGCATATACTTTCTTTTCAAAATTCCCAAGTTTGTGTCATTCTTTTTTCAATTAAGCATGAAGGGTTCATTTGTTGAGTTGAGAGGCTCATTCTACAACCCAATATGAGGGATATGTGTAAGTATTTTTGTGCTCAACATGGAGTTGACAGGTGTCCCTCTCAAAATAAAAATAAAACACATTCTAAGTAGAAAAATAAAGTCATCTATAATAACAAAAAATGAATATAAGTAATGTAATTAGAAGTAAAAATGTGTCCCCAAAATGCTTAAACCTTATAATTTATAAAAATATTTCAACACGATATTTAAATAAACTATTTGAACATCTATTTTAACTAATTCATGTCTATATCAATTCCATATATCCTAGTATATAGAAAAAAATGTTAAAAGAAAATATTTTAATATTGTATATAATAAAATATTCAACATGGATTGTCAACAAAATATTTTAATACAAAATAATATTGAGTTATAGAAAAAATATATCTTAATAATAAAAAATAATTTTAATTTTTGTGGATAAAATATTTCGATGTACATGTTATGTAAAATATTATAATGTATGCATATATTATATATTGTTTTTAAAAAATGATGTATTTATTAGAAAAAATTAAGTTTTTGTGGTTAAAATGTTTGAAGTGGTGTCAATATTTTACAGTTTGGTCTTTTATACTCTATTTAGCTTTGAAAAATACAAATTAAACAACGGAAAATACACATTGTATTTTGGATTGTAAAAAATTGATCCCTCTCTAATCATGTTAGATCTCTTGTCAAAATGAATCTATACTAGTTAACAAAACAACCTAGGAACAATTTTTTTTATTTTCTGACCTAGGAGAAAAGTGAAAATTGATTGAGCCTGAGATAAGGAAGACTTCATAATAAGACTTATAAAGAGTAACATGGAGTGGAGTAGCGTAATCCTCCAAATATTAAATTAATTCCTAGTAATCCCCTCTTAATTTTTTTTTCACTTCAAATTGGTATTAGTATTGGTTTTGTGGCTTTCTAATTCCCTCTGAATTTTGTTTTCACTTCAAATTGGTATTAGTATTGGTTTTGTGGCTTTATATTGTGATTAGGTACATAGTGCATCTACTATTAAAATGCATCTATGATATATAATCCTAATGTCATATTCTTAGAGAGATAATTGACAATTTTACTATTTTAATAAATATTAAACATCAATGGATCACTATAGAATGTATTTAATGCTAGACGTTCATATTCATCCACTTTATGTGTGTGTGTGTGTGTGTGTGTGTGTGTATGTATTCCATGACTAGAAATAGGAGACAATCAATCAATGCACAGTAATAGATAGGCAAGCTACACCAAAACTATAGCCCCTCCTCTCATAGAAAGTCAAACTATAATAATTTTATTCCTTTTCTAAATCTTGTACCATACTGCGGAGGGATTATTTTGAGAGAAAGTTTCATATTGCTTGCCATTTCAAATAGAAAGAAATTAGCTTTTGCAATGACTGACAAAGAATGAAGCTGAAAGGTGGAGTGGAGATTGATCTTCTCAATATTTTAAATGACCAAATAGATTACATTGTAAATATCGATAATAAACGACTCAAGTAAAACTCAACAACTATGGAGTAGTACTCAAGTAAAACTGAGCTTCCTATGACACCTATTAGATAATATAATAGAATGTAATGAAACCTAACTAACAACTAATTGATAGTGAGATTAATATCTCAACATCCCCTCCTAATCTCAATTTTTACATGTAGTGACACTTACAATCCCCAGTTGTTCTCATTGTAATTAAAATACATTCTTACGCAATGGCTTTGTCAAAATATTTGATAGTTTATCTTTGGAACCACATAAATAAAGTACTATGTCCCTATCATTGACAAGCTCACGGATGAAATGAAAACAGGTTTCAATGTCCCTCCTCTTTTTGTGGAAAACATGATTTTTTGAAAAAGAAATTGATGAACTGTTATCACAGTAGATTGGAGTTGGCTCCTTTTGAATATTTGAAATATATTTCAATAATATTCTTAACCACACAACTTGACAAGTTGTGAATTTTCTGCTACATATTCTACCTTTGTAGTATATATTGACATGATTGGTTGTTTCTTGGATGCCCATAAAATCAAATTAGTTTCAAGATGAAAGGCATGCCCTGAGGTGATTTTGTGACCATCTAAACTCCCTTCATAATTGATGTCTGTATATGCTAAAAGTGAGATATTTTTAGAATGTGTATAAAACGAACCATAGCCTATTGTCCCTACGATATATGTTAATATCATTTTGAAACCTTCCAATGAGAAATATTAGGTGACTGCATAAACCTTGAGACAAAACTTGATGCAAACATAATATCAGTTCTATTTAAAGTGAGATGTCACCAATTACCAACTAGAATTTTATACAATGTGGAATCAACTGGTGGTGTGACATCTTCTTTGCTCAGTTTTGTCGCTTGAGCAATTGCTGTATCTGTAGGTTTGCAATTGGTTATTCTAAACTTTTTGATGACATCAGTGGCATATTTTTGCTGACCGAAAAGAATTCCATTAGCAGATTGATGATTTTCTATTCCTAGGAACTATTACACCACTAGTAGATTTGTAATATCAAACTCTATTTGCATTTTTACTTTGAAATATTCTAACATCATATTTCCTGTATAAAGAAGATCATCAACATAGAGGCATAAAAAAAGAATTTTACCTTTATGAATTTTTGTGTACAAATTTGGCTCGTGATTGCTTTTGAAAAATCCACTTTTGATGAGAGATGTGTCAATGCGACTGTACCAAGCTCTTGGAGCTTGTTTCAAACCATACAAGGCTTTATTCAATCTATATACATTATGTTCATGTCTTGGAACTTCAAAATTAGGAGGCTTCTCTACATAATATTCTTCCTGCAATATATCATTTAGGAAAGTAAATTTTACATCAAGTTGATAGAGTTTCCATTTGTGCTGAGCTACTGTAGGAAAAATTCTTATGACAGTCACTAACCCTGCTAGAGGATAAAAATTTTCACCATAGACGGCACTAAACTATTGTGATAATCCTTTAGCAATCAACCTTGACTTATGTTTCTCAATTTCTCCTTTTACATTCATCTTTGTCTTATATAACCATTTTAGACCAATTATGGTTTTGTCTCTTGGGAGATCAGTGAATTCTCGAGTCTAATTCTTCTCTATGGCAGAAATTTCTTTGTTCATTGCATCTATCCAATTCTTTTCTTTAACTGATTCTTCAAAATGAGTTGGTTGATATGAAAGAAATGCAAACATATTTTGTTTGTCAAAATCATGCTCCTACTCATATATTTCTTTGATGCTTCTTGTTTTCAAATTGTCTTCTGAAGATGATGAATCACTAGTGGATTCAGTGCTTGAAGATGTACAATTTTCATAATGGTATGGTTCTTCTTCAACCTGCAATCTTTGTGGTTGTGGTGGATAAAAAGATAGATTTGAAGCTTCCTCAACATGATCAAACCAAGATTTATTTTCAAAAAAATTTACATCTCTTCTTAAAACAAACTTCTTTTTAAATGGATTATAAAGTGTGTTGGCGTTTGACTACTCATTATAGCCTACGAAAATACATCATTCACTCCTATCAGCAAGCTTCTTTCTTAGCTTCTCAGGAACATGTGAACAAGCTACTAATCAAAAAATTCTATAGTGAGATGTATTTAACTTTCTACCATCCCATGCTTCTTGAGGTATTGTATCTTGGAGATTGGTCATTTGAGATATGTTGAGAACATACACTACTTTTGAATCTCCTTCAGCCCAATAATTGTTTGAAAACTTCTTCTCATGTAGCATACATCTGGCCATGTTCATGATTGACTTATTTTTCCATTCTGCTACTCCATTCTACTATGGAGTATATATTGTTGTGTTCTACATTATGTTTCCTTGTTGTTGGAAAAATTCTTTGACGTGATTAGAGTTGTATTGTCCTCCTCTATCGGATCTGAGTATTTTCAAAATATTTCCACTCTGCTTTTCCGCTTCTACTTTGATTTCTTTGAACCTTGAGAATGTATATAATTTGTTTTTTAGAAAATACACCCATGTCCTCTTGCTATAATCATCAATAAATGTCCAAAAACAAATACTACTGCCAATAAACTATGTCTATATTGGGCCACATATATCTGCATGGATAAGATCTAAAGGCTCTTTTTCTCTAGAGGAAGAGGTGGGAAATTCATCTCTTTTATTTTTGGACAGAACACAAATTTCACAATTACAGTCTTTCTCATTCAGACTAGGGAAACCAATGATGATTGCATGTTTGTGAACCTAACTTAGAATTTGGAATGGTATGTGGGCATATCTAGAATGCCATAGCTGAACTCATATATTCTCGACACATTGTGGAAAAAATATTGTTAGATATCTCAACTTCTAAGAGTCAAAGGAAACATGCTATTCTTGTTTTTTTTTAACCTTAGATATTAATATTCTATTAGGAGGTTTGTTATAGATATAACATGTGTTCCATTGAAATATTACATCATAACTATGTTCCATTAATTGTCCTCCACTAATGAGGTTATGCTCCTGATTTGGAACATAATAGACATTAGAAATGTAATTTTGATGATTGTGTTTAGTAAGAATAAGTACAATACCTTTTCCTTAATATTTAATGCAAGAATGATCTCCAAGAGTAATTTTTTATGTTATGGAAGAATCAAGATAAGAAATAAGATTTTTGTTACATGTCATATGATTGTTGGAGCCACTTTCCAGCAACCAAAGATCCTTGTTGTGAGTGTGTTCAGAAATATTTCATGAAAGAAACATTGTTTCAGAGGATTCTCCTTCATTGTTGGAGAGATGGACATTGCCTATGTGCTGATCTGATTACATCTATTTGCATTCATGCTAATAATGGAAAAACATTTTGCAGTAATAACACTCAACCTTATATTTTATCCATCTTTTTTGATGCAGGAGCATCCGGACACCCTTAGTCAAAAGTCAAAGTCAAATCTATGGAGGAGGAGTTGTGGACAATCTTCTAAAAGAAGAGCAAAATTCTATTAAAAATGATCTAAATTGATGGAATTGATAAGTCTTTAGAAGACTTGAATTAATGTAATTATCTACTATGTATGCATAATGAAAGATTTAGGAGTTTGTTTGAATGATTTTAGGTGAATATCATGGATCTACAATGATCCATGATTCTATATTTGTTTCAATATATTATGAACCTACGTGTTTTGATGGGGGAGATAGAGAGACATATATAGAGCATAGACAGAGAGGGAGAATACAATGTAGTCGAAGGAGAAATTGTGCCTAAGGGTGAAATGCCTTAGTTTGTAATCAAATTATGTATATAATGGAAATATATATGTTATGTGGATTTTCGTGTATATGTGTATGTTTGACCTATAGTTCAGATGTATGTGTTGGAAGAATTAAATTTCGTGTGATAGGTTATTGATCGACGATCGATCATTGTAAGGATTGATGGCAATTTGACGTTAAAATGATATATATGTGTGAGTGTTTAAACAGAGTGTGGCAAAGTTAATCTGTGTGGAAATGTGAATTGCATCGTAAGCAATCAATCATAGAGGGAGTTGTCGAATTCTTCATATGGACATATATGAATGGCAGAAGAGGAATGGTGGAGGAATAGATCTAAATCATCCATTGATCTATTAGGTCGACGATGATTAGCAATTGTGGGGGTAGGAGAGTACAAATTTTCATGATCGCGGCTGAAGTCCCGCACTCACTCCTAGCAATCGATCTCATATTCAACCTTTTATATCACAGTCAACTGCGGGGGTTAAGCCTGTTTTAAACAATGTGTTAATTGAAGTACCACAAACCCATAGATTTGATGGTGATGCATGTGCATCCGTCACTCTTAATTAAACAAGGAATCCAATGTGGAGCAAGGAGGACGTGGACCATCAAAGAAAAACTAGGGACAAATTCTGTCAAAAAAACGCTAAAATGATGCACTTAATTAAATGTAATCTGCCATATGTATGAATATAGAGAGATTAGTTGAGAGATTTGAGGAAAGGATGTGATTGGATCCTTCACATTGATCCGATCCAATGTTCCCTTATATATATATATATATATATATATATATATATATATATATATATATATATGATGAACCTATGTGTTCAATAGGGGAGTAAGATGTAGAGAGACAAATAGAATTTGTGTAAACCAGAGTGGTGAAAATGTAATCGATTGTGAGCTTGTTCTAAGGCTGAAATGGCTTAGTATGTAATTGTCGTGTATAATATAAAAGTGTGTTCGCTGTTGAATTGCGCGCCTATGTATTACTTTATAGATAGCCTGTGTGTATTTCATATATAGAGGTACTCCTGTGTTGCGAGCATGTTGATCGACCATTGATCATTGCAAGGATTGATGGTGATCCAATGATAATATGAGTGATGTGAGTGTTTTCAGAGTGTGGCAGATCCATGTTAAGTGAAGAGATCCATCAATAAGCAGAAGATCAACAGCGTAGGTGATAAAGAACAAGAACCATTGATCATTTAGATCTAACGGTCATCGTCAGGCTTAGATGCAGGGTGTTAACTTGCGCGAAAAGTAGTTTCACAACAAGAAACGGTAATTTGCATTTGCTCTAAGTGATAAGTGGTATTGTAGGGTAGTCACCTGATTCCACTAACCAAGTGACATGTAGTAGCCGAGGAGAGAGAAAAATAGCTTTTTTGGTGGGCAACCACCATGTAAGTGGTCCATCTGAAATCAATGTCAACAGTCGAATCAAAAGGAGGTGATCAACAGTGGAGGATTGTCATATGAATTGATCGAATCAGTGATCAGACCTTCGGGAATGTGATGTGTCGATGTCTGATAAGCGATATCTTCGATAAGCCGATATAGGGCTGATCAGAGATTGAAGAAAGGAAGGAGTAGTGTTGCGAAGATGTCGTTGATGGGTGGACCCGACAATTTATAGGTGCCAGTGATATCTTTTTGAAATCCAGCCTAAGCGTTATGGTCAGATTTTCCATATGGTTTTGTGCATTCTGATAGTTGTTTGGTCCCGGTTTTTGA
The DNA here is from genome assembly GCA_031772625.1 of Pinus tabuliformis. Lineage (NCBI taxonomy): Eukaryota > Viridiplantae > Streptophyta > Pinopsida > Pinales > Pinaceae > Pinus > Pinus tabuliformis. The sequence continues at coordinate 1,385,040,305 of CM062820.1, read as the reverse complement.
TGCCTAAGTAGAAATGAGAACGCTTTCGAAATAAACATGGGCCTATAACTCACAGGCCTCAGGATTGAAATTTGTAAATGAAAGGGATTTTACCTTATCCCAAGATCTCCTTTCATTAGTTGGCCTCGTGTATCTAATGGATATCAGCTCATAAAGCAATCAAAGTTTAAATTCAAAATCGCACACGAACATTTATATATCAAGAATTTATAATCCTTATCGGCTCCGAAGGGATCTTAAACGCCGTGTATGACCCTCGTTTGATATCGTTGTTGACCATTGGATCAAGTGTGCCTTGATAAAACGGTGGGAGATCGTCAATTAGTTTCGAATCATAATATCTCATGAGTGAATGAACATCATAATACTTGTGATGTGCGAAGATAGGGTGAACCATCAACTGTCATATTGAATGGTATGATCAACGACAGAGATTGAAGCCGATAGGACTTGGGCCTGATTAGACCGAGAAGTTTATGTACATGAGTTTATTTTATTTCAGGTCCGGTCTTGTGCATTCAGGTGGGACCGGTGTTTGTTAGAATATTATGTGTTAAAGGGTTTTTTGGTGATTGGTTAGGTTTTTGTTAAAACCCACCAATGTAAACACTTTTGATTTGTATAGGTGGGCTATAACCATAGGTTCATGTAAGGATTTATGAAATGAAAGGGAAATTGCCTTTGGGAAGTTTTTCCAGCATTAAGTGGTTTTAGAGCATGGAAAGGTTTCATGGGTCAAGAGAGAAGATTTTGCGTGTGAAAGAAGGAGGTACAGTTATGTTTAAGACTGGTGAGTTTGTGGTATTTAGCAGAAGGTGAGAAGGATGCAACAACCTAGAGTATGGAGTGCCCATATGGTTCCACAGAAGAGAGAACTAGAGGGACGCTGAAAGACTAAGCTCGAGGAGAGAACCTTGGTAAGGTATCATGTAGCAGAGAAGACTGTTACTGCATAGGTTCTGTTGCAGTTCACAGAAAGATCGTGAAAGGAGTTCCACCAAGGAAGTGGGTAGAATTGATAAGGTATGAAGGAGAAGAATATGGCTAGGAGGTCATAAATTTTTGTGACTTGAGAGTTTGATACAGGAGCATCTAGACACCCTTAATAAAATGCCAAAGTTAGATCTATGGAGGAGGAGCCATGGATGATCATGTAAACCAGGAGCAAAATTCTGTTAAAAACAAGCTAAATTGATGGAATTGATAAGTCCTTAGAAGACTTGAATTAATGTAATTATCTCCCATGCATGCATAATGAAAGATTTAGGAGTTTGTGTGAATGATTTTAGGAGAGGATCATGGATCTAGAATGATCCATGATTCTATAGTTATTTCTATATATTATGAACCTGCGTGTTTTGATAGGGGGAGATAGAGAGACATATATAGAGCATAGATAGAGAGGGAGAATACAATGTAGTCGAAGGAGAAATTGTGCCTAAGGATGAAATGCCTTAGTTTGTAATCGAATTATGTATATAATAGAAATATATGTGCTATTTGGATTCTCATGTATATGTGTATGTTTGATAGTTCAGATGTATGTGTTGGAAGAGTTAAATTTTGTGTGACAGGTTATTGATCGACCATTGATCACTCTACGGATTGATGGCGATCCAATGTTAAAACAATATATATGTGTGAGCATTTAAATAGAGTGTCGCAGAGTTAATCTGTGTGGAAATGCGAATTCCATCATAAGTGATCAAGTGCAGAGGGAGCCGTCGGATTGTTTAGGTCGACGGATATCAATGGCAAAAGATGAATGGCGGAGGAATAGATCTGGATCATCAACTGATCCTTTAGATTAATGGTCATTAGCAACTTCGGGGGTAGGAGAGTATTGATTTTCTTGGTCGTGGTTGAAGGCCTGCACTCGCTCCTAGCCATTGATCTCATATTCAAGCTTTTAGATCATAGTCAATTGCGTGGGTTAAGCCTGCTTTAATCCGTGTGTTAATGGAAGTCCTGCAAACCTGTAGATTTGATGGTCTCGTGTATCGAACAGATATCATATCATAAAGTGATCGGAGTTTAAATTCAAAATCGGACCCCAACATTTATAGATAAAGGATTTATAATCCTTATTGGCTCTGTAAGTGCGGTTAAACATCGTAAATGATCCCTGTCTGATATCGCTACTGACTTTTGGATCAAGTGCACCTTGATCGAACAGTGGGGGATAATTGATTAGTTTTGCATCACAATATCTCATGAGTGGATGAACCTTGGCCTTAAGAAAATGCGATTTTCGATGTGCAATAATCTGGTGAGCCATGTTCCATCGAATTGAATGGTATGACCAATGGTAGAGATTGAAGCCAATAGGACTTCAGCTTGAGTAGACCGAGAATTTTATGGACATAGGTTTATTTTACTTGGGGTCTTATCTTCTGCATTCAGATGGGATCGGTGTTTGTTGGTGGATTATGTGTTAAAGCGTCATTTCGTGATTGGTCAGGTTTTTGCTAAAACCCACCAATGTAAACGCTTCCGATTTTTATAGGTGGGCCATAACCCACAAGGCCACATATTAATTTTATGAAATGAAAGGAAAATTTCCTTTAGGCAGTTTTTCCTACATCAATCTGCTTCTCTGAGTTTGATTTTGTAGAGGTCTCCATTTTTTTGATGTGTGATGATTTTCTAATCTCCCTTTGCTTCAAACTCTACCTCACTTGTTGCCACCTTTATATCATCTGCCTCTGTGAAAATAAAGTTTTGCTTTGAAAGCTTGTTCCATGGAATCTTCTATCAACTTGAGTCTTGTTTTGTGTGCTAGAAGTGATCCAGGGAACTGTTATACTGAGGACGTTGTAAAATCTTTGGATTCTAGTATGGCTATTACAATCATGTCATATTTCTTTGGAAGACTTCAAAGGACTTGTTGAACAATTTTCCCATCAGAAATGGTTTCACCGATGATATTGATTTGATTGACTATTGCCACATCCCTAGTCGTAAAGTGATCAACATTTTTTATTTCGTCCCTCTTTATGGTTTCAAATTGTACCTTAACGTCAGTAATTTCATTGTCTTCAATGTATCATTAACTTGATACACAACTTTAAGGATTTCCCAAGTTTCATGTGTTGTGGATGCACCTGTTATCTTGTCGAAAATAGAGTCCTCAACTGAGTTTTGAATCCAACATTTGGCTATATGTTCTTTCATTATGAGTTCAATAGTTGCATTGCTCTGATTATTAGTCATGTCCACCCTATCTTTTTGAGTCATATCTACATAGGGAGTCTCAAGTGTATCCCAACACTCTTGGGCTTGCAGAAACGTCTTCATTCTCAAAAAACAAAACTCATAAGTTTTGCCAAGTAGAGTCAAGGTCTGTGGAAAAGCTCTGGAGGAAGCCATTTCTTTGAATGAAAAATGTGCACCTTTTCTTTTATATATGCATTTGAAACTTAAAAAAAAAAAATCTTTTTCATTTCCAAAATTTTCTTTAAAAAAAACTTAAAGAAAAAATCCTTTTCCTTTCCAACTTTTTTATTTAAAAAAAAACTTTTAAAGTAATATAACAAAACCTATTTTTACTACTCCTTTTTAAAATATAAGAAGGTTGCCTTCCTTTTTAAATCATACAGTTTAAAAGAAATCATTAAACATACAAGTGTGTTTTGAAAGGAGTCATGAGTACCTTTCTTAAAACTTGTGAGGTCTGAGTTTTGAATCAAGAACCAAAACTGCAGCACTTTTCCTGGTACATTTACTATAAATTAGTATAACGCATTGTTCATTGTTACCATGGAGCATTAGGACATAATATTAGGACATAATTTGTGCAAGGAAATTTGGCTAACATGAGCTCTCATCTAACTCCTTAGCGTTAGTATTGATATCGCCAGTTTCGTGCTTTGGGTGAGCATTACTAACACTTTGGTTTGACTCCTAGATAACCTTATTCTCTGAAATTCAAATATAGGTATTCCCTTCATTGTAACTGGATTATAAAGTTTGTAGGATTTTTACTTCTCACTGTAGCCTAAGAAAATACATCTTTGACTCCTATCATGAAGCTTCTTTCCTAGATTCTCAGGAAGATGTGAAAAATCTACCGATCCAAAAATTATAAAGTGACATACATTAACCTTTTTACCATCACATGCTTCTTCAGGTATGGTATCTTGCAGAGTGGTTGTTGGAGATCTGTTGAGAACATACATTATTGTCAAAAATGCTTCAGCGCAATAAGTGTTTGAAAAATACTTCTCACGAAGCATACATCTGGCCATGTTCATGATTGATTGATTTTTCTTTTCTGCTCCTCTATTCTCCTATGGAGTATATCTGGATGTGTTCTGCATTATGATTCCTTGTTGCTGAAAAAATTTTCTGAAGTGATTAGAGTTGTAATCTCCTCCGATGCCAGATTTGATTATTTTAAAAGGCTTTCTACTATGCTTTTCTGCTTCTGCTCTGATTTCTTTGAAACTTGAGAATGTATCTGATTTGTTTTTGAGAAAATACACCCATGTCTTCTTGCTATAATCATCAATCATTGTCAGGAAATAAACACTACCACCAATAGACTATGTTTGCAATAAGCGACATATAACAATATGGACAAGCTTTAAAGGATCATTTTCTCTAGAGGAAGAGTTGGGAAATTTGTCTCTTTTATGACTGGACAGAACAAAAATTTCACAATTACAGTCTTTCTCATTCATAGTTGGGAGTCCAATGATGAGTGAATGTTTTGAAGCTAACTTAGACTTTTGAATGGCATTTGGCCATATCTAGAATGGCATAGTTATGGCTCATCTATTGTTGATACATTGTGGACAAGTGACTATGAGAAATTTCAACTTCTAAGAGTCAAAGGAAACATCATATTCTTGGTTTTTTCAAAATTAGCTATCAATCTTATATTAGGAGGTTTGTGATAGATATAACATGCATTCCCTTGAAATATTACATCATAACCATGTTCCGTCAGTTATCCTACAATAATGAAGTTATGCTTCAGATTTGGAACATAATAAACATCAGAAATGCATTTATGTTGATTATATTTAGTAAGAATAGGAACAATATCTTTTCCTTCCATTTTAAGGTAAGAAGGACCTCCAAGAGTAATTTCTCATGCTATGGAAGCATCAAGATAAGAAAGAAAACTTGTGTTACCTGTGATATGATTGTTGAAACCACTGTCTAGCAACCAAATATCCTTGTTGTGAGTGTCTTGAGAAAGATTGCATGAAAGAAACATTGTTTGAAAGTATTATCCTTCATTTTTAAAGAGATGGGAATTGCCTTTGTGCTAATCTGACTGTTTATTTTTGCATTCATGTTCATACTGCCCAAATTCCATGGAGTAATAACACTAGAAATTATATTTACTCCATGGTCTTCTTCTCTAAGTTTGGATTTGTGTAGGCCTCCACTGCTCTATAGCATGATGATATTGTGATCTACCTTGGATTTTTCCACCTCTATATCCTTTGCCTTTATCTCTGCAAAATGAAAGCTTTTCTTTAAAATCTTATTCCATGGAATCTTCTATCAAGTTGAGTCTTGTTTCATGTGCTAGGAGCAATCCAGCCAACTGTTCTACTAAGAAAGTTGTAAAATCTTTGAATTTGAGAATGGATGTTACAATCATGGCATATGTCTTAGGCAAACTCCAAAGGACATTTTGAATGATTTTATCATCTGGAATTGTTTCTGATGGTGTGTAACTGCGTTAATAGATATATTCATAATTTTTAAATTAGTTAAAAACCTTTTGTGAAATGATCTACCTGAGCTCTTTATCGAAACCCAAAACAAGTTCAAAATCTCGTGAAATCCATCAATTTCGATATTCTGTTAGAATAGACAAATTCCTTATTTACTCAGGTATATGGCCAAAACTTCAATACCCATGGAACTGAAAGGAAAGAAAAGCTGCAATTTATAATTTATTGGGTTTGGAATTGAAATTAAACTGCATATGCCTTTACCACGCAATCACCGTCGGATCGCACACTCTACAATGAATGGTTGCGATCAACTAGAGTTCAACAGGATTAAGTCATAGTTAATAGCTCATCGGGTCCAAAAAAGAAATTACCATCCATTCACTTTTCCGTGTGATATCTGTCAGATCTCACTCATTTAATCGGATGACCTAGATCAATTGAGATATTAACCTAGTTTAATAAAATATCTCGTCTGATTCTGGGTTAAACATCGACGCTTATTTTCATGTGATGCCCGTTGATTTTTCGATCAGTTGATCGAATGGATGTGATCTACTCCATGGCTTATAACGAACTTATTAGACTTTCCTAATTCCGCTAATATTTTAGCACTTCCTCTTCATTTAGCCCATCTCTAGATTATATGTTTATGACCTTGAAACATATCCGCTACCTACAGTTTAATGCAATTATAGAGGATATAGCCTATGTTTAAAGAATCAATTACATAATAAAATAAATACGCCAAAACAAGCTTTAACTCAAAACCTCTTTCATTCACACAGTATTTACATATATGTACTAACATCTCGTTCTTTGTTCTGTTCTCTCTTCTACTTAGGTTTACCTAACACTCCTCTAACACTTTATAACCTGTCTGCCTACTCTATCACTCCGTCTAAAACCCTCCCCCTTTCACACTCCTCATAGGATTACATTTAAGTATAATTACCTAGTTATGGATTATCCTAAATCCATAATCTTCTGCATAAATCACTCAACTAATTCCTATTCAAAGATCTCTTAATACCTAAGATCTCTAGGAGATCTACACACATTAATTATCCCTAATATTATCATATAGTTGGGAATATTTACTTTTAAGACCTCACACATATATTTTCCACTCAATCTATACAATATTCTAAAAAATTGTTAAAAACATCACCCCCCCCCAATTCAACCAAATGTACAATAATATTTTGAGCAAGATGCTCCTACATCAGACTCCTATTGTAGAAAAACATTATAGACTCCTATCTATGAAGTTTGTCACTTTTCTATAGTAATGTGATAGCTATAAGTCTAAATGACTTGCTACCTCCAGGATTCCAAACTCTATTTTGGGGATGCTCCTTCAGTCTTTCCTTTCCATGTTGTTGTGTTTTTGTTCCTATCATTCTTCTTTCTCATGGTCTCCAAATTTTGAATGAGTCTTGAGCTGGGTCACTATCTGCAACTTTATCTTTTTCAAGTAACTCTGTCATGCTCAAATTATTAAGGACTAAACCTGAAACTTCACCATTACCATCACTCAAATAGTCAACCAAATTATGTATATCATTTATCGTAGGATGAATCAATGATGATCTATTACAATTTTATCCTCCATGCTCTAGAAGTAATTAATATTTGCTAATCACACCAACACAGTTGGTGTTCGCTATGGTGTCCTTTCATTCATTTGTTATAGGTTCTTTGATCTAAACTTCTTTAGCCTCTGACTCTCAAACTATTGGTTCTTTCTCTAATGAGCTGCAAACTCAACTTCATGGAATGAAGAATGATCATCCCAAGTTTCTTCAAGTTCACAGAAGATTTCTTGATCATAACAATGGTCATTAGCTGTCTCTATAGCAACAAATTCCTTATCCATACCTACCTTCATAGACAACCAATTAGTCTTAAAAATATCAGATGTTTTGGTTTCTTTTGATGATTCAAGCACCAAATTCCCACCATGGAATTTCAATGTTTCATCAAATCCTCTTTGCTATGAGTCAATTCCTATGAATCTCTTCTTCTCCAAAAAACAAATATGTCTTTCTTCAAGTTTGTTCACCAGCATAGAATTCCATCTCTATTGCAATAGATTCCACTTGACCTGTTTCCTTATTCTTCATCCAAGTCTTTGATCTTCATTCACATTCTCTTGAAATCAATCCTCTAGTATATCTAACTCTGCTTTCATCATTTCAAGACTTATCCTATGCTCTTCAACACTCAACTAACTTTTATTTGAAACTTTCCTAAGTTTCTCCACATTCGTTTCCACTAATTCTTCAAATTCAAATCAATAAAAGAAAATATTTACCTCAATCAAATTCTAAAACTGACTCCTTTGTTTTTCCTTTACCTCCGTTGTGCCTCTGATTTTCCTTGTCATATGTCTTCTTGATCTCTCTGACAACTTTAACTTGTGAGTTGTAATCAACCTCTACTGTAACAAATCTCCTTCTTGTTACACATGCCTCACCAAGTTTTCCTACTCTGAGGTTATTCTGTTAGCATTTCTCTAGTTCTCTCCTCTGGAACCATATGAGCATTCCTTCCTCTAGGCTGCTACAAATATCCTCTCCTTCCTCTACTATTACTCTGTACAACAATTGTAAAGAATAGCAGCGACAAAGAATCATACTCACACATAATCTTCTTCTGCTCTGATACCAAAATAATGGGGGTGTAATTGCGTTAATACAAATATTCATAATTTTTAAATTAATTAAAAACCTTTTGTTAAATAATTTACTCGAGCTCTTTATCAAAACCCAAAACAAAGTCAAAATCCACTAAAATCCTTCAATTTTGCTATTCCATTAAAATACACAAATTCTTTATTTACTAGGGTATATGGCCAAAACTTCAATACCCATGGAACCGAAAGGAAAACAAAGCTGCAATTTATAATTTATTGGGTCTAGAATTGAAATTAAACCATGTATACCTTTACCACGCGATCACCATTGGATCGCACGCTCCATAATGAACAGTTGCAATCAACCAGAATTCAATAGTATTAAACAATAGTTAATAGTTCATCGGGTCCAAAAATGAAATTAACCTCCATTCACTTTTTCGTGCAATATCCATCGGATCTTGCTCCTCTAATTGGACGACTAACATCAACTAATCTATTAACCTAGTTTAATAAAATATCTCCTCTAATTCTAGCTTCAACCTCAACACTTATTTGCATGCAATGACCGTTGATGTGTCGATCAGTTGATCAGATGGCTATGATCTACTTCATGGTTTATCGCAAACTTATCAGAGTTTTCTCATTCCACTAAGACTTTAGCACTTCCATTGCATTTAACCCGTCTCTAGATTATATGTCTATGACCTTGAAGCATATCCGCTACCTACGGTTTAGTGTAATTATGGAGGATATAGCCTATGTTTAAATAATCAATCACATAACAAAGGAAATACGTTGAATGAAGCTTTAACACAAAACCTCTTTCATTCACACATTATTTACATATATGTATAGAACATCTCATGCTCTGTTTTGTTCTATCTTCTACTTAGCTTTATCTACACTCCTCTAACACTTTGTAACCTGTCTGCCTACTCTAACACTATGTCTAAAAATCTCCCCCTTATACACTCCTCATAGGCTTACATTTATAGCAAAATTACCTAGTTATGGATTATCCTAAATCGATAATCTTCTCCATAAATCAGTCAACTAATTCCTATTCAAAGATCTCATAATCCCTAAGACCTCTACAAGATCTGTAGACATTAGTTATCCCTAATATTCTCACATAGTTGAGAATATTTACATTTAAGACCTTACACATAGATTTTCGACTCAATCTATACAATATTCTTAAAAATGATTAAAAACATCATCCCCCTACTTCAACCAAATGTACAATAATATTTTGAGAAGGATGCTCCTGCATCAGTTTCACAGATGAGCTTGATTTTATTGACTATTCCCACATCTCTAGTCATGAACTGATACACATTTTTTGTGTTGGTCATCTTTATGGTTTCAAACTGTTATCTCAATATTTGTAATTTCACTATCTTTCACTATATCATTACCTTCATACACAACATTAAGGATTTCCCAACTTTCGTGTGTTGTGGATGTGCCCGTTATATTATCTAAAAGAGAGTCATCGACTTAGTTTGAATCCAACATTTGGCTATGATTATTTGTCATGGCCACCCATGCTTCTTGAGTTGGCTCTACATAGGGAGTCTGAAGTGTATACCAACACTCTTGGGCTTGCAAAAGAATATTCATTCTCAAAATCCAAAACTCATAATTTTTGCAAAGCAGAGTCGGGGTCTGTGGCAAAGCGCTGGAGGAAGCCATTTCTTTGAATGAAAAATGTGCTCTTTTCCTTTATATATCCTTTTGAAACTTAAAATTAAATTCCTTTTCCTTTCCAAGTCTTTATTAAAAAAAAAAAAAACTTGAAAAAAAATACTTTTCCTTTCCAATTTTTTTTATCTAAACTCTATATATATGAAAGCCTCTTTTTAATACTCCTTTTTAAAATATAACAAGGTCACCTTCCTTTTTCAAATAATATGGTTTCAAAAAAAATATCATTAAACATACAAGCATGTTTTGAAAGGAGTCACGAGTACCTTTATTAAAACTCGTGAAGTTTGAGTTTTGAATCAAGAATTAGAAATCAAGCATTTTGTCTAGTACATTTGTCGTAAATTATTATAACGCATCACTCATAGTTACCATGGAAAGTTAGGAAGTAAACAATGTAAGGAAATCTGACTAATGTGAGTTCTCATTTAACAGCTTAGCATTAGTATTGATATCGCTACTCTTGTGCTTTGAGTGAGCATTAATAATGCCCTAGTTTGACGCTTGGATGACATTATTCTCCAAAATTCAAATACAGGTATTCCCTTTGTTGAAACCGGATTATAAATTTTGTAGGCTTTTGAATTCTCAGTAAAACGTAAGAAGATACATATTTCACTCCTATCATCAAGCTTCTTTCTTAGTTTCTCAGGAATATGTGAAAAAACTTCTCATCCAAAAATTGTAAACTGAGATACATTTTACATTTTTACCATCCCACGCTTCTTGAGGTATTTTATCATGGAAAGTGCTTGTTGGGGACCTGTTGAGAACATACACTGCTGTCGAAAATGCTTCAGCCCACTAATTGTTTGACAACTTCTTCTCACGAAGCATACATCTCGCCATGTTCATGATTGATTGATTTTTCCTTTTCGATACTCTATTCTACTGTGCAGTGTATCTTGATGTGTTATGTGTTATTATTCCTTGTTGTTGAAAAAATTATTTGAAATGATTAGAGTTGTACTCTCCTCCTATGTCATATTTGAGTATTTTCATAGGCTTTCCACTCTGCTTTTCTGCTTCTGCTTTTATTTCTTCGAACCTTGAGAACACATCTAATTTGTTTTTGAGAAAATACACCCATGTCTTCCTGCTATAATCATCAATGAATGTCAAAAAATAAAGACTACCACCAATAGACTATGTCTGCAATGGGCCACATATATCCGTATAGACAAGCTTTAAAGGCTTCTTTTCTCTAGAAGAAGATGTGGTAGAGATGTCTCTTTTATGCTTGGACATAACACAAATTACACAATTACAGTCTTTCTCTATCGTAGTAGGGAGATAATGATGAGTGAATTTTTCTGAAGCTAACGTACACTTTTGAATGGAATTTGGCCATATCTAGAATGGCATTGTTGTGACTCATCTATTCTTGATACATTGTGGACAATAGACTGTGAGAGATTTCAACTTCGAAGAGTCAAAGGAAACATCCTACTCTTGTTTTTTTCAAACTTAGCTATCATTATTCTATTATGAGGTTTTTTATAGATATAACATGTGTTCCCTTGAAATATTACATCATGACCATGTTCCATCAGTTATCCTACACTAATGAGGTTATGCTTCAGATTTGGAACATAATAAATATCATAAATGTATTTCTCTTGATGTTGTTTAGTAAGAATAGGAGAAATACATTTTCCTTCAGTTTTAATGAAAGAATAATCTCCAAGAGTAATTTCTTATGTTATGGAAGCGTCAAGATAATAAAGAAATTTTTTGTTACCTACCATATGATTGTTGCAGCCACTTTCTAGCAACCAAACATACTTGTTCTGAGTGTCTTGAGGAAGATTACTTGAAAGAAACATTGCTTCAAAGAACTACCCTTCATTTTTGGAGAGACGAACATTGCCTCTGTGCTGATCTAACTATTTATTTTTGCATTCATGTTCATAGTGCCCAAATTTGTTGCAGTAATAACACTGGACATTATATTTTCTCCACGGTCTGCTTCTCTAAGATTGGTTTTGTGCAGGTCTCCACTGCTCTGCTGCATGATGATGTTGTGATCTGCCTCGCTTGTTGCCACTGGTATATCCTCTGCATCCATCTTTTCCAAAAGAATGGTGTTCTTTAAAATCTTATTCCATGGAATCTTCTATCAAGATGAGTCTTGTTTCGTGTGCTAGAAGTGATCAGGTCAACTGTTCTACTGAGAAGGTTGTAAAATCTTTGGATTCGAGAATGGCTATTAAAATCATGTCATATTTCTTAGGCAGACTTATAAGGACATTTTGAACAATTTTATCATCTAAAATGGTTTCATCGATGAGCTTGATTTTATTGACTATTTCCACATCTCTAGTCATGAACTGATCCACATTTTCTGTGTCATTCATCTTTAGGGTTTCAAGCTATTACCTCAGTCTTTGTAATTTCACTATCTTCAATGGATCAGTTCCTTGATATACAACATTAAGGATTTCCCAAGCTTCATGTGCTATGGATGCGCCTATTATATTATCGAAAATAGAGTCATCGACTAAGTTTTGAATCCAACATTTGGCTTTACATTGTTTCTTTCTGAGTTCAATAGCTTCATTCCTATGATTATTAGTCATGGCCATCCATGCTTCTTGAGTCAGCTCTACATAGGGATTTTGAAGTGTATCCCAATAGTCTTGGGCTTGCAGAAATGTTTTCATTCTCAAAATTCATAACTCATAATTTTTTCCAAGTAGAGTTGGGGTCTCTGGAAAAGCACTAAAGGAAGCCATTTCTTTGAAAAAAAAAATGTGCACCTTTTGTTTTAAATCTCCTTTTGAAACTTTAAGAAAAAATCCTTTTCCTTTCCATATTTTTATTTTGAAACAAACTTTAAAAAAATTCCTTTACCTTTCCAAGTTTTAATTTTAAAAAAATATAACAAAACCTCTTTCTAATATTCCTTTTTAAAATATAACAAGGCCACCTTCGTAAATTGTAGGGTTTAAAAAAAAAATCATTAAACGTAGAAACATATTTTGAAAGGAAACACAAGTACCTTTATAAAAACTCACGAAGTTTGAGTTTTGAAACAAGAATCAAAACTGGAGCTTTTTCTCTGGTACATTTTCCATAAATTAGTATAACACACTGTTCATTGTTACCATAGAGCATTACATCGTAAACAATGTGAGTACATTTAGTTAACGTGAGCTCTCAACTAACTGCTTAACGTTAGTAATTATATTGCTCCTCTCGTGCTTTAGGTGAGTGTTAATAACACTCTGATTTGACTCCTGGACAACATTATTCTCCAAAATTCGAATACAGCTATTCCCTTCAATGACTTCGCATCAACCTTCCTTTTTTCTCCAGTAGGAGGCTTCACTTTGCTATTATCTCTCCTGTTTTATTTTGATACAAACATATGGAATGGTTCTCTCAAGGGATCTTATTCATCCTTACTCTGTCTCTGCTTCGCTCTCAAAGAGTCTTATACAGTCTAAGCTCCGATACCATGACAAAGAATGAAACTGAAAAGTGGAGTAGAGATTTATCTTCTCAATATTCAAAATGCTTAAATAGATTACATTGTAAACATAAATAATAAGTGATTGAAGTAAAAATCAACACCTATGGAGTATAACTCAAGTAAAGTTGAACTACCTATGACACCTAGCAGACAATGGAATCAAATGTGATGACCCCTAACCAACAACTAACCGACAATGAGATTAACATCTCAATATCCTATTATAATCTCAATTGTTACATGTAGTGACAATTACAATGCCTAGTTGTTCTCTTTGAAATTCAAAAATATTTTTGCCTAATGTCTTTGTGAAAATAGTTGCTACTTAATCTCTTCTCAATATTCAAAATGCTTAAATAGATTACATTGTAAACATAAATAATAAGCGATTGAAGTAAAAATCAACACCTATGGAGCATAACTCAAGTAAAGTTGAATTACCTATGACACCTAGCAGACAATGGAATCAAATGTGATGACACCTAACCAACGACTAACCGACAATGAGATTAACATCTCAATATCCCATTATAATCTCAATTGTTACATGTAGTGACAATTACAATGCCTAGTTGTTCTCTTTGAAATTCAAATATAGTTTTGCCTAATGTCTTTGTGAAAATAGTTGCTACTTAAGATTTGGGACCACAAAAATAAATTACTAGCTCGACATCATTGACAAGCTGGCAGATGAAATGAAAATGAGTGTCAATCTGCTTTCTGTTTTTGTGGAAAATTGGACTTTTTGATAAAGAAATTGTTGAACTGCTATCACAGTAGATTGGAGTTGGCTCCTTTTGAATATTTTAAATATCTTTCAATAATATTCTCAACCACACAACTTGACAAACTGCTAAATTTTATGCTACATATTTTGCCTCTACAAAAGATATTGAAACAATTGATTGTTTCTCCAATTCCCATGAAATCATATTGGTTCCAAGATTAAAATCATACCCTTAGGTGCTTCTGCGATCAGCTAAACTCCCTACATAATTGTTGTTTGTATACCTTGAAAGTGAAAAATTTTCAAAATTTGTATAAAACAAACCATAACCTATTGTCATGTAATATACCTTAAGATCCCTTTTTCAACTTTCCAATGAGAAATCTTAGGTTGCTACATATACCAGAAGATGAAACTTGATGCAAACATAATATCATGTCTAGTTAAAGTGAGATATAACAAGCTACCAACTAGACTTTTATATAGTGTGCAATCAACTGGTGGTGCTACATCTTCTTTGCTCAGTTTTGTGCCTTAAGTAATTGGTTTATTTGCAGGTTTCCAATTGGTCATTATGAAATTTTTAATGATATCAATGGGATATATTTGCTGACCGACAAAAATTCCATGGCAGATTGATGAATTTCAATGCCTAAGTATTATTTCATGACTCCTAGATCTGTCATATCAAACTCTACTTGCATTGCTACTTTGAAATATTCTAACATCATATTTACTGTATCAAGAAGATCATCTACATAAAGGCATTCAATAATAATTTTACCTTTATGCATTTTTGTATACAAACTTGGCTCATGATTGCTTCTACAGAAACCACTTTTGATGAGATGGGTGTCAATGCAATTGTACCAAGCTCTTGGAGCTTGTTTCAAACCATACAAGGATTTCTTCAGTCTATATACCTTATGTTCCTGTCCTGGAACTTCAAAAGTAGGAGGCTTCTCTACATAAACTTCTTCCTACAATATACGCTTTACAAAAGCAAATTTTACATCAAGCTAATAGACTTTCCATTTGTGTTGAGTAGTTGTGGACAAAATGGTTCTGACAATGTCTAACCTTGCTACTCAAGCAATGGTTTAACCATAGTCAACACTATACTATTGTGAGAATACTTTCGGAACCAAACTTGCCTTATGTTTCTCAAATTCTCCTATTTCATTCAGCTTGGTCTTATATATCCATTTTAGAAAATTCTGGTTTTATCTCTTGCAAGACAAACTAATTCCTAAGTCTGATTCTCCTCTATGGAAAAAAATGCTTGGTTCGCTGCATCTCTCCAATGATTTTCATAAACTACTTCTTCAAAATGATTTGATTGATATGGAATAAATGCAAACATATTCTGCTAGTCAAAGTCATGCTCTTTATCATATATTTCTCTGACACTTCTTGATTTCTGATTGTCTTTTGAAGATGTTGAAGAACTAGTGGATTCACTGCTTAAAGATGTACCATTTAAGGAATGGTATGTATCTTCTCCTCGCCATGGTGGATAAAAACACTGATTTGAAGCTTCATCAACATGATCAGATGAAGATTTAATTTTAACAAATGTTATATCTCTGCTTAAAACAAACTTCTTTGTAACTCAATTATAAAGGTTGTAGGCCTTTGACTGCTCACTATAGCCTATGAAAATACATATTTTACTCTTATCATCAAGCTTCTTTCTTAGCTTCTCACGAACATGGGAAAAATCTATTGATCCAAAAATTATAAAGGAGATGGATTTACCTTTTTACCATCCCACACTTCTTGAGGTACTATATCTTGGAGAGTTTTTGTTGGATATCTGTTGAGAACATATACACTATTGGTGAAACTGTGTCAACCCAATAATTATTTGATAACTTCTTCTCATCAAGCATACATCTGTCCATGTTCATGATTGACTAATTTTTCCTTTTTTGCTACTCCATTATGTTGTTTTGTATCTCTTGGTATGTTTTGCATTATGATTCCTTGAAGTGATTAAAGTTGTACTCTCCCCCTACATCAGATATGAGTATTCTCAAAGCCTTTCCACTCTGATTTCCTACCTCTGCTTTGATTTCTTTGAACCTTGAGATTGTACCTGATTTGCTTTTGAGAAAATACACCCATGTATCCCTGCTATAATAATCAATGAATGTCCAAAAATAAATACTACCACCAATAGATTGTGTCTGCAATGGGTTAGATATATCTGTAAGGACAAGCTATAAAGACTATTTTTCTCTAGAGGAAGATGTGCAAAAGCTATATCTTTTATGCTTGGACAACACACAATATTGACAATTACTGCTTTTTCATTCATAGTATGGAGAGCAATGACGATTGACTATTTTTAAAGCTAACTTATGATTTTGAATGTTATGTGGCCATATCTATAATGAAATAGTTGAGACTCATCTATTCTTGATTCATTGTGGTCAAAATACTATGAGATATTTCGACTTCTAAGAGTCAAAGAAAACATCCTATTGTTGGTTTTTTCAACCTTAGCTATCAGTCTTCTATTAAGAGGTTTTTTATAGATATAACATGTGTTCCCTTGAGATATTACATCATAACCATGTTCCATCAGTTGCCCTACACTATTGAGGTTATGATTAATATTTGGAACATAATAAACATCAAAAATATATTTTGGTGATTCTGTTTAGTAAGAATAGGTACAGTATCTTTTCCTTCAGCTTTAACGCAGGAACAATCTCTAAGAGTAATTTCTAATGTTATGGAAGGATCAAGATAAGAAAGCATATTTTTTGTTACCTATCATATGATTGTTGCATCCACTACCCAACAACCAAAGATCCTTTCATGAGTGTTTCAAAAACATCGCATGAAAGAAACATTGTTTCAGAGGATCCTTCTTTACTATTGGAGAGATGGACATTGCCTCCATGCTAATATGACTGTTTCTTTTTTCATTCATGTACATAATGCCAAAATTTCTTGCAGTAATAACACTAGACATTATATTTACTCCATGGTCTGCTTCTCTGGGTTTGGATTTGTGGAAGTCTCCACTACTCTGTTGCATGAGGTTGTTCTGATTTGGCTCTACTTCAGCCTCTGCCTTGCTTGATGTCATCTCTATATCCTCTACCTCTGCCTCTCACAAAATGAATTTTTTCTTTGAAATATTATTCCATGGAATATTCTATCAAGTTGAGATTTGTTTCGTGTGCTAGAAGTGATTCAGTCAACTATTCTACTGAGGAATTTGTAATCTGTATTCCAGAATGGTTGTTACAATCATGTGATATTTATTGGGTAGAATTCGAAGGAGTTTTTAAAAAAATTTCTCATCTGAAATGGTTTCAGCGATTAGCGTGACTTGATTGACTATTCCCATGACACTAGTCATGAACTGGTTGATGTTTTCTATGTCGGTCATCTGTAGAGTTTAAAACCATGATCTCAATGTATGTGATTTCATTATCTTCACTGTATAATTACCTTGATACATCGATTTAAGGATTTCCCAAGCTTCATGTGCTATGGATGCGCCTGTTATCTTGTCAAAAATAAAGTCATTGACTAAGATTTGAACCCAACATTTGGCTCTTTGTTCTTTCTTTTTGAGTTCGTGAGTTATATTCCTTTGATTATTAGTCATGGCCACCCATGCTCCTTAGGCCGACTCTACCTGGGCAGTCTTCATTTAAAAAACGAAAACATATAATTTTTGTCCATCAAAGTCAAGGTCTGTGGCAAAGCTCTGTGGCAAAGCTCTGTGGCAATGCGCTGGAGGAAGCCATTTATATGAATGCAAAATTTGAACCTTTTCTTTTAAATCTCCTTTTGAAACTTAAACAAAAATTCCTTTTCCTTTCCTTAATTTTTATTTTTTAAAAACTTAAAGAAAATCCTTTTCCTTTCAAACTTTTTTTTTTTTTTTTTTTTTTAAATATAACAAAACCTTTTTTTAATACTCCTTTTTAAAATTTAACAAGGTCACCTTCCTTATTTAAATCATATTGTTTAAAAAAAAATTCCTTAAACATAGAAAGGTATTTTAAAATGACTCACGAGTACATTTCCTAAAAATTGTGAAGTATGACTTTTGAATCATGAACCAAAACTAGATCATTTTGTCTAGTACATTTGTTGTAAATTAGTATAATGTGCTTTTCATTGTTACCATGGAGTGTTAGGCTGTAAATGGTGTAAGGATAGTTGACTAACGTGAACTCTGATATAACTCCTTAGCATAGTAGCGCAATCGCTCCTCTAGTGCTTTGGGCGAGAGTTAATAACGCCCTTGTCTGACTCCTGGACAACATTATTCTCCGAAATTTGAATACAAATATTCCCTTCAATGACTACACAACAACCTTCCTTTATTTTTGTAGTAGGAGGCTTCACTTAATTATGATCTCTCCTATTTTCTTTTGAAGACACACAAATATGCAATGTTGTTCTCAAGGAGTATTATGCAACCTTACTATTTCTCTGCTGCTCTCTCAAAGAGTCTTACGTAGTCTCAACTCCATTACCATGACAAATAATGAAAAAAAAAAGTGGAGCAGAGATTCCTCTTCTCGATATTCAAAATAACTAAATAGATTACATTGTAAAAATCAAGTAAAATTGAGCTTCGTAGACACCTAGAAGATAATTCAATTAAATGTGATGACACCTAACCAACAACTAACTAACAATGAGATTAATATCTCAACATCCCCTCCTAATCTCAATTGTTACATGTAGTGACACCTGCAATGCCTAGTTGTTCTCTTTGAAATTCAAATATATTATTTCCCAATGGACTTTCTGAAAATATCAACTATCTGATCTTTGGAACCACATAAAGAAGTTATTGTGTCCCCATCATTGACAAGCTCATGGATGAAATGAAAACAAGTGTCAATGTGCTTTCTCTTTTCGTGAAAAACATGATTTTTTGATACAAAAATATTTGAATTGTTATCACAGTAGATTGGAGTTGGCTCCTTCTGAATATTTGAAATACCTTTCAATAATCTTCTCAACCACACAGATTTACAAGCTATTGAATTTACAGCTACATATTCAACCTCTACATAAGATATTGAAATGATTAATTATTTCTTGGATGCCCATGAAATTAGATTGTTTCCAAGATGAAAAGCATACCCTGAGGTGCTTTTTGGATCATCTAAAATCCTTGCATAATCGTTATCTATATACCTTGAAAGTGAAAAATTTTCAGAATGTATATAGAACAAACCATAGCCTATTATCTTTACAATATACCTTAAGATCCTTTTTGCAACCTTGTAAAGAGAAATCTTAGCTGACTGCATAAACTTGGAGATAAAACTTGCTACAAACATAATATAAGGTCTAGTTGAAGTGACATATAACAAGATACTAACTAGACTTTTATATAGCATGGAATCAACTGGTGGTGCTACGTCTTCTTTTCTTAGTTTTTTTCCTTGAGAAATTAGCTTATCTGCAAGTTTGCAATTGGTCATTCTAAATTTTTTTATGATATCAGTGGCATATTTTTGGTGAAAAAAAAACCCATTAGCAAAATTGATGAGTTTCAATGTCTAAGAAGTATTTCATGACTCCTAGATCTTTCATATCAAACTCTGTTTGCATTTCTTCTTTTAAATCATCTAACACTATATTTATTGTATAAAGAAGATCATCTATATAGAGGCATACAATAATAATTTTACCTTTATGCATTTTTGTATACAGATTAGATTATGATTGCTTCTGTAAAAACCACTTTGGATGAGATAGGTGTCAATGTGACTATAGTAAGCTCTTAGAGCTTGTTTCAAACCATACAAGGATTTCTTCAATATATATATATCTTATGTTCCTTTCCTGGAACTTCAAAACTAGGAGGCCACTCTACAAAAAATTCTTCCTGCAATATACCATTTAGAGAAGTAGATTTTACATCAAGCTAATAGACTTTCCATTTGTGCTGAGTAGCTACGGACAAAATGGTTCTGAAGATTTCTAACCTTGTTATTGGGGAAAAGTTTCACCATATTTAACACCAAACCATTGTGATAATGCTTTGAAAACCAACATTGGCTTATGTTTCTCAATTTCTCCTTTTTCATTCATCTTAGTCTTATATACCCATTTTACACCAATTCTGGTTTTCTCTCTTTGGAGATCAGCTTATTCCCAAGTCTGATTCTTCTCTATGATAGCAATTTCCTGGTTCTTTGCATCCACCCAAAACTTTTCTTTAACTACTTCTTTAAAATTAGTTCGTTGATATGAAAGAAATGCAAACATATTCTACTTGTCAAACTCATGCTCCTGCTCATATATTTCTCGACGCTTCTTATTTTTTGATTTTCTTATGAAGATATTGAATCATTGGTGGTTTCAGTGCTTGAATATGTACCATTTTCAAAATGGTATGGCTATGCTTCAACCAAAAATCTTGGCGACTATGGTGGATACAAAGACTAATTTGAATCTTCATCAACATGATTATAGCAAGATCGATTTTCTAAAACAATTACATATTTTGTTAAAAGAAACTTCTTTGTAACTAGATTATAAATTCTATAAGCCTTTGAATGCTCACTACAACCTACGAAAAGACATATTTCACTCCTATCATCAAGCTTCCTTCTTAGTTTCTCGGGAACATGTGGAAAAGATACCGATCCAAAAATTCTAAAGTGAGGTACATTTACCTTTTTACCATCCCATTCTTCTTGAGGTACTATATCTTAGAGAGTGGTTTTTGGAGATCTATTGAGAACATACACTGCTGTTGAAGCTGCTTCAATCCAATAATTGTTTGACAACTTCTTCTCATGAAGCATACATTTGGCCATGTTCATGATTGACTAATTTTTACTTTCTGCTACTCCACTCCGTTGTGGAGTATATCTTGATGTGTTCTCCATTATGACTCCTTGGTGTTGAGAAAATGCTTTGATGTGATTAGAGTTGTACTCTCCTCTTCGAGGGGTAAACCTCCTTTAGATTATACAAATTAATAATTGTTGGATGATACAAATGACAAGACCTCCTTTCTATATATAGGAGTCTAAGGGGTCATAATAAAATCAAAGCCGACATAAAAATAATAATGTAAGGGCACAATAATAACAATAGTGGGATTCAATGGGGCACAACAATAAAAATATGGGGACTAGATGGGAAAAACGATATAATAAGGCGGGTGCACAAATACCAATAAGGCGTTACACTAGTAGTATAGGGACCTAACAAGTTTTTTGACAACTTCTTCTCACAAAGCATACATCTCTCCATGTTCATGATTGACTATTTTTTTCTTTCTACTACTCCATTCTATTGTGGAGTATATCTTTCTATGTTATGCATTATGATTCGTTATTTTTGACAAAATTATTTGAAGTGATTAGAGTTGTACTCTCCTCCTCTATCGGGCCTGAGTATTTTCAAAGGCTTTCTACTTCTTTTTTTTTTGGTTTTACTTTGGATTCTTTGAACCTTGAGAATGTATCTAGTTTTTTTTTGAGAAAATGCACCCATCTGTTCCTGCTATAATAAAAAATGAATGTAAAAAAATAAATACTACCACCAATAGACCCTGTCTACATTGGGCCACATATATCTGTGTGGACAAGCTCTAAAGGTTCTTTTTCTGTAGAGGAAGGTGTGAGAAAGTTGCCTCTTATATGCTTGGACAGAACAAAAATTTCACAATTATAGTATTTCTCATTCGTAGTAGGGAAACCAGTGACGATTGGTTATTTCTGAATCTCACTTATACTTCTGAATGGTATGTGGCCATATCTAGAATGCCATAGCTGAGACTTATCTATTGTTGACACATTCTAGACAAAAGACCGTGAGAGATTTCAGCTTCTAAGAGTCAAAAGAAACATCCTATCCTTTTCCTTTTTAACCTTAAATAATAGTCTTCTATTAGGAGATTTTTTATATATATAACATGTGTTCTCTTGAAATATTACATCATAACCATGTTCCATCAATTGTCCTACAGTAATGAGGTTATGCTTCAGATTTGCAACATAATAAATATCAGAAATGTATTTCCACTGATTCTATTTATTAAGAATAGGAACAATACCTTTACCTTTAGAATTTATGCAAGAATGATATGAAAGAATAATTTCTGATGTTATGGAAGCATCAAGATAATAAAGAAGACTTTTGTTACTTGTCATATATTTTTTGCATGCACTGTCCAACAACAAAAGATCCCTGTTGTGAGTGTTTTTAGAAAGATTTCATAAAAGAAACGTTGTTTCAGAACATTCTCCTTCATTGTTGGAGAGATGGACATTTCCTCTATCTTGATTTAATCGTTTCTTTTTTCATTCATATTCATAATGCCCAAAATATTTGTAGTAATAACAATGGACATTATATTTTCTCCATGGTCTACTTCTCTAATTTCGCTCTTGTGTAGGTCTCCATTGCTCTCCTGCAAGATGATTTTATGATCCACCCCTTCTTCAACCTTTGCCTCGCTTATTTTCGCCTCTATATCCTCTACTTCTACCTCTGCCAAAAGAAATTTTCAGTTTGAAAGCTTGTTCCATGGAATCTTCTGTCAAGTTGAGTCTTGTTTTGTCTGCTAGAAGCAATTCAGTCAACTGTTCTACTGAGAAAGTTGTAAAATATTTGGATTCTAGAATGGTTGTTACAATCATGTCATATTTCTTGGGCAAACTTTGAATGACTTTTTGAACAATTTTCTGATATGAAATGGTTTCACCAATGAGTTTGATTTGAGTGACTATTGCTACAATTCTAGTCATGAACTGATCCAAATTTTCTATGTCGATCATCTTTAGGGTTTTGAACTGTGATGTCAATGTCTCTAATTTCGCTGACTTCACTGTATAATTACCTTGATACGCAACTTTAAGCATTTCCCAAGCTTCATGTGCTCTAGATGCACATGTTATCTTGTCGAAAATAACGACATTCCCCTGACTATTAGCCATGTTTTCCCATGCTTCTTGATTTATCTCTACATAGAGAGCCTGAAGTGTATCCCAATGCTCCTTGTATTATAGAAATGTCTTCATTCTCAAAAACCAAAACTCATAATTTTTGCTAAGTAGAGTCAGGGTCTATGGCAAAGTGCTGGAGGAAGCCATTTCTTTGAATGAAAAATGTGCACCTTTTCTTTTAAATCTCCTTATGAAACTTAAAATATATATATATATATATATATATATTTCCAAATCTTTATTTAAAAAAAAAATTAAAAAAAATCCTTTTTGTTTGCAAGTATTTATTTAAAAAAGCTTTTTAAAAAAATATAACAAAAACTCTTTCTAATACTCCTTTTTCAAATATAACAAGGTCACCTTCCTTTTTTAAATCATATAGTTTCAAAAAATATATCATTAAACATACAAATGTATTTTGAAAGGATTCACGAGTACGTTTCTTAAAACTCATGAAGTTTGACTTTTTCATTTTGTCTAGTACATTAGCCATAAATTAGTATAATTCACTATTCATCGTTACCATGGAGCAGTAGGCCATAAAAGGTGTAAGGAAAGTTTACTAACATGAGTTCTCATCTGACTGCTTAGCATTAGTAACGCTATCACTCCTGTAATGGATTGGGTGAGCATTATTAACACTCTAGTTTGACTCCCAGACAACGTTATTCTCCCAAATTCAAATATAACTATTCCCTTAAATGACCTTATAACAACCTTCCCTTTTTCTGTAGTAGGAGGCTTCACCTCACTACGATCTCTACTCTTTTCTTTTTAATACACACACATTAGAAACGATGCTCTCAAGGAGTCTTATGCAACATCACTCTATCTTTATTTCTCTCTCAAATAGTTTTACATTATCTAAGATCTCATACCATGGCAAAGAATGAAACCGAAAAGCGGAGCAGAGAATGCTCTTCTCAATACTCAAAATGACTAAATAGATTACATTCTAAAAATCAATAATAAATTACTGAAGTAAAAATCAACACCTATTGAGTAGAGCTCAAGTAAATCTAAATTGCGTATGACACCTACAAGACAATAGAATGAATTGTGCTCACTCCTAACCAACAACTAACTGAGAGTGAGATTAATATCTAAACATCCCCTCCTAATGTCAACTATTACATGTAGTGACACATATAATGCCTAGTTGTTCTCCTTGAAATTCAAATACATTCTTTCCCAATGGCTTTGATAAAATATCTTCGTGTTGATGTTTGGAACCACAGAAAGAAAGTACTATGTCCCCAACATTTACAAGCTCATGGATGAAATGAAATCAGGTGTCAACGTGGTTCCTCTTTTTATGGAAAATATGACTTTTTGATAAAGAAATAGTTGAACTATTATCATAGTAGATTAGAGTTCGCTCCTTCTAAATATTTGAAATATTTGTCAATAATCTTATCAACCACACAGCTTGACAAGATGTTGAATTTATGCTACATATTCTACCTCTACACAAGATATTGAAATGATTAACTATTCATTAGATGCCCATGAAATCAGATTGGTTCAAAGATGAAAAGTATACCCTCAGATTCTTTTGGGATCATCTAAACTCCCTACATAATCGCTCTTTGTATACCATGAAAATGAACAATTTTAGAATGTGTATAGACCAAGCTTGTTGGGCCCCTGTAATACTAGTGATTACCCCATTACTATGGTAGTTATACCCCTTATTTATATTAGTGTGCCCCTATTACCCCCATATTGTTATTTATGTGCCCCATAGAATCCCTCTATTGTTATTTTTGTGGCTTTATATTATTATTGTTAGGTCGGCTAGATTATATTGTGACTCCTTAGACTCCTATATATAGAAAGGAGGCTTTGTCATTTGTATCATCCAATAATTGTTCATTTATGTAATGTAAAGGAGGTTTCCCCCTCGAAGAGGCTGAATTATAAGGCGTTGATCTATCTTTTCTATCTTTTCTTAAGCAGGTTTCATAAAAAAGCCATAGCCTATTGTCCCTGTAATATACCTTAATATCCTTTTTACAACCTTCCAATGAGAAATCTTAGGTGAGTGCATAAGCTTGGGGAAAAAATTTGTTGCAAACATAATAGCAAGAACAGTTGAAGTTTTTGGCACTATGATATAGGTGTTGTCCTTGATGGAAACTCACATAGATGACAGTTCAAAGTACAACAGGTTAACAAGAAAGGATTATAGATTAGACTCTAGAGATTGAAGAAAGAGAGTGGATTAAGAAGTATACGCTCGTTCAGTTTGTCCAAGAAGAGTATACACGTGGGTTAATAGAAATAGAAGAGCGTATACATATACACGCACTCGCACAGGAGGAAAAGCATGTACATGTTGGAAAACTAAGGTTTTGTTTCGAGGTATTTGGTCCAAGGTATTTTGGTCTAAAGTATTGGTCCAAGGTATTTGGCCTGAGGGTTTTGGTCTAAGGTATTAACCCTAGGTATTTGGTCGAAGGTATTGGTCCTAAGTGGTTTTGGTCCAAGGTGTTAACAAAGGATCTAAGTAGATAAGGAGGAGAAGATCAAAGGACTAAGTGGGAAACTATTGAATATCTTATGAAGTGTTTGATCAAATATGCAGGTTATGGGTTTCTGATGCTTTGATTGATCTGAACTAAGGATGCATCTATGTGGTTGATGATGGATGATGGATCGGGATCATAAGACCTAAAATGAATTATCATTATGTGGTTTTATCATGGATAGTCTAGATATAAATATTGATGCTTCTTTATTATGTAAATGTTATGATCTGGGTATGACTGAATTCTGGAATAGCTGTGAAGTTTTTAAGTTAGTATTTGTAGATATGTACACTGGTTCACCTTGATAAAATCATGTATACATGCTGGTTCGGCATATCGAAGTAGCGTATACATTATGAAATATGATATTTGAAGTTGCAGTTGGTTCTAGTTGTTGTTGCAGAGTTTGGAGTTCTGCTCTGTGTTCTCGTGATTGTATTCTAGTGACGGTGCTCTGAATTTTCATATTAATTGATTGTGATTTGCTTTAGTGATGATGGGTCTTCAGTGATTGATTTAGTTTTGGTTGATTCAGAGATTGATGATTGAGTTTTAGTGATTGTTTGATACATATGTATTTGATGGTTATATTGCAGTGGTGATTAATTATGAGCTTCAAAGTTACTGATGGGTCTAATATGAAAATTTGATGAAACGAGGCCTTCATGTGGTGTTGTGTTCCAGGAGTATCGAGTCTAAAAATTTATGAAACGTGGTCCCTCGAGGAAGAGAGAAGGTCGTAGCCTTCTACAGGCTCGCGTCTATGTACTGGTAAATGTATGAGCCAGTACAAGAACCAGGGGGTTGGAGCTCCCTTCCAATAACAACTAGAAAATGAGTGAAGGAGCCTTTTATAGGCTAGTGCCTACGTACTAGTAAATGGATCGGCTAGTACGAGATCAAGGAGGTTGGATCTCCCTTCTAGTAGAAGCTAGAAAATGAGTGAAGGTTGGAGCCTTCTGTAGGCTGGCACCTACGTATTAGTAAATGGGTCGGCTATTACAAGAGCTAGGGGGTTGTAGCTCCCTTCTAGTAGAAGCTGGAGAATGAGAGAAGGTGGTAGCCTTCTAAATTTGGGTGCCTACATATTGGTATGAGTCTACACCGGTACAAGATTGTAAACAGGTTTTTCTTATATTAAAAGAAGACAACAACAAGTGGTTTTTGTCCTGCATTGGGTTTCCACCTTAAATCTTGGTGTTCATGTGTGTTTCTTATCTGTGATGATTTTTTTTGTTATTACTGCACATGGTTACTATTTATAAGATTAATGAAGTACTAATGTGTTGATTAAATATCAACATATGATGGATTAACTTAACCATAAGTTTGTTGGATATACAATGGTTGTGTTAAATACGGTTGTGTGTACATGAGAGTTACCTTCATTGAAGTAGTGTACATAAATCTGAGTATGAAATGAAAATGTTATTGAGTTGACTAATACTAACTCACCCCCCCCCCCCTCAGTATTATTTCCAAAACTTGGTAGCAGAGTAGGTCCTCTGGCAGAAGCTTGATTTCTTGAAGGAGATCTGTAGAAATAATGGGAAAGAAGTTCAAGAAGAAAACACCTAAGAAGAAGAAGACATCTCAAAGGAACAATAAATACAATTTGCCATTAGGTGGAAGTAAGTATTTAGATTTAGAATCACCTCAGATTGAAGATGAACAAGAAAAAGAAGTATCAGGTACAAATTTTTGGTCTTCTACTGATACTTCTCTTTTTTCAAGCAATGTTGAATATATTGAAAGTGATCATGAAAGAAACATCGAAGAAGAAGTGAAAAGACTCGAAGATAAAATCAGAGATCAACAATATATATTTAACAAAAGGGAGTGTTCCTTTAGAGTATAATTTTCCAGATTAAAAGCTCAGTTGGAGGAAGGAAACAAAGTAAGGATGCAGTAGAAGGAAAAGGGAGATCAATATCAAAAGCTACAGGATGAAGTGACATAATTAAGAAATGAAGTAAATGAAAAGAGTACAAAACTAAAGACACTTATAGATTGATCCAGTTACTATGAATGTCTTGAAGCTAAGATCCTCTCTCTAAAGGAAGATCTTGAAAAATCAGATAAGCATAATGAAGAACTACCTCAAGCAGATGAAGAACAAGAAAATGAGATTCTCAAATTAAGGCAGTAGGTGGAAGAAGGAAGAAAGGCTAAATAAATATTGAAGAAGCAATATCTGGAAAAGGAAGAGCAATATCAGGTTGAGGTAAATATCTTAAACGGTAAATTAGAAGAAAAAGATAAACTATTACAATTTCAAGACATTACTAAGATTTTGGATAATATTCTTAGTAGTCAAAGGTCTCCTACCATAAAAAATGGTCTTTTTTTTCATGAATCTATTGAAGGTGAATCTAGCTTAGACGTTGAGGCAAGGAACTCTAATGAAAAATATGAAATTCTCAATAAGGACATGAGAGGTCAACCCCATCAACAACCAAGGAAAGAAAGTCTTCAAAGAAAATATTTTACTATTAGTTGTGCATGTGATAGTTGGCTATTTCCTCTGATGAATAATGTTGAATGTTTTATATGTCATAATTTTGGAAATTTTGTAATGAGATACAGAAGTAGAATGCTTCAAGACCATCACATTGAAAGATCATCAGCTTCCAAGTACTTTAAGGGATATTGTTTTTATTGCAATATCTTTGGTCACAAAGCCATTGACTACTATAGAAGGAATATGAAACATGTAAGATGTTATACATGTGTCAAGTTTTGACATATAGCAAAGGAATGGAAGAGAAAATTTTGAGCACCATACCAAAGGGAGAAAATACCATCACACTCGAAGATATGGAAGAAGAAGGAAGTACAATTAGAAAGATGTGGCATAACACAATGTACAGACATAACAGACTCAGGGAGAGTTGAAAGTGTGAAACTTTAGTGTTCTAAATCTCATACACAATTTTCATGAAGACAAGTCGTGTATGTACATGAGTTCGAAGCTACAAAGTCGTGTATATGTTGGTTTGAGGAAAAATCAGTCGGACAGACTGAGGAAAGGGGGTCTAATATGGTTCAGTCAATTATCTGCTCTGTTTGATGATGGTTACAATCTGCTGATGATATGTGGAAATGTGTTGGTCCTCATAAGTTGTTAAAAAATTGATGTATATCTTATTGATGATGATGCTTTGATGACTTACTAATATTTGCAATGATCAGATCTGAGAATGAATAGTTGGCACACGTTCAGGGGGAGCATGTGCTTCTAATAATCAATTGTTGGCATTATATTAGAAGACCTTGGTACATCACGGTAATTATATTATTTGATCCACATAGTTTTTTGATTCATATGACTTCTTTTTGATGATGGAAGTATACAGGTTGTTGATCTTGGTAGTTGTTGATGACTATCATGGTCTTGTTTAGATTGTTGGTTGTTGTTATAAATTTCATGTATATCATTTGATTTAAAGGTCATGAAAATACCTAATTTGTAACCCCACTATGTATGGGAAGGATTATGGAATAATTTATATTTTAGTCATGTATAAACATTTGGTATATCCCCACTTGGTTTGGTGGATGAGTCAAAATTGGTATATCCCCACTTGATTGGAAGATTGATGTATGTATGATTCATTGTTGATAGGAAGGTGATACTCACATAGTTGAGTTATAGAGTCATGTTAGTCTTTTGGAAAATATTTTTACAGACCCTGCATGTGCTGGGGGGTTCATGGATGGTTTAGTGCATTTCAGCATGTACAAAGGGGGAGCTTAATCAGAGATTTTAGCATGTACTTAGGGGGAGCATGGACAACATAATGTATATCAAAGGGGGAGAATATCATGGTTCATCCTTTGCCATTGATGTCAAAGCAGGAGAGTATCTTGGTGTTGTTGTTTTGTTGCCATCAAGTCCAAAGGGGGAGATTGTTGGCATTATGATACATGTGTTGTCCTCGATGGCAGCTCACACAGATTCCAGTTCACAGTACAACAGGTTAACAACAAAGGATTATAGATAAGACTCCAGAGATTGAAGAAAGAGAGTGGTTTAAGAAGTATAAATTGATTCACTTTGTCCAGGCAGTGTAGACACGTGGGTTAACAAAACGAAAAGAGTGTCTATGTATACACACACTCCCATAGGGGGAAAATCATGTACATGTTGGAAAACCAAGGTTTTGGTCTGAGGTATTTGATCCAAGGTATTTTTGTCCAAGGTATTGGTCCAAGGTATTTGGTCCAAGGTATTTCTTCTGAGGTATTTCGTCCAAGGTATTGACCCTAGGTATTTGGTCTAAGGTATTCCTCCTGAGTGGTTTTGGTGCGAGTTATTGACAAAAGATCTATGTATATATGGAGGAGAAGATAAAAAGGCTAAGTGGGAAAGTATTTAATATCATATGAAGTGTTAGATCAAATATGCATGTTATGGGTTTCTGATGCTTTGCCCAATCTAAACTAAGGATGCACCTATGTGGTTGATGATAGATGATGGATTGGGATCATAAGACCTAAAATGAATTATCATTATGTTGTTTGATCATGGATAGTCTAGATCTGAATACTGACACATGTTTTATTCTGTAAATGTTATGATTTGGTTATGGTTGAAGTTTGTAGTAGCTCTGAAATTTTTAAGTTAGCATTTGCAAATCTATACACTAGTTCACCTTGATAAAAGGGCATATACATGGTGGTTCGACACATTCGAGTAGTGTATACATTATGAAATATGATACTTGAAGTTTCAGTTGGTTCTGGTTGATGTTGCAAAGTTATGGGTTCTTCTCTATGTTCTGGTGACTGTATTTTGGCGATAGTGTTTTGAATGTTCAGATTGATTGATTTTGATTTTCTTCAGTGATTGATTCAGTTGTAGTTGACTCAAATATTAATGATTGAGTTTTAGTGATTGGATGATGCAGATGTATTTGATAGTTGTATTGCAGTGGTGATTAATTCTAAGCTTCAAAGTTATTGATGGGTCTGTTAGCTACCTATACCAAAAGGTTTCATATTTCATGATTGGCAAGGGAAGGTCCAAATATGCTCTGCTTTGATCATGCAAAGATCACATATTTCCAAGGAAGTACAAGGTGTGTAAATAGATTAATGCATCCCAATTTCGATGGATGGTCCAACAGTCTAATCTGTATCATGCCATGTTTTGAATTTCCAGTTGTAGATTAGAGAAAGAAATCTGTCCAAATTGTTAAATCTTGGCAGACAAGTAGCTTAGGTAGAGAAATTAAGGTTCCCAACAGTTTAATCTGGGACCTTGGAAGAGATAAGGGTAGAAGTAGATAGAAAAAACAAAGAAAAAGCCAAAGAAAAGAAAAGGCAAGTAAGGGTTTGCAAGTCCAAGTGCACCCTCCAAGGAGAAATAAAAAATGCTAGGTAAGTAGCTGGGTAAGTAGTTGGGGTTGCAGAAAGGTTATCTTTACCATTGCACATATGTTAACTGTGTTTACCAGAGTAAAGTCAATTAATTGACAAGGTGTTCACCTCCATCAAGTTACAGCAAGGAGCATGACTAACCTCCCTCCTTCCCCCTTCCATTTCATTACTAACATCCCCTCATCAGCTGAGATTCATGGAAGAAGCTCATGGTTTCATGGTGGTTCTTGTTCATTCAAAAGCCACATTTCTTGTCTAAAAATATTTTCATTTTGATCTACTCTCTAAACTAAGTAAGTTTCAAATAAGCTTAGTGGTTTCCCCTCCATTTACCCCTTCATCCATATTAACTCTAACACTACTATGTAAATCCCCTACATTACCTTTTCCCCTACTAGTATCTAACACCATGGTGTATAAACCCCAAATTTTGTATAAATATCCCTCCCCTTGGTATTATAGCCAATAAGTTCTGTGTCATGGATCAAATGGCATCTGGTCACTTTGATGAACCTAACCCTAAACCCCTCCCCTCTTCTGAAGTCATTTAGCCCCTTGGAAAGCTTCATTTGCCAAAAGAAGCCCCATAAATAACCTTGTTTTACCTATACCCCCTTCATTTGCAAAGATAACCCCTAAATACCCACTTTGTTCTTATCCAAAGTATCGGGCCTGCATTATTGCGCATTGAAAACCTTTATAAATCCCCTTTACCCATAGACCCCTTTCAAAACACGAAAAGACCCAAAAAACCCACTTCTAACCGCCTAAACCAAAGTTGGCGCATGCATTTGGTTTATTTTTTGAAATGCATTGAAACATTGTAAAAACCCATATCCGAAGGTCTCCGCCCGCATGCATATCCCCCGAACATATCATTCCCCCGTCCACCGTCAGATCAGATCCAAGAGATCCGACGGTCCGTATCAATATCGGAGTAGCCCCAGCGGCGGACGTTTAGCGCCCGAGAAAATGACGTTGCGTCACGTCAGGGCGCGGCCACGCGTCGCCCGTTCAGGACTCTCGGAGCGCCTTCTGACAAGATCTGCTCCGTACCCTAACCACCCCGAGAAACCGTGGCGGCTATCCTTAACCGTAACCGCTACGGCCCTAACCGCCAAGCTGCTATCCCACGTCATGCCCACGTCACCTCCACCCTGCCACAACATCACACTTTTGTCTGCATCTGTGCCAACGTGCCCGCCACCTCATTACCCCGTGGACCAATGGCAGCCCGCCACCTCACCCGATGACGTCATGCTGACGTCATCCAAGGCTGACCCCACCCTATGACGTCATGCTGACGTCATCACAGAAAAAGCGCCAAATTGCAAAAGTCCATATCTAGCCAAAAAACGCATTTTTTTGTACTTTTCACTCATTTGCTACTGTTTCCTTTGCATGCTGTTTTTACGTTCTGAACTGTGCCACCTGCGGGAAACGTCCGGAAGACCTCCAGAGCACCAATTCCACCCACAGCTACGACCTCTGTTCGCAGTTAGCCAGGTATTTCTCATAGTTCGTCCTCCATACGCCTGAAATTCACTGTAAATTGCTCAGAACGCTTAAGGAATACTGAAACTCACTATTTCACCGATAGCTTTCCTCTGCAAGCACTTTTAATTACAAATGCAACCTTGAAACCACCAGCAGAGCCTTCATTTCCCGAGTTTTGGGTCAAAAAACTGTAAACTGCTCGCGCAAACGTGAGACAGTTGGTCAAGTTACTTAAAACCTGCCATAGAAGACAGAGGGAGACCAGGCATTGGTCTTATTTATAATTCGAGCAGTATTTCAATTGCTGCGTGTCCACTCCACCCTCTGCTCCCCATAATTCACAGTTGCATTGCAAAAACTCACCTCTGTACTGTACTGCTCACTTGAAACTAATTCACCTGCAAGACAGAAACTGAATAGACCATGGAGACTCCAATTGCACTGAACATCAAGCCTCTTAATGCACCTCACCAGGAATTAGAATGGAAAGCCCTGGGAGATATGGATTATCAAATGCTAGACTGGTTTCCATTGGGCTCCAAATATAATATTCAGATGCTGAATGAGTTGAAAGCCCAGCACCTTAGTGGAGCAGACATCTTAGGGATTTGGGACTCAAACTTGCCCATCTACAACCTCCCCCAGGTAAATCCTATGCCAGAGTTGATCTACAGATGCCAGGAGTGCTATGACCCAGGCCAAAGAGCTGTCATCAGCCCTACAGGCTCAGTCCTGTTCCATATCACCCCAGAGAGTATAAATGAGATGCTGCACTTCCATACTGCAAAGCTATTGACCCCCCTCCACATGCAGAACTTGATAAAGAAGGGGAGCAAGTTGTCAAATGACCAACTCATCAAAATCAACCAGCTGTTTGTAAAACCAGGCTCTGAAGCCATCATAACTCCTCCTATTGGATATCAGTACTTGAATGAATTGGGCAGGATGTTAGTGGATTTGATCAGCTATGTCCTAGGGTTCAAGGGACTGGAGGATGTGGATGAAATCATAATGGCAATGCTGTCTCTATTCTCTCCTGGTAAGCCCCCAGCTATACATTATGATTATGCTACATACATTGCAGATAAGATCCATGACCAGTTTATGAATTTGAAGAGGGAAAGACTGTTCAGGTATACCTCATACATATACCACCTATTCTTGTTTTATCAGCCAGCCAGCTTCTCTATTCCCTTGAAACAAGTCAATGCCCAGGGAAATCCAAGGTCAGTTGTGTTTTGGACCTCTGTCTTTCATAGTGCCTCTGTATCACCTTATACATACTCCGAGTTCATTGACTTATTCATTCATCCAGCCATGACAGTATTGCATGGTGTTCCTCCTCCAAGGTTAACTGATGACATGAGGAGAATTCTCCACCTAAACAAAACCTATAGCATTGGTAATTGGTACCTCTACCAAAACCACACAGTCATCAGAATATATGGCTGTGAGTTGAAGCCTTTTAGGTTGCCAAGGTATGTCCCCATGAGGCTTTTCGCCTTAGAATATTTCAGGCAGTTTGGGAATGCTGACTACCTCCACTTTCAAAGCAAGAACAAGAAGTCACAGTTAAAGGTAAGGAGCCAGCTGGGCCCTTTCCTATACAACAGAAAAGAGGAGGGATGGAAAGAGGCAAACAGTATCCTAGAGGCCCTCAAACTGCAAACTAGCTTTGAATGGATACCCTATGACCCCAATCACTTTGTCTCCCTCAGGAGGATAAAATACAAATTGGGCAGCTATTCACACGTAAGGCAGCCTGAGATTGAGCAGTATGCTAATTCATTAAGCTGGGAAGAAGGTACCCTAGAAGAGGAAATTACTAGTGAAGAGCTGCTAGAGAGAGAGGCTAGAAATATTCAAAAGGAAGCTGACTTAGAAACTTGTGGACATGTTCCCCTCTCATACAAAAAACAACTTGGAGCAGCTACTTCATCATCAACAACACATCAGCAAGATGCCAGGAATACTGCAGAGACAGCCAGCAAAGGCAAAGAAAAGCAGGTGGAATAGCCACCTCCTTTGACAGAAGAGCAAGTGGAAACATTGCTGCAGCAACAAGAAGAGATGGAGCAGCAGGGAGAAGGGCAGCGGCAAGAAGGAGAGCAACATGACAGACAACAGCCCCTGCGGCAAGAAAGAGTAGTTGATACTCCAAGCTCCACTGAGCAACAGGCTCAAAATATAGTGCCTCCTAGGCCAGAGACTACCTTTGATGCCTCGGTCCTCCAAACTCCTCAAAAGGAGGATACATTTGTTTTTAGGAAAAGGGATAGAGAAACTCCCCTGACATCACCTATAAACCAGGGAGAGAAAAGGCAGAGGTTGAATGACTCTTCTGAGGATGACATAGCAACAAGGCAAGCATTGGGCATGGGCCCACCCAGCAGAGAAGTTTCAGCCAGTTCCTTCCAGCAGGAACAGGACAGAGCTATAGGAGGAGAGGTCAGCTCCTCCAGCCAGCAAAAAGAAGGACAAGTAAGCATCAAACAACAATTTATAGACATCAAAAGGAGGAGTGATCCTATCAAAATACAGCTGTACAATCATCTGCTAAACTTGGCTCCCACCAATCAGCAAAGACTCATGTCTGCCTTCGATGTAAGTGAAGGCAAAATGATCATGAGTCACTTTATGCCCACAGCTCTGCATCCCCAATCTGCCTCAGATTACCTCAGGACCAACATGGAGGTCCTGGCCAAAGACATACACCCAATGGACAAAATCGAACTGCACAAACAGACTGGTGAGATGGTGTATGCCTCCTTGGCAGATGAAACATTAGAAAATTACAAACTAAAAAGCAGCCTTGATAATACAGCCTCTCAGCTAGAATTGGAGAGAGCATCATCACAAGCTAAGGACAACAGAATCAGGTCCTTGGAAGATATAATTATAGAGATGGGACATGATCCCAAGGATGTTAAGGGTATCCAAGAAATATTGAAGTTGAGGGATGCAGACATGGCGGCCTTAAGGAGGAAAATCAAACTCCCAGCCACAATCCACCCTCAAACAGATGATGTTGCCCAACAAAGACTTGAAAAAGATGCCACAGATCTAATGATATCTCTGTACAAGGAGCTGATCCGGACTCAAGACAAACTAGGAGAATCAGAGGCTGCAAAGGCAGCACTACAGGCAACATTGAAGCAAAGAGAAGAGGGTCAAACCTCCCAGCCTCCTCCTGAAATAATCAATCTTGAGGAAGCTCCTCCAACAACTACCCCTCCTCCTCAGCAGACAGGGCCTACAGCACCAACTACATCAACAACTGCACCAACAACAGAGCAGACTCATAGTCTGGATATGCAGAAGCTCCGAAATGAAATTCAAGTCCTGGAAGCTCAAATGTTGGAGCTCAATTCAGCCAAAGAATCATTGGCTAAAGTAAATGAGAGATATGATAAGAGCAAACAGAATGAAGCTGTAAAGCACCGAGAAATAAAAGCTCTAAAGAAGACGATAACTGAGCTTGAGAAGGAGCTCACACTAGAAAAGGTGACAGCAGAGCTAAAAGCAGTCCTCTGGGGTAATATTGGCCGGTCTATCACCAATCAGTGGCAGTATATTGAGACTATGGATGAACAATCAGTACTCATTGCAAAGGCAAATAGGGAAATACATAGAGCTAGAGCAAGCCTTGGCAACATGCCTGATGCTGCCACCAGAATGATCAATATTTTAAATAACAGGACAAGCTCTCAACTGGCCACCATGGGAATTGCTCACAGGACTGAGACAATCTCAATGGTTAAAAGGGTCCTGACACTACGAAACCTGGTCGGAACATTGGAAAGAAGAACCCAGGATATGCAGACTGAAATCAACAAGTTCATGGACAGATTTCAGGTATTACATAACAGAGGCCTCCCCAGCATATTAAGCAGTGTAGGAAGACTGCTTACCCTTGAAAACTACACTAAGAGGGTTGATGCCTATGCTGCAGAACAAATTGCAAGACAGCCCAGCACTTCAGCAGAATTAGGGCCAGCATCGGGGCAAACTTTATACAATAGGGTGGACAACCTATTTTTTATTATGAATGAGATCAATCATCTGTTTGATGTGCCTCCAAATTTCTTTAAGTATACAGAAGCAGATGAAACCATAGAGGCAATTGTGAAGCACCAATTGCCCACACAGGAAGTCTGGAAGAATTTGACACAGATAATATTATCAAGCCAGAACCTGTAAGTGATAATTTTTCCAGTTTATAAAGTAATTCATACACAGGTAGAATTTTGGTAGATAAGCCTACAAAGGAAAGATAAAGGCTGAGCCAACTCAGCAGGGCTATTCGGTCACCACAGCAGCAATCACAGTCACAGATGGCAAACCTGAGAAAATACAGCGCAGCAGACATAAAGACGCGTTCGCCAGCATTAAAGCAGAGCGGCTCAACCGACTCAATGATCTCCAAAGGTCAATTTATCCTCTGACAGACATAAAGGGCATTTATGTTGCATTTAAAGTTGTAATAACTTCTTCTCTACTTTCTGAAAAAAAAATTGAAGATATTTTCTCTCTCAGATGACTCAATGCCTGAGATATTTTGTATACGCATTCCTATAAAGCCCCCTTCGCATGAGCTTGCAAGGGTTGTTGTTGATTTCTCCAAAAGAAATTCTTATGCTGTAATCCTTTCAGAAGTTTAATAAAGAAAGCGATGGAATTTCTTGGATTTCTGAAGTGTTGGATGCGTTCTGGTGTCTGTTGATAACTGCTGGATTCCTATGTATTTCACCATACAATAAGTCTCTGTAACTCTCTCTGTCAATTAGTTGTTTTGTTAAAATCCATATATGTTGTCTGATTTTCAATACTAAGCAACAATGAAAAAGAATAACTTTCAGGATTTATTCATTGAGTACCCTGAGTTCAATCTGCGTTGTTTATGAATGTTTTCTTCAGCTGTAATCTAGATAAGTGTAATTCTTAATTGCTGCACTTTCAGAATACACCTTTCACAGTGGCCTTTGTCACAGGAATTCAAATTTTGCTCCTGTGCAGTGTGTTCACTTTCACCTCACCAACTTAATAGAAAATTCTTAATTGCTTTCTGTTGGTTGACATACATCACCATTTAAGCTAATTTTGTTTGTCTAAAATACACAATAGGCCCTGCAGTTTGAACACCACCAATCCAGCGTATCAAATCATTTCACAACTCCAGACTCCATTGCCCAATGGTATTTCACTATCTAAACACTATATCATAAGACCTGAAAGAAATCCTTCAACCAAAACATAAACCAAAACCTGAGCATAATAGCTAGCCTAAAAACATCATCATAACAGAGACAAATCATAAAGAGAGAGCCCTCTCTGATCACAGTTTGGCTAGAAGCTGTGATCCAAAGATTGGTTAGTGGTTACCCCGGCCGTATTCCCTTGGGAGTCATAGGGAACAACCTGGGTGTTAACATAATTGGCGACTCCACTGGGGAGCTTTTTAGGATTCGTTAAATTGATATTTATCTTCCATAGCTACCATCAAGCCTGAAATCAGCCAAGAGGCCTTAAAACTGTTTCTGCTATCACAGTGACAGCTTTAGGGAAGAGCTTATTTAGGGAATCTTCATCTTAGCTTTGAAATATACATAACCATTCCAAAACCTTCATCCAGTCCTTCCAGATAATAAAATTTCCTACAAAACCCTAAAAAACAATTAGAAGTTGGCTCCTAAGAAAAATCCACGGCATACTAGGGCAAATCCTGACCCTAATCCACCCATCATTGTTGATAATCCAAATACCATCCCAAGAAACATTAGGAGGCAGCAAAGGCAGGAGCAGCCTGCTGACTTAACCCCTTGTACAGTTCATCCCAACCCCATTTCTACTCCAATAAAAGTCCTTTTTAGGTCTACCCCTAGTTCCCCTAGTTCACCATCCACATCTCAAAGTCCCCCTCTCACATCTTCATCCACTGCACATATCCCCTTGAACCACACTTTAGGTTCAGCTTCACCTGTTACCCCTGTGGTACCCACTGTTCCTATTATCCCAGCAGCACTTATTAATACACCCAACCCTCCAAATATGGCTAACAGATATGCACCCTTGCGAATACCAGCTAATGCTGCAGCTCTACCTCAAGACTACCAAACCAAAATCTCATATTTTGACTCCAATGGCCCTCTGACAGCTGTCCAGCATGCGAAGAAGATGCAAGACCATTTTGAGACTTATGAAATAGATGATGACAGTGTCAGAATGAGGATGTTTGTTCAAAGCCTAACTGGGGATGTAAGAACCTGGTCTAGATCCCTGAATGCAAACTCCATTGCAACTCCTGATGATCTGTATCAAGCCTTTACCACCAGATGGGAGAAGAAGAAAGATCCCCTGCACATACTTGCTGAATATGAAACAATCAAGAGAGGTCCGCAAGAGACCGTTATGGAGTATTGTGCTAGATTCAACAACGTGTACAATGCAATACCACAAAACCTCAGACCTCCTCCTGATTTGGCCTTGTACAAATTCCCTGATGGATTTGATCCTGACATGGCATATCAGTTGAAGGAAAGAGAACCTGAAACCCTTGAAGACGCCCAGAAGGCTGCTGTCACAGTAGAAGCAAACCTGATGGCCAAAAGAAACAGGGCAAGGTTAGAAAAGAGAAGCATATACAAAGAAGAACCCACAGCCTTTGATCAAAAGCTCGATGCCATACTCAATAGCATGAAAAGATTGGGTGATAGGGTAGAATCAGTGGAGAGAAAAGCATCATGGGAAGCACCACAAAATAATCCTCCTAGGAATCCAAATTTTAGGAGAAATCCAAACCCAAACATTGGCAAGACCAGTGCTGACCAGGACATAAGACCCCCTTTCCAGGAAAATTATGCAGAAACTTCCACATCAGCTGAGCCCAATGAAGATCCTGAGATTAATTTAATGGGTCTAGATGGTGAAAGTCAAGTTTTCTTAACACAAGAAGATCATGAAGATGATGAAATCAAACTATTCCAAACTAAATCAGGTGAATCCTTTGACTTCAAACAAGGCTATGACACTGCTGTTTACGAAGTCCATAAACAATACAAGCTGAGGAGCAGAACTGTGAATGTTAACCAGCCTGAAAAGAAAAAGGATAATCAGCAGCCTGAAAGAGTTATAGTCACACAACCTAGTGACAAAATATATTCACCTACAGAAGAAGTGATTGTTGAAGAAATCACTGAGCCACTGTCCTTAAGACAGCAGTCTCTGGACACTTCATCTTCTCATTCTAATTTAAATGCTACTCCTCAAGAGATGAGTAAAAAGGATAAATCTCAAAGTCAAGATAAAAATCTAGAAGGAGACTTAATGAACAAGGAAAGAACTGTCACCTATAACCCCAAGACCCAAGCTGAGAAACCTTTTGACCTTGAAACAGAAATTGGCAAAATAAAAATAGCTATTCCTCTCTTAGAACTTGCCAAGCATGACAGTTATAAATTGCAAATCAAAAGGTCCCTTCAACTCACTAGCAACAAAGATGATGTCAATGTATTGGATGACACCCCAGAACTCCTGTTTGGCCCAGAAGTGGATGGAAAAGCAGTAGTCACAGGGGTACTGCCTTTTTATGTCAGTTTACATATTCATGACAAAATACTACATAATGCAATGTTTGACTCAGGTGCCTCTCACAACCTTATGCCAAAAGCAGTCATGGAAAGATTGAATTTGGACATAACAAGACCATACAAGGATCTGTTTTCCTTTGACTCCAGCCAAGTCAAGTGTCTAGGTCTCATAAAAGACTTATGTGTCTCTCTAGTTCAATACCCAAACAAGACAATCCTAATGGATGTGGTAGTTGCTGATATCCCACCTAAGTATGGAATGCTGTTATCAAGATCATGGGGAGCCAAACTCCAAGGTTCCCTACAATTAGACATGTCATATGCCACCATCTCTGTGTTTGGGCAACCAAAAAGACTGTATAGAGAAACACTAATGAAGTACATGGTCAGCAGCGAAGAAAAACCTCAAAATTTTCCTATATATGCTGTCCATTCAGACATAGACTCATACATTCTCTTCAATGATACAACTACTCCCTCAAAAGGTGAAGTTGAAACCAAGATATTCATACAGGAGGAAGATGCAAATGAGAGTAGTATCACTCATGAAACAACAGTCAATCAAACATTTGATAGTGTTGCTGCCTTAAATGTCAAGAACATCCAATCAAATGATGAGACTGTCCTAGAAGACAAGTCAGAGAAAAAACCACAATTGCTACTCACATTACCAGCTCATGAACATATCATCAAATCTCCTTCCCAACAGGACATTCTATGGTTCCTTGAATTTGATGGTGCAGTTAACAAATTAGGAGCAGGGGCTGGAGTTTGGGTACACAATAAAGAAAATAGCTATGCAGAAGGCAGAGCCTATAGATTGAATTTCAGATGCACTAATAACATGGCAGAATATGAAGCTCTTTTACTAGGCCTCAAGTTAGTAAAGTTCTTAAAAGCTGCTAGGGTTTCAATCATGGGTGATTCAGATTTAGTTATTCAACAAGTGAAAGGAAACTTTGTCACCAATGACAAAAGACTAAGGACTTATAGATCTGCTGTTGCTGAGGTACTAAATTCCTTCTTTGAATTCCAAATCACCAAGATTTCTAGGACCCACAATCTACATGCTCATAGTTTAGCCACCTTTGCAAGTACCTGCAAGCTGCCTTTTGAGCCCCATCATTGTTTTACAGCTGAGATAAAACACAGACCCTCCATCCCAAACAATGTTAAAGATTGGCAAGTATTTGAGGATGACAAGCAAATAAACAATTTTTTGACTTTGCAGCAAGAATTTTCAGGACTAAATATTGACAATGAGACAGCAAGTCAATCACAAATACTTAATGGAGCAAGTCCATCACAAATACAGTTTCAACAGACTGCTCAGCCAATATCACCTAGGACTGCAAAGCAAATGCTGAATCCAACTATTTTCAATACAGAAAACATCCAGCAAATTCAACAAGTTGACTGGGAAGAGGGAGTGTCCAATGCTGAAACTGAAATCATTGAGCTAAAAGACAATTTTCTACCAACAGGCCTAACCCCACTAGAGGACATCTTTGACTCAAATGATATTCCCAGAAAACCAAAAATGCAGCCCCTGAATGCAGCCATTGAAGAGTGCAACATAGGTACAACTGACAAACCCAAGATAATTAAATTATTTGCTTCCTTACCTCCTGACCAAAAGCCAAAATACATTGACCTCTTCAAAGAGTTCCAGGATGTTTTTGCATGGAGTTATGAGGACCTAAAGTCCTATGACACCTCTGTAATCCAACACACCATCCCTCTCAAACCTGATCAAAAGCCCTTTAAACAGAAACTGAGGAGAATCAATCCTATGCTTCTCTCAGCAATGGAACAAGAGGTACATAAAATGTTCAGAGCAGGCATCATAGCACCAATCAGATTCTCTGAATGGATTTCCAACTTAGTCCCTACAAGAAAGAAGACAGGTGAGATCAGGCTGTGTGTGGACTTAAGGAATCTAAACCAAGTATCCTTAAAGGACAACTACCCCTTACCTAAGATGGATCACATTCTTCAAAGGGTGGTGGGGGCCTCAAGGATCTCATTACTGGATGGATTTTCAGGTTTTAACCAGATCTTAGTTCACCCTGATGATCAGGACAAAACAGCATTTACAACCCCATGGGGAACTTTCAAATATGTAAAGATGCCTTTTGGATTGAAGAATGCAGGGGCAACATTTCAAAGAGCAATGGATATTGCCTTTGCCAAGGAAATTCATGACTTTTTAGTCATTTATCTAGATGACCTAACGCCTTTCTCAAAATCAGACCAAGAACACATAAAACATTTGAGACAGATCTTCCTAAAATGCAGAAAATATGGAATCTCCTTGAATCCGAAGAAGTCCCTCTTTGGTTTAGAACAAGGCAAGCTCTTAGGACACATCATCTCAAAAGATGGCATTAGAATTGACCCAGATAGGATACAAGCTATCCTGCAAATGCCTCACCCAAGGAATGTCAAAGAATTACAAGGATTCTTGGGAAAAATCAATTTCTTGAGAAGGTTCATCCCAAACCTAGCAGAGCTAACCAGATTATTAAATAACATGCTGAAAAGGGACTCAAAAGTGAAGTGGACTGTTGAAGCCAATCAAGCATTTGAAAGTATAAAATTGGCCCTTACCCAAACCCCAGTCTTGACCAATCCTCAGTTTGACAGAGAGTTTATTATTTTCTCTTTCGCCTCCCAGCATACTATTGCTGCTGTTTTATTACAAAAAGATGACCAAGGAAATGAGAAGCCAATTGCTTTCTTTAGCAAAGCTCTCAGAGATGCACCTCTGAAGTATCAAATAATGGAAAAGCAAGCTTATGCTTTGGTCAAAGCAATCAAGGACTTTAGGATTTATATCCTTTATTCCCATGTCATAGCATATGTGCCAAGTCCTATTGTTAAAGACATTCTCACCCAAGAAAATTTAGAGGGCAGAAGAGGAAAATGGATTGCTAACATACTAGAGTTTGACATTGAAATAAAACCTACAAAGCTAATAAAAGGGCTAGGTCTGGCCAAATTAATGACAGAAGCAAATTTCCAAGCCCTAGACATCAATCAGCTAGACAGTGAAACAGAGCTGGCGACTCCAAAGATCAATGTAGCCTTTGAACAATCCCCCTGGTACTCTGATATCTGTTCTGTGTTACAAAACCTGTGTGCTCCCCCAGGACTGTCGAAAACTAAGTGTAGGTTCTTAAAAATGAAAACATCAAGATTTCGTGTAATGGATGGCAATTTGCTTTGGAAAAACCATGAAG
This sequence comes from Pinus tabuliformis, assembly GCA_031772625.1. Classification (NCBI taxonomy): domain Eukaryota; kingdom Viridiplantae; phylum Streptophyta; class Pinopsida; order Pinales; family Pinaceae; genus Pinus; species Pinus tabuliformis. The sequence goes on along the minus strand of CM062820.1, from coordinate 1,384,996,870 downwards.
GTATATTGCTGCACTGTTTAATGGAAAATGAAACTAACAATATCATGCGAGAGTTTCATGCAGGAGACTGTGGTGGACATTTGTACTGGAAGTCCACTGTGGACAAAATACTGAGGGCTGGTTATTACTGGCCCACCATGTTCTCTGATGTCAAGAAATTCACAACTTCATGTCACAAATGCCAAGTGTTTGAGGGCAAAAGACAGTTGCTGCCACTCCCCTTAAGACCCATTGCAACAGAGAGACCTTTTCAACAATGGGGCTTGGACTTCATTGGGGAAATTCATCCCTCATCTTCAGGCCAACATAGATGGATTTTGACAGCCACAGACTACTTCACCAAGTGGATTGAAGCTACCCCATGCAGACAAGCAAATGATTCAATAATCATTCAGTTTTTGGAGAACAACATACTGGCTAGATTTGGCTGTCCTGACAAAATAATAACAGACAATGCTGCTGCTTTTAGATCCAAGAAAATGGTGAACTTTTGCCATAAATTTCATATTACTTTGGGCCATTCTACTACATACTATCCCCAAGGAAATGGCCTTGCTGAATCATCAAACAAGAGCCTTGTAAACATTATAAAGAAGGTACTTGAAGAGAACAAAAAGAACTGGCACAAAAAACTAGTCAATGCCTTATGGGCAGATAGACTAACAACAAAAAGATCGATTGGGACCAGCCCATATGAGTTGGTTTATGGACTAGAAGCCAAATTTCCCTCTTCACTAGGAGTACCTGTTATGAAGCTTCTTCAAGAAAGCCAAGCAGAACCAAATGATATGCAAAGAAGGATAAATCAAATCATATGTCTGCAGCAAACCAGAGATCAAGTTTTCGGCAGAGCTCAGGTATTACAAGAAAAACTAAAGAAGGCCTTTGACAGAAGAACCAAAGCGGAAAATTTTACTGTTGGTGACAAAGTCCTCAAGTGGGATGCAAGGAGAGAAGACAAAGGAAAACATGGAAAATTTGACTCCCTTTGGAGAGGACCATTTGCTGTCCAAGCAGTACAAGGTAATAATACCTATTTCCTCAAAAGTCTAACTGAAGCTGACTTGGATGAAGGTCCTGTCAATGGCAGGATGCTGAAGCACTATTTTGACTATTTCCCATGAATGCAACCTGAGGTTCCCTTGTATATATGCAGATGTACATATTATTTTCTGTTTAGATTGTAAAAATGCAGTTTTCCAAGTTTATTGACTGACCAGCAAAAGGTAAATAGAATCAGAGGTCTACCAAGAAGAGAAGCACACAATTTGGTTACTTCAAAGCAGCAAACTTCAAAGATTGGCAAGAGCAGTCAAGAAACAAGGCAATCTGACCTGTTGTTCTTGGTCTTTCAAATGAAACACCATCCCCATGTGGAGCCACTGTTAGCTACCTATACCAAAAGGTTTCATATTTCATGATTGGCAAGGGAAGGTCCAAATATGCTCTGCTTTGATCATGCAAAGATCACATATTTCCAAGGAAGTACAAGGTGTGTAAATAGATTAATGCATCCCAATTTTGATGGATGGTCCAACAGTCTAATCTGGATCATGCCATGTTTTGAATTTCCAGTTGTAGATTAGAGAAAGAAATCTGTCCAAACTGTTAAATCTTGGCAGACAAGTAGCTTAGGTAGAGAAATTAAGGTTCCCAACAGTTTAATCTGGGACCTTGGAAGAGATAAGGGTAGAAGTAGATAGAAAAAACAAAGAAAAAGCCAAAGAAAAGAAAAGGCAAGTAAGGGTTTGCAAGTCCAAGTGCACCCTCCAAGGAGAAATAAAAAATGCTAGGTAAGTAGCTGGGTAAGTAGTTGGGGTTGCAGAAAGGTTATCTTTACCATTGCACATATGTTAACTGTGTTTACCAGAGTAAAGTCAATTAATTGACAAGGTGTTCACCTCCATCAAGTTACAGCAAGGAGCATGACTAACCTCCCTCCTTCCCCCTTCCATTTCATTACTAACATCCCCTCATCAGCTGAGATTCATGGAAGAAGCTCATGGTTTCATGGTGGTTCTTGTTCATTCAAAAGCCACATTTCTTGTCTAAAAATCTTTTCATTTTGATCTACTCTCTAAACTAAGTAAGTTTCAAATAAGCTTAGTGGTTTCCCCTCCATTTACCCCTTCATCCATATTAACTCTAACACTACTATGTAAATCCCCTACATTACCTTTTCCCCTACTAGTATCTAACACCATGGTGTATAAACCCCAAATTTTGTATAAATATCCCTCCCCTTTGTATTATAGCCAATAAGTTCTGTGTCAGGGATCAAATGGCATCTGGTCACTTTGATGAACCTAACCCTAAACCCCTCCCCTCTTCTGAAGTCATTTAGCCCCTTGGAAAGCTTCATTTGCCAAAAGAAGCCCCATAAATAACCTTGTTTTACCTATACCCCCTTCATTTGCAAAGATAACCTCTAAATACCCACTTTGTTCTTATCAAAAGTATCGGGCCTGCATTATTGCGCATTGAAAACCTTTATAAATCCCCTTTACCCATAAACCCCTTTCAAAACACGAAAAGACCCAAAAAACCCACTTCTAACTGCCTAAACCAAAGTTGGCGCATGCATTTGGTTTATTTTTTGAAATGCATTGAAACATTGTAAAAACCCATATCCGAAGGTCTCCGCCTGCATGCATATCCCCCGAACATATCATTCCCCCGTCCACCGTCGGATCATATCCAAGAGATCCGACGGTCCGTATCAATATCGGAGCAGCCCCCGCGGCGGACGTTTAGCGCCCGAGAAAATGACCTTGCGTCACGTCAGGGCGCGGCCACGCGTCGCCCGTTCAGGACTCTCAGAGCGCCTTTTGACAAGATCTGCTCCGTACCCTAACCGCCCCGAGAAACCGTGGCGGCTATCCTTAACCGTAACCGCTACGGCCCTAACCGCCAAGCTGCTATCCCACGTCATGCCCAGGTCACCTCCACCCTGCCACCGCATCACACTTTTGTCTGCATCTGTGCCAACGTGCCCGCCACCTCATTACCCCGTGGACCAATGGCAGCCCGCCACCTCACCCGATGACGTCATGCTGACGTCATCCAAGGCTGACCCCACCCTATGACGTCATGTTGACGTCATCACAGAAAAAGCGCCAAATTGCAAAAGTCCATATTTAGCCAAAAAACGCGTTTTTTTGTACTTTTCACTCATTTGCTACTGTTTCCTTTGCATGCTGTTTTTACGTTCTGAACTGCGCCACCTGCGGGAAACGTTCGGAAGACCTCCAGAGCACCAATTCCACCCACAGCTACGACCTCTGTTCGCAGCTAGCCAGGTATTTCTCATAGTTCGTCCTCCATACGCCTGAAATTCACTGTAAATTGCTCAGAACGCTTAAGGAATACTGAAACTCACTATTTCACCGATAGCTTTCCTCTGCAAGAACTTTTAATTACAAATGCAACCTTGAAACCACCAGCAGAGCCTTCATTTCCCGAGTTTAGGGTCAAAAAACTGTAAACTGCTCGCGCAAACGTGAGACAGTTGGTCAAGTTACTTAAAACCTGCCATAGAAGACAGAGGGAGACCAGGCATTGGTCTTATTTATAATTCGAGCAGTATTTCAATTGCTGTGTGTCCACTCCACCCTCTGCTCCCCATAATTCACAGTTGCATTGCAAAATCTCACCTCTGTGCTGTACTGCTCACTTGAAACTAATTCACCTGCAAGACAGAAACTGAATAGACCATGGAGACTCCAATTGCACTGAACATCAAGCCTCTCAATGCCCCTCACCAGGAATTAGAATGGAAAGCCCTGGGAGATATGGATTATCAAATGCTAGACTGGTTTCCATTGGGCTCCAAATATAATATTCAGATGCTGAATGAGTTGAAAGCCCAGCACCTTAGTGGAGCAGACATCTTAGGGATTTGGGACTCAAACTTGCCCATCTACAACCTCCCCCAGGTAAATCCTATGCCAGAGTTGATCTACAGATGCCAGGAGTGCTATGACCCAGGCCAAAGAGCTGTCATCAGCCCTACAGGCTCAGTCCTGTTCCATATCACCCCAGAGAGTATAAATGAGATGCCGCACTTCCATACTGCAAAGCTATTGACCCCCCTCCACATGCAGAACTTGATAAAGAAGGCGAGCAAGTTGTCAAATGACCAACTCATCAAAATCAACTAGCTGTTTGTAAAATCAGGCTCTGAAGCCATCAGAACTCCTCCTATTGGATATCAGTACTTGAATGAATTAGGCAGGATGTTAGTGGATTTGATCAGCTATGTCCTAGGGTTCAAGGGACTGGAGGATGTGGATGAAATCATAATGGCAATGTTGTCTCTATTATCTCTTGGTAAGCCCCCAGCTATACAATATGATTATGCTACATACATTGCAGATAAGATCCATGACCAGTTTATGAATTTGAAGAGGGAAAGACTGTTCAGGTATACCTCATACATATACCACCTATTCTTGTTTTATCAGCCAGCCAGCTTCTCTATTCCCTTGAAACAAGTCAATGCCCAGGGAAATCCAAGGTCAGTTGTGTTTTGGACCTCTGTCTTTCATAGTGCCTCTGTATCACCTTATACATACTCCGAGTTCATTGACTTATTCATTCATCCAGCCATGACAGTATTGCATGGTGTTCCTCCTCCAAGGTTAACTGATGACATGAGGAGAATTCTCCACCTGAACAAAACCTATAGCATTGGTAATTGGTACCTCTACCAAAACCACACAGTCATTAGAATATATGGCTGTGAGTTGAAGCCTTTTAGGTTGCCAAGGTATGTCCCCATGAGGCTTTTCGCCTTAGAATATTTCAGGCAGTTTGGGAATGCTGACTACCTCCACTTTCAAAGCAAGAACAAGAAGTCACAGTTAAAGGTAAGGAGCCAGCTGGGCCCTTTCCTATACAACAGAAAAGAGGAGGGATGGAAAGAGGCAAACAGTATCCTAGAGGCCCTCAAACTGCAAACTAGCTTTGAATGGATACCCTATGACCCCAATCACTTTGTCTCCCTCAGGAGGATAAAATACAAATTGGGCAGCTATTCACACGTAAGGCAGCCTGAGATTGAGCAGTATGCCAATGCATTAAGCTGGGAAGAAGGTACCCTAGAAGAGGAAATTACTAGTGAAGAGCTGCTAGAGAGAGAGGCTAGAAATATTCAAAAGGAAGCTGACTTAGAAACTTGTGGACAGGTTCCCCTCTCATACAAAAAACAACTTGGAGCAGCTACTTCATCATCAACAACACATCAGCAAGCTGCCGGGAATACTGCAGAGACAGCCAGCAAAGGCAAAGAAAAGCAGGTGGAACAGCCACCTCCTTTGACAGAAGAGCAAGTGGAAACATTGCTGCAGCAACAAGAAGAGATGGAGCAGCAGGGAGAAGGGCAGCGGCAAGAAGGAGAGCAACATGACAGACAGCAGCCCCTGCGGCAAGAAAGAGTAGTTGATACTCCAAGCTCCACTGAGCAACAGGCTCAAAATATAGTGCCTCCTAGGCCAGAGACTACCTTTGATGCCTCGGTCCTCCAAACTCCTCAAAAGGAGGATACATTTGTTTTTAGTAAAGGGGATAGAGAAACTCCCCTGACATCACCTATAAACCAGGGAGAGAAAAGGCAGAGGTTGAATGACTCTTCTGAGGATGACATAGCAACAAGGCAAGCATTGGGCATGGGTCCACCCAGCAGAGAAGTTTCAGCCAGTTCCTTCCAGCAGGAACAGGACAGAGCTATAGGAGGAGAGGTCAGCTCCTCCAGCCATAAAAAAGAAGGACAAGTAAGCATCAAACAACAATTTATAGACATCAAAAGGAGGAGTGATCCTATCAAAATCCAGCTGTACAATCATCTGCTAAACTTGGCTCCCACCAATCAGCAAAGACTCATGTCTGCCTTCGATGTAAGTGAAGGCAAAATGATCATGAGTCACTTTATGCCCAAAGCTCTGCATCCCCAATCTGCCTCAGATTACCTGAGGACCAACATGGAGGTCCTGGCCAAAGACATACACCCAATGGACAAAATCGAACTGCACAAACAGACTGGTGAGATGGTGTATGCCTCCTTGGCAGATGAAACATTAGAAAATTACAAACTAAAAAGCAGCCTTGATAATACAGCCTCTCAGCTAGAATTGGAGAGAGCATCATCACAAGCTAAGGACAACAGAATCAGGTCCTTGGAAGATATAATTATAGAGATGGGACATGATCCCAAGGATGTTAAGGGTATCCAAGAAATATTGAAGTTGAGGGATGCAGACATGGCGGCCTTAAGGAGGAAAATCAAACTCCCAGCCACAATCCACCCTCAAACAGATGATGTTGCCCAACAAAGACTTGAAAAAGATGCCACAGATCTAATGATATCTCTGTACAAGGAGCTGATCCGGACTCAAGACAAACTAGGAGAATCAGAGGCTGCAAAGGCAGCACTACAGGCAGCATTGAAGCAAAGAGAAGAGGGTCAAACCTACCAACCTCCTCCTGAAATAATCAATCTTGAGGAAGCTCCTCCAACAACTGCCCCTCCTCCTCAGCAGACAGGGCCTACAGCACCAACTACATCAACAACTGCACCAACAACAGAGCAGACTCATAGTCTCGATATGCAGAAGCTCCGAAATGAAATTCAAGTCCTGGAAGCTCAAATGTTGGAGCTCAATTCAGCCAAAGAATCATTGGCTAAAGTAAATGAGAGATATGATAAGAGCAAACAGAATGAAGTTGTAAAGGAACGAGAAATAAAAGCTCTAAAGAAGAGGATAACTGAGCTTGAGAAGGAGCTCACACTAGAAAAGGTGACAGCAGAGCTAAAAGCAGTCCTCTGGGGTAATATTGGCCGGTCTATCACCAATCAGTGGCAGTATATTGAGACTATGGATGAACAATCAGTACTCATTGCAAAGGCAAATAGGGAAATACATAGAGCTAGAGCAAGCCTTGGCAACATGCCTGATGCTGCCACCAGAATGATCAATATTTTAAATAACAGGACAAGCTCTCAACTGGCCACCATGGGAATTCCTCACAGGACTGAGACAATCTCAATGGTTAAAAGGGTCTTGACACTACGAAACCTGGTCGGAACATTGGAAAGAAGAACCCAGGATATGCAGACTGAAATCAACAAGTTCATGGACAGATTTCAGGTATTACAGAACAGAGGCCTCCCCAGCATATTAAGCAGTGTAGGAAGACTGCTTACCCTTGAAAACTACACTAAGAGGGTTGATGCCTATGCTGCAGAACAAATTGCAAGACAGCCCAGCACTTCAGCAGAATCAGGGCCATCATCGGGGCAAACTTTATACAATAGGGTGGACAACCTATTTTTTATTATGAATGAGATCAATCATCTGTTTGATGTGCCTCCAAATTTCTTTAAGTATACAGAAGCAGATGAAACCATAGAGGCAATTGTGAAGCACCAATTGCCCACACAGGAAGTCTGGAAGAATTTGACACAGATAATATTATCAAGCCAGAACCTGTAAGTGATAATTTTTCCAGTTTATAAAGTAATTCATACACAGGTAGAATTTTGGTAGATAAGCATACAAAGGAAAGATAAAGGCTGAGCCAACTCAGCAGGGCTATTCGGTCACCACAGCAGCAATCACAGTCACAGATGGCAAACCTGAGAAAATACAGCGCAGCAGACATAAAGACGCGTTCGCCAGCATTAAAGAAGACCGGCTCAACCGACTCAATGATCTCCAAAGGTCAAATTATCCTCTGACAGACATAAAGGGCATTTATGCTGCATTTAAAGTTGTAATAACTTCTTCTCTACTTTCTGAAAAAAAATTTGAAGATATTTTCTCTCTCAGATGACTCAATGCCTGAGATATTTTGTATATGCATTCCTATAAAGCCCCCTTCGCATGAGCTTGCAAGGGTTGTTGTTGATTTCTCCAAAAGAAATTCTTATGCTGTAATCCTTTCAGAAGTTTAATAAAGAAAGCGATGGAATTTCTTGGATTTCTGAAGTGTTGGATGCGTTCTGGTGTCTATTGATAACTACTGGATTCCTGTGTATTTCACCATACAATAAGTCTCTGTAACTCTCTCTGTCAATTAGTTGTTTTGTTAAAATCCATATATGTTGTCTGATTTTCAATACTAAGCAACAATGAAAAAGAATAACTTTCAGGATTTATTCACTGAGTACCCTGAGTTCAATCTGCGTTGTTTATGAATGTTTTCTTCAGCTGTAATCTAGATAAGTGTAATTCTTAATTGCTGCACTTTCAGAATACACCTTTCACAGTGGCCTTTGTCACAGGAATTCAAGTTTTGCTCCTGTGCAGTGTGTTCACCTTCACCTCACCAACTTAATAGAAAATTCTTAATTGCTTTCTGTTGGTTGACATACATCACCATTTAAGCTAATTTTGTTTGTCTAAAATACACAATAGGCCCTGCAGTTTGAACACCACCAATCCAGCGTATCAAATCATTTCACAACTCCAGACTCCATTGCCCAATGGTATTTCTCTATCTAAACACTATATCATAAGACCTGAAAGAAATCCTTCAACCAAAACATAAACCAAAACCTAAGCATAATAGCTAGCCTAAAAACATCATCATAACAGAGACAAATCATAAAGAGAGAGCCCTCTCTGATCACAGTTTGGCTAGAAGCTGTGATCCAAAGATTGGTTAGTGGTTACCCCGGCCGTATTCCCTTGGGAGTCATAGGGAACAACCTGGGTGTTAACAGGGTCCACTATGAAAATTTGATGAAATAAGGCCTTCATGTGCTGTTGTGTTCGAGGAGTATCTAGTCTGAAAATTTATGAAACGTGGTCCCTAGAGGAAGAGAGAAGATCATAGAATTCTATAGGCTAGTGCCTATTTACTTGTAAACATATCGGGCAATGCAAGAGCAAAGGGGTTGGAGCTCCCTTCCAGTAGCAGTTGGAAAACGAGTGAAGGTTCGAGCCTTCTCTAGGTTGGCGCCTACGTACCAATAATGTATCACCTAGTATAAGGGCCAACAGGTTGGAGTTCCCTTCCAGTAGTAGCTGGAAAATGTGTGAAGGTTGGATCCTTCTATAGGTTGGTGCCCATGTACGAGTAAACAGGTTGGCTAGTACAAGATCTAGGGGGTTGTAACTCCCTTCCAATAAAAGCTAGAGAATGAGAGAAGGCGGTAGCCTTCTGCAGGTGGGTTCTTTTGTACCAGTATGAGTCCACACCAGTGCAAGATTATAAACAAGTTTTTCTTATATTAAAAGAAGACAATAGTAGGTGGTTTTTATCCCGCATTGTGTTTCCACTTTAAGTCTTGGTGTTCATGTGTGTTTCTTATGTGTGTTGGTTTGTTCTGATATCACTGCACATGGTTACTTTCTATATTGTTAATGAAGTACTGATGTACTAATTAAAGATCAACATATTATGAATTAACTGAATCATAAGTTTGATGAATATACGTTGGTTGCCTTAAATAAAATTATGTTTACATGCAAGTTACCTTCATTGATGTAGCATACATAAATCTAAGTATGAAATGAAAGAGTTATTGAGTTGACTAATACTGATTCACCCCCACTCTCAGTATTATTTCCAATAGAAGTGAGATATAAAAATCTACCAACTAGACTTTTATACGTTGTGGAATGAATAGGTGGTGCAACATCTTCTTTGCTGAATTTTGTGCCTTGAGAATTTGGTGTATTTGCATGTTTGCAATTGGTCATTTTAAACTTTTTGATGATATCAATTGCATATTTTGGTTGATCAACAAAAATTCCATTAGCATATCAATGAATATCAATTCCTAAGAAGTATTTCGTGAATCGTAAATCTGTCATATCAAACTCTATTTGCATTTTTTCTTTGAAATCTTCTAACATCATATTCCCTGTATAAAGAAGATCATCTACATAGAGAAATACAATTATAATTTTAACTTTATGAATTTTTTGTATACAAAGTTGGCTCATGATTGTTTATGCAAAAATAACTTTTGATGAGATAGGTGTGAATGTGACTGTACCAAGTTCTTGAAGCTTGTTTCAAACCATACAAGGCTTTCTTCAATCTGTATACCTTATGTTGTTGTCCTTGAACTTCAAAAATCGGAAGTTACTCTACATAAAATTATTCATGCAATATACCATTTACGAAACCAGATTCTATATCATGGTGATAGACTTTCTAGTCGTGTTGAGTTGTTGTGGAAAAAATAGTTCTAACAGTGTCTAAACTGGCTACTGGAGCAAAGGTTTCACCATAGTTGACACCGAAATGTTGTGAGAATCCTTGGTAACCAGCCTTGCCTTGTGTTTCTCAATTTCTCTTTTTTTATTTAGCTTGGTCTTATATGCCCATTTTACACAAATTTTGGTTTTATCTCTTGTGAGATCAGCTAATTCCCAAGTCAGATGCTTCTCTATGGAAATAATTTCTTAGTTTATTGCATCTACACAATGATTTTATTTAACTGCTTCTTCAAAATGAGTTAGTTGATATGAAATAAATGCAAACATTTATGATGGTCAAACTCATGCTCTTGCTCATATATTTCTCTAATGCGTCTTGTTTTCTAATTGTCTTCTAAAGATCTTAAATCACTGGTGGATTTAGTGCTTAAATATGTACAATTTTCTCAATGGTATGGTTCTTTTTCAACCTGAAATCTTTGTGGATGTGGTTGATAAAAAGACTGATTTGAAGCTTCATCAACATGATCAGACCAAGATTTATTTTCAAAAAAAATTACAACTCTACTTAAAAAAAACTTCTTTGTAGCTGGATTATAAACTTTGTAGGCCTTTCACATCTCTGTATAGCCTACAAAAATACATCGTTCACTCTTATCATCAAGCTCCCTTTTCAGCTTCTCAGGAACATGTGAAAAATCTATTGATCCCAAAAATCTAGAAAGAGATACATTTACCTTTTTACCATCCAATGTTTCTTGAGACACTATATCTTGGAGAGTTGTTGTTGGAGATCTGTTGAGAACATACACTGATGTCGAAACTGCTTGAGCCCAATACTTTTTTTATGAAACTAACTCATAAAAAGATAGAAATTATAGATCAACGACTTATAAATCAGCCTCTTTGAGGGGGAAACCTCCTTTATATTATACAAATTAACAGTTGTTGGATGATACAAATGATAAGGCCTCCTTTCTATATATAGGAGTCTAAGGGGTCATAATATAATCAAGGCCGACATAACAATAATAATGTAAGGGAACAATAATAACAATAGTGGGATTCAATGGGGCACAATAATAAAAATATGAGAACTAGATGGGCACAACAATATAATAAGGCAGTTGTACTAATAAAAATAAGGGGTTACACTAGTAGTATAGGGACCTAACAAGTTTTTTGACAATTTCTTCTCACGAAGCATACATCTGGCCATGTTCATGATTGACTGGTTTTTTCTTTCTACTACTCCATTCTGTTGTGGAGTATATCTTTCTGTGTTCTGCATTATGATTCCATATTTTTTAAAAATTTATTTTAAGTGATTAGATTTGTACTCTCCTCCTCTATCAGATCTAAGTATTTTCAAAGGCTTTCTACACATCTTTTTTGGTTTTACTTTGAATTCTTTGAACCTTGAGAACGTATATTTTGGTTGTATCCGTAGGAATACCCAATCACCTACATCAAAACTTCTTTCACTGCGATGTTGACATGCCTATTGTTTCATTTTATTCTGTGTCAACACGATGTTATCCTTTAAGAGTTGGAGAACCTATTGTTGATGCTCGATGTGATGTTCCATTGCTTGAACCTTAGAATTCTCTCTTAAATATGATGTGATGGATGGTGGCTCATATCAATAAAGTGCCATAAATGGGGTTATTTTTGTTGCAGTATGGAATGAAGTGTTATACCACCATTCAGCTAGATGAAACCATTTGACCCATTGTGTCTATTTATCAGCTACAAAGCAATGAAGATATCCTTTCAAACATTTTTTTACTATCTCCATTTTCCCATCAGATTGAGGATGATAAGATGAGCTATGAGCTAACTAAGTACCAAGATAAGAAAATAATTCTGTCCAAAAATTTCCTTTAAAAATGGGATCTTTGTCACTTACAATAATCTTTGGGTTTCCATGTAGATTTTGAATTGTTTCCATAAATGCTGTAGAAACTGTACTAGCTTTAAATGGATGTGATAATGCACGGAAATCTGCATACTTGGTAAGTATGTCGATTACCACCATGATGACACTCTTTCCCTCAAACTGGCATAAACCTGTGATAAAATTCGTTGAAACCTCCTCCCAACATTGGCTTGGAATGGATAAAGGTTGTAATAGACTTGGTGTCTTAATTTTTTCAGATTTATTTTGTTGGTGTACCAAACATTCCACCACAAAATTTTGAATATCTAATTTAAGGCCATCCCAAAAAAAATCCTTCTTAACCCTTTGGTAAGTTTTTAAAAATCTTGAGTGTCCTCCTAAGGGAGAAGCATGTAATTCTAGAAGAATCTTTTGTTTGAGTTGGGAATTCTTACAGAGGTATAAGCGATCTTTGTACCATAAAAAATCATATTTCTAGCTAAATGTATCAGATGTACTGGAATCTTGTTGTAACTTTCGAATAAGTTCCCACACTTCTTCATCATTCTTCCATTCCTCCCTTGCTTCGTTTATCCAATCTGGGTGGATAATAGAAACGGCGCACAATAGTGCTTCCACATCCTCATCCTTTCTTGAGAGTGCATCTGCCACAACATTTTTCTTCCCTTTTTTTTATATGATTTCAAAGTCATAACCCAACATCTTTGTGACCCATTTTTGTTGTTCTTCAGAGGATAATATTTGTTCTAAAATGTATTTAAGTCTATCGTTATCTGTTTTTACCTTGAAGTGTCTTCCCATTATGTAGGGTTGCCATTTCTTAAGTGCATGTAGTATTGCCAACATTTCCTTCTCATAAATAGCTTTGTGTAAATACTTTCCCTTGATTGGACGTCTTTCGAAAGCAATGGGTCTTTCATCTTGCATTAAAATAGCACCAATTCCATTTTCGGAACCATCACATTCCACAATAAAGGTTTTTGTGAAGTCTGGTGTAGCTAAGACCGGTGCTTGGCACATTATTGCTTCTGGAGTCCATGAAAATGCATCTTTCTTCAACAATGTTGTTAGAGGTTCTATTATTTTCCCATAATTTTTAACAACCTTGCGATAATACCCTGTCAACCCGAGAATTCCTTGCAAATTCTTTATGGTTGTGGGGATTTACCATTCCTTAATGGCTTTAATTTTGCTAGGGTCTACCTTAACTCCTTCACGAGATACAATATGACCTAGATATTCTACCTTTTGTACTCCAAAGAAACATTTGGATCTTTTTGCGTATAATTGTTTCTCCCCCAATAGTTGTAGCATCCTGTGAACGTGTTCAACATGATCCTTCCAAGACTTGTTGTAGATTAGTATATCATCAAAAAATACTAACACAAATTTTCTAAGGAAGGGTTTGAAAATGGAATTCATCAAACCTTGAAATGTAGAAGGTGCATTGGTAAGGCCAAAAGGCATGACCAAAAACTCATAGTGACCCTCATGAGTTCTAAATGTTGTTTTTGGAATGTCCTGAGTCTTCATTATGATTTGGTGATATCCTGAATGAAGATCTAACTTGGTGAAGTAAATTGATCCATGCAATTCATCCAATAATTCATCAATGATAGGAATGGGAAACTTATCTTTAATAGTGATCTATTTGAGCTCCCTATAATCCAGACACATGTGCCATGATACGTCCTTCTTGTGCACCAATACTACTGGAGCAGAGAAAGAACTTTTGCTAGGTTGAATTATACCAGCCTCAAGAATTTCAGCAGCCATATGTTCAATTTCACTCTTTTGGGCATAGGGATATCTGTATGGCCTGATGTTTGGAGGAACACTACCTGGAATCAAATGAATAGCATGATCATGATCACGAATAGGTGGGAGGCCTTTCGGAGTCTCAAATACCTTGGAATGATTGTCCAAGACCTTTTGGAGATCTGGAGCAATAGATGATTTTGATGTGGAAACATCTAGCAAACATAATTGTGAAATTAAGCCTTGTTGTTCCTTTTTTAGAAGCTTTGTCATATCATTAGGGCTTATTATATTTCCTGACTTCCCTGCAATACCCCTTAATTCAACTTCCTTTCCTTCTGTATAAAATTTCATGAAAAGTTCTTGAAAAGTAAAATCTATTGTACCCAAGGATTGTAGCCATTGGACTCCTAGTACAACATCAGCACCTCCCATTGGAATGGAAAGCATTGGTCTTTTCAATACATATTCTCCCATGGATAGCTTGATATTATGGCACTTTCCAGAGCAATTATCATTCCTCTATTTGCAACCAGCACTTGACACTTTGGTGTTGGATATAGGAAGCAATTCAATTCTTTTGGTATTTTACAATGAATAAAATTGTGGGTACTTCTTGAATCAATCAACACTATTACCTTTTTCTTCTTGATTTCTCCTTCTATATTGATGGTTTGATGAGTGTTAATTCCAGCCAATGCATTACAATATATGGTTGGATTCATTTCTTTTTTATCTAGGCTTTTTTCCTTTGGAGTATATCCTCTTCTTTTGGCCTTTCTTACTCCTTTTCTTCTTCCTCTTCACAATCTATGTAGAATAATTTCTTCTCAGCACACTTATGACCTTTAGTGTATTTGCTATCACAACTGTAAAAAAGCCCTTTTGCTCTTTTTTCTTCCAATCTCTGTGGTGTCAACCTTATAGGTTTTGGAAGGCTATGGTTAACAACACTTCCATGTTTATAGTTGTGAGTGGTATGCTTCCTGGTTGCCATAAATTTGCTTTCCATTTTTATTGATAACTTGAATGCCTTCTCTAATGAATCAGATTCCCAATGGTGAACATCATGTTGGATATTATCCTTTAATGTCCCTATGAACTCATCAATCCTATGCTCCTCTCGAATATTTTTTACCCTTATGTTCAATTTTTGGAACTCCTCAATGTGCTCCATTATTGAACCCTTTTGTTTGAGACTTATCAATTGGCTAAGAAAAGTGTTTCTTTTTGTATCCTCATAATGTGCTGTCAATTATTCCGTAAAAATTTCCCAAGTGATAATTTTTTTATGAGACCAAGGCCATTGATACCATACAAACTGTTTTGGTTCCCAAATATAAAGTTGCAATACGTACCTTTTGCGTGTTTTGCACATTACTGAGATTGAAAAATTTCTCCATCTGTAGTATCCATGTTGCAAGATCCTTGGCATCAAACTTCCTCATATCGATTTTTGGAATATGGTGGGTCTTCGATCCAACATTAGAGTCTATGGAATCATGATTAAAATTCATTTTGTTCTCATCATGAGTTTCCTTTACTACATTTTCACCATTGGTGACCTTTTTTGTAGCAACTTATTCATATATATCTTCAATTCTTCCATCTTATCATCCATGCCATCCATTTTAGCATCCATGCCATTCATCTTACCTTCCATGCCATCCATCTTAGCTTCTATGCCTTTCTTTAAACAATCCATCTTAGCTTCTACACCTTTCTTTAAACCATCCATCTTAGCTTCTACATGTTTCTTTAAACCATCCATCTTAAATTGTGTTACTTTTTGTGCAAGTGACACTTGTTGCACTTGGTCTCGTAATTTTGATATATCATGTTGCATTTCTTCCTCTTCTTCATGAGTCATGCTAGAGCTTTCAAGCTATTTACTAGGTGTTTGCATTTTCTTTCCTCGGGGCATCAATTACTAATAATAATGCTTTACTATGCCCTTGAATTCCTTCAAGCTAATTTTTAAAATCAAGCTTATGAAAAAATAAAAATAAAAACTACACACCTTTTTTCACTTTGTAGGAGCTTGATATTGAATCTTATGTATCTCTATAATTTCGGATCATCCAATTATGAAATTATGACCTGTAGTAGCCCTCTGTGTCCTCTTTCCAATGCGACCAGTCTAATCAAAATTGGATTATCCAAGGAAGAGTTATGCACAATCTCCCAAGATGACCTGATTATAGACCTTTCTAGAAGAGCGAACTTGTATGAAGTACCACATGTCATTGTTTCAACCTTTGGCTTTGAAAAATATATAGAAGAAAATACAACCCGTCCTATTTTTGTACCTTCTGACTAAATTTCAATCCAATTCTCAAAGAGAAAGTTAAGACGATTTTCCACAGATCATCTATTTGGAATGCAATTTAAGAGTCTGCAAAAAGACCAACTTCCTCAAATCATATCTCCGCAAATATAGCACAAAAATCTCTAAAATTCAAACCCGAGCTTCAGTGCAATTTCATCTCAAATGGATTTTTTTCGCTTCTAAGATGTCGCAAAAAACAAGTTATAGCGAAAATGCCACGATGACCTATTTGGATTAGCAAAACCCTAGAATCCAAAGCTCTGATACCATATGTTATAGAACTAGTTCACAAAAAGATAGGAAATATAGATGAACATCTTGGAAATAAGCCTCTTCGAGGGGGAAACCTCCTTTACATTACACAAATAAACAATTCTTGGATGATTCAAATGACAAAACCTCCTTTCTATATATAGGAGTCTAAGGGGTCACAATATAACCAAGCCGACCTAACAATAATAATATAAAGGCACAACAATAACAATAGAGGGATTCTATGGGGCACAATAATAACAATATGGGGACAATAGGGGCACAACAATATTAATAAGGGATACAACTACAATATTAATGGGGGCATCACTAGTATTATAAGGACCTAACAGTATCTGATTTTTTTTTTGATAAAATACACCTATCTCTTCATGCTATAATCAACAATGAATGTAAAAAAATAAATAATACCACCAATAGACCTTGTCTACATTGGGCCACATATATTTGTATGGACAAGCTCTAAAGGCTCTTTTGCTGTCGAGCAAGGTGTGAGAAAGTTGCCTCTTGTATGCTTGGATAGAACACAAATTTGACAATTACAATCTTTCTTAATCATAGTAGGGATACCAATGGTGATTGACTATTTCTAAAGCTAACTTGGACTTTTGAATGGTATATGGCCATATATAGAATGCCATAGCTGAGACTCATCTATTATTGACACATTGTGGACAAAACACTGTGAGAGATTTCGACTTCTAAGAGTCAAAGGAAACAACATATTCTTGGTTTTTTCAACCTTATCTATCAGTCTTATATTAGTAGGTTATTTATAGATATACCATGTCTTCCACTAAAATATTACATCATAACCATGTTCCACCAGTTATCCTACACTAATGAGGTTATGCTTTAGATTTGGAACATATTAAACATCAAAAAGATCTCCAAGAGTAATTTATGATGTTATGGAAACCTCAAGATAAGAAAGAAGATTTTTGTTACCTGTCATATGATTTCTACAGCCACTGTCCAGCAATCAAAGATCCTTGCTGTCAGTGTCTTCAGAAATATTGCATGAAAGAAAAATTGTTCTAGAGGATTATCCTTCACGGTGGGAGAGATCGACATTGCCTCTTTGATGATCTGACTATGTCTTTTTGCATTCATGTTCATAATGTCCAAATTTATTGTAGTAATAACATTGGACATTGTTTTCTCCCTCGTCTTCTTCTCTGAGTTTGGCTTTGTTGAGGTCTCCACTGCTGTGCTACATTATTATGTTATGATTTTCCCCTACCTCAACCTCTACCTCACTTGTTGTTGCCTCTATATCCTCTACCTCTGCCTCTACCTCTACCAAAAGATAGTTTTTCTTTCAAAACTTGTTCCATAGAATCTTTTGTCAAGTTTAGTCTTCTTTCATGTGCTAGAAACGTTCTAGTCAACTATTCTACTAATAAATTTTTAAAATATTTGGATTCCATAATGGCCATTAGAATCATGTCATATTTCTTGGAAAGACTCCGAAGGACTGTCTGAACAATTTTCTCATATGAAATGGTTTGGCGAATGAGTTTGATTTGATTGGTTATTCACATGACTCTAGTCATGAAATGATCCTCATTTTCCGTGTTAGTCATCTTTAGGGTTTCAAATTGTGATCTCAATGTCTCTAATTTCAATGTCTTCACTATATCATTACCTTGATATCCAATTTGAAGGATTTCCAAAGATTCATGTGCTGTGGATGTCGTTGTTATCTTGTCGAAAATAGAGTCATCCACTGAGTTTTCAATCCAACATTTGGCTTTGTGTTCTTTCTTTTTAATTTGAATAGCTGCGTTTATTTTATTTTTAGTCATGGTCAGCCATGCTTCTTGAGTCAGCTTTACATAGGGAGTCTAAGGTGTATCCCAACACTCTTGGGATTAGAGAAATATCTTCATTCTCAAAAACCAAAACTCATAATTGTTTCCAATCATAGTTGGGGTTTGTGGAAAAGCATTAGAGGAAGCCATTTCTTTGAATGTAAAATGTCAACCTTTTCTTTTAAATCTCCTTTTGAAACTTAAAAAAAAATATCCTTTTCCTTTCCAAATTTTTGTTTAAGAAAAACATTAAAAAATATTCTTTTCCTTTCCAAGTTTTTATTTAAAAAACATAACAAAACCTCCTTTTAATAGTCCTTTTTAAAATATAACAAGGTCACCTTCCTTTTTTAAATAATACAGTTTCAAAAAAAATTCATTAAACGTACAAACATATTTTGAAAGGAGTCACGAGTACATTTCTTAAAACTCATGAAGTTTGACTTTTGAATCAAGAATCAAAACTCGAGTGTTTTGTCTAGTACATTTGCCATAAATTAGTATAACACACTGTTCATCATTACCATGCAGCATTAGGCCATAAATAGTGTAAGGAAAGTTGAGAAGTGTGAGCTCTCATCTAATTTCTTAGCGTTAGTAATTCCATCACTCATTTGGTGCTTTGGGTGAGCATTAATAATGCTCTAGTTTGACTCTTGGATATCGTTATTCTCCCAAATTCGAATACAACTATTCCTTTCAATGACTTCGCAAAAACCTTCCTTTTTTTCTTCAGTAGGAGGCTTCACTTCGCTACAATATCTTCTTTTTTGTTGTGAATACACACACATATGAAATGTTTCTCTCAAGGATTCTTATGCAACCTTACTATACCTTTTCCGCTCTCTAAAAGTTTCTTACATAGTCTAAGATCTGATACCATGAAAAAGAATGAAACCAAAAATTGGAGTAGAGATTGCTCTTCTCAATATTTAAAATGACTAAATAGATTACAATGTAAACATAAATAATAAATGATTGAAGTAAAACATGACATCTATGTAGTGAACCCCAAGTAAACCTAAACTACCTATGACACCTAGTAGTCAATAGAATCAAATGTGATGACACCTAACCAACAACTAACTGACAGTGAGATTAATATCTCAGCATCTCCTAATCTCAACTGTTACATGTAGTGACACTTACAATGCCCAATTTTTCTCTCTGAAATTCAAATACATTCTTTCTCAATATCTTTGTGAAAATGTATGCTAGTTGATCTTCCAAACCACAAAAAAACAAATCACTAAAGCTAACAGATGAAATGGAAATGGGTGCCAATTTGATTTCTCTTTTTGTGGAAAACATGATTTTCTGATAAATAAATTGCTGAGTTATTATCACCGTATATTGGACCTGGCTCCTTATGAATATTCGAAATATCTTTCAATAATATTCTCAACCAGACAACTTGACAAGCTGCTGAATTTGTTGTTGCATATTCTCCCTCTAGGGAAGATATTGAAACATTTGACTATTTCTTGGATTTTCATGCAATCAGATTGGTTCCAATATGAAAAAAATTCCCTGAGGTGCTTGTTCGATCATCTAAGCTTCCAATATAATCGTTTTCTGTATGCCCTGAAAGTGACCAATTTCCAGAATGTGTATAGAACAAACCATAGCATATTGTCCCTGCAATATACCTTGAGATACTTTTTGCAACATTCCAATGAGAAATCTTAGGTGACTGCATATACCTGGAGACAAAACTTTGTGCAAACATAATATGAATTCTAGTTGAGGTTTGGTATAATAAGCTACCAACTAGACTTTTATACGGAGTGGAATCGACTAATGGTGCTACATCTTCATTGCTTAGTTTTGTGCCTTCAGGAATTGGTGTATCTGTAGGTTTGCAATTGGTCATTCTAAAATCTTTGATGTTACCAATGGCATATTTTGCTGACCAACAAAAAATCCATTAGCATATTGATGAATTTCAATGCCTAAGAATTATTTCATTACTCCTAGATCTATCATATCAAACTTGTTTGTATTGCTGCTTTAAAATCTTCTAACATCATATTTCTTGTATAAATAATATCGTCTACATAGAGGCATACAATAATAATTTTACTTTTTTGCATTTTTTTATACAAAGCTGGTTCATGATTGCTTCTCCAAAACCCACTTTTGATCAGATAGGTGTCAATGTGACTGTACCAAGCTCTTGGAGCTTGTTCCAAACCATACAAGGCTTTCCTCAATATCTATACCTTATGTTGTTGTCCTGGAAATTAAAAAATTAGAGGCTACTATACCCAAACTTCTTCCTGCAATATACCATTTACAAAAGCAGATTTTACATCAAGATGATCGACTTTCTATTTGTGCTGAGCTATTGTGGACAAAATGGTTCTGACAGTGTCTAACCTTGCTACTGGAGCAAAAGCTTCACCATAGTCGACACCAAACTATTGTGGGAATCCTTTGGCAGCCAGCCTTGCCTTATGTTTCTCAATTTCCCCTTTTTCATTCAACTTGGTGTTATACCCATTTTAGACCAATCTGGTTTACGGTCTCTTAGGAGATCAACTAGTTCCCGAGTCTGATTCCTCTCTATGGAGGAAATTTATTGGTTCATTGCATCTACCCAATTTTTTTCTTTAACTTCTTATTTAAAATAATTTGGTTGATGTGAAATAAATGGAAACACATTATTTTGGTCAAACTCATTTTCATGCTCCTATATTTCTCTAATGCTTCTTATTTTCTGATTGTATTCAGAAGATATTGAACCACTGGTGGATTTAGTGCTTGAAATTGTACCATTTTCGTAATGGTATGGTTCTTCTTCAACCTGTGATATTGGTGGTTGTAGTGGGTAAAAGGACTGATTTGAACCTTCGTCAACATGATCAGACAAAGATTTATTTAAAAAAAAATTACATCTCTTCATAAAACAAACTTCTTTGTAACTGGATTATAAATTTTATAGGCCTTTGACTTCTCTCTATAGCCTATGAAAATACATAGTTCAGTCGTATCCTCAAGATTATTTCTTAACTTCTCAAAAACATATAAAAAAGCTAATGATCCAGAAATTCTAAATTGAGATACATTTACCTTTTTACCATCCCATGGTTTTTTAGGTACTATATCTTGAAGAGCGATTGTTGGAGATCTATTGAGAACATACATTTCTGTCAAAACTGCTTCAGCCCAATAATTGTTTGACAACATTTTCTCATGAAGCATACATCTGGCCATGTTCATGATTAACCGATTTTTCCTTTCTTCTACTCCATTATGCTATGGAGTATATATTATTGTTTTCTACATTATGATTCCTTGTTGTTGTAAAATTCTTTGAAGTGATTATAGTTGTACTCTCCTCCTCTATTGGATCTGATTATTTTCAAAGGATTTCCACTCTACTTTTCTAATTATGCCTTGAATTCTTTGAACCTTGAGAATGTATCTGATTTGTTTTTGAGAAAATACACCCATCTCTTACTGTTATAATCATCAATGAATGTCAAAAAATAAAGACTACAACCAATATAATGTGTCTGCATTGGGCCACATATATATGTATGGACAAGCTCTAAAGGCTCTTTTTCTCTAGAGGAAGATGTGGGAAAGTTGTCTCTTTTATGCTTCGATAGAACACAAATTTCACAGTTATAGTCTTTTTCATTCATAGTAGGGAGACCAATGATGATTGATTGTTTCTGAAGCTGAATTATACTTTTGAATGGTATGTGGACATATCTAGAATGCCATAGTTGAGACTCATCTATTCTTGACACATTGTTGAAAAATGACTGTGAGATATTTCGACTTCTAAGAGTCAAAGGAATCATCCTATTCTTGGTTTTTTCAACCTTAGATATCCCTCTTCTATTAGGAGGTTTGTTATATATATAACATGTGTTACTTTAAAGTATTAGATCATAACCATGTTCGATCATTGGTCCTACACTAATGAGGTTATTATTTAGATTTGGAACATAATAAACTTCAGAAATGTATTTTTGTTGATTGTGTTTAGTAAGAATAGGAACAATACCTTTTCCTTTAGCTTTAAGGAAAGAACGATCTCCAAGATTGATTTATGATGTTATGGAAACATCAAGATAAGAAATAATATTTTTGTTAGATGTCATATGATTGTTGTAGCCACTATCCTGCAACCAAAGATCCTTGTTACGAGAGTCTTTAGAAGGATTGCATGAAAGAAACATTGCTTCATAGGTTTCTCTTTCATTATTTGAGATATGTACATTGCCTTTGTGTTGATCTGATTGCATATTTTTTCATTGATGTTCATAATGCCAAAATTTCTTGCAGTGATAACACTGGAAATTATATTTACTTCATTGTCTCCTTCTTTGAGTTTGGTTTTGGAGAGGTCTCAACTGCTCTTTTGCATGATGATTTTCTGATCTGCCTCTGCTTCGGCCTCTACCTACCTTGTTACCACCTCTATATCCTCTCCCACTACCTCTTCCAAAATAAATTCGTGCTATGAAATATTGTTCCATGGAAGCTTCTATCAAGTTGAGTCTTGTTTCATCTGCTAGAAACAATCCAGTCAAATTTTCTACTCAGAAAGTTTTCAAAAGTTTCGATTCTAGAATGGATGTTACAATCATGTCCTATTTCTTCGGTCGAATTCAAATGATTTTTTGAATAATTTTTTCATCTGAAATTTTTTCACTAATGAGATTGATTTGATTGACTATTCCCATGACTCTAGTCATGAACTAGTCCACATTTTTTGTCTTAGCCATTTTTAGAGTTTCAAACTTTGATCTCAGTCTCTCTAATTTCATCGTATTCACTATATCATTACCTTGATACGCAACTTTCAGGATTTACAAAGATTCATGTGCCATGGATGCGCATGTTATCTTGTTGAAAGCAGAGTCATCAACTGAGTTTTGAATCCAACATTTGGTTGTTTTCTTTCTTTCTGAGTTCAATAACTACATTCCTATGATTATTAGTCATTTGTACCCATGCTCCTTGAGTTTACTCTACTTAGGGAGTTTGAAGTGTATCCCAACACTCTTGGGCTTGTAGAAACACCTTGATTCTCAAAATCCAAAACTCATAATTTTTTCATTAAGATTTGGGATTTGTGGTTAAGTGTTGGATGAAACCATTTTGTTGAATGCAAAATGTGTACCATTTGTTTTAAATCTCCATTTGAAACTTAAAAAAAAAATCATTTTCCTTTCCAAATTTTTATTTAAAAAATTCTTTAAAAGAAATCCTTTTCTTTTTCAAGTTTTTATTTAAAAAAAAAACCTTTAAAAAAAATATAACAAAACCTCTTTTTAATACTCCTTTTTAACATATAACAAGGCCACCTTCCTTTTTGAAATCACATGGTTTAAAAAAAAAATCATTAAAAATACAAATGTACTTTGAAAGGAGACACAGTTACCTTTCTTAAAACTCGTGAAGTTTTAATTTTGAATCAAGAATCAAAACTAGAGAATTTTGTCTAGTGCATTTTCCATAAATTATTATAACACGTTGTTCATCATTACCATGGAGTGTTAGGTCATAAACGATGTAAGTAAAGTTGACTAATGCGAGCTCTCATCTAACTTCTTAGCATTAGTAATGCTATCGCTCCTATAGTGCTTTGGGTGAGCATTAATAATGCTTTTCTTTGCCTCATGGACATCGTTATTCTCCAAAATTCAAACACAACTATTCCATTCAATGACTTCGCAATAGCCTTCCATTTTTTTGTAGTAGGGGCTTCATTGCACTATGATCTATGCCCTTTTCTTGTAAATACACAGACATATGAAATGCTTCTCTCAAGGAGTCTTATGAAACCTTACCCTATCTCTGCCTCTCTCTAAAATATTCTTACACAGTCTAAGATCTAATACCATGACAAAGAATGAAACCAAAAAGTGGATCAGAGATTGCTCTTCTCAATACTCAAAATAGCTAAATAGATTACATTGTAAACATCAATAATAAGTGACTGAAGTAAAAATCGACACCTATGGAGTAGAACTCAAGTAAAATTGAACTTCTTATTAGACCTAGCAGACAGTAGAATCAAATGTGATGAAACCTAACCAACAACTAATTGATAGTGAATTTAATATCTCAACATCCCATCCTGATCTTAATTCTTATATGTAGTGACACTTACAATTCCTATTTGTTCTCTTTTAAATTCAAATACATTCTTGCCAAATGTCTTTGTGAAAATATCTTCCACTTGATCTTTGGAACAACAGATAGAAAGTATTATGTCCCCATCATTGACAAGTTTGATGAAATGAAATCGAGTGTCAATGTGCTTGCTACTTTTATGGAAAACATGATTTTTTTATAAATAAATTGTTGAATTTTTATCACAGTAGATTGGAGTTGATTCCTTATGAATATTTGAAATATATTTCAATAATATTCTCAACCACGAAGCCTCACAAGCTGTTGAATTTGTTGCTACATATTCTTCATTTGCCGCGGATATTGAAACGATTAACTGTTCCTTTAATACTAATGAAATCAAATTGATTACAAGATGAAAAGAATACCCTAAGGTGCTTTTGCGATCATCGTAACTCCCTGCATAATCACTATATATATACCCTGAAAGTGAACAATTTTCAAAATGTGTATCTAACAAACCATAACCTATTGTCCATGCAATATACCTTAAGATCCTTTTTGCAACCTTCCAATGAGAAATCTTAGGTTTCTGCACAAACGTGGAGACAAAACATACTTCAAACATAATATCACGTCTAGTTGAAGTGAGATATAACAAGCTACCAACTATACTTTTATACAATGTGGAATCAACTAGGGGTGATACATCATCTTTCCTCACTTTTTTTCCTTGATCAGTTGGTGTAT
Organism: Pinus tabuliformis; assembly: GCA_031772625.1. Classification (NCBI taxonomy): domain Eukaryota; kingdom Viridiplantae; phylum Streptophyta; class Pinopsida; order Pinales; family Pinaceae; genus Pinus; species Pinus tabuliformis. The sequence continues at coordinate 1,384,971,781 of CM062820.1, read as the reverse complement.
CTGCAGGTTTACAATTGGTCATTCTGAACTTTTTGATGAATTCCATTAGAGGATTAATTAATTTCAATGCCTAAGAAGTATTTGATGACTCCTAGATCTATCATATCAAACTCTGTTTGCATTGTTTCTTTGAAATATTCTAACATCATATTTCCTATATAAAGAATATCATCTGCATAGATGCATACAATAAGAATTTTACCTTTAATCATTTTTGTATACAAAGATGGTTCATGATTGTTTCTTCAAAAACCACTTTTGATGAGATAGGTGTCAACGTGACTGTACCAACCTCTTGGACCTTGTTTCAAACCATTCAAGGGTTTCTCCAATCTATATACCTTATGTTCATGTCCTGGAAATTAAAAACCCGGGGGTTTATCTGCATAAAATTCTTCCTCCAATATACCATTTAGGACAGCATATTTTCCATCAAGATGATAGACTTTCCATTTGTGTTGAACTGCTATGGAAAAAATGGTTCTAACAATGTCTAACCTTGCTACTAGAGTAAAGGTTTCATCATAGCCGACACCAAATTCTTATGAGAATCCTTTGGTAACCAACCTTGCCTTATTTTTCTCAATTTATACTTTTCATTTAGCTTGTTCTTATATACCCATTTTACACCAGTTCTAGTTTTGTCTCTTGGGAGATCATCTAATTCCCAAGTCTGATTCTTCTCTATGAAACTAATTTCTTGGTTCATTGTGTCTACCCAATGCTTTTCTTCAACTGCTTCTTCAAAATGAGTTGGTTGATATGAAATAAATGCAAATATATTTTTCTTATCAAACTCATGCTCCTAATCGTATATTTCTTCGACGCTTCTTGATTTTTGGTTGTCTTCTGAAGATGTTGAATCACACATGGATTCAATGCTTGAAGATGTACCATTTTCACAATGGTATGGTTCTTCTTCAACCTACAATTTTGGTGGTTGTGGTTGATAAAAATACTGATTTGAAGCTTCATGGACATGATTAGACCAAGGTTTATTTTCAAAAAAAATTATATCTCTGCTTAAAATAAACTTATTTGCAACTTGATTATAGTTTCTACAGGCCTTTGATTACTAACTATAGCCTACAAAATTACATGTTTCACTGGTATTATCATGCTTCGGTTATTGGAGATCTGTTGAGAACATACACTGTTGTCGAAACTGCTTCATACCAATAATTGTTTGACAACTTCTTCTCACGAAGCATACATCTAACCATGTTCGTGATTGACGGATTTTTCCTTTCTACCACTCCATTCTACTATGGATTATACCTTGTTTTGTTCTACACTATGGTTCCTTGTTGTTAAAAAAGTGCTTTGAAGTGACTAGAGTTGTACTTTCCTCCTCTGTCAGATCTAAGTATTTTTAGAGGCTTTCCACTCTCCTTTTCTACTTCTACTTTAAATTCTTTAAACCTTGAGAGTGTATCTGATTTGTGTTTGAAAGAATACACCCATGTATTTCTACTACAATCATCAATGACTGTCAAAAAATAAATAGTGCCACCAATAGTCAGTGTCTGCATTGGGCCACATATATATGTATGGAAAATATTTAAAGTCTGCTTTTCTCTAGAGGAATATGTGGTATAGTTGTCTCTTATATGCTTGGACAAAACACAAATTTGACAGTTACAGTCTTTCTCATTAATAGTGGAGAGATCAATGATGATTGAATGTTTCTAAAGTTGTCTTATACTTTTTGAATGGTATGTGGCCATATCTAAAATGCCATAGCTGAGACTCATCTATTCTTAACACAGTATGGCCAAAAGACAGTGAGAGATTTCAACTTCTAAGTGTTAAAGGAAACATCCTATTCTTGGTTTTTTCAACCTTAGTTATCAGTCTTCTATTAGAAATTTTGTTATAGATATAACATATATTCCATCAGTTGTCCTACATTAATGAGGTTATGCTTCAGGTTTAGAACATAATAAACATCATAATTATATTTCTGTTGATTCTGATTAGTAAGAATATGAACATTACATTTTTCTCCAGATTCAATACAAGAACGATCTCCAAGAGTAACTTGTAATGTTATGGAAGCATCAAGATAAGAAAGAAATTTTTTGTTACCTATCATATGATTGTTGCATTCATTGTCCAACAACCAAAGATCCTTCTTTTTAGGGTCTATAGAAATATTGCATGAAATAAACATTGTTTCAGAGGATTCTCCTTCAATGTTGGAGAGATGGACATTGCCTATGTGCTAATTTGATTATTTATTTTTTCATTCCTGTTCATAATGCTGAAATTTCTTGCAATAATTACACTAGACATTATATTTTCTCCATGGTATACTTCTCTAAGTTTGGTTTTGTGGAGGTTTCCAATGGTCTGCTGCACGATGATGTTCTGATATTCCTCTCCTTCAGCCTCTACCTCACTTGTTGCTGCCTCTATATCCTCTGCCTCTATGTCTACCAAAATAAAGTTGCACTTATTCCATGGAAGCTTCTGTCAAGTTCAGTCTTGCTTCATGTGCTAGAAGCGATCCATTCAATTTCTCTACTAAGAAAAATGTAAAATATTTGGATTCCAGAATGGTTGTTACAATCATGTCATATTTCATGGGTAGACTTTGAAGGAATTTATAAACAATTTTCTCATCTGAAATGGTTTCACCGATGAGGTTGATTTGATTGACTATTCCAACGACTCTGCTCAAGAACTGATCCACATTTTCTGTGTTGATCATGTTTAGGGTTTCAAACTCTGATCTCAATGTATGTAATTTCAGTGTCTTCATTGTATCATTACCTTGAGACACAACTTTAAGGATTTCCAAATCTTCATTTGTTGTGGATGTGCATGTTATATTGTCGAAGATAGAGTCATCAACTGACTTTTGAATGGAACATTTGGCTATGTGTTCTTTCTTTCTAAGTTCAATAGCTGCATTCCTCTCATTAGTCATGGCCACCCATGCTTCTTTAGTCGGATCTGCATAGGGAGTCTGAAGTGTATCCCAACGCTATTGGGCTTGCAAAAACATCTTCATACTCAAAAACCAAAACTCATAATTTTTTCCAACTAGAGTCAGGGTCTGTGGCAAAGCACTAAAGGAATCCATTTCATTAAATGAAAAAAGTTCACCTTTTCTTTTGAATCTCCTTTTGAAACTTAAAAAAATTAAATCCTTTTCCTTTCCAATTTCTTTTTTTTTTAAACTTAAAAAAAATTCCTTTTCCTTTCCATGTTTTTATTTCAAAAAAAACTTAAGAAAAACAATATAAAAAAACCTTTTTTTAATACTCGTTTTTATAATATAACAAGGCCAACTTACTTTTATAAATCATACGATTCCAAAATAAAAATTCATTGAACATACAATCATGTATTTTGAAGGAGTCATGAGTACCTTTCTTAAAACTCGCGAAGTTTGACTTTTGAATCAAGAATCAAAACTAGAGTGTTTTGTCTGGTACATTTTCCAGAAACTAGTATAACGCACTATTCATCATTACCATGGAGGTTAGGCCATAAATGGTGTAACAAAAGTTGAGTAATATGAGCTCTTGTCTAACTACTTAGTGTTGATAACTTTCTTTCTCCTTTGGTGCTTTGGGTAAGTCTTAATAAGGCTCTGGATTAATTCCTGGACAATGTTATTATCCCAAATTGGAATATAGCTATACCCTTCAATGACTTTGCAACAACCTTAATTTTTTTTGTAGTAGGAGGCTTCACTTCGCTGTGATCTATTCTATTTTCTTGTGAATACATACACATATGAAATGTTGCTCACAAGGAGTCTTATGCAACCTTACTCTATCTTATCATCTCTCTCAAAGAGTCTTACGCATTCTAAGCTTCGATTCCATGACAAAGAATGAAACCTAAAAGTGGAGTAGAGATTTCTCTTCTCAATATTCAAAATGACTAAATAGATTACATTGTAAACATCAATAATAAATGACTGAAGTAAAACTCGACATCTATGGAGTATAACTCAAGTAAACCTAAACTGCCTATGACACCTAGCAGGCAATAAAATCAAATGTGATGACACCTAACCAAGAACTAAGTCACAATGAGATTTATATCTCAACATCCCCTCCTAATCTCAATTGTTACATGAAGTGACACTTAGAATGCCTAGTTGGTCCCTTTTGAAATTCAAATACATTCCTTCCAAATGGCTTTGTGAAAATATCTGCTAGTTGATCCTTAGAACCACAGAAAGAAAGTACTATGTCCCCATCATTGACAAGCTCACGGATGAAATGAAAACATGTGTTAATGTACTTTCTCCTTTTTGTAACAAACATGATTTTTTTATCAAGAAATTGTTGAGTTGTTGTGACAGAGTAGATTGGAGTTGGCTCCTTCTGAATATTTGAAATATCTTTCAATAATATTCTCAACAACACAACTTTACAAGCTGTTGAATTTGCTGGTACATATTTTTCCTCAGTAGAAGATATGGAAACCATTAACTATTTCTTGCATGCACATGAAATCATATTAGTTCCAACATGAAAACCATACGCCAAGGTGCTTTTGCGATCTTATAAACTCCTTGCACAATCATTGTCTATATACACTGAAAGTGAACAATTTTCAGAATGTCTATACAACAAAATATAACCTATTTTCCCTGCAATATACCTTTAGGTCCTTTTTGAAACCTTGAGAAATTGGTATAGTTGTAGGCTTGGAATTGGTCATTCTGAACTTTTTGATGATATTAGTGGAATGTTTTTGCTAGCAGAAAAAAAATTGATTAGTACATTAGTGAATTTCAATGCCTAAGCATTATTTCACGACTCCTAGATTTGTGATATAAAACTTTGTTTGCATCAATGCTTGGAAATATTCTAACATCATATTTCATGTATAAAGAAGATCATCTACATAGAGGAATACAATAAGAATTTTACCTTTATGCATTTTTGTATACAAATTTGGTTCATAATTGCTTCTCCAAAAACCACTTTTGATGAGATTGGTGTCAATAAGACTATACCAAGCACTTGGAGCTTGTTTTAAACTATACAGGGCTTTCTTCAATCTATATACCTTATGTTGCTATCTTGGAACTTCAAAATTTGGAGGTTACTCTACATAAAATTCTTCCAACAATATACCATTCGAAAGCAGATTTTACATCAAGATGATAGACTTTCTATTCGTGTTGAGCTGCTATGGACAAAATAGTTTTGATAGTATCTAACCTCACTACTAGAGCAAAGGTTGAACCATAGTCGACACCAAACCAATGTGAGAATCCTTTGGCAACCAGCCTTGGGCGATCAACTAATTGCCAAGTCTGATTTTTCTCTATGGAAGAAATTTCTTGGTTCATTGCATCTACCCAATGCTTTTATTTAAATTATTCTTAAAAATGATTTGGTTGATATCAAATAAATGAAAACATATTATGTTGGTCAAACTCATGCTCCTTGTTATATATTTCACAACCACACAGCTTGACAAGCTATTGAGTTTGGTGCAACATATTCTGCCTCCACAAAATATATCGAAATAATTTATTGTTTCTTGGATGCCTATCAAATCAATTTGGTGCCAAGATGAAAAGCATACCCTGAGTTGCTTTTGAAATCATCAAAATTCCCTGCATAATTGTTGTCTGCATACCCGGAAAGCGAACAATTTCCAGAATGTGTATAAAACAAACCATAGCCTATTTTCCTTGCAATATACCTTAAGATCCTTTTTGCAACCTTCCAATGAGAAATCTTACGTGACTTCATAAACCTGGAGACAAAACTTGTTGTAAACATAATACCATCTCTAGTTGAAGTCAGATATAACAAGCTACCAATTAGACTTTTATACTGTGTGGAATCAATTGGTGGTGCTACATCCTCTTTTCTCAGCATTGTGCCTTGAGAAATTGGTGTGTCTAAGTGTTTCGAATTGGTCATTATAAATTTTTTTATGATATCTGTGGCATATTTTTGCTAACCAACAAAAATTCCATTATCTGATTGATGAATTTCTGTTATGAAACCAGCTCACAAAAAGATAGAAAAGAGAGATCCACGCCTTAGAATTTAGCCTCTTCAAGGGGGCAACCTCCTTTACATTACATAAATGAGCAATTCTTGGATGATTCAAATGACAAAAGGTCCTTTCTATATATAGGAGTCTAAGGAGTCACAATATAACCCAGTTGACCTAACAATAATAATATAAAGCCACAAAAATAACAATAGAAGGATTCTATGGGGCACAATAATAAAAATATGGGAGCAATAGGTGCACAACAATATTGATAAGGGATGCAAGTACAATAGTAATGGGGTAATCACTAGTATTATAGGGACCCAACATGCCCCTCTCCTTCAAAAAAGTGTTGTCCTCAACGCTTCAATAGATTTGGATGCTTCTGTATAAAATTCTCATTCTCCCATGTGGAATCATTAGCGGATAAGTTCTTCCACTTGATAAATACTCCGAAATTGATCGATTTCGTAACTATCGAGTTCTTGTTTCTGTGACTGCTTCTGGTTCCAATATAATTTTTCCTTCCTCGTCAAGTTCTGGCAATATTGTTTGAACTGGGAGCTTGCCGCCTATAACCTTCTTTAAACATGAAACATGGAAAATTGGGTGCAATCGAGAAGCTGCAGGAAGCTCCAATTTGTATGCCATAGTACCAATATTTTGCAACACCTTGTATGGACCATAATAATTTGGTGATAATTTATTATCCTTCTTAGCTTGCTTGAGGGACATTTTCTTATATGGTTGTAGCCATAGGAATACCCAATCACCTACATCAAAACTTCTTTCGCTGCGATGTTGATCTGCCTATTGTTTCATTCTATTCTGTGCCAATAGAAGGTTATCCTTTAAGAGTTGTAGGACATGTTGTTGATGTTCGATGTGTTGTTCCACTACTTGAACCTTAGAATTTTCTCTTAAATATGATGTGATGGATTGTGGATGATATCCGTAAAGTGACATAAATGGGGTCATTTTTTTGTTGTATGGAAGGAAGTGTTATACCACCATTCAACCAGAGGCAACCATTTGACCCATTGTGTCTTTTTATCAGATACAAAGCAACGAAGATATCCTTCCAAACATTTTCTTACTATCTCAGTTTTCCCATCAGATTGAGGATGATAAGATGAGCTATCAGCTAAATGAGTACCAAGACAAGAAAATAATTCTGTCCAAAAATTTCCAGTGAAAATGGGATCTCTGTCACTTACAATAATCTTTGGGCTTCCATGTAGCTTTTGAATTTTTTCCATAAATGCAGTAGAAACTATACTGGCTTTAAATGGATGTGATAATGCACAAAAGTGTGCATACTTGGTAAGTCTGTCAACTACGACCATGATGACACACTTTCCCTCAGACTTGGGTAAACCTATGATAAAATCCATTGAAACCTCCTCCCAAAGTTGGCTTGGAATCGATAAAGGTTGCAATAGACCCGATGTCTTAATTGTTTCAACTTTATTTTGTTGGAAAACCAAACATTCCACCACAAACTTTTAAATATTTGATTTAAAGCCCTCCCAAAAAAATTCCTTCTTAACCCTGTGATAAGTTTTTAAAAATCCTGAGTTCCCTCCTAAGGGAGAAGTGTGCAATTCCATAAGAATCTTTTGTTTTAGAAGGGAATTCTTACAGATGTATAAGTGATCTTTGTACCATAACGAATCATTTTTCCAGCTAAATGTATCAAACGTACTGGAGTCTTGTTGTAACTTTCGAATAAGCGCCCACACTTCTTCGTCATTCTTCCATTCCTCCCTTGCTTCGTTTATCCAATCTGGTTGGATAATAGAAATGGCACACAACAGTGCTTCCACATCCTCATCCTTTCTTGAGAGTGCATCTGCCACCACATTTTGCTTCCCTTTTTTGTAGATGATTTCAAAGTCATAACCCAACATCTTTGTGACCCACTTTTGTTGCTCTTCAGAGGATAATCTTTGTTCTAAAAATTATTTAAGGCTATCATGATCCGTTTTTACCTTGAAGTGTCTTCCCATTAGGTAGGGTCACCATTTCTTAAGTGCATGGGGTATTGCCAACATTTCCTTCTCATAAATAGCTTTGTGTAAAAACTTTCCCTTGATTAGATGACTTTCGAAAGCAATGGGTCTTTCATCTTGCATTAAAACAGCACCAATTCCATTTCCTGAAGCATCACTTTCCACAATAAAGATTTTTGTGAAGTCGGGTGTAGCTAAGACCGGTGCTTGGCATATTGCCTCTTTAAGATGCTTGAAGGCCTTTGTTGCTTCTGGAGTCCATGAAAATGCATCTTTCTTCAATAATGCTGTTAGAGGTGCTGCTATTCTCCCATAATTCTTAACAAACTTGCGATAATACCCTGTCAACCCGAGAAATCCTCGCAGATGCTTTATGGATGTGGGGATTTTCCATTCCTTGATGGCTTTAATTTTGCTAGGGTCTACCTTAACTCCTTCATGAGATACAATATGACCCAAATATTCCACCTCTGGTACTCCAAAGAAACATTTGGATCATTTTGCATATAATTGTTTCTCCTCCAAGAATTGTAGCACCCTATCAACATGTTCAACATGATCCTTCCAAGACTTGCTATAAATTAGTATATCATCAAAAAATACTAACACAAATTTTCTAAGGAATGGTTTGAAAATGGAATTCATCAAACCTTGAAATGTTGAAGGTGCATTGGTAAGGCTAAAAGGCATGACCAAAAATTCATAATGACCCTCATGAGTTCTAAATGTTGTTTTCGGAATGTCTTCAGTCTTCATTCCAATTTGATGATATCTTGAACGAAGATCCAACTTGGTGAAGTAAATTGATCCATGCAAATCATCCAGTAATTCATCAATGACTGGAATGGGAAGCTTATCTTTAATAGTCAGCTTGTTGAGCTCCCTATAATCTGGACACATCCGCCATGATCCATCCTTCTTATGCAACAATACTATTGGAGTAGAAAAAGAACTTTGACTTGGTTGAATTATACCAGCCTCCAGCATTTCTGCAACCATATGTTCAATTTCACTCTTTTGGGCATAGGGATATCTGTACGGCCTAATGTTTGGAGGAACACTTCCTGGAATCAGATGAATAACATGATCATGATCATGAATAGGTGGGAGACCTTTGGGAGTCTCAAATACCTTGGAATGATTGTCCAAGAATTTTTGGAGATCTGGAGAAATATATGATTCCAATGTTGAAACATCTAGCGAACATAATTGTGAAATTACACCTATTTGTTCCTTTTTTAGAAGCTTTGTCATAACGTTAGAGCTGATTATCCTTCCTGGTTTCCTTGTAATCACTACAACAAAACCAGCGATTAACGTCCCTTTTTACTTCTTTTTTTGCATCTAGAGCCCATTTTTGGTGCTATTTGCATCCATTTATCAAATATGGTGCAAAACTTGACACAAAATTTGCATCAAGTTTTGCACCAAATCTTACACCAAGTTTAGCACCAGGTATTCCAATAGGTTTTGCACCACGTTTTGCACCAAATTTTATGCCAAGTTTTGTGTCATCCTTTACACCAGGTTTTGTTCCAGGTTTTGCATCAAGTTTAGCACCTAATTTTGTTTGACATACTTTTGCATCCTCATTTGCATCCACTTTTTGCACCTACACTTGCATCAACTTTTGCATCGACTTTCGCATCATTTTTTTGCATCCTTTTTTAAATCATTTTTTGCATCCATTTTTTCATCCATTTGTGCATCCCTTTTGCTCCATGTTTTACATCGTGTTTTGTGTCTAGTTTTGCATAAAATTTTGCATCTACTTTTGTTGCATCCACTTTGCCCTCTTGTTTGGCATCCATATTTACATCCTCTTTTGCATCTATTATTGTACCCACTATTGCATCTAATATTTTTGTGCCACAATTAGCACCTAGTTTGGCACCTCCTTTTGCACCCACTTTTGATTATAATTTTGCATCCACGTTTGCATCCTCATTTGCGTCTAGGTTTTCATCAACTACTACATCTATTTTTGCATCCCTTTTTGTATCCAATTTTGGACCGGGATTTGCATCGGGTTTTGTGTCTCGTTTTGCATCTACTTTTGCATCGACTTCTATTGCATCCACTTTTGCACACAATTTTGCATCCACTGTTGCACCCATTTTAAATTTCACTTTTTGCATCCCTTTTTACATCTTCATTTGCATCATACTTTGATTCTTTTTTTGCATCTATCATTACATCCACTTTTGTTATGCCAGAATTTGCACCATGTTTTGCACTCACTGTTGTATCCACGTTTGCTTCCAATTTTGCATCCATGTTCACATCCTCTTTTGCATCAAATATTGCATCTATTTTTGCATCCACTTTTATTTCAGGTTTATGCATTGGGTTTTGCATCTCGTTTTGTATCTAATTTTGCATCTACTTACATTATATCCATTTTTTGCATCTAATTTTGTTTTTCCTGTTGCATCAATGTTTGCTTCCACTTTTACATCCATTTTTGCATCTTATTTTGCATATTTTTTGTCTATTGTTACATCCACTTTTGTTGCACCATATCTTGCGCCTACCATTGCAACCACATTTGATTCCACGTTTGCATCCCCTATTGCATCCACTTTTATTTCATCCATTTTTGCATATACTTTTGTTTCCGTTGTTGCATCCACATTTGTTTCACCACAATTTGTGCCAAGTTTTACACCTACCATTGGACCCATGTTTGCTTCCACTTTTGCCTTCATGTTTGCATCCAAGTTTGCATTGACAACTACATCTACTTTTGCATCCACTTTTGTGTCAGGTTTTTCATGTTGTTATGCATCTACTTATGTTGTATCCACTTTTCATCCATTTTTACTTCTATTGTTGCCACCATTTCTATGTTCGCTTTTGCATCCCTTTTCCAACACTCATCATATTTTCTGCATTGATGATATTCCTTATGGAATTGACAATTATGAACAACTGATGACAATGTCAATAATATTGACAATGATGAAAATGAAGATGATGGCGATGACATGAATTGTGATTATGATGATAAAGACAATAGTGGTTACAATGACAATGATGATGATGGCAATGATTATGATGATGACGATGCTAATGACGTTGGCGAATCTTCCCAATTTTAGATGTTGTCATTGTCATAATCATAAGCATTATCTTTGGTGTCATGATCATCATTTTCATCTAGGTCATCATCAAAAACAATAATGGCATGAATGATGATGATGCATGATTACAACAATGTCGATAGAAATTACATTAATGATGATGATAGGGATGATAAAAATGACAATGACGATAATAATGGTGGTGATGATGATCACCATCAATCATCTGTCAAAAATATAGTTGTTATTTCTCTTACGTATATCAATGTGTCCTAAACAACCCTTTTCTAGCATTGATCACATTTTTTGGGTTGATGATATTTCTTACAACATCTACAATTATGAACAATTGCAAACAATGTCCATAATGATGATGATGATGGCATGAATGGTGATTATGATGATAATGTAATAATGGCAATAACAATGACAAGGGTGATGGTGATGATGATGACAATGATTATGATAATGAGAATGACCTTACAAATTTTATGGATTCGTGAACAATTACTAGTTTCAATACCATCTTCTGGATACGTATTACTATCATACTTTTTAAATTTTCTGTCTCTAACAATGTAAACTTTGAAACGGGAACTATAAACTCAAAACGGGAACTCTGGCCAAAAAACCCCAAAAAAACATCAAAAACAGTGCTAAAAACGAAAAGTGTGTATACTGGAACGATGTTTTTTTTTTTAGGTGTCAATTTTGAACGCGTTTTAAAAATGGCAGTGACTACGAAATTTACTACGAAATTTTCGTGCAAAATAAAGCTTCAAAACAAAAGTGTTGATACTGGAATAATGATTTTTTTTTTTAGGGTCAATTTTCAAACTTTTTAAAAAATGCTAATAAAACCAATTTTTTATGTCTCAAACAAAGTTAAATTTTAAGGAAAAAACACATTAATGTTTCTGGTAGAATATCATTTTTCTTTCCTAAGTATAAATTTAACATGTTTTCAACCACAACATGCTAGATACAAAAGAAATTGAAATTTTTTCAACTATAAAACTAAAAAAACATGACATTATGAACAAATTATATCACTGAATGAATTCAAAAGTCTTTATTTGTATACTGAATAAAACAGACATTATATCTCTAATTTGATATTGCATTGTAGATATTTAAACAATAAAATTTATCATACTTAAGACATAATCCAACAACATAAAAATGCTTCATAAGTTCTCATTTAACAAAATATAGAAAACATTAATTTTATTTGAAGATACGATGCATACATCAGTTATATAAACTGTCTTAAACAATTATTCAAGCTCAATCACCCAATAACTGTGGGTAGGCCGTCGTCGTGCCCCTTTCCCCCAACCCATTACCGATCTTTCCCATTCACCCATGCCCTCTTCCCCCTTTTGCCCTACCCATGCGCCAGCCCTTGCTACCCCCAACTCACCCACCCATGCACCATTTTCCCAACTCTTCCTTCCCTACCCCACAACTCTCCTCCCCATAAGCCCACCCCCTAACTCCCATTCACCTCCAATCTCAACTCCTCCCCCCCTTCCTTAACGCCGGCCTCATGGGCCTCGCGCCCTACCCCCCTCCACCCTACCTTTACCCCTACCCCCTACCTTCCCCCACCCTTACCTTAGCCCCCACCCCCCGCCACCCCCCTATCCTTACCCTACCCCCCCCCCCCAACCCCTACCCCCCGGCCGCCCCCGCCGCCTCCCCCCTGCCCCCCCCGCCGCCCCGTACCCTTACCCCCCCAAACCCCCCCTGCCCCCTACCCTTACCCCCCCACTCCCCCTGCCACCCCCCCCCAACACCAACCCCCTACCCTACCCCCTACCCACCCCCCCAAACTCCCTACCCTACCCCCCTCCCCCGGCACCCCCCTGCACCCCCCTTACCCATGTTTGACATCATATTCTAGTGTAAAAATGTTGTTTTTACATTGATACATAGCTTAATGTCAAGTCTTTTACAAGTAGTTAAAGTGCCAAAAGGCACATGCAAGGGAGGTTGTGGGCTATTAGCTATAGAGCAATGAATACTACCATAGAGGGACACAACAATCACAAAAGGAGTCATTTGTGAGGAGATAATTGAGACTTAAATAAATATGGATAAGTAGGTGGCAATCTGAAACAACTTAACATATCTTCCTTATTGTGTAGAAATCAATTTTAGTAATGTGATTGCGTGCATAAAATGAGTAAATATTTCCTTCAAACTTAAATCATTTAAACATCAAGCTTTGCATAGATGGTTTGTTTATTGAGTTATCAACATGAATAGTGCATGGTTTATTACCTTTTGCAAAGATTGGCCTTTGAAGAAATTGTGTATGAAATGTTTTGACAACATTTGTCCTTCTATTAAAAATGTAAATATTAGAAGATATACTTCGATTATTTTGGAGTTCCACCTAGGTTTCCATTATGTCTTTTCTAAGCCATTTTTCCTTCAGTGTAAGCATGTGTACAAATTTATTTATTTATTTATTAGAAAAAGTCAGAACAACAATTAGAAGCCCCGCTTCACTCTAACAGTGATAATCGTAATAATTAGAAAATATGATGGTATTCAACCTTGATTGAGGAATCCCCATGTATGGTCCATGTATTAGATATAGAATATGGATATGCAAGCATTGAGAAACATTTCTTGGAATTTGAATTGCTCAACTTTTCATTCCTTTTGAGCATGACCTTTTTTTTTAATTTTTCAAATGCACTCAGGAATGCTAAAGTAACAGTGTTTTCTCAAATTTCAAATATAAAATGTTATCCTTTGCTAGACATTCATATGCATACATCAAATTCACATACTAACAAATAAATGCATTTTTTCCAAGACATAAATGTAATGACCTTATTTTTAAACATGTATTTTATTTAATATTATCCTCACATTGATGAGTAGGGAGCCATGTAACATTAATTCCGATGTGATTATTCAACAAGAGTAAACACATCATTTGCTTTATAAATCGTTATTAAATAGATCTAAACTAGTTTCATTCCACACATATTTTCATGACGTGATTCCTGAATCTCAGATTCATTTTCAGCTTTATTCTTTAATCTTGTGTAAGTTGATGGTAATTGGTTGGCTGTGAATATAGTGGCCTGGTTCATACTGCGATACGCGCAGAGGATGCTGCTACCCTCGCACGGGAAAGCCTGCTTCCGACTTTTACATTCATGGCCTATGGCCCAATTACAACACCGGCAAATGGCCACAGTTCTGTGATTCTTCCAGAGAATTCGATTACTCAAAGGTGCCATTAATTCTATCTTTCTCCATGTACGAATAACATCTAACGTTTACCTAATAGGATCATGATATACTCTGAGAAAATTTGCAGATTTCATATTTGGAGGAGGAGTTGAACAGTTATTGGGGGTCGTTACGCTGTCCAAGTAGCGATGGACAGGAATTCTGGGGACACGAGTGGGAGAAGCATGGCACTTGCTCTCTCAATCTTGATGAGCATTCATATTTCCAGAAGGCTCTCTCCTTGAGACAAAATATAGACATTCTTGGGGCTCTTAAAACTGCAGGTGGTCACATATCATAAGGTCACTCTCAGATTAATTCCTTGTTATAAAATTTGTTAATTGGTAGTTTGTTTGCAGGTATTAAACCCGATGGAAACCAATACAGTTTGAGCGATATCAAGGAAGCCATTAAACAAAACACTGGGCAGCTCCCAGGAATCGATTGCAACACGAGCGCACAGGGAGAGCATCAACTATACCAGGTGTACGTGTGTGTTGATAAATCTGATGCTGTCACTGTTATTGAATGCCCCATTTATCCACACAGCAATTGCCCATCCATGGTTGTGTTTCCTTCTTTTGGGGAAGATCAAGAGTCTCAAGGGGATTCTACAAACCAAAATATTCACGGAACAGACGAACTCTAGATCCAGACCAGCAGAACTCCTTTCAATATTCTGTTATCATTATAATATCCGATTTCAGCGAGAATTTTCACAGGTTTGTTGGTGGTTACTGGAATCTACTGCATAATGTCACAAAGATACGACTATGACTTCTGGCGGGTCGATTCTGGGAATCGACCCGCCGCCGGTCGGGCGGGGCGGGGTGGCCCGGGGGTGGCGTTGCGCGCCCGCAGCGGCACCCTCGGGCCGCCCCGCCCCGCCCGACCCGCAGAGGGTCGATTCCGCGCCCGCAGCGGTCCCCTCAGGCCGCCCCGCCCCACCCGACCGGCCGCGGGTCGATTCCGGGAATCCACCCGCCGCGGGTCGGGTAGGTCGGGGCGGCCCGGGGTAGTAAGATTGGCCATGTACTGCAATTTACGACAACAACCGCGGTAGTACCGCCGCCCTTGGGGAACCCTGGTACTACGCCTGCACTCTCACCCTTTGAACCATTCATCGGCCTACCATTTAATTCGATCTTTCTTCCCTTTCTCATCACTTTCCACGGTTGTTCTATTCTTGAACTATCTATATCCCAATTTCTTTGTTTTCTGTGTAGAATGGCTCTCACAGAGTTACTCTCTGCAATATTCGCTTGAAAGAGAGGAAAGAAGGGAAGAGGATTCAAGGGGTTCCACGACTCGGCCAGGGACGATAATGAGAAGCCATAATAGCCGTGGTGAGAGAAGCAGTAGGAATATTAACTTCGAATCGCCGCGGGCAGAGGAATATTATTATTATTATTCTGTTAGTTTCAGTTAATGTCATTTTGAATCAGATTTTCTGGCATTTTGATTTCCACTCTGTTTTTCTTTCTTCCATTTTTATCCTACCTACGAATGCCATTTGTATGATTGTTTGAGTATATTTATGCTTCTTTGAATCTATCGTCGAATTGTAAATGCAGACAAATTTCTGTGATACACCCTCCTCAAAGCAGCGTCTTCGGTGTAATTGATATGGAAATCGAATTGCAGCCTATAATTCTTCCCAGGACGGAAGATCTGGTAAACGGGTGCGCATGATTGGTTCCAGTGATTTTTTCGCTGATATGGGATGTGTGGAAGGCGTGGAAGACGAGGGCTCTCTGGATTCCAGGACAAACACTTGTGCTCAGCGTCCTTATTATCCAATTGCTCTCTTATATCGACTATTCGCATATCAGCGTATATTCAGGCAGCAGCTACCAGACAAAAGCGGTGACGGCCGTTTTGGTTAAAAATCAGCTGGTGATTGACAGCGGAAGACTTATGATGTGTGTGCTCATTGCTTATTTGCTTCCAGGAATGCCCATTCCGACTCTACTAAGGTGGGGAGCGATCTGGAAATCAAAATGCCAGAAAATCTGATTCAAAATGACATTAACTGAAACTAACAGAATAATAATAATAATATTCCTCTGCCTGCGGCGATTCGAATTTAATATCATTAAATTAAATTATCATTTTATCATTTCGTGTCTTTTTTCATCGTAAACTTTCTATTTCCTAAATTCTTTTCTGTATATTTTTCCATGTATCGTTGTCTGAATGATTAAATCTTTTTAGATCATTTTGAAAAATGGTTCCAATTTTATTTATTTTATTTTTAAATAAGATTGGATATTCCAAATATAATATAAATTCTTATAAACGTTGAATCTATTTTACGTTAAAAACTACAATTCTTAAAATACAAAATTACAGCTTTGACCAATTGTCATGGGTTTCGGTGATCTCGAATTGTAATTAACCATGGGATTTGGTGTCACGTATTGGGTACCATATTTTGTCGATTTTTTTGAATTGTAATTAACCGAAACATTGTATCTGTTGTGATACTCTGTAGCCAATGTAATCAGTAAAATAATTTCATGGTTGCTAAACTTTGCTGTAGTTTTCATTTTACTATTACAGGAAAAACACTTAGAGGAACATATGAAACTACATTATGCATAGACAAATATAATTGAATTTATTGTTAATTTCATATTCATTTAATATGTAATATATTCCATTTGCATCTGGAAAAGTATCATATGTAATATGTTCCTTACAGCACTGAGTTCTTAATGTCCAGTTTAGTTACTACTATTTAACATAGTGTTTCCTACGCCTTTCAAAAAAGAATAATTTGCCTTTTCAGGACTTGCTTATTGCTATTCATTTTTTATTTCGCATGGCAGAGTCCTGCAAAACAAATACAAGATCTATTATGAATAATTAATGCCGTTAGTATTAATCAGGACTCTTTGTTCCTAAACAGAAAATTAGAATTTAACTGAATTCTTATCAATTTCTCTTTTGCAAAGTAAATCTGTTGTCCTATTTTGCTTTCCCGAAATTCATAAGATGGAAAATACTTTATAGGCATTTTAATGCGCTCCATCCAATTATTATCACTACACTTATTTAATATATGTGAACCGAAACTATTAAAACCCTTCACCCTATGTACAATGCCTTTGGTCTTTCCATATATCTCAATGGAATTTACAATTGAGATGAGAATATTTTGTAATATATACTTACAAATATTATTGTTTTAAAACAGCAATAAAACATATACAAATAACAGATGGCACACATATGAGTTTATGTCCATTGTAAATTTGAACCTCTTATAAATACTTGTTACCCAAAATTACGTTAAAAACTACAATTCTTAAAATACGAAATTCCTACTTGTGAGAAGTGCCAATAACAATCTGGTCAAAGCTGTAATTTTGTATTTTAAGAATTGTAGTTTTTAACGTAAAATAGATTCAACGTTTATAAGAATTTATATTATATTTGGAATATCCAATCTTATTTAAAAATAAAATAAATAAAATTCAAACCATTTTTCAAAATGATCTAAAAAGATTTAATCATTCAGACAACGATACATGGAAAAATATACAGAAAAGAATTTAGGAAATAGAAAGTTTACATGAAAAAGGCACGAAATGATAAAATGATAATTTAATTTAATGATATTAAATTCGAATCGCCGCAGGCAGAGGAATATTATTATTATTATTCTGTTAGTTTCAGTTAATGTCATTTTGAATCAGATTTTCTGGCATTTTGATTTCCAGATCGCTCCCCACCTTAGTAGAGTCGGAATGGGCCATTCCTGAAAGCAAATAAGCAATGAGCACACACATCATAAGTCTTCCGCTGTCAATCACCAGCTGATTTTTAACCAAAACGGCCGTCGCCGCTTTTGTCTAGTAGCTGCTGCCTGAATATACGCAGATATGCGAAGAGTCGATATAGGAGAGCCATTGGATAATAAGGACGCTGAGCACAAGTGTTGTCCTGGAATCCAGAGAGCCCTCGTCTTCCACGCCTTCCACACATCCCATATCAGTGAAAAAATAACTGGAACCAACCATGCGCACCAGTTTACCAGATCTTCCGTCCTGGGAAGAGCTATAGGCTGCAATTCGATTTCCATATCAATTACACCGAAGACGCTGCTTTGAGGAGGGTGTATCCCTAATAACGACTAGTCTCGCAGAAACTTGTCTGCATTTACAATTCGACGATAGATTCAAAGAAGCATAAATAGACTCAAACAATCATACAAATGGCATTCGTAGGTAGGATAAAAATGGAAGAAAGAAAAACAGAGTGGAAATCAAAATGCCAGAAAATCTGATTCAAAATGACATTAACTGAAACTAACAGAATAATAATAATAATATTTCTCTGCCTGGGGCGATTCGAAGTTAATATTCCTACTGCTTCTCTCACCACGGCTAGTATGGCTTCTCATTATCATGCCTGGCCGAGTCGTGGAACCCCTTGAATCCTCTTCCCTTCTTTCCTCTCTTTCAAGCGAATATTGCGGAGAGTAACTCTGTGAGAGCCATTCTGCACAGAAAACAAAGAAATTGGGATATAGATAGTTCAAGAATAGAACAACCGTGGAAAGTGATGAGAAAGGGAAGAAAGATCGAATTAAATGGTAGGCCGATGAATGGTTCAAAGGGTGAGAGTGCAGGCGTAGTACCAGGGTTCCCAAGGGCGGCGGTACTACCGCGGTTGTTGTCGTAAATTGCAGTCCATGGCCAATCTTACTACCCCGGGCCGCCCCGCCCCGCCCGACCGGCGGCGGGTCGATTCCCGGAATCGACCCGCCAGAAGTCATAGTCGTATCTTTGTGACATTATGCAGTAGATTCCAGTAGCCACCAACAAACCTAAGAAAATTTTTGCTGAAATCGGATATTATAATGATAACAGAATATTGAAAGGAGTTCTGCTGGTCTTGATCTAGAGTTCCTCTGTTCCGTGAATATTCTGGTTTGTAGAATCCCCTTGAGACTCTTGATCGTCCCCAAAAGAAGGAAACACAACCATGGATGGGCAATTGCTGTGTGGATAAATGGGGCATTCAATAACAGTGACAGCATCAGATTTATCAACACACACGTACACCTGGTATAGTTGATGCTCTCCCTCTGCGCTCGTGTTGCAATCGATTCCTGGGAGCTGCCCAGTGTTTTGTTTAATGGCTTCCTTGATATCGCTCAAACTGTATTGGTTTCCATCGGGTTTAATACCTACAAACAAAGTACCAATTAACAAATTTTATAACAAGGAATTAATCTGAGAGTGACCTTATGATATGTGACCACGTGCAGTTTTAAGAGCCCCAAGAATGTCTATAAATTGTCTAAGGAGAGAGCCTTCTGGAAATATGAATGCTCATCAAGATTGAGAGCAAGTGCCATGCTACTCCCGCTCGTGTCCCCAGAATTCCTGTCCATCGCTGCTTGGACAGCTTAACGACCCCCAATAACTGTTCAGCTCCTCCTCCAAATCTGAAATCTGCAAATTTTCTCAGAGTATATCATGATCCTATTAGGTAAACGTTAGATGTTATTCGTACATGGAGAAAGATAGAATTAATGGCACCTTTGAGTAATCGAATTCTCTGGAAGAATCACGGAACTAATTAATGGCACCTTTGAGTAATCGAATTCTCTGGAAGAATCATAGAACTGTGGCCATTTGCCAGTGTTGTAATTGGGCCATAGGCCATGAATGGAAAAGTCGGAAGCAGGCTTTCCCGTGCGAGGGTAGCAGCATCCTCTGCGCGTCTCGCAGTATGAACCAGGCCACTATATTCACAGCCAACCAATTACCATCAACTTACACAAGATTAAAGAATAAAGCTGAAAATGAATCTGAGATTCAACAATCACGTCATGAAAATATGTGTGGAATGAAACTAGTTTACATCTATTTAATAACGATTTATAAAGCAAATGATGTGTTTACTCTTGTTGAACAATCACATCGGAATTAATGTGACATGGCTCCCTACTCATCAATGTGAGGATAATATTAAATAAAACACATGTTTAAAAATAAGTTCTTTACATTTATGTGTTGGAAAAAATGCATTTATTTGTTAGTATGTGAATTTGATGTATGCATATGAATGTCTAGCAAAGGATAACATTTTATATTTGAAATTTGAGAAAACACTGTTACTTTAGCATTCCTGAGTGCATTTGAAAAATTTTAAAAGAAAAAGGTCATGCTCAAAAGGAATGAAAAGTTGAGCAATTCAAATTCCAAGAAATGTTTCTCAATGCTTGCATATCCATATTCTATATCTAATACATGGACCATACATGGGGATTCCTCAATCAAGGTTGAATACCATCATATTTTCTAATTATTACGATTATCACTGTTAGAGTGAAGCGGGGCTTCTAATTGTTGTTCTGACTTTTTCTAATAAATAAATAAATAAATTTGTACACATGCTTACACTGAAGGAAAAATGGCTTAGAAAAGACACAATGGAAACCTAGGTGGAACTCCAAAATAATGGAAGTATATCTTCTAATATTTACATTTTTAATAGAAGGATAAATGTTGTCAAAACATTTCATACAAAATTTCTTCAAAGGCAAATCTTTGCAAAAGGTAATAAACCATGCACTATTCATGTTGATAACTCAATAAACAAACCATCTATGCAAATCTTGATGTTTAAATGATTTAAGTTTGAAGGAAATATTTACTCATTTTATGCATGCAATCAAAATACTAAAATTAATTTCTACACAATAAGGAAGATATGTTAAGTTGTTTTAGATTGCCACCTACTTATCCATATTTATTTAAGTCTCAATTATCTCCTCACAAATGACTCCTTTTGTGATTGTTGTGTCCCTCTATGGTAGTATTCATTGCTCTATAGCTAATAGCCCACAACCTCCCTTGCATGTGCCTTTTGGCACTTTAACTACTTGTAAAAGACTTGAGATTAAGCTATGTATCAATGTAGAAACAACATTTTTACACTAGAATATGATGTCAAACATGTGTGTTCTTATCACAACGGAAGACCTAAAGATTAAGTTGAAATTCAATCATAAACAAAATATCATTACTTAAATATCAACAACAAATCACTCTCTATCCATGCATTGAAAAAACCAAACACCTTTTCTATTGTTATTCAAACAAGTTTACTCCCTCGGGGAGGGGTTGGGGGGTGTAAGGGGAGGGCGGGCGGTGGTTTGGGGGGATGGACGGGGGCAGGGGCAGGGGCGGGGGAGGGGGGATGGGGCCCGGGAGTGTGGGGGGACGGTAGGGGGTAGGGTGAGGGAAGGGGAGGGGTGGAAGCTTAGGAAGCTTCGTTCAAACAGAAAATTTAGCTGGAAACAAACATCTAGCGTGGCATGCAAAAGATGGACCACGAAGAAATACAGATTTGGCGAGCGAAACAAAGAAAAAACACAAATTTGATGGATGCAGGGAGTACAATAACTTGGTAATCATATCGAGGGATTTGTCATCATCATCATTTTCAGAGATTGGATCAGGCGTGTTACTTTAATTATTAATGTGTAGTGAATCCAGACAAGAGATCTCTCGTGAGAGGAATAAGTTAATGGGGTCGGGGCTTCAATGTAGTCGTTAGGGGGTTGTGGGGGGCGCATGGGTAGGGGCTCGCCCATACTTGCCTAATTGTGCACTTAGTCTCATTATCCCTCACCTGACCTCCCGCTCGCCCATCGACCCGCCTGCCCGTTAGAGGTGGCTGGGCAATTCTGATTATACAAATAAAAAATTTATTATATATTTTTGTTGTTAATTTAAGTTAATATGTTTTTTTATTTACTAATTTATGTGTTTTTTTTTAGGAAAATGGCATCAAGGAAAATTTATGTGAATATTTCTGGACCAAAGAGTCTTAAAGGTGTATCTTCAAAAAACATTGGTGAACGAACTCCACCTGAGCTCATGCCTACAAATATTTCAAGTGCTTTAAGTGATAAGAAGCTAATCTCAAATTGGAAAAGTTCAAAAGAGGTGAAATTTCCATCAAGAGTCTGGTATGTGAAAGAAAGAGAGCACAACTGTGATTTTCGCATTGATTTTTAAGTTAATTATTATTTTTTGAAAAAAAATTGTTATTATTATTTTTTTGACATGAAATTCATAAAAAAAACTATTATTTGACCATTTTTAGTTAATATTTTTGTATAAAAATTGTGATTTTGACATGTTAATTCTAGCAAAAATTATCAAAACGTTTAGTTTTTTTGTTATATTTATGTTAAAAATGGTTATTTTTATGTCCATTGTTAAAAAATGTTGTTTTTTAGAAACAATTATTTCATGTGGATTGAAAAATTAATTAAGGATGTATAAATATGTAGATTATCTAAAATTCAAACTATCGACTTTCTAATTTAAAAACGCAAAACAATAGAAACCCCCCTAAAAAAAAATAAAAATTAAGATAGAGAACAAGAAAATATGAATAAAATGACGACTTCAAAAACTATCAAATTTAGAAAATAATTTTTTACATTTCACACACTAGAAAATTGAAAGTCAAAAAATAGGTCTTTTAAAAAAAGGGTGTGATGCAGAACACTCAGTTTTTAAAATCAGCATGAAAATCACTACCATTCTAAAACTTGATTTCATCCTTGAACATGAAAAAAAATTAAAGTTCCAAAAACCATGTTCTAAAAAAAACATGTGTATTCTGCATCACCACTTTTGAAAATCGGGTCATTTTTTTGCTATCTCTATGAAACGGGTAACAGTATCAGTTCCCGTTTCAAAGTTTACATTGTTCTCTCTTGAGGTATCTTACTATAATGGTGTTGTCAACACTAGAAAGATATATTGTTGTAATGGTGGTTCTAATGTTAGCACTAGCAAAGTTTAGTAGGGAGGATGCTACTACAAGAGGAATTCCTTCTAAGTGACTATGGCATTCAAAATGAGGCTTTATGCCCTGCTTGTTAACACATGTTCTCATGCTCATTTAAAATTAATGTGAAAAGTTGCTTTAATTGGTTCCCATGCATAATTGATATTGATAATGGGGTGGTATAAAATTGTAATGGGCATATCTGTTAGTTAGTTATGATGGGTCAACAACATTGAAACCATCCAAGTGACATTTCACCTTGGAACAATCGTCGCTCGTGCGAAAACACGAAGTTTATGTAAATGAAAGTTGTGATTGTAGTGGAATTAAAACCATCGAGAAATATCAAAGAAGACGCTGCCTACCAGTTTTGAAAGACAACCAAGGCATTGAACAACTATTTACGTTAGGATGTAGTGAGGGAATCGAAGGAAATTTGGCAGACCTAAGTTGCCATTACTATTGCCAATCACACATTCAATAGTAACCATAAAAGGTAGCCACATATAAACAGAACCTCGAGGTGTTGACAGTCAGAATCTATTGTAATAGCTTTGACATATATATAGTTTTGTGTTTAGATGAGAATGAAGTGGGCTTCATCCAGGGTTCGGCTCAATCCTCGTCCATTCCATGCAGTGGTGTTTAATTCGCCAAGCAAGAGAATATTACGTGAGTGTTCAGAGTTAAATCAACAGAAATCAAGGAAGTGTGGTTGTCAAATTATTGCTCCTCCCTTATGATTGAGCGCTTGATGCGATGGTCATTATCCTTGGGTGATACTTTTATTCCCCATTTTCTATTGAAAAAGTAGCGTTTTTCTGTTCGATTATGATAGGATTGGATGAACGCCGGTTTGGGTGGATGTAGACCCATGTTTTTTTGTGGTGATCTTCAAATGTCTTGAGGATAAGAAAAAAATCCTTGACCAAGGTCCATGGTTTTGGGGATGAGTTGGTCTTCTAGTGAAGCCATGGTTTCCCAACTTCAATCCTCTCACTATGTTGCTGATGACTACTCTAGTATGGGTAAGATTCCCAGTTTTCCCATTCACTTTACCCATCTAGATCTCTTAGAAAAAGTGGGCAATTTTATTGGAAGATTCGTCAAAGTAGACAGGGAAAGACTTTTGAAAGGCATTTTCACCTATGTTTGCATATGTGTTTAGGTAGATCCCAATGAAGTTTTGCGAGATAAAATTGAGCTCAAGTGGATGGGAATTGTGTATTCCCAACCCCTCGACTATGAAAATACAACTTTTCGATATAGGAATTACCAACAAGATAGACACCTTCAAACTGTCTGTCCCTTTCCAATAGGGGCTTCCTCCTTACAGTCATCTAAGAACTCTAGCTGCAGTTGGAGGGATCTTAAGGAAAGAGAGGGATCCAAAATGTAACACCCCTCCCTTGTGTGTCAAACTTTGCAAACCTAAGCTGAGAAAAGCTAGGTATGATGTGTAATATAAAAAGTAAATACATTATTAATAAATTAATCACTTGGAAAAGTGAGACACCAAGAGATGAGATTCTTGCCAAATCACATTGGTGAATGGGAAAGGATAATTCTTTCATGGTAAAGCTTCTCGATTTAATTCTAGATAAGTTGGATGGATTGGAGATAAATATCCATTGAGAAAAACATAAAAGTTGTGCGGGAGAGAAAGGCAATCTTCTATGAGGAAAATCCTCATGGGAGAGAAAGGTGAGATTTTATGAGATAAGCCTACACAAATGGATAAAAAGATCCATAAAAGCGAGACACTGCTAATGGAAACCATATCATGAAAGAAGGTATTAAATACCCATTGCATAGATCAATTGGAGGTGGTTGATCCATGGCAAGAACCTCGACTTGATGGTGAACTGAAGAGTCATTTCTAGGTTGGGTAGCGGTGCTCTGTTCTCCAAGTGTTGTTCTCTCTTTTGATCTAGTTTGACTCACTTGCGTGGTTTGTTCTATATGTTGGTTCCTTACCCTCTATGTTATAAATTCCTTAGCATATGAGAGAATTTGCTTGAGTTTTAAATGCACTGCATGTGGCGTTAATGAGATGATTTTATGGATGCACATAAATGAAATTCTAATTACAGTCACAGTATGTGGATCTTATGTAGAATTGGTGTTAACCTGTCTTTTGTTAAGATAGTGAATAGTCGTGCTTGAGCCGCTATGCAAATTTGTTAACTATAGAAATGAGGTGGATTCAATCCACTTATGTGTGGTCATAAATAGTATTTCAATTGCCTTACATGTTCAACAACTGCCTCCAAATGTTGTACGACTACCTCGAAGTACCAAATAAAACAATCATGAGATGTTGGAAATATTTATCATGGATATACTACCATAGGAGTACTATCACATGGAGTCTTATGCCCAAACATTCCCTAGTCTCAAAATGTCCTTATATATGCATGTTTAGGAGCTCTTGTCCCAGCTCG
The DNA here is from genome assembly GCA_031772625.1 of Pinus tabuliformis. Lineage (NCBI taxonomy): Eukaryota > Viridiplantae > Streptophyta > Pinopsida > Pinales > Pinaceae > Pinus > Pinus tabuliformis. The sequence continues at coordinate 1,384,946,176 of CM062820.1, read as the reverse complement.
TCGGCAGGGTCTGTATTCGCCAATAAAGAGTAGAACGAGGTAAGGGAAAACTAGCTATCCCCTGAACCATTCCCCCGACCAACCAATTGTTAGGCTCATAACTCGGCTAGGCAAGGTCAAGTTTATGAACAACCTAGCTAGGCGAAGTGAGAGAATACCGTAGTAAAGCGCTGCAGGGTCAAAGAGAGAAGGTGAAGGGTTGGATGCCTCACCGATCAATGGGCTAAAGTAGGGGTTGGGTGCTTTGTCAAGCCCCCCCCCGCTTCTTATTCACCAGTGTCGTGTCGAGAGCAAGGAACATTCTGGGAAATTCAATATTAAGCATCAATCTGCGATGAAACAAGGGATTCCTCTATAATCGGCTATGGGCTTATCTATAAGGGCACCTCCTGGCCTCATGACTGGCATCTACACCTCCTTCCTTCCATATGCTAAGGTCAATGGTGAAGTGGGTCTAATCTCTTGCTATGGAACTTCATGCATGGACAAGGAATCAATATCTACCTACTATGCCAAGGGGACTATTAGAAGGGTACTAAATAGGACTAAAGACTATTGGCTATTGGAATGGCTAAGTTATACTAGATCTAGATCTTTATCTCGGTAGAGAAGAGAGTAAAGAATTGAAATGTAGAGATGCGGGTATCATATGTCTAGACGAGTATAATATGTATAGAGCTTGAAGAGAATGAAATTCTCTGAGAGCTAGCCATGGCTCAAAGAGCCTCTTTTTAGTTGTTGAATTTAATGTCGACTGCTTTCTCCTTTCCCTTATTTCCTCTCTCTTATTCTTTTTTCTTTTCTCCTTTCTCTTATTCCCCTGTCCTTTCCCCCCTCTCCCTACCCGTACCCCACCCTCGCCCGGACGGCCCTCAAGCATGCCTTCCCCTATCCTCGCCCTATGATCGCTTACCGCTTATCTTTTTTCTTGAACTCGTACCTTTGATGGCTCCTCCGGAGAGCATTCTGTTCTCCTACGGTGCCGCCCCTTACCTCTTTCAGAGTAAGATAGACTTCTTTCTTCAAACAAGTAACAGTTGTTCGAAAAAAAAGAACAACCAACAACACCCAAAGTACTCATACCGACTTTCTCTCCTACCGAATCGAAGCAAAGCGTAGGTAGCCGACTTTCTTTCTCTCGATATGGCAACCGAAGCGAAGCGTAGGTAACCGACTTTCTTTCTCTCCTACCGAAGGTAACTACCAAAGGTAGGCATTCTTTCTGGCATCTTTCCAACTCTTGCTCTTACCTCTCTTTCCAAAGGAAGGAAGGGGGGTGTGGGGGGAAGGAAGGATCAGCTTCCTTCCCACCGCCAATGAAGGAAGGGGGTTGTAAGGAAAATATTATTGGTGCCAAATGAAAATTTATGTTAGGGATGCTTTCACATAGTTAGTTTTGTAATTATTATAAACATCACATACATAACAACCACAAATAAAAAAAGTATGTAATATATAAGAACAAAACTAATGAAGTTGTTAGTACTAAAATGAGGCATATACTATCACATGTAATCTTAGATATACTTAGTGTGAAACACCATGACATCAATGTCTGAGCAATTTGTAAATGTGCAACAAGGGCTCAATAAGGGGCTAATATTTATTTGATAGTCACGTTCTTGGCTTTGTTGCTTCATTTGAAGGAAGGAAGACACTATTGAATTATTTCAATTACATGGTTCACACCTTCCAAGTATTAGTTAACTTGCCTAAAAAGGTTCCTAACGCAAGTGATCAATGAAAATATCATCCATAGGCTACTTTTGTTCACAAAACTTAACTCTCCCACTTTATTTTTGTAAAGACCCACTAATTCAAGTGTAGCCATGGTAGTTGATGCACAACCTCATGTGCACCAAAAAACATCCCATAACCAACCTCCTCGAACCAAGCTTACCCTTCCACTCCTAACACCAAAATGTGCAACACTTATCATAGGGTCCAAGGGGTATTGTCCTTGGTGGCCTCTCATCACTATTGATAACTAGGGTTGAAATGTCACACACCATGCTTGTGAAACATCTACATCATTTGGCACATTGAATTCCATCCATGCGCACCAAGTTCTAATATGCATGCATTCTTATCCTATATCTGCTTATATTTAGGAATGCCAACCATGACATAACCATTACAATATCTTTCTTCTTATTCCTCTTCTTCTTATTACTATAGAAAAAAAGGACCCTTTTGTTATTCACGAGGAACAAGAAAAGCACAAACATTGACAAAAAGATTGTAACTTCTGTCATTACAATGGGTTGCCAGAAGATAAGGCATCACAACCCAGAAGAAGAGAAAAAGAAGTTGTTGTAAAACCAGGGTTTTACAATTTTTTTTTCTTCTGCAAATTATAAGACTGACTAGAAATGACAATAGCATGCAACCAAAAATTGTAGAAAGGGTATTATACAACCACGAAGAGGGCCCTACTATGAGAAAAACGAAGACAGTGACTAGAAATGACATTAGCCTGTAACCAAAATTTCCCGAAAGTGTATTATACAACCATGAAGAGGCCCCTGTCAAGAGAAAAAGAAAGACATTGTATTTGAGGCTAATTGAAAGCTGAATGTAGACTCCCTTGAAATTTATAGTAAGCTGCTTGATAACTAATTGAAAATTTGACTTAAAGCTGATCCATATTAGTATATGGGCATCGAATGAGAACTTTGAACTGGGTTTCCAACTAATTCATCATAATATATGTAACCTGTCTCCAGACAAATAATTCTTTTTTAGAGAGAATCTACAGTTGTATTTAGCTCCCTATGGATGTGATGGAAATTGATTTCCTAGAAGTGGTTCTTTAACTGCACAATTTTGCTTTTCCAGGAGGATAAACTTATAACTTCCAACTATGCTTTACTGTCATTTTTTTTTGGCTCCATTACAATATTTGTATGTCAACAACATGGCACACTACAACCAAGAAGATGAACAATTACATCATTAAGAGTTACAAAACCATCTTGCCATCGAATAACCAACATTAATTAAACAACCATTTAACAACATAATAGCAATTACACTATATATATATATATATATATATATATATATATATATATATATAGATCACATTACACGTATAAATACCGCATTTCAATAGAAGTTAGATGAATTGCACTAGTCCCAAAGTTTTGCTTTGACTTGAAATTAAACTCTTCTTCACTTTGTGATTTTTGTGTTATCCACTAGCATAGACCCATCTTAAATTTAGATATAATATTAGCGGAGAGGGATCCAATTTCTTCATTGGCAATTATTTTTTATGAGCAAACATTATTTAAATGTTTTGTATTTTATTTTTTATTTTATTTTTTTTAAATTTATTTTGGCCGACACTAGCAAAATTTCAACTTTGATGATGGACAAACATCGCTGTAACCATACTAGGCTGTAGAGTGAGCTTGGCATATTCATATTATTTTCATCCTCAACATTGAGGATTGTGTAAAGCTCAGTGGAAGATGCCCCTTGGAATGATGGACAAACATGGCTGTAACCATACTAGGCTGTAGAGTGAGCTTGGCATATTCATATTATTTTCATCCTCAACATCGAGGATTGTGTAAAGCTCAGTGGAAGATGCCCCTTAGAATAGTTTTGATGCCCCCAAAATGACTTCCATTCTCAACCCCTCCCCATGACATTTGAACTTAAGACCTCGTAACAACTAAACCCCATACAAACCAACTACCCTACAACTTATCATGGATCAACCACAACAATACTTATTATAATAATTTAAAACCAATATTTCTAATTACTTTTCCATATTTATCTCATTTACAAACCCCTCAACCCCATCCCATTATTATTACAATAAACACAATAATATATCACCGAGGAAAGAGTTCAAAATTGCGAAAACAAAAAATGCACAACAACCTCTAGTCCCAACATGGCAACATGAATGAAGTAGGCCTCTCATGTTGGAGATGATTTAGGGGTTATTCCATGGCCTTCTCTCCCTTTGAAACCCCCCAACCATCCCTGTAATAATTTATTATATTATCTTTAACGATGCTACTTTTACTCTCAATCTTTAACAGCTACCGACCTTCCCTCTTCAAAACCCTTATATAGAGTGTTTTCTCTCCATCGACCTCAAAAACCCTTATATAGAGTGTTTTCTCTCCGTCGACCTCATTGCCCTTTGCCTTCGAAGAATTTTTGCACAGTTAAATCCTTTGTCCAAAATCCTCGGGGTTTCACATTCGTGTCTGATATTGGGCGAGTTTCTGGCATATTTTGGATCCATCGATTTCATTCGAGCCCTCCCTCTGTGCACTATCTGGTATTGGGATGGCTGGAACTCAGGAGGATCCTGTTCTTACACGGGCAGTAGATGACGATTCGAGAGAGAACGAGGATGATGCCGGAAAGGAAGAGGACACTGGAGCTCAGGTTGCACCCATTGTTAAGCTTGAGGAGGTTACTGTCACCACGGGCAAAGAAGAGGAGGATGTCCTTCTTGACATGTAAATTTCTTAATCCATGGCTATTTCATGATTTTGTTTTCTCAGTTGAAAGTTGTTTTCATGGCCTCTTCGGTGGCCCTTTTCTTGTGCACATAAATGGGACCTTGACTATAAGGAAGATGCATTTGGGCAGTTATTTACTTCTAATTTTTCTCCTTTTTAGTAAGATCTATTTTTATCGGGTTCTCGATGTTTTGTTGGCCTGTTGATGATGATCGGATTTGTCATTTCAATGGGGTGCTGAAGAAACTCTATGGTAGATGCATTTAGCGGGCTATGGTTTGTTTTATCGGGTAATTAGGGTTTTGCTTTTCTATGTATTTTGTGAGTTTCTTGTTGTTTTGATGTCCCATTGATATTTTGATCAGCATTTTTTGATCTCATTATGGTCTGTAATAATTGTTTTCCTATGTTGATAGGCTGCCGATGAAGATTTTTTCGGGGATGCATTTGATGGTTTATTTGTTATCATTGGGGGTTTTGTATTTTGACGAGTCTTTTTATATTTTGTTGAACTATAGGCCATCCTTTTTTCAATGTCTTTGAAGAATCTATGATGGTTTCTCTGTTATTCTGGTTTAGTGGGGGGTGTGATGGTCATTTGTTATTGTTAAGCATCTGAGGTTTCGTATTTTTTGGTTTTTGGATTAGCCATTGAATACTGAATTGGGCCTATTTGATAATCTGTCTTTTGGTTATTAGCATTAGGGTGATTTGTCTTTTTATGTTGTGAGGTGGTATGATTCAGGCATATGTCTGTTTTGGTCTTCTGTCAACTGTTTTCGTTGACTTTCTATGATGTTTTGAACAGGTTGTTGATCATTTTTGTACTTTATGGGGATGTATGGGATGAGCATTCTTTTGTTATTAAATAGTTGATGATTTGTATTCTTACATGTTTGATGTTATTATTGAGCTTTTTTGTGGGATCCTTTTCGGTAATGTTAAGGAATATCTCCTGTGTTTTTAATAGGTCGTTGGTAATTTATCTTTCAATGCATTTGATATGGTGGGATATTGCGGACGTTACTTCTAATGGATGCCATGGGCTCTTAAAATAATCCTAATGCAGTTTCATTGTTTATTAATATTCCCATTCTTTTTTATATGTTTGACCCTGCAGGAAGGCGAAGCTGTACAGGTTTGACAAGGATGGGAATCAATGGAAGGAGCGTGGTGTAGGAACAGTAAAGTTTCTTAAGCACAAGGATACGACAAAGGTTCGGATGGTCATGAGGCAATCCAAGACATTGAAAATATGTGCAAACCATTTAAGTATGTAAATTTGTTTGTTTGTTTTTTTTTTGTGTAATTTCCCCCCTGAGATTGTAATAGCTTATCTTACGTCCAAGTTTTAAGAGGCTTTCTGTGCCGAGAATTTGTGTTGATCCTTATTATCTGGATTATGTTTTTTTTTTTTTTGCCTTGCAGTTCATTCCCCAATGTCACTTCAGGAGCACGCAGGTAGTGATAAAACTTGGGTCTGGCATGCAACTGATTTCTCAGATGGGGAACTGAAGGAAGAACTCTTCTGCATTCGTCTTGGCTCTGTAGGCAGTGAGAACTGTTCTTAGACTCTTCTAATCCTTGTTATGATCTTTTATTTCTGTCTTGTATTTTTCTTTGATAAAATCAATGTTTGAGTACCTATATTCTTGGATCATTTCATTGAAGGGTTGATTTTGCATATGTTCTTAGGATGCTTTTGTGCAGATTATAGTGGGTTGGTAAGGGATCCCCCTCCCCAAACACCCTATCAGCATAGTTAAGACTTGAGTTTAGGGTGGCTTTAATTATCTCTGGTAATAGCAAATGATACGGAGGATTGTGCATAACCCACCCCCTTTTTGATTCCAATAAGCAGAGGTTGTCACTATGGTAATCCGATTTCAATTTCTAGTTAGAAAATGGGGTCACAACTTTCCATATTTTTTGTTTTGTTTTGTCTTTTTACATCAAACAATAGTATATTTATTATAACCATAGTCAACTAAACAAACAGGAAACTATTTATTTGACAGGTGGAAGAAGTGATAGGCTTAGAGCAATTGAATTGTAGGCCATACTTCTTGACAAATTGATGAACAGATGTCTCCTTACTTGAGATTTAGGTTGGCACCATGGCACCATCCTGTCCATCATTATACACTAATCTTGTCATTATCTTCTTCACTGTGAATGACTGGCCTGTTCCCTGCAAATAGATCTGGGCATAGATGAGCCAATCCAAGAACAGTAATCTCTAGCACAAGACAATATTAATGATCTAAATACCTAATCCTGAAGCTTGAGTTTGATTTTTCTCTACTGGTTCTGAATCTCTGATTGAGAATCTCCCACTCGTCATTATCAAACCTTCTCCTTCATCATTGGCATCAGCTGCACTGCTGAGGTACTTTGGTTGGTTGTCATTGCACTTGAGAGCTTGAAGTTTCAAATGATTATAGTAACAGACAGCCAGAAAAGCCAGTCCACACCCACTCAAGTTTATGACTGTAACCTTTTCATTTATTACAGACAAAGATTATGTTATGAGCAGCCAGTCCTTGACAAGACTAGCAACATTCATAGTCAAGGCTGAAGTCTTTCCTATCAGAAGAAACACTGCAAGATTAAGAGCCAAGGCACAAGCAGAAATGTCATGAAATCCAAATCAAAGGAAGAGACCCTGATTATCAGAAATGGGTATTCTACTAAGGCCCAGGGGGTGCTGAGAAAAACAAGGCAACAAGGAGCAACAAAGATGTGATGGGATTCAACTTAATCCCTTTTGATGTTTGTGGAATTTGTATGAGAACCAATTGGGTAGTCTCACATGCAAATGCACTTAACTGGAGAATCACCTCCCATGCATTCATCTTGGCCTCCCCATAAGCTGAAATAGTAACTCCAATGGATATGGCCAACATATTGGCCTCGGGCTCACCTTTATAAGCTTCTTTCTTCAGGGAAACCACAATCAAATACACAGCAATGGGAATTAGAGCTTTCAGCATTTGAAATAATGATACTGAGAGGAAAACATAGGCAGAATTTGAAAACCAGAGACCCAAAGAATACACTTATCAATACTATGGGTTCAACGACCTTGAAGACTCTTACAATAGCAACAGCCAGTGTTGAGTAGAAGCCCGTGTGAATCATGGTGGGACTGATCACACTAAAGTTGTCAAGCAATGGCAACTCCAATGGATATGGCTAACATATTGGCCATGGCCTCGCCTTTATAAGATTCTTTCTTCAGGGGAACTACAATTGAATGCATATCAAATGGGCTCAAGAGCTTTCAACATTTGAAATATCGATACTTTGAGAGACATGCACCAAGGGCTGCATCATTTAGGATTTGTACTCAGTTTAGGTGTCATATTCAAGGGGAAGTTGTTATGCTTTCCACCACTTCATAGACTGTTAGAGTGATGAAACAAAAGAGGCTCCCTCTTGAGGCTAGATTATGTCATTCATATCAGCTGTGTTGTTGATGTCCTAGCTCAGCCAGGTCTTGCCAAAACTCTGTTGAGGTTCAAAATTTATTATAAACTGAAATGTCTTCACAAGAATTGACCTCATAAAATGCCATAATCACAAGATATGCCATACATGGCTGTGATTATGGCTCGCAAGACCCTTAGACTTTGAGCAATGAGGCTCACAACATCACTTATGATTATGCACTCTACAATTCTGTGACCAGTTGAATGTCAAGCAATTGAACCGCGATTTAAATCCTATTTGGCCAGCAATAAGTACTATACTTTGTCTTTATTTAATGTAGAGAACCAAGCACTTATTCTGCTCATCTATAGAAGGGACAATGGTTGTTTGCCTATGAGGTATAAGGAAATCCTATCAGGAATACCCTAGGTTCCCTTCCTTTGGTACATCTGGTAGTTAGCTAAAAGTGGTTTTTCATGACTCCAGTTCTATTTTCAGTGGGCGGCTTGGCACCATTTTTAGAAAGGAGGTGCAAAGGAGCTGCCTAACTTAATTTGGGTGATTTTAAAATTCCTCTTTGTTAAATTTGGAAAACTTGAAGTTTGGGAAATGTTTATTTTGTATTTTTGACAAAGTTGACCCTCTTGATTAGTTTGCAACTTTACATGTGAGATGGAACTTTATTATTCAACAAGAAAGCTGATTTGGTATTCTTATTTGTTGAGACAAATTAGTTAGTAATGGAATTCTAGCTGATTGCATGAGTTTTTGTTTACTTATGAAGAGATCAAGCCACTTATTGCAATGGTTTAGTGGAAGCCATATTTATGGTTGTTATCGGGCAATTTTGCAGCATTCTCCTCACTTCAGCCACTCAACAACAGTTAGATTTTGCATGAATGGGCCACCCACCTTTGGGAATTTGGGGAGCTATAAGAGAACACTGAATGGCATTATTTTCTAGAGTTTTCTCAGTGAGCAGTCAACGTTCTCTTCCATCCTTCCTTTCTCTCATTGCTGCCTACATCTCTGTGCAGTGCATACTATTGCAATCATTCTCATATTTTATCTCCATGATGCAAACAATCTTTTGTCTAATACAGTGATGGAGTTTGACCATGCAGTTTCTTTACAGCTCTCCAAATTCGATGGTTGAACAGTGTTGTATGTTGCAGTAGTGTGAATGACCTAAGTGCCTGTACTTTGAAGATTTTTTATCACTTAAAAGTGCACAACCATCTTTTCTTCTTTCATATTTGGTGGTCGTGGACTGGGATTTTGCATATTATTTGATCTTATAAGTTTCTTGTGTCCTTGGATGCTTACACATATATCAATGAAAACTACTTTCTGTGCTGATCACTCATATTGACCAAGCATATGCTTCCAAGAGCTGAAAGTGCATGAACATGAGGGACACCCTCCTGACTGGAGAAATGACAGTCCAAACAGAGGAGTAATTAGCTGTGACCTTAGGCTAATTAGTAATTTCTCATAGTTGTTTCTTAGTTTTGCACAAATCAGATCAGAGAGAGAACACTTCCCAATACATAGTATTAAAAATTATAAGATGAAGTTTGAATTTAACAAAGTCAAATAATGAACCGAAGTCTTAGATAGCTAACGCAGATCTGACACCTTCATGAGATAGAAATCAGAATGCATGGACAGAGACTACTAGGAGCTTTCAAGAATATTTCCAATCTAGCTCATGCATGGACGAGCACAAATTCTCTTCAACAAGAGAATGTGCAAGTTAATTAATCTTCAGTAAGTTGACTACATGTGGATGAGATATAGTGAATTATCTACAAGTTGAAAGGTTCTTTAGCAAATGTATGCTAAAAACATGTGGATCTGGATTAGCTTAATCTCCAAGCTAGGTTACAACTGAATGTACATCATGGGGGGTAAACATGCAAGGGTCACTTCATTGTCAACAACCATATACAAGGAATTCATATCACCCACCTGAGAATTGGGCAAACTGAAAATCACTGATATGTCGATGTTGCATAAGGAGAACACATATTGCCCTATTTCTAGCTAGAGGCCCCATTATAGTCAAGGTTTGCATTTTCAAGACTACAGGGATTACAATTTTCATTCACAAGAAAATTTGTCCCATTTTCTTACCAGAATATGCATCGAGAAGAGAGGCTGAACCGGTGCCCCTTATTCCATGCCTAATCATCAAGCCCAAAATAACACATGCTTTTCTTGGTGGAAAACATCACTTGTGGATGACAATTTAGCAGAAGCATGAAAAACCATGTGAATGGGATTATTGTGCACCCAGATAACTAAAAAACAAATAAGTCTATCAAGGATTGTGCAGACGGAACTTGGAAGCAGTGAGAAAAATCCTTGTTAGGACTCGAAAGGCCCCAAACATCTAAAAAGGTTGTGAAGGCTTTAGGGAACAAAGCATGATGCTACAATTCCAACACCAGAAGTCAATAAAACGTTTTTTTCTCTTTTACAATGTCATGAAGACCGTAACATCGAATACTAGAAGAGGTAAGCCAGAAAATAAGGGTAGAGCTCTATAAAAAGAAGCTAATATTTGACAAGCCTGACATTGTGTTTGTCTAATAAACAAAGTTTTCAAATGGAGCAATTGAAATGGTATATTTGAAAAAACACAAAAGATAGAAGAAAACAATGGGCAGAGTATATGGCCTTCTGATATGGTGGGATCAATACAAATTTTGTACAAGTATATGTAGGGAGATTATGGGTAAGATAAGACTTCTCCTCGAGCATTGGAACTTGTAATTTTATGTAACCAATGTCTATGGAACTAATTTAGCTGTTTCAAAACCTATCTATTGGAAACTCTTGTAATAAGAAATTAAGAACTATTGCAATTACCCTGTAGAGGCTTTAATAACACCTGGTATTCTGGTTAGTGATTTTATTGGACCTCATGTGCATATCCTACATGCACAGGATGGACTATTCATATGTTACAGGGTATTATTCTTATTATTTAGGGTGCACATCTTCAGGTGCTCAAGAACGATTACTAGAACAGTCAGTTAATTCTGCAATTTAAAGGATGAAAAAGGACGTTATAGGAGTCTAGTTTTTGTTCTCATCCACAATGTCACACTAGTCTGCCTGGGCATGGTTCTCATGGTTTAATAGTGACTTCAGGAGTTATAATACCACAGATCACTAAACACGAACAGCTAAGGTAGCCCAAGGACAATAGTGATCTTTACACATTAATTAACAGGTCTTACATTAATTATCCTAGGGGGTTTTAATACTTCCAAATGCTTAAAAAACAGTTAGCAGAGCATTCACATTACACATTCCAGCAATCTTTTCTATAAACCAACCAAATGCAGTCAGGAGATCCCTCCTTTTAAACTATACAACCTTATTGTTAGTATGATCAACCTTATTTTAATATATAGTGTGACAAACCGTATGTGATAGGCAGGTGGAAAACTTTTCTCGCAATTGACTAAGCGACGTCCTGCAAGCCAGACTTGAGACGGAAACCCTCGTCAGAAGTATATGATTGGCTCTTTTCCAAACAAATGAAGAGTCAATGAGGTTTTGTGTAATCACTTCTGGTATCATATTGGGTTATTGTTAGAAGCGATAATTGGATTCGGATTCTCATCGAGTGAGTTGTTCTGCTTTCTCAATTTGAGAGGGTTTGTTTGGAGGGAAAAACGAAAGAGGACATACAAGAATAGTGAGGGGAAAGATGCAGAGGAAGAGGATTGAGAACATCGCCAGCAGGCAGGCTACATTTTCCAAACGTAGGTGGATTGCTGAAGAAAGCTTACGAGCTCTCGGTGCTCTGCACTGCAGAAGTTGAACTTGTTATTTTCTCCCCAGCAGGAAAGCTCTATGAACTGTTTTTTAGTGCAAATCCTACTATTTTGATTCTAATAATCATGGCTATGCAAACCTCAGGAGATTCTTACTAATAACCCCAGTGGTGCAAGCCCTAGTAAGCTCGATGTTGAAAAACTTAGTGTAAAACCTCCAAATCGCTGGTTTTGTTGTAGTGCTTATTGGAGAGTATATAAAAAATTTCACACCTTTTTATGAGATATGGGAGGAAAACATGTTAAAGATTTTTAATAAATATAAAATTTCCAAAATGATGCTAGTTACGTATGATTCTTTTTTCATTGTTTGTGATTATGAAAAATGAAACTCAATGTTTTTTCATTAGTGCACACATATTTCATTATATAATTGCATATAGAAAAATCATTCCAGAGCCGATAACAATAAAAGTGAAGAATTTATGGTCCAATGTTATATTTAAGGGAGATGTTTAAGGATGACGTTTGAATTTTTTTTTTCATTTTAAGACATTTGGAGCAAATATTAGGAAGGACTTTGAGAAAGGATTGTCCTTGATTTTCGAAAATGGAGTTGTTCCTTTCCAGCCATATGCCCCAAGTGACCATCAAAGGGAGAGCTCATATGTTTTTTGGATGTTTTCTTTATAGCCATTTTTTTACACATATCCGTAGAGTCCCCATGCCATTGATGTGAATTACTTGTTCGGTTTTCTTTAACCAAAATTTTTAACCAAACAAGAAAAATTAAAAAAATACCTCAAGATCAAAGACTGAAACAAAGACCTATTGACATACCTTTTAAAGTATGGAAAGAACTTGTAAAATCATATGAGAAGTTGGATGCACAAAGAAAAGCTGGCAATGAGAGCATTCAGGTATTGAATTTTTCATTAAACATTATTTAGAATGTATTAATACTTATAAGTATCTTAGACATGTATTTGTGTGAAAATAAATTGAATTGGTTTATGTTTAAGGACAAGGCATCCAAGGCGAGGTTAACCAAGACAAAAGTCACTCATCGTAGTGGCCAGAAAGGTTTAAAAGCACTGATAACAACCTTTGTAAGTATATTAAACATGTGATATTTTTTTAATAAATTTTGTACTAGAAGAAAGTCATTGTTATCTAATTTCTCCCTATTTACTGATTGATAGGAACTAAAATATGGAAGACCTCCAAATCATTTGGAAAAGGAGGTGCTGCAGGAAAAGAGATGGGTTGAATTTGTTGTTTGGATGGACTCTATGGTATGTAATCTTAGTTGGATTTCCAATATACTTTTAAACCATATTTTCATTTTATTTTTTAGTACTATTAGATATTATATCTTACCTCATTTTATGGTTAACATTGTATAACAAAAACATGCGTTGTGTTATGTAATTAATACTAACATGTAATATTGATTTTTTTTGTCAGAATGCTATAGGTAATGATTGCCAAGACGATGATCCTAATTATGTTCAACATATATCTGGAGATGATGAGGATGAGGATGAAGATGATGGTGGTGAAGGAGGAGATGATGATGATAGTTGCGGTGTTGGTGATTATGTGGATCAGAGTAATGAGGATGGTCAAGATGATCATGAGGATGATCTTGGTGGTGGTATCTAGGCATGCACATGCATTGTTTTTTATGAAGAAATTATTGTGTAGAATGACATTGTTATGTTTAGATGGGTGTTGTGAATTTACCCTATATCAATGAGACATTTTGATTTTGTAATCATACGATGAGTTTGATTTATGTATGTTGTTAATTTATCGTAGAATAACGATATTCATGAAATATTTTGATTTGTTAATCATATTTGAATTTTAATTGTTTTGATTAAAAATAATACTGATTTTATTAGTATTATGTTGCTATTTTATACATGTTTTGAAAATTGTTAATGACACATTGTTATTTTTTTGGATGGATGTTGTCAATTTCTCTTAAATTTCTTTATAAATGATTTTGAATTGTGATATCTGCTTTAATGATATTTAGAAACTATCATATATTTCACTATGAATCTATAAAGGGGGTCATATATGTAAAGAAAAATATACTCTATATAAGAAGTCAAATGCGGATGTAACCATGGATGCAAAATTGAAAGTAAAATTGGATGTTAATCTAGGAATTAATACAAAATGCAAAAAATTGACATACAAAGTGTTTTAAATTAGAAGTGAAAAATTGTGCAATAGTTGACACAAAGAAGGGAACAAAATATGGCATACAAAAGGATATCAAATTGGGCAAAAACAAGGACACATAAATGGGCACCAAATTAGATGCAAAAAAAAGACAACAACTAGATGTAAAATAAGAGGCAAAGTTGAGCGTTAAAAAGAAGAAAAAAACGTTACAAATTAATATGCCAAATGATGATGCAAATAATGGTGTAAATTTGGGATGCAAACTTGGGTGCAAAAAAGGAAAAAAAAAAGATGTAAGAAAAGACATAAAACAAGATGCAAAATGGGGCTGAAAAAAGGTGAAACCAAGGATGCCATATTGGATGTAAAAATTGATTCCTAATCACATGCAAATTTAGGCTCGAACTCAGACACAAAATTATATGCAAATGTGGACACAAAATGAGGCAAAAAAAGATGCAAATTTGGATGGTGAACACGATGTAAAACTAGACACCAAAAAAATCCAAAATTGGATGAAAAAGTCTGTGTAAATAATGGTGCAACATTGGACACAAGTAGACACAAAAAAATGGTGCAAAAAGGGGCATAAAATAGCTTAAAATTGGGTGCAAAACTTGGTGCAAAAACAAATACAAAAGTAGACGTAAAAAATGACTCTAAATTGAATATACCATTAGACACAAAATAAGATGCAAAGGTGGACACAACACATGACTCAACATAACATGCAAATATAAATGCAAATTTGGATGCTCAAAATGATGTAACATTAGATGCAAGAGATGGTGTTAAAAATGATGCAAAATTGGATGAAACAAATGACGCAAAATATGGTGCAAAATGAGATGGGAAAAATGGAGACAAATCAAATGTAAATGTGGATGTAAAAAATGGTCCAAAAAAAGATGCAAAAATGGGCACAAAAATGGATGCAAAATTTGGTGCTAAATCAAATTCAACACATGGTGCAAAGATAGGCACCAAAGCTGGTGCAAAAATAGAAGCAAAAACTAGTGTAAGACTAGATACAAAACCTGGCGTAAGACTAGATGCAAAAACTGACACAAAATGGATGCATAAAAAGACGTTAAATTGGATTCAAAATATAGTGTAAACTTGATGCAAATGATGGTGCAAAAATGGAAGCAAAGAATGACACAAAATAGGAAGCAAAAGAGAATGAAAAATAGATGCAAAAAATGACACAAAACTAGAAGCAAAACCTGTCATAAAATAAGATGCAAATCTTGGTTCAAAATTTGACGCAAAAAATGATGCATAGTTTGGTGTAAAAAATGATGCAAAATCTAGCATGAAAAAGGATGCAAAATCAGGTGCAAAAAAGGACGCTTTAAAAATTGTACAATAGAGCCAGATTTAGCACCAGGTTGCTCATCACAATTACAAAAAAAATGCACTAAAATCTGGCGCAAATCACTGGTTTTGTTGTAGTGAATACCCCTTAATTCAACTTCCTTTCCATCCACAGAAAATTTCATGAAAATTTCCTGAAAATTAAAAGTTATTGTACCCAAGGATTGTAGCCATTGGACTCCTAGTACAACATCAGAACCTCCCATTGGAATGGAAAGCATTGGGCTAGTCAATACATATTCTCCCATGGATAGCTTGATATTATGGCACTTTCTAGAGCAATTTATTGTTCCTCCATTTGCAACCATCACTTGACACTCTGGTGCTGGATATAAGAAGCAATTCAATTCTTTTGCTACCTTACAATGAATAAAATTGTGGGTACTTCTTGAATCAATCAACACTATTACCTTTTTCTTCTTGATTTGTCCTTCTATCTTGATGCTTTGAGGAGAGGTAATTCCTACTAATGCATTACAAGATATGTTCGGATTCATCTCTTCTTTATCTACGCTTTTTTCCTGGAGTATATCCTCTTCTTTTGACCTTTCTTGCTCCTTTTTTTCTTCCTCTTCACAATCTATGTAGAATAATTTCTTCTCAGCACACTTATGACCTTTAGTGTATTTGCTATCACAACTGTAACAAAGCCCTTTTGCTCTTTTTTCTTCCAATTGTTGTGGTGTCAACCTTATAGGTTGTGGAAGACTACGGACAACAACACTTCCATGTTTATAGTTGTGAGTGGTATGCTTCCTGGTTGCCATAATTTTGCTTTCCATTTTTCTTGCTAACCTGAATGCTTTCTCTAATGAATGAGGTTCCTAAAGGCGAACATCATGTTGGATATTATCCTTTAAAGTCCCTATGAACACATCAATGCTATGCTCCTCTGGAATAGTTTTTACCCTTATGTTGAATTTTTGGAACTCCTCAATGTGCTCCATTATTGAACCCTTTTGTTTGAGACTTATCAATTGGCTAAAACAAGTGTTGCTTTTTGCATCCTCATAATGTGTTGTCAATTCGTCCATAAGAAATTCCCAAGTGATAATTTGTTTACGAGAAAAAAGCCATTGATACCATACAAACTGATTTGGTTCCAAATAGAAATTTGCAATACATACCTTTTGTGTGTTTTGCACATTATTGGAATCGAAAAATTGCTCCATCTGTAATATCCAAGTTGCGACATCCTTGCCATCAAACTTCCTCATATCGATTTTTGGAATATGGTGGGTCTCTGATCCAACATTAGAGTCTATGGAATCATGATTAACATTTCTTTTGTTCTCATCATGAGTTTCCTTTACTACCCTTTCACCATTAGTGACCATTTCTTGTAGCAACGTATTCATATTTATCTTCAATTCTTCCATCTTATCATCCATGCCATCAATTTTAGCGTCCATGCCATTCATCTTAGCTTCCATGCCATCCATCTTAGCTTCTACGCCTTTCTTTAAACAATTCATCTTAGCTTCTACACCTTTCTTTAAACCATCCATCTTAGCTTCTACATCTTTCCTTAAACCATCCATCTTAGATTCTGTTGCTTTTTGTGCAAGTGACACTGGTTGCACTTGGTCCCGTAATTTTGATATATCATGTTGCATTTCTCCCTCTTCTTCATAATTCATGCTAGCTCTTTTAGGTTGCTTACTAGGTGTTTGCATTTTCTTTCCTTGCGGCATCAATTACCGATTCAAACTAATTTTTCAAACCAAGCTTATGCAAAAATTTAAAAAAACCTACACACCTTTTTTAACTTTGTAGAAGCTTGATATTGAATCTGATGTATCTCTGCAATTTTGGATAATCCAGTTCTAAAATTGTGACCTGTAGTAGCCCTCTATGTCCTCTTTCCAATGCCACCAGTCTTATCCAAGTTGGATTCTCCAAGGAAGAGTTATGCACAATCTCCAAAGATGACCTGATTATAGACTAGTTCAGTAGAGCAAATTTGTATGACGTGCCACGAGTCACTGTTTCGACCTTTGGATCTGAAAGAGATATACAAGAAACTAAAGTCTGTCCTCTTTCTATACCTTCTTACAAAATTTCAATCTGATGCTCAGAGAGAAGGTTATGACTATTTTCCCCAAGTCGCCTGTTTGGAATGTAATTCAGGAGTCTTAAAAAATACCAACTTCCTCAGATCATATCTCTGCAAATATAGATCAAAAGGCTCTGAGATTCAGACCCGAGATTTAGCATGATTTCTTCTCAAATGGGTTTTTTTGTAGCTTCCGAAATGTCGCAGAAAAAAGTTATAGCAAAAATGACATGATGACCTATTTGGAGTAGCGAAACTCTAGAATCCAAAGCTCTGATATCAAATGTTAAGAAACCAGCTCACAAAAAGATAGAAAAGAGAGATCCATGCCTTAGAATTCAGCCTCTTCGAGGGGGCAACCTCCTTTACATTACATAAATGAGAAATTCTTGGATGATTCAAATGACAAAACCTCATTTCTATATATAGGAGTCTAAGGAGTCACAATATAACCCAGCTGACGTAACAATAATAATATAAAGCCACAAAAATAACAATAGAGGGATTCTATGGGGCACAGTAATAACAATATGGGAGCAATAGGGGCACAACAATATTAATAAGGGATACAACTACAATAGTAATGGGGTAATCACTAGTATTATAGGGACCCAACAATTTAAATTCCTAAGAAGTATTTCATGACAGTCGTGTTTGCATTGCTTCTTTCAAATCTTCTAACATCGTATTTCCTGTATAAATAATAATCTTACCTTTATGTATTTTTGTATACAAATTTGGCTCTTGATTTCTTCTTCAAAAAACAATTTTGATGAGATAGGTGTCAATGTCACTGTAACAAGCTCTTGGATCTTGTTTCAAACCATACAAGGCTTTCTTCATTCTGTATATGTTATGTTTCTATCCTTGAACTTCAAAGCCCATAGGCTGCTCTACATCAACTTCTTCCTACAATAAATAATTTAGCAAACTAGATTTTACATTATGTTGATAGGCTTTGCATTCATGTTGAGATGCTATGGAAAAAATGGTTCTGATGATGTCTAACCTTGCTATTGTAACAAAGGTTTCACCATAGTCGACACCAAACTGTTGTGAGAACCCTTTAGCAACCGGCCTTGCCTTATTTTTCTCAATTTCTTTGTTTTCATTCACCTTGGTCTTATATACCAATTTTACACCAATTCTAGTTTTTTCTCTTGGGAGATCAGCTAATTCCCAAGTCTTATTCTTCTGTATGGCACCAATTTCTTGGTTCATTACATCTACCCAATGATTTTCTATAACTTCTTCTTCAAAATGAGTTGGTTGATATGAAAGAAATGCAAACATAATATACTGGTCAATCTCATGCTCCTACTCATATATTTCTCCAATGCTTCTTGTTTTCTAATTGGATTAGGAATATGTTCAATTTCTTGTGGATTCACTGCTTGAAGATGTACCATTTTCACAATGGTATGGTTCTTCTTCAACCTACAATCTTGGTGGCGGTGGTGGATAAAAAGACGGATTTCAGGATTCATCAACATGATCAGACCAAGATTTATTTTCAATTTTTTTTACATCTCTACTTAAAAAAAACTTCTTTGTAACTACATTATAAAGTTTGTAGGCCTTTGATTGTTCTCTATAGCCTTCGAAAATACATCTTTCACTCCTATCATCAAGATTCTTTCTTCACGTCTTAGGAACATGTGAAAAAGCTATTGATCCAAAAATTCTAAAGTGAGATACAACTACCCTTTTACCATCCCATGATGGTTGAGGTGTTATAGCTTTGAGAATTCTTGTTGGAGATCTGTTGAGAACATACACTGTTATCGAAACTACTTCAACACAATAATTGTTTGACTACTTCTTCTCACGAAGCATACATCAAGCCATGTTCATGATTGTCTGATTTTTCCTTTCTGGTACTCCTTTCTGTTGTGGAGTATATCTTGTTGTGTTCTACATTATGATTTCTTATTGTTGACAAAATGCCTTGAAGTGGTTAGAGTTGTACTCTCCTCCTCTGCCAGATTTGAGTATCTTCAAAATATTTCCAATCTTCTTTTCTGCTTCTGCTATAAATTCTTTGAACCTTGAGAATGTATCCCATTTGATTTTGTGAAAATACACCCATGTCTTCCTACTATAATCATCAATGAATGTCAAAAGATAAAGACTACCACCAATAGACTGTGTCTACATTGGTTCACATATATCTATATGGACAAGATCTAAAGGCTCTTTTTCTCTAGAGGAAGATGTGGGAAAGTTGTCTATTTTATACTTGGACAGAACACAAATTTCACAATTATAGTCTTTCTCATTCATAGTAGGGAGACCGATGATGATTGAATGTTTCTGAAGATGACTTATAATTTTGAATGGTATATGGCCATATCAACAATGCAGTAGCTGAGACTCATCTATTCTTGACACATTATGGACAAAATACTGTGAGAGATTTTGACTTCTAAGAGTCAAAGTAAATATCATATTGTTTGTTTTTTCAACCTTGGGTATCAGTCTTCTATTGGGAGGTTTTTTATAGATAAAACATGTGTTCCCTTGAAATATCATATCATAACCATGTTACATGAGTTGTCCTACACTAATGAGGTTATGCTTTAGATTTGGAACATAATAAACATCAGAAATATATATCTGCTGATTTTTTTTAGTAATAATAGGAACACTACTTTTCCTTCAGCTTTAATGCAAGGACCTCCAAGAGTAATTTATTATGTTATGGAAGCATCAAGATAAGAAAGAAGATTTTTGTTACATGTATTATGATAGTTGCAACCATTGTCTAGCAACCAAAGATCCTTGTTGTCAGTGTCTTCAGAAATATTGCATGAAACAAACATTCATTCAGAGGTTTCTCCTTCATTGTTGGAGAGATGGAAATCGCCTCTTTGCTAATATGACTGCTTATTTTTGCACTCATGTTCATAATTCCCAAACTTCTTTTAGTAATAACACTGGACATTATATTTGGTCCATGATCTACTTCTATGAGTTTTCTTTTGTTGAGGTCGCCACTGCTCTGCTGCATCATGTTGTTCTGATTTACCTCGCTTGTTTCCACCTCGATATCCTCTTCCTTTTCCTCTACCAAAAGAAAGTTGTGCTTTGAAATCTTGTTCCATAGAATCTTTTGACAAGTTGAGTCTTGTTTCGTGTGCTAGAAGCAATCGAGTCTACTGTTCTATTGAGATAGTTGTAAAATCTTGGGATTCTAGAATGGTTGTTACAATCATGTCATATTTCTTTGCAGACTTTGAAGGACTTTTTGAACAACTTTCTCATCTAAAATGGTTCTACTTATGAGCTTGATTTGATTTACTATTCCTACGAATCTAGTCGTGAACTGATCCACATTTTCTGTGTCGATCATTTTTAGGGTTTCGAACTGTGACCTAAATGTCTATAATTTCACTATATTCACTATATCATTACCTTGATACAAAGGTTTAGATATTTCCCAAGCTTCATGTGTTGTGGATGCACCTGTTATCTTGTCAAAAATAGAGTTATCGAATAATTTCTTATTCCAACATTTGGCGCCATGTTCTTTCTTTCTGAGTTAAATATGTACATTTTCTCTGATTATTATCCATGATCGTCCATGCTTCTTGAGTCAGCCCTACATAGAGAGTTTCAAGTGTATCTCAACACTCTTGGGCTTGTAGAAATGTCTTCATTCTCAAGAACCAAAACTCATAATTTTTGCCAAGGAGAGTTAGGGTCTGTGGCAAAACGTTGGAGAAGGTCATTTCTTTGAATGCAAAATGTGCACCTTTTATTTTAAATCTCCTTTTAAAATATTTAAAATAAATTCCTTTTCCTTTCCAAATTTTTATTTATTAAAAAAAAAAAAAAAAAATAATCCTTTTCATTTCCAAGTTTTTTATTTGAAAAAAAGAAAAAATCTTTTTAAAAAATATAATAAAACCTCTTTTGAATGCTCCTTTTTAAAACATAACAAAACCACCTTCATTTTTTAAACCATACGATTTCAAGAATAAGTTCGTTGAACATACAGACGTATTTTAAAAGGAGTCACGATTAACTTTCTTAAAACTCGTGAAGTTTAAATTTTGAATAAGAATCAAAACTGGAGCATTTTGTGTACATTTGTCGTAAATTATTATAACGCACTATTTATCATTAACACGGACTAACGCGAGCTCTCGTCTAACTTGTTAGTGTTAGTAATGTTATCAGTCCTCTGGTGCTTTAGGTGAGCGTTAATAACGGTCTAGTTTGGACAATGTTATTGTCCCAAATTCGAATACAACTATTCCCTTTCATGGCTTTGCAACAACCTTCAATTTTTATTTACGGTAGGAGGCTTCACTTCGCTGCGATCTCTGCTCTTTTCTGGTAAATAAACACAAATATGAAATGTTGCTGTTAAGGAGTTTTATGCAACCTTACTTTATATATGTTTTTCAAAGAATCTTATGTAGTCTAAGCTCCCATACCATGACAGAGAATGAAACCGAAAAGTGGAAAAGGATTGCTGTTCTCAATATTCAAAATGAATAAATAGATTACATTGTAAACATCAATAATAAATAACTAAAGTAAAACTTGACACCTATCATTACAACACAAACGGTGGTTTTAAGATAATGTTTAAGACAATTTTTTTGTAAATTGCCTTAAGTTGAGACAAAAGAAAACTTGCGTATTGTCTTAAATATTGTGTTTAAGCGTCTCAAATTAAATTTTCTTAAAATATTATCTCTATAAAGATAATATATAACAAAAGCATTTTTATCTCTCTAGAGACAATAAAAACTAACATTCAAATATAATATGACATCACTTCTGTCTCTTTAGAGACAATATAAAATAATGAATCTAGAAAAATATCTCATCATTGAAATAAACCAATATTAAAAGTATTTAATTAAAAATAAACTAGAATATCATTGATTAATTCATATTAAAACACAATGGAATCAAACCACCAACCTCCTTATAAAGCAAGCACTCTTCCATTGAGTTAGCATCCTTAAAAGAATTAAGTGAGAGTTATGGTATTAAATTGTGTATATAGGCATTGATTTTTAAAAAATGCTCAACAAACAACGTGGTAATATTTGTAAAATCTAAAATCATGCAATCCCTATTTTTAACTTGTTAAAAATAACTCAATGGAGTTAGCTCCATGTCACACCCATGTGGCATGACTCACACAACAAGATAACTAGCAATTGCACTAAGAGGTGCAATGGAAAGCATATAGGAGTAGGGGAATGTTGAAAGGAAGTTGAAAAAGAAGATAATTTGATTGTTAAGCATTGGAACCACTTCAATCCTTGAAATCAAATAGGTTGTCTTTTACTTTTTTTCCAAGACTAACTTCCCAATCAGTTTTAAAACTATTTCTACTTTTACAGTTAATGAAATTGTAAAAAAAAATTTAGCATTCACAATAAAAATGGTAATAAAAATAATAGCTATTAAAAAACAATCATTAAACAAAATAATAAAACAATTAAAATTAAAATAAATTATCAATAACTCTCAATTTTGAATAATTTTATTTCAATTTTAATTACAACAGAGTTTTAAATTTAATAGTTAAAATAAAAATAAATCCAAATTAAAATCACAACAACTGAAATTATATCAAAATCACTCTCAAATAAAATTAATAAAAGAAGTTTACAAAGGAGTCACAAATGTTAGTAAATTAAAAATGATACTTTGTATGGAATGTTTGAAAACGCAACAGCTAGATTTACATTAAGGTCAGACCCAAAATAATACAACAATGAAAACCCTTGCAACACAAATATGCCAATAACTTTGCAATTTAGAGAGATTTTAAATAATATCATTTCGGTGTATTCTCTCTCTCTCTCTCTCTCTCTCTCTATATATATATATACATATATATATATTAAATTCAGCCGAGAAGAAATAAACTCACGCACACATGGAGATCCAATATGATCATCCTTAATGAAAAATCACAATTCACTTTGTGTGGTTACGACTTGGCCTGACACTAATAAAGAGTTGTATATAGTTCTTTCTTTGATTCATGGAAAAGAAGGGATTAATTCATGTACATTAGAAAATATTAATTCATTTAAATTAGATATCTAATCACTAAAAAACAATATCATTACAAGTACAAAATTCCACACCTTATGCAAGAACAAGGCCAAGAAAAAATGATGTAAGAATAAGAATAATCATTACCAATTTGGTTCTAGCGAAAAAAAGGATATACCATAATATTGCAATATTCACTTAAGTATATTGAATTGAAACCCTATCCATATCATGAAGTGTCTCTAATAGTTTAGCTAACTACAATTAGTAATATAGTAAAAACATACTAATTGAAAAATTGTTGTACAATTTTGCATCATAAAGGATAAGGGACAAGTGAAAACAAACAAATTTCCCCTTTCCTCATGAGGATTGCTTTCTAAAATTCAATCCATTTGTATCTTTTCATGATGACTTTTGATGCAAATTAAGGCACAGAGAAATTGTTAGGAAATCATTGTTTTCTTATATACTATTAGGAATCTGATATGAGTTTCTACAAAGCCAATAAGAAAATGTCATGTACGGGCATATCATTATCAATGAGGTAAACAAGATGCAAGAATCCATTCTCTAAGGCCAAAAATTCCGAAGGACACAACTCACATATGAAGGAACTCATGGCAATATGTAACATAAGTAACAGATCCAATCTGCAATTGATTGAAAGCAATAAATGGAACATGTAGTAGAATATTGTTAATATAACAAAGAAAAACATGCATGCCCCATGATTGTTTAGAACCAAAGAAAAATACATTAGAATCAAACATTTTGGCTATAAAACAAAGACATTTTTAGCAATGTTAAATGCATTGGGGAATTCCCGCTCATATGAATTGGACTACTTAAAAGAGAAACTATATAAAGAACAAGAAAGTAAGCATGATATACTACCTTAGAAGGAAAAATGGGAAGCAATAAAAATAGAAATGTTAACAAGTCTAAAATATAGCATATCTAACTCTAAGAAAAGTTAGCTAAAATAAAAAAGGAAATAGAAAAATTGATAGTGACTAATTGAAGTGATGATTGTAGACATTCAAACATGTAAAAGGCACTTTGTTTAGGAAAGGAATAAAAAATATTCATCTTCAACAACCATGACATGCTTGAATTAGAATAATGGAAAAGAATTTTATTCCCTCAAGTATCACACAAAAGCCATTGAGATAACTAAATACACTTAAATCAGATCATTATACATTGTATACCTAGATCCTCAAAATATATACCGCAACCACCAAAAACAGAGGGATTAGAGAGGAGAGAATTTGTAGTTTAATAGATTTCTTCATATTAGAACTAAGCTTGAAGGTACTATATAAGGGGTGTGAGAAATGAAGATAACATAAGTTAAAAAAAGGCACAGAACAAGATTACTCCTATTATTCCTCTGTATTAGAGAAGAAATTAAATAAATGCATTGTCTTTTTAACACCATTAAACATTCCATAGCCAGAAAATGTATTTTTTGATCTGATTTAGCTTAGATTTCAGTTATATATGAAAACAGAAGCTTTAATAACCCATGACAGTGACATCAATTAGTTTCAACTTTCAAGTCTCTTGTGACTGGGATGTTCACTATTATATGGGAACCATGATAACAAAAGGCAAAGATATTAAAAATAAAGCGATCTTTATTTATCTCCCTTCTGTTTAATTTTTTTTCTAAGTTACACTCAAATCTTTGAATTCCAAGTAATATCAAGCATATTTAAAATTTTAGAAGTAAACTAAAGTTTAAAGTTATCTAAATTAAATTATGTTTGAATTGACCCCTTTCAATAGTTTCTCTATGCATTTTGATGGTTTATGAGCCTATATACTAAAGTTATAATTGTGTTTTTACGTACTATATTTCGCTTTATATTTTGATGGTTTATTAGAGTATATACTATAAGTTTACTTGTGGCTCTCCAATCCATAATTCATTTGTTTTTGTTGATATTTCCCACTTTCCTTTGATCTATCATGAAATTAATTTTTAACTTTTCAACTTTTTTGGAGTTAATAATGCCATTCCCATGTTTTGAATGTGATTACTTATAACTATGACTAAGAAAAAAAACTATTTCTCTACTTTTCACCAATTTTGAATGGAAAAGTGAGGAATAAAATACATAAAAGGCCCACATATCACATTTGTCTATGCATGCATCCTTGTGATTTGATATTCTTAGTCAGTTCCAACCTGAAACTATCCATCACTGACTATCATTTTAACTCCACAAACTCCTTTCACTTATACAAAAACCCTTATATGGATGCACTTAAGAATGGGACATCTCTCATCATAAGGACATGGAACTTACTCTAGATCCCTGACATGAGAGGGCCATGCCAAAACCAGCCATTATGCCACTAATTGTATGACCATTTTGAAACATAGAAACTTTTTTTAAAACCTTTTCATCAAATATGCTTGGAGTTTAGCAAACTAAAGTAGAAATTTATCTTGATTGCGACTCGATACCCTGAGTAAGTTGGAAATTTATCTCAGTTTCATTTGAGATACCCTAATTAAGTTGAACTTTATCTGAGTCGCATCTCAAATTCCCTAACTAATCTGAAATCTATTAGATATCCTAATTTGGAATTTATCATGTCCGCATTAGATATTCCATGCCTTAATATCTAACATTAAGATCCACCATTTTATTTCAAAATTAACATAAGTTCGCAGTATATTTTCACCCACCCAAACACAGATACGCATCGACACGATAGAATATATTAACTTCCTGAACAGTTGTTAAAACTTTTACTCTTTCTCTCATAAAAAACTATTAGGTAACTTGCTAGCTACGTCTTAAACTATAAGTCAGTTGTTCTCTGTTTTTTGAACCTTATTCTCTCTGTATTTTCACTGGAATTTCATCTGGTACCAGGTTGACAAGGATGGATTCGTAGCGTAAACGAGGCCATGAAAAGAAAGTTTCTGGAATGCACGTTGTTGCACTAGTGAATGCTGCTGATGTTGAAGCTGAAAGTTTTTCCACGAAGAATATTTAAAATTGTTTTACAATGGAAAAATTTATTCATTTTGGACAATTATAGGGGTACACTTATTGGAAATTGATCTTGCATAAGAAAACAATCTGTTTGGGTTAAATATCTGCCAAGGTCAAATATTGTCTCAAAACATCTTTAGTAACATTCTGATTTCGGTAGTCACTGCTTCCAAATCACATACACCAATTTATGCTCATGTAAATTATATTCACGATTGAAATCCAAAACAGGTGAATGATACAGTGGCAACATTGGTTGGAGGTCGATATTGGGATCAAGACGTTATGATTGCTGTTATTTTGGGCACTGGCACTAATGCATGCTATGTAGAATGTTTAGAAGCAATTCCAAAATGGGAAGGAGATCTACCGAAATCTGGCAACATGGTAAAGTGACCCCATCATGAATCTATGTACTATTTTCAGCGCTTGTGTCACACAATAGGCTACACACTACAAGAATCCAAAGATAGGAGTGAATGATATATGTTCGATATCTACCCTGATTCGATGATTTATAATTTTTTTGTTATATACAGATTATCAACATGGGGTAACTTTTGGTCTTCCCATGTTCCCATGATAGAATATGACAAAGCCTTTGATGCTCAAAGTTTAAATTGTGGTGAACAGGTAAGTTGAATTGTGTTTTTTATAGTTCTTTGTAGCATTTAAGAAGTTGAGTTCTATTTTATATCCTGAGTCCCGACTTTCCCAGTCACCACTCCCAGATCTTTGAGAAGATAATATCTGAAATGTCCTTGGGAGAAATTATGAGAAAAGTGCTGCTGAGAATTGCTGAAGAAGTTGCTTTATTTGGAGATACCGTACCACCTAACCTCGCACACCCATTAAAACAAAGGCATGCTTTTTTTCCCATCATATCAATCCTGTAAGACAAGATTATTTATCCTCTAATACCAACCCAAAATTCACTGATTCTTGATTGTGCCTACTTCTAACATATGAATCAACTGTCTTATTTATATCTTATAAATTGTGAGTAATGTTTATGAACTACACTAGGTAGCACATTGCCATAGACTTACATTCTAAAGTTACTTCCACGTTGTATTCTACATGATGTCGACTATTATTATAATTGGTGTATCTAGATTTTGTATGAATTTACTGGAAAGTTTATTAACCTTCAGTACCACATGTATATTAAATATAGGAACCCCGACCATTGAAACTACCATATGAAGTTATAGTTGGGCAAGGATAAGTTTCCTTCATTGGTTGTGTGCATGGTTTGGAGCTAGAGACAGGCTGAACTTAATCGAAATTTCCTTCCTTTTATTACAATGAAGCAAGATCAATAGAGGAACACATCCCTCAAATCTTTTCGGAACAATACACAGTGTTTGAAATGGTGTACAGTTTCATTTACGTTGTTTACCGGGTTATTGTTGGAGTGGGCTAAATCCCCCAGGAGGTTTCAAACCCCTTTGAAGAGACCAGGTTCAAAGCCATGTGGCTTTCCATTCGGGCATTAAATCAGAAAGGTGTTTTGGCGAGGTTCAGAGCCACGATGGCTCTACATTCAGGCATTAAATTAGAAAGGGGTTTTTGTCTTGCATCAACTACAATTGATCTCAAATGCCATAACTTCTACACCATAGCCTGTTATTTCTCTACAGAGTATTCCACAGTAAAAGCACTATTATTTTTCAAATTTAATGAAAGATATTAATATGTATTCGTGAGCCAAAAAACAAATATCTTCCAAAAGATATTTTCATGACCAACTTAGTTTAGAATGAAGCTCTTCCCTTTATGTGCTCAATCACAAATAGAAACAACATCGAGAGGCCCTTTGGCTTTCACAAGCTGCAGAGTGGTGATGGCCGTAGAAGCCTTACTGGGCCAGTTGGATCCACGACCGTGGGAGTCAAAGGACTTGTTGGAGAGAGATCAGCTTCTTTCTAATTACCCAACCCTGTCAGGTTTCAAACCCCTAAGATCTGCATCATCTTAGCTGGATATAACTAAGAGGAAGTGGCGCACCCACTCCGCTCACCGGGATTCAAATGCGAGACCGGTTGAGAGTGGTATGTATATAAAAGGCTCAGTGGGAGCATCATGTTTCGGTCGCTGAGATTACATGAAATTTATTGAATGACTGTGATGACTTTGGCACTGAGAGGAAACAAGTGAAAGTTTTTAAAAGTGGAGATACATCCCATATTAAAGCAAAAGATAAATAGATGCTTTTTCCCTACAAGTGGTATATAAATCTAAAGAAGTTTGGAGTTCTTCCCTACTCGGAATTTTATTTTTAGTTTTTATATTTTAAAAATATAAAGTTAAAGTTTATTATAATATCTTTAATAGTTTTATTAAAAATAAATTAAGAAATAAGGAAGTTTCTAATATGTTGGGGGATATTTTATTATTATTAAAAAGAGAAAAAAAGAGAGTTGTAATAAAATTTTAAAGAGTATTAATTTAAAGATTCAAGTGGAAAAGTTGTATATTAAATTTATATTTATTTTAAAGTTAAATTTATTAAATATTTAGGATGATCATATTTGTAAAGGTATAAATTATTTTTTGAGTGAAAATTTTGATAAAATATTATAAGTATAGATTTGATTCTTTTGTAGGATTCATATTTCTAGGATTAAAATGGATCTTAGTTAATTTCTATTAAATCAACTAAGATCCATTTTAGTTATAAATATACCAAGTATAAAAAGAAATAAAATCACTAAAGATGTAAACCTCTTCTTCTTGAGTATATAACTTAAGAAATTTTTACACATGTATAAATTTGATCCCTTCTTTTTGAATATATAACTTTGGAAATGTTTACACATGTATAAATTTGACCCCTCAACACTTGTCGATTTAGAGTTAAGATAGATATATGATAAATCTTTGTAATATTATTTATATTCCATATAAATTTAACATCTCACTATATAAAAGTATATACATTTTTTAATTTTATTAAAAGATATATATATATATATATATATATAATAAAAATGATATTTTCTTTGATATATTGTATAATTCATTTTAATTTAATTTTTTAATGTGATATGCACAACAAGAATTATATATGAAAACTCTATGGTGGTTATATGTCAAGGGTCCATTGTGTTGACTTGGAGGAACTACAGGGTTGGTGTCAAACACATTGCAAAAAGGTTGGACCAATTTTTAGTTCATCCAAATATCATAGACAAGATGGTGTACATGCGATCCTGGGTCTCTCTGACAACTATCTTTGACCACACTCGGATAATTTTATAGTGGAAGGGAAATAGGATATGGAAAAAAATTCTCTTCAAGTTCAACAAGACCTGATTGGCTGATGGGGATTTTTGCAAGATAGCTCAAGAATCATGGTCCCAGTTATCTGTGGATGATGGATTATCTTCGATGGAGGCAGTTTCCTTGAAGTTTCACATCCTAAAAAGGGTGGTAAAGATATGGGAGTAAGAAAAAATGGTTGCATGTCAAAAAGAGCTGGAGGAGATTAAGGCAAAGATGGGTCACATAAATTACTTTATTTGATGTTGGATTTCTTTGACGGGCACAAATTGATGATTTACGGTAGTTAGAGGCTCATAAATGATACATCCTTAGATTATATGAGGATACATGGTGACTAAAAATCTATGTTATATGGTTAAAGGCGGGGGACAAAAACAATCTTTTCTTCTAGAGCTATGCTATGATGTGCAGGGACAAAAACACTATTGGGGAGGTTGTATCAGTTTGGAATCTTGTCTACATTTCAAATCCATGAAGCCTTATAACCCTTTATCATCCAAGGAAAGAACACGCATATGGAAGCTGCATGGATGACTTGATGAAGGTTCTTCTAGAGATGCATTTCACTATGAGGATTCATTCGTGTATGTTTTACATGTAATTACAGGAATGGTTACATGTGATACATTATCTTTTGTCATACCATTGATGGATATCCTTGTTATTAGGTAAAAACTAGGGCCTAAGACCATGTGGATTAAGGTTTTGAGGAAAAAGGAAGTGTTACAAGATGAACACCCAACTTGAGATCATGTCATGTAGCATTAAGTTACACATGGGTTTGTTCAAAGTCCCACTTGAGCCTTGAGGTTGGACACCCTCTTCAAGGAGGTGGTTAGGGGATGTTGCAGGTAAGAAGGGGTGATAAATAACCATAATGGAAGAGCTTCCACATAATTAAAGGTGTGTTTGCCCCTCAAGTAGAAATTTTTGGGGGCAAGGAAACAATTTCACATATTTTGAGGCATATTTCAACTTTCGAGGTATTTGGGGTTAAGCACATTACCAAAATTCAACCCTAGGTGAATATTATCTATATGATGTTAGTTAAATATATAAATTTCTAAATTTAATATAATGTAGAAATTACTTTTAGATCATAGCATCAATCACACAATAACTAAAAAATTAAGCACTAGAAGAATAAAAATGTTTTGCAAATACATAGGTATTTTCTTCTCAAAATGGGCTTTGCATAGCTCAGGGAAACCTCTACAAGATACTAAAATAACAACGACATGGTCATCATAATCATCTCAAAATAGGTATATGATCTACACAAGAAAGAAAGGAAGAAGTTGTACAACTATTGTATTGCTCCATATGGTCATACATTTCCATATGGTTGTATTGATTCTCTCTATAATTTCCTTTCAAGCTATTGAAAACCTATAAGTTCATCCTTATTATGCATTTATTTCTCTCAATTTTTCAATTTGGGCAATGCCTCTCTATCTTATCTTATTTATCCTTTTCTAAAACATGTACAAGTTGTTTCTTGCACTATATTTCTTAATGTACATATTGTTTGAGACCTTTTCTTCATATGTCGAAGAAATTTCGCATGGGGAGATACCATGTGGTTGTTGACATAATCAAACCCTCAGATGAATATTAAATTCATTCTTTAAAAGGATTTCATGAAATAGAAGTGGAAAGGGGAAATATGGAACCATTTTGTTGATTCAAAAGACAAAAGGAAATAATCCAGTTGAGGAGGATTAGGTTCTTGAAAATAACCATGAAGACAATGGCACAAGGTCACCAATAGATCTTCCATAGAATAAGTCAGAGCAGATTTGATAGAAAGCAAAATGATCGTGAAGCTCCAACTATCGCTACCCCAATGCAAAAAAACAACCCACACTAGTAGATAAGTAGAGAAAAATAATGCAGGGCCCATGGCATCACGCCATCCTTTACACTGACGAACCTCATCCCCGATTGTCTCCATGTTATTGTGTCGCAGTACTAGATAACGAACATAAAGATCCATTTAGGACAAAATTTCATCTATGGTGGCATTGAAAGGCACAAATGCATTTGCGAGTTCCCCCTTTTTATGTATAGCTCCCACAAAATAAGAGGAGTCTAACCTACTCTTACTAAGCGAAGAACAATTTTCATTGTCCTTACAGTTGCTAGAATGCACCTCACAACCTTTGGCATCCTCACCATGGCAAAAGCTACAACTGAATCCACCTCTTGTAACCACATTGTGTTGGAAAATTCCTCCTCATGCCACCATTTTTATAAAATATCAAAAGCTAGAAACCCTTGACCCTCGCAGAAAAACTTCGCAAACTCCCGTGCATTCATATATGATTTGAAACGCTACAAAAGGTATTGGTAGCATATAATATTTTCCCTCGTGTGGCTATTTGAACCTGTAACATCCTTTGAAGTGGTGAGCTAAACAACCATTAGTGTGTTCAGGATTTAGATTACCATTTTATTTTTATTACTAAATAGTTAATACTATTCCACGACTATTTTAATGGATATCCCTTAGCTTTACCAAATACTTATTTTAATACTTCTAAAAACTAACATCCTCTATCCAAAATATCCACCCCCAATATCTATAATATGTTGGCTCTATTTTTCACAATTTTAAAAACCTCTTTATGAATGAACATGACAATTAATAAAGTGAAGCCCCTATGGCAAGTCGTCCCTTTATGTGGTGATGCGATTTTTGCCTTTGGTAATGCTCAATTCCATATCCTCTGATGATTTGTCACATTATCCCCATCCCTATATAGACTGCAGAAATGACTTCAACCATGAGGCTTCTCTCGCTCAAACTTAGCCTGTAGTTGAGTCCTCCCCTCTTTCCAATAATTCGTCCTATGTAAATGGGTTGTCATTTTGACCTTTGGATTTGGTCTCATTCCTTGGAACATTTTCCCCTAACAAGGAATCAAAGGTTATTTTGTCGTCTTCTGAAAATTTGACTCCCCTTTCTATTAAAAGGTCCCTTTTCCATAACCATCTACATTCTGGAGGTCAATCATATAAAAATGTCACACATAGGAAGAAGAAACAAGATCCAATTGGGTTATGTCAATTTGTCTGGATCTCCCAATAACGAATTTGATATCGATTCTGATTTTACTATTTGGAATGTCTCTATTTCTTATTTTGATGAAGTCTGGATCCTTAGATAGGATGTAAACATGCATGTAGTGCCTCCATCATTATTATTTCCATTAACATCCTAGGTTTGCGAGCGACCCAAAAGTTAAGTTCCCTCAGAGGTATTGTTCGGGTTCATAAACCCTCTCTAATCTTTTTCCAAGAAATGATTGTTTGCAATGATAAGGTGTGGGAGGAAATGTTGTCTATGTCGCCCTATGACATGTAGTTGGAATTGATGCTATTGAATTATCTGGTGGTATCGGGGTTAAGTGGGATCCAAAAATTATTGAGATGCAGGCATTTATGTCATGTGTGGGGATTATTTTGACTAGACACGTGATGGGAAACTGTTAATGGGCCTGAATTGTCAATTCATATGCTCCATATGTGGGGCTTAGACTATTTTGGGACCACGTTCCACAATCTAGAATCTTTCGATTGAGTTCTCTGATCATTGTGGGGGATATTAATTTTTCGATGGGGAGGGAAAACATTTGGGGAAAAAGTCTAGAATTGGTTGTATGGCTTATTATTTTAGAGGTTTGATGGAGGAATTTTACCTTTCGGATGTGATGCCAGATCCTCTTGTCCCTAATGAGAGGAATGGGAGAACTTGTGAGGAGGGTATCTAAAAAGAATACACAAGTTTTTGGATAATCAAACTATGGTTAATCATCCGAAAAATATAAGATCTTATATTATTCAAACATTTATTTCTAATCACTTACCCATTATGATGACATGGGATGAAGGGGAACATAACAGATAATAACCCTTCAAATTCAACCCGAAATGGATTAAAATGGATTAATTTAGAGATCTGGTCTGAAATGTTTGGTCTCATTCATTGCTTCATCATCCAAAGAATCACATGACATCAATATGCCAAAAGCTTAGAGAGTTGAAAAGGGTCGCTCAGGAATGGATTAGGGGGATGAACAAGGGATAAACTAAAGCTCTTAGGGAGACTAACATTTGCCTATATTATTTCAATGATCCTCAAGACCCATTATTCTTCTCAGAGGAATACCAACAAAGTATCATTGAATTGGAGTGTAAGAGAAGGGACATTCTCCATTAATGGGAAGAAGATATCCACATAAAGAGAAGTGCAACATTAATAAAAGTTGGAGATAAAAATACCAGATATTCTGCGCACATTTCAATACCAAGAAAGAGATCAATTCCATAAGGAGGATAAGAGATGATGCCAAAAACATATTTAGTTCATATAGATCTATTTAATAGGTAATGCTCACACATTTCAAAGGCCAATTCTCGGCACAAGAGACATCTTTCTGGTCGCAAGTGAATTCCATCGAAGAAGTTCCAAACATGTCCATATTGGAGGATAATGACAGATTGGGATAACCAATCACAAGGGAGGAATTGGTGAAGTTATTGAGGGAATTCACAAAGGAGAAAAGTCTGGGGTTGGATGGGTGGGGGTTGAGCTTTTTATTCACTTCATTGATTTGATGATCCCAGATTTCTTGGCAGTAGCTGAAGAATCTATCATTCATGGGTTCATCTCTTGGGCCATAAATCCAACTTTCATAGCATTAATACCCAAAAGGATGGAACCAAGAACCTTTTCATATTATTGTCCTATGTCTCTCTATAACTTGGTGTACAAAATGATATCAAAATTGATTGTGAGTAGGTTGAAGGGGGTACTTTCGAAGCATATTATAGAGTAACAATTGGTAGAAAAACATAAGATGTAATTGGTATTGCCTAGGAGATGATGCACTCTATTAAATCATGGAAACAAATATCTCTCCTTCTCAAGGCAGACTTGAGCAAGGCATATGATTAGATTGACTAGGAATTCCTGTTCTGAGTCCTGTTAAAATATGGTATGTCTCTATTTAACATTAAATGGATTTCGGCATGTTTCAAAACTACAAATTTTGTTGTAATATTAATGGCTTTCCTTTATATTTTTTCAATGCATATAGAGGAAATAGGTAGGGTTGTGCCATGTAACCATTTCTCTTTCTCTTAGTTATTGATTGTTTCAGTAGAAAAATGAGGGTATCAAATGATAATGGAATTATTAAAGGGCTTAGATTAACTAGAAATATTTCCATGTCTCATTTAGTGTTCATAGATGATATCTTACTCAGTGGGGTATCCAAAATGGCAGAGTGTATAACCATTAGAGACCTCATTAAATCAATTGGAGTTGTGTCTATTTTGTGTATGAATGAAGGCGAATCAATATTGTTACATGATGATAGTGAGGAGAATGTAATAAAGGTCATACATTATCAGTTTGGGTAGCATCATCAATCTTGGATGATCGTTTAACATACCTTGGGTTTATGATAAAACTGAAAGGATACTATAACCAGGATTGGGCATTGCTAATCGAAAGATTTCACAAAAAATTAGACGATTGGAAGTACAAATGGTTGACGATGGGAGGAAGGATGGTAATGATGAAATCAATGCTACAAAACATTTCAATAAATTGGATGCACCTTTATTTAATACCAAGGGAGATTATCCATAATATAGAAGCTATCATGAACCGCTTCCTTTGAGTTCGAACATAGTTACACGACAAAATTCATATTGTATGATGGTCAACACTTGTAAGGCCAATGGAAGGATGAGGTTTGGATTTAATAGATACATCCAATTTCAACAAGGCTTTGATTATAAGAAACATGTGGAGTGAAGTGTCAGGAAATGGTGTGCAGCCTCATATCATTAAGGAAAAATATATGTTTCATCACACTTTCTCCTCATGGATTGCTTGCGGTGTGAATAAGAAATTTGTTATATCACACATATGGAGAAGTATGATGCACAATATTTTGAGAAATCTAGGGCATAACAATTAGGTTATTTCTCTTGTAATGATAACTTCTTGTGAATTCTTTCTACTCCTTTAGATTATGATCTTCTCTTTAGTTAGATTATTAGTGTTATTCATCAAATAGCTACCAAAGCATAAACAATCAATAGACAAGAGACAAAGAATACATGCAATGAACTAGGGCCAAAACCTCTCCCACTTAAGAGGAAAAGCCAAAATAATTCTTCTTCTTACAGAAACTTCAATTGACAAATACTAAGACCAAGACCCTTGTCCTATTTGACCTCTCCAAGACCAAGACACCAAACTTCTTATTTTGACCTCTATTTCTTAATAGAGTCAACGATAGTCAACTACACGTTTCTTCTCTCTGCATATTATACCTTTTCTCAGCTCTAGACCTACAACTTACCTACCCTAATTCAAAAACCCTATTACATGCAGATGACATTCTCTTATACCTTGAATTCCTTGGCTTTAGGTGGAGGCTACCTCCTTGACAAATCAACTTGAGATACTCCTTATTTTTCTCATTGACCTTCAAAAGGGACTGCAGTAATTCGACCTCTTCTACAATAGATATCATCAATAATTCACACTTATGGAGCGATTTACCTAAAACAGACCTAAAAAAAAAGAAAAATACATAACTCTTCCTTTTCTTTTCTTCATTGCTTATGAGGTTCCTTTCCTAGTTTTTCTCACACTCCCTATTGCATACTTTGCCTTGACTGAAATTATAACTTGAAATGATGTCAAGTTGCCTATTTATAGTGGTTTCCCATGTAAATTAGCCAACTTGAGTTGTGTGTGATCTGACATGTCCTTTGGTGAAGCTTCATAATTTTATTTAAGGCCAACTTGAAGGATATGTTTGAGCTTGATCTTGAAGGGTCTCTTTGACTCTTTCAATTACTCACGTATATTTGTAACATGCCCAAGAAGGGTCTTCCATACATAACATTGAATCAATAAACTATTATGACTTGATGAAAACCTAAAGGCTCACAATGGGAACCTTAACTAAAATAAAATTCCTTGTTCAGGAAATCCATGATTGTATTATTGCAAAAATATTTTTATTTTCTTCTTTACATCAACTAAATAAAATCATATTTACACATGCCATTATGAAGACCGAACCTAGTCACACTTTTCAATACACTCTATAGTGGATGTTGTGGTTTTCCCGTTGGGGTACTGGGGATGGATCTAAGATCAAAATTTGACTGGATTCCATCATGGGGAAGGATTGAAATCATTCATCATCCTTTTAGCGGTCGCAAATCCTTCACAGAAAGGAAATTATTCACTTGTAACATATATATATCTTGGGGAATCAAAACATTGATCAACAGAGTTGGAGAAGGGTCGAAGATCTTGGCAAACCAAAGACATATCAGGAGGAATGATTCTCATAAGTAGAACAACTTTTATCATCTGACATCATTCTTGGTTATAAGAAAGACCATATGATATGGCAGGGGGTTATGAAAAAGAACACTCTGACGGTCCAAGACATCTACTTGAAGTTGCGAAGGCCAATGAGGATCAATGACTATAATAAGCATCTACAAGATATATGGAGATGGAATATCTCGAACAAATTAAAAAAAATTTACTGGTTGGTAGCACATGATCATATATTAACATGGAACAACTTACAAAAGTGTGGGTTCATTGGTCCTAGAATATGCCCTCTATGCATGGGGGAAGGGGTGAGATACAAATCATTTGTTAATCAAATGATCATATGTGAGGCTGATTTGGGATGGGGTTATGGAGGAAATGAAGCTTCCTTTCATTGGCACTAATCAACCCTTGTTCATATGTCTTCTGTCATGGTTCACTTCACATAGGAAGTATAGGTCCCTCCCATTATATATCATATGTATTATAGGGCAAAGTAGGAACACTGTCATTTTTATTAGAAAAATTTGATTGTTAGAGAATCCATTATTAAGAGAGTTGTTTTTTTCAATGAGATCGATTCATTGATCAAGTTTGACAGAAATAGGAAATGAAAATTAATTTATATTTGGAAAGAATATCAAGTTGGGATTTTTGATAGAGCAAGCAATATAAGGAAATGCAGATGTGGTGCAGTCATAGTTACTAAGTGTGGTCATTTCTTCCACTTATGGTGGGAGGGAGAAATGGGATCAAACAACAAATATGAGATTACAACATTATGGGGAATCCTTATCATAGAAAAATGGGAAAGGTTGGACAAAATTAAGCTATATGGAGATGCAAAAGGAATCAATCACTAGGTAAACAAGCATACTAATTTCAATCCCCCCTAATTTGAAAAGATGATGAGGATTTTGAACCTAGTAAGGAATTTTAATCATATATATTTCCAACATATATACAAAGAATAGAATTGCACAATGTACCTCCTATATAAAAGAGGTATTTAAGGAAATAGGTGAAAAAGGATCTCAGTCTTCAAGCAGGGAACCATGGTAGATGCAGGCAACATCAGCTACTCTTAGGAGACAATTTAACACAAACCTGATTTTGATGGAAGTTTTGTATCTTTAGATAATGAAAGTCTTCATTTATGAAAATGTAAATGTTATAAGCTAAAGTTTGATGTCAAGAAAGACACTTTTGGTAGAACATGAAAATATAAATGTATGGGCATATGAATGATAAGAGAAGTATGAAAAGATAATACAATGAACGAAATCTGAATTATGTACTATCCTTATATTTTAATACAAAGATATATCTTTTTCTTCTTTTTGAAAAAAAAAATAGCATTCAAAATAAATGAAAGAGTCAAAAAAGACATATTAAAACAAAATTGACAGAGACCCCGTAAGTTACTCCAACTATGTTTTTTTTTCTCAATCTCTCTACTTCTATTATTATACAAAAAGATTCAAAATGTTATAGCAAGGTCGTAGCCTTGAAAATCTTGCCATGAGATTGACAATTAGCACAACTGAACACCTTGCAAAAATGGTGGACTTCCATCTGTTACATCTTCTCCTAAGACTCTAAATATTGCGAAACAGGGACAAGTTGAGACAAACAACCATTGCACTGTTGTACAGCGCTGAACAAGGACAAATAGACATAGATCCACACAGTCGACATAGAGACATATAAACACATAGTATGACCTGACACAGGCAGAATTGCGAGTTTCAAAAACAGAGTAATGCGCCTACTTCTTAGGCTGCCGAGAGCAGAGTGCCATACAAGATCAGTCGTCATCCGTAGTGTAGGGTTTTTCCACTACCCTGCACGCAAATTGCAAAGAGTCTTCCGAGTCTGAGCGAAGGACCACCGAGCCGGTTGGGACTCCCTGAGCAGGCTCGCTTGGACCAGCAGGGGTGGCTTGAGTCGCCAAGGAGGAGCTTCCCGTGACCGAGCGTTGAGTATCAATTGGAGGCACTATCCCTTGTTCTGGCAGAATAGCCTGATGTGCTGTTGCCTGGCCGCTGAGATTTGCACAATTTTCTATAGTAACAGAGACTAAGAAAGTGGAATTGGCAAGAGTGCAGGGGATACGATAGTAGACTGTTGGATGCGCTGCATGCTCACATTCAACCAACCTTCCACGCCTGTGACCTCTGCCTCTTCCAGCTCTGGAAACTTGAGGGCGATTTTGTTGGAAATAATACTGAGAGGGGGGGTGAATCAGTATTATCTAGCAATTTAACAAATCTTCCTTATTTGATCTTTTGAATTATTCTTGTATATCAGTACCATAAAATAATGAGCATGAACAAAGAAAATAGACAGTCACACCAAAGAACACAAGATGTAAGGTGGAAACCCAATGTGGGAGAAAACCACCTGCTGCAATATGTCTCTATCTTCTTTCAATTTAGAAATTCTTTTACAATGATTTTGTACTGGTGCATTCCTTTACCAGTACGCAGGCTGCAACCTGCAGAGAGCTACAACTCTCTCTCGTTTTCCAGTCTCTCCTGGAAGGGAGCTACAACCCCCTACTTCTTTTCATACAAGGACCACTTTTCATAAATTTTCAAACTGGATCCATAAGCATTAATTGATCATCAAGTGTAATAGAATCACCCAATCAACTGTAGTAACCAGATCAACAATAATAGGACCAAAACCCAGAACACAACAATGAGAAACAAGGATTTTAAGAGAAGGAAGCACCCTGCTCAACTGCCAGCCTGAGTCCGGACTCACCCTGTTCAACTGCTAGCCTGAGTCCCTGGACTCACCCTGCTCAACTGCTGACCTGAGTCCCTGGACGCACCCTGCTCAACTGCTAGCCTGCGTCCCGGACGCACCCTGCTCAACTGCTAGCCTGCGTCCCTCGCACTGAGTCTATTGAACTGCCTGCGTCCCGGCGCACCAGAACCCTTCCTGCACCTGCGTCCGGCGCACCTGAAATGCTTCGCTCCTGCGTCCCGGACGCACCTAAACCCTTACTGCACCTGCGTCCCTCTGGGCAAAGATGATTTCAAGAACTTTAGAAGTAACCCAGACAATCAGATCTACAGATCCGAGCAAGAGCCGAAGAGATCTCGGTCCATCAGATTCGCCTTGTTTAGATCTAGACCAGATC
This sequence comes from Pinus tabuliformis, assembly GCA_031772625.1. Taxonomy (NCBI): domain Eukaryota; kingdom Viridiplantae; phylum Streptophyta; class Pinopsida; order Pinales; family Pinaceae; genus Pinus; species Pinus tabuliformis. The sequence goes on along the minus strand of CM062820.1, from coordinate 1,384,905,964 downwards.
TTACCCTCATAAGATGTTCAACCAAAAACATGATTAATCGAAATGAACTCCTTTGCTTTATATAGGCAAGCTCCTCCCCAAAACATGGAACAATACCACGAGCCGACACCATAGAAACACAAAACCGTCGGCTAGAAACCACACAAGAAACCCCCACGTGCTTTTCGTTGTCTTGAAATGTGTGCACTGGGTGGACGCACCCCCTGAACGGCTGGCCTGCGTCCCTGGATGCGGGTTCTGCATGGTATACCTGCGGGGACGCACTTTCTGAATAGATTGCCTGCGTCCTTCTTAAAAATAGAGAGTTGATCATCAAGAATAGTGATCTATCACCTGAATGGGTTGCCATCAAGGACAACACCTGAATCATAATGCCAACAGATTTTGATCAGGTGCCAACTCAACCGAGGACGAGGGGGAGATGGGGGCAGACCTCTGTGAGGTGGCGCGTCCACGGGAACCTCCGCGTCTGCTACCCATTCTTGGACGCTCTCTCGGCATTGCAATATACAGTGGATTGATCAGCGCACAAATAAACGGAGGGGAACAACTAACCAGAACGTGAGCCCATTGAACTGGAGCGAAATTCCTATGAAACACTCTCGAGCCTGAGACGAAGACGGACTTGGGCACAGAGAGTGAATGCCCCTGAGCTACCAACAACACCACAGAGCAGTGTGAAGTGGCAGCAGAGGTATGTGAAGAGGCCGTCGAGGAATGCCAAGAAACCGCAAAGGAATGCGAGGAGGCCGCGAGAGAACAAACATTTTGAAGCGCCATTGCACAATTTACTAGGAGGTAGATGGAGGAGTAAAAGAACCACATTAAAAACCCTGCATGAGACCAGCTCACTTGATCTGCACGGTACCTCGTGGTGTGCATGGGCTGACACTTGCCCACGTGAAACGCCACCTTCGTACCCTCACACCGATTGAACACCCGCATCCAGGAGAGAGAGATCTTTCTGCACCAAAGAAGTGCAATCCTGTTTGAGTTGTTCATCGGCTGCCATTTCAAGAGATCCTGAGAAGTAGGGAAGTTGCTGAGTGGCGCCCTGGTTGGCCAATCTATCTGCAACTTGATTTGCTGTTCTTCTAACATGCTGGAAGGTTATGCTTTGGGGATTTCTTAGCTTTTCCTCCAGTGATTCCAATCTACTGAGCAATCTCCAGCTGGATGCTATTTTGACTGCTGTAGTACCGGCTTGTATTCTGTTGGCTGCGGCTATAAGGATGGATGAGTCTCCTTCAACCTCTAGAGGGAAGAAGTGCTTTTGTTCTGCAATGCAGATCCCTTTCCAAAGTCCTTCCAACTCAGCTGCATTGCTAGTGTCCTTTCCAATCGATCCATAATATATATGCAATATAGCTCTCGTATGGCTTCTGAAGATTCCTCCAAATCCCGTCAGCCCAGGATTACCTTTGGCTGCCCCATCAAAATTCAGCTTGTAAGAGTTGATTGCAGGAGGGGACCAGGATAGCGGAGAGGTTGTGCTTGTTGGAGGACGGGCCTTAACATTGGCTAAAAAGGAGAGGTCCAGATTCCAGTCCTTCAGAATGATGCATTCCTGTTGAGATTCTGGCAGATCTGTATCATACCAGGTTCTGATGGCTAGAGTTTCTTGAAGATTTTGTTTTAGGAGGAGCAACAAAGCTTCTATTGGCCAACGTGTGTTGTTGAAGATTCTTTAGTTTCTTTCCTTCCAGAGAATCCAATAAAGAAATCCTAGTATTAGACTCCAAAGAGAGTTAAGAAGCTGGCTTTTAAAAGGGTTCTTGGTCCGAGCTTCCGATCTCCTGTTACATTTTTCTATTCTCTCCCAAATTTGCGTAGCTAGCAAACACGTTTCCATTAAGTGTCTGATGGTTTCAGAGTGGAGATTGCAATTTGGGCATCTTGATGGGCCAATGAATCCACGCTTTTACAAATTGTCCCAAGTAAGTATGCACCTTTTACTTAAAAGCCATAAAAAGGTGGAGACTTTAGGCCATACTCCTGGTTGCCAGACTTGTTCCCAGATTTGGTCCTTGTCTGTCTGGATAGCTGAGTAGCGCAATTGGTGTGCTTCTTTGGTGGTGAATGTTCCTTTGGGCCTATGTCCCCATCTTAGTTTGTCTTGCTAGTTGGAGTATCGAATTCTTCTATCGTTGAGTTCTTGATCTATGTCAGTGTGCGTTTCTCCTTGCCAGTCAATCTGCCAGAGGCTAGCGGGTTTCCATATTTGGAAGTCATGGTGCGTGGGCTGTTGGCATAATTGATGAACAAATGTGAGGTTCACCTGCTGCATGTGGGTTTGCCATAGTGGCTTTTGGAATAAATTTGTCAGTTTCGGGAGTTGTTGCCATGAATCTTCCCAGAACCTTGCCGTTGTGCCTGAGTGAATTTCCCAAAAACTATGCTCTTGTATGAAAGCACTGTGGAGCTTTGCGGCATTCCATATTAGAGACCCTTGGGTTGTTGTGCTAATTCTGATAAGATCATTCCATTGGATGCCTGGGGCATATTTTTCTTGCCAGAGTCTTGCCCATGGTGAGTGTGGCTTGGAGATCCAATTCCACCATATTCGAGCTCCCATTGTGTTGTTGCTTTGGAGAGGATCCCTTAAGCCCAAGCCACCTTTACATTTGATTTTTCATACTTCTTTCCAGTTGACAAGAGCCCATTTTCTATTCAGGCCTGAGGAGCCCCATAGGAAGTTGCGCTGAAGGTTGCGGATTGCTTTGAGGACCCATTTTGGTGCTGCCATGATGGAAAAAAGATACAAAGGCATTGCCTGGAGAACCGATTTGATCAAGACAAGTCTGGCGGCCATGTTTAGAGAGCGAAAAGTCCAAGACGAAAGCCTTGATTCTAATTTGTCTAGGAGAGTCCTCCAAGAAGCGTGCTTGATGGCAGAATCAGCTAGAGGAGCCCCCAGGTATTTTGATCGAAGCTTGGCAATAGTGAATCCCAGAATACGAGCAATATTCCTTTGAGTAGAAGGGGGAGTATTGAAAAATAAGAGCTGAGATTTAGAAGCATTAATATAGGTGCCAAAGGCGTCAGAGAAGAGGGAGAGAAGGGATTTGAAAACAGAGGCCTCTTGAGAGGATGGATGACAAAATAACATTCTGTCGTCTACAAACTGTTGATGGGAATGAGGATTAAGACCATGGAGGGAAATTCCTTTTAAAGTCTGGGTGGAGACAGTAGATTTGAGTAGTCTGCTGAGCCCTTCTGCCAGAAGGACAAAGAGGAATGGGGAAAGGGGATCCCCCTACTTGATACCATGGGAGGGGCGGAAGGGTGAGGAAGGGGAACCATTCAGCAAGACAGAGATGCTAGGAGAGGAAATTAGATTCATAATCAATCTGGTCCATGTTGAATTGAAACCGAAAGCTAATAACATCTTGTGAATGTAATTCCAACTGAGTTTATCAAAGGCTTTAGAGAGATCCAGCTTTAGAATCATACCTGGTTTTTTTTGAAGCTTTAGAGAGTGAATAACCTCATTCGATAGAATTATACCATCCATGATCTGCCGCCCTTCTACATAACCCGTCTGCTCTGGAGAGATGAGTAGAGGAAGGAGAGGTTTGAGCCTGTTCGCTATTACTTTTGAGATGAGCTTATAGATGACATTGCATAGCGCTATTGGTTGGTATTTATCAGGCTTATTTGGTTCTTCACCTTTAGGTACCAATGCTAAGAAGGTTGCGTTGAGGGAAGGAAGAATCCAGTGCATAATTCTTGATTCCTCCACTAGTTCCCATACCTCTGCCTTGATGAGCTCCCAAAAATCATGGTAGAAATTGGTCGTGAAACCGTCAGGCCCAGGTGCCTTGCCGTCTTTAAGTTGGGCCATTGCTTATTCAACCTCCCTGAGTGAAGTGGGCTGGAGTAGTTTGTTGTTGTGGTCCTCCGTTATAATTCTTGGAATGTGCTGCATGATAGCTCTAATTGTCTGATCTCTGTTACCTATGGGCTCCCTGAGAATATCCTGAAAATAATCTTTGAACTCCTCCATATCTTCGTGTGATTCTAATCTTGTCCCTTGTTGATTGTTTATAAATGCAATGTTATTGTACATTTGCCTTTGGATGGCTGTTTTGTGGAAGAATTTGGTATTCTTCTCCCCCTCCTTGAGCCACCTAAGTCTGGATTTTTGACGCCAGAGAATTTCCTCTTGTTGCCTGCGAGCTTCTATTTGATTCCAGAGGATTTTCTCCTGATGTGTCTGCTCCTCTGTCCTACCTTCCAGGATGAGAGTTTGTTGAAGCGCGTTCATTTGCTATTCCAGCCTCTTGCGATTCTCCTGGATGTTGCCAAATTGTGTTCGATTCCAGCCTTTGAGGATTTGTTTTAAAATTTTCAACTTTTGTTGGAATTGATACATTTTGGCACCCTCTGGTGGAATGAAAGATTGCCATGCTTCACTTACCACTGTCTTGAAGTTTGGATTTGTGAGCCAGAAGGCTTCAAATCGGAAAGGTCTATTGCTGCGAGTACCCGGCCGAGACCATTGTAGCATTATTGGCCAATGATCGGATCCTCCTTGGGGTATGATAGAAGCGTGGAAGTCCCCTCCCAGATGTATTGCATTATTCGAAATGAGGAACCTATTGAGCATAGAGGCTATATGATGTATGCCCTTGCGCTTATTGGTCCAAGTAAAGACTCCATTGGAGGTTGGAATATCCATGAGTTGATTGTTGTGAATGAATTCTCTGAGGCCATTGCTGTCACTTTCTAACCTGATTCTGCCTCCTTTTTTCTCCTCCATTGATTTTATGATATTGAAGTCGCCGCCACCTATCCAGAGGGGGAACCACCTGTTTCATTGAGAATAGTAAGAGTTTCCAGAAGATCTAGTTTTTGCTGAAGAGTATGCGGAAAATACACATTTGAGAGATTCCCATGGATGTTGGTGCCAATGAGATGGAAAGACGCTTGGATGAGGTGATGGGTGGCATGAAAAGCATATAGAGTGAGAATCTGTGGATTCCACAAAATGGCTAATCCACCTGAAGCCCCAAAGGCATCGACTGAAACTGAGTAGCTACCTACCCAGATTTTGTTACAAATTCTTTCTATATCAGTGTTGTTGCTTTTTGTTTCTTGAAGAAAAACTATTGACGATTTTTCTTGTTGAATCAAGTTTTTTATCATACGGTGTTTTGAGGGGCTATTGAGTCCTCTCACATTCCAGGAGATGAGCTTCATGGACAATGGGGTTTGGGTTTATAGAACTTCGTCAACTTAGGGAATCTCCCTGATTCCATAAGTATTTCTCCTACTATGATAGTCCTTTGAAGGTCTGTCTTGCACCCCCTTTTCTTAGTTTCTTTGAGAATTTTTTTTCCGTCCCAAGGGCTTCCTGCTTGTATACCAAGACTTTTGTTGTGCTGCGCTTTGGTTAAGACTCCTTCAAGCCTGTCAATTTGCCAAGGGGGTATTGAGTTATATTTTTTCTGTTTGCAAGTTGTTTCATGTTTGAAGATATCTAGACCATCTAGGCTGACATGCTCCAGATCTTCCTCCATGATGATAGGGGAACTCTAGTCTTCCACATCTGTGACTTCCTATGGACTGAGAGCAAGAGCTCCGTCTAGATCCATGGCAGAGGGCTGCTGGTTGAAATCTAGAAAAGAATTCCCCTGGGTAGAGGGAAAGGGCCAAGGTCATAAACAATTTTATTATCTGAAAGGGGACTAGTTGAAGGGCGAGAAGCAACTGGAATAGAGGACTGCATGGGGGCAGAGGGAGAATGGGAGGCGGAGGGCAAGGAGGTGTTCTCCTGAGGTTTAGAGCTTGGTTTATCCTGAGGATCAAGAGAGGAAAGCGAGATGAATCTGTTCTGGGTAACTGTTTTGATGGAGTTGTCAGGGCAGCCTGGTTTTTCTTGGCATGCCTACGGCGGTTTGGAACTTTAGTGAATCCTTCAGAGTCTTTGTTGGATTCATTGGTTGAAGATTTGGACTGCGAGTTCAGAGGGCAATCTCGGAAGAGATGGCCATGTTCATGGCATTTACGACAGCGAAAGGGGATATGCTCGTAATCTAAAGGCTAAGTCCATTCAAAATCATCGTGAAAGAGACTTACCGAGTCGGCTAGAGCTTTGGTTAGGTGCATCTGGACACAGATCCTGGCATACGAGGTATATTTGCGGGTTTTTGTTTCCTCAGCAACTTTGATGAAGGTCCCTAGTTTGTTTCCAATATCTACTAGCGTATCTTCTTGCCAATATTCCACTGGGAGGGAATGCATACGTATCCATACTAGAGCCCAGCTGAAATCTTCTTTGTCAGGATTGAACCTTGGCTTCCATTCCGTGAGATAAAGTCCTGAAGAGTTAAAGAAATACGAGCCGCCTTCAAATATGTGCAATTTGTCCTTCACATAATGGAAAATGGCTGTGAAGAAGCCTTTCGGTCCAAGCTGCAGGGTAACCTGTCCTTTGGGCTTCCATTTTGAAGCTATCCATCCCTGCAACGCCTTTTAAGTGGGCCAAAACCCAAGAAACTTTCCTATTAGCGTATGATCCTGCATGTACTGGATCTCACCGTTAATGCGATGACTTGGAAGATCAACTTTGATTCGTTCTGCAGCCTTCGGGATGCAGGTAGTCGAGGTCGCCTTTGGCTGTGACGAAGAGGCTTTTTTTTGTGCATCTTATTCTTTGTCAGCCACATCGCTTTGTGCTGATGGGATCGCTTTGTCGTTCGTCCTTTGTCCTCCCTGATCTGTTTCAGGGAAAACGCCAGTAGGGGTCAGAGGAATTTCATGTTGTTCAATGTCAAAGGCTGGAGTTGTGAAAGGAGGGGGGGAGGATCCCACCCCTCCTGTAGGCGAAGCCATTGAAGGCCGTCAGAAGGAGCCCGGCGGCGCGAGCTCGGAGGATCATGGGAGTGCAGCAGTTAGGGTTAACAGAGTTCTTGCAGGCGGGACGTTCTCATCTTCCTTGATCTTTTCTCCGTTACTCCAACTATGTTACTTGCTATTCACGCTTAATAAAAGTTCCTATATTGGTCTCACGAAGCACACCTTTGTTGCCAGCCTCCACCGCCCTAAATCCCAATTTTTTTTGTCGGCCTCCATTGTTTGGCTTCCTAAAGAACCCATCAACAACGTAAATATAGGCTCCTAATCCTTTACCTTTAGCTTTTTTACTAGCATCTCGTATTGACAATTTTAAGACAAAAGATTTCTTTTGTCCTAAAAAATTGTCTTAAAATCCCCCTCCATGTAATAGTGTTGAATACAGCAGAAAACAATTAGTTTCTAATTGTATCAACAGAGAACAGATGGACATAAGATGAATTTATGTTTGACAAATCTTGCCAGGAAAAGTCGTCGCATTCTTCAGAGTTGGTTACCCCCACAAAATGAAGAGCCCAACAAATCATTGTCTTTATATAAGATAACATGAATAGTAAGTGAAATAGCAAACTCGGTATAGGTTCAAGACAATAGTAGCGTGCAAGTTGGAAGACTTAGGGCGCACTCTGAAGTCAATTTTGTAGTTGTTAGATAATATTGTCTTAAATTGATATGTTGTTGTTTTAATTCTTAATTGTATTTAATGAGTTTCATCTTAAGTGGTCATTGTCTTAAATATAAAGTTGTCATAAAATATTTTTGTCCTAAATTATTTTTGTGTTAAATATAAAGTTTTGTTTTAAAAGAATTGTCTTAAAAGAATTGTCTTAAATTGATTTTGTCTTAAAATATTTTTGTCTAAAATTATTTTTGTCTTAAATATAAAGATTTGTCTTAAAATATTTTGGTCGTTTTTGTCTAAAATATAAATTTTTGTCTTAAAATATTTTTGTTTTCAACTGTTTTTGTCTTAAATATAAAATTTTGTCTTAAAACATATTTGTTTCAAACTATTTTTGTCTTAAATTTTAATGTAAAACAATTAAAATAAAAAGTGACTTTTTAAAGCAAAAGATTTCCTTCGTCTTAAAGAAAAGTCCTAAAAATAGCATCGATATAGTAATACATGAAGTAGCACTCAAATAAAACTAAACTATCTATGACACCCAGCAGAAAATAGAATCAAACATGATGACACCTAATGAACAACTAAATGACACCTGATCAACAACTAAGTGACACTGATTAATATCTCAACCATGCAAGTGAAACAAAATTATTGGTTGTGGACAAGAAATATGCACAATGGATGTGGATTTGCAAGTTTACTCCAGCTCCAAAACAAATATACGCGTTTTCGTTGTGAATTTTCGACGTGTGCGGGTGTGAATTTTTCAGATGTACGGTTGTCAATTTTCCAAATGTACGGGTGTGAAATTTTCACATCTATCGTTGTCAGTTTTCCACACGTATGCTGGTTTATGAGAGCGGTATTGATAATGCATTGTTTAAATAGGCATAATAATTAAAATATGTCTTTTTTATAAGAAATTAAGCATAGATCCAGAGTATCTACAAAACTATAGATTTTAACATAGTATATAGTATATACAACACTATAAATATTAACAATAATATAAAACCAACCGTTTGTCTCGCAAACAATGCATCACATATAGCGATACACTAATTTAATATATTATTATTACAACTCTAGTATAGATCATCCGTCTACAGTGAATTTCAACATTTGCAATATGTAAATTACTGTATACAGTTATTCGAGAAACAGCTTTTCCATATCTACACCTTTCAACTGTAAATATAGAGCATCTACAGAATAGTAGATTCATTGCATAAAATTGTAGATTCATCGTATAAAGGTGGATCCCTAGTTTACAAATAATGAATCTTATATACCAATGTATCGGTTTGCTATATTATCAACACAGATTTGTTTTAAATAGGGATACAACATTTTGGGTGTAAATTTTTTTGATAAAGTGAAATTGTTTAAATGTTTTGTAAAATTATTTAATTTTTTTTAACATTATTTAAATATTTTGTATGGTTATTTAATTTTTTTTATCTTTAGATTTTTCATAATTTTTATTTTAAAAAATCTAAACAAAATTTCAATTCAATTTTGATAATAAACTAACAAAATTACACATCACACTGTACTGTGAAATGAGCCTAGACTCCATTATTCTTAGAACTATAGTATATGTATAATCCAGATAGTGTGACGTTCCAACGCACAACTCTAGTATATCTTGTCCAGTTACTGATTTGAATTTCCAACGTTTGTAATGTGTTAGCTTATCCATGCTTACACCTCATCTCGACAATGGGTGGCTCTTAATCTGATCCACCCAACTTTTGTCCCATTATTAATCCATTCGCTATATATCGGTGACTCAGTTTCGTTTGCACAATCTCAACAAACGAAAAAGAGAATTTCATGAACTGCAGTCAGCTTCTGATTTGTAACCGTAAACTCTCATATAGGCTACTTCAATTTGCATTTGCCCTGGATAGAAAGAATTTGTGGGCTTCTCACATGATGTATCCGTTAAATTTATATTCAACAGCTTGTAATGGAGAGGGCGAGGGACATGTGGTACAAACAAGGCCACCGCATGTGGGTTCGTTGTGGCGAGATATCCAGGGTGTCAACTCTTGGAAAGGATTGCTTGATCCCATGAATCCAATTCTGAAAGCTGAGATTCTCAGATACGGAGAATTTGCTCAGCTTTGCTATGACGCGTTTGATGACAGAGACTATTCTGAATATTATGGAACTTGTAAGCACAGTAAACGCTCTTTCTTTCAGAAAATGGGTTTCCCTCATTCCGGTTATCAAGTAACCAAATATATATACGCAAATACAGGAGTTTTTAGAGCTTTTGGCGACAAATCGGAAGATGCAGCTGCTTGGATCGGTTTTGTTGCCGTTTGCACGGATCCAAATGAGATAGAGAGACTGGGAAGACGAGACATAGTGGTTGCGTGGCGAGGAACGCGAACAGCGCAAGAATGGATGCAAAATTTCAAAGACATATTAGTTCCCACTGGACTATCTTATCACAAGGCTGCTCGCGGGCCGACTGACGTTATTGCGCAAAAGTATGCAGATCCAAGTGTCCGAATAGAAAAGGGATTTCTGTCTTGTTATACTTCCGCGGATGAGGGTTCTAAAAAATGCAGTAGAAGCGCCAGGGATATTGTAGTGGGCGAGATAAGACGGCTCCTGAAACAGTACGAGGAGGAAGAGTTGAGCATAACATTGACAGGACACAGCTTAGGAGCTGCGCTTGCAACGTTAAGTGCATATGATATCAAAGAGATGATGAACAGCAAGCTACAACCAGCTATTCCTGTCACAGTGTTTTCTTTCGCCTCTCCACGCGTAGGGAATCCAACATTCGCCCGGCGAATGGAGGAAATTGGCGTCAAAGTTCTGAGGTTGGTAAACAAGCATGATGTGGTTCCAAGGATCCCTGGACTGTTTATGAACGAAAATACGGGATGGCTGAGTAAACTCTTCAGTTGGTTTCCCTGGACATATTTCCATGTGGGAATCCAGCTTACTCTCGATATTCAAAACTCACCCTTTCTGAAGCGCACTCATAATCTGTCGGACTTTCATTGTTTAGAGGTTTATCTTCATTTGCTTGATGGCTTTGTTGGGGAGAAGAAGCCTTTTCACTGTTCAGGTAGAGATCCAGCACTTGTCAACAAGAGCTGCGATTTATTGATCGATAGGCTTCGTATCCCACCCCATTGGTGGCAAGAAGAAAATAAAGGCCTCGTCAAAAATACACAGGGCCAGTGGACATGTCCCGCTACATCACCTAGATCTCCGCTTAGTGATTACGATCTGAACCGGGCCTAGGTAATCAATTCCTATTCAGTTAGACACACAGGAGCGTTCGTTGATCGCATTAAATATCCTGGTGTTACTACAAGTCCAAATTACATATATTTACATGATCGTAATTCTTATCCACTATCACCATATGGTGCTGTACAGATAATCTGTGTCCATATTACATATATTTACAGGATTGTAATTGTCATCGACTATCACTATATGGTGCTATACAGATCATCTGTGTCCATATTACATATATTTACAGGATTGTAATTGTCATCGACTATCACTATATGGTGCTATACAGATCATCTGTGTGTCCTAATTACATAGATTTACATTATCCTAATCGTGGAGTTACAAGCATATTGTGTGTGTTTAGTTTATAGAATGATTCTGTGAATGAAAGATAGAGGGTGGTCGTATACATTTTTATTTTTGTTAGTGGTTATTGATATTGATTAGGTTTCATTGAAATTAATTTGGGTGAAAGGAAAAATAAAAAAATTACTTTATGGTTTAATTGATTATGTATAATTTAATGTTTTTTATGGTTTAATTTATTAGGTTTAATTTAATGTTTTTTTATAATTTTTTGATGTAATATTTTTTTTACCATTAAAAATGTATATTACATAAGTTATATTTTTGAATACATAAACATATTCTTTAAAAAACTTTTATTACAATAGAATTATGAAACAAGTCTAACAACATCTACTCAATTTTGAGTAAAATTGACAGAAAATATAAATAATAAAAATAAAACAAAAACAAAACAATAAAAAAAATACTCTTTCAAAGTCTATTATTTATATAAAATTATAAATATAATTTTTATTTTATTCTTAATTCTAATTTTTACTTTTTAAGCAAAAACAATCATATTTATATTATCAAAAACTGGATCCATATTCTTTAGAACAAAATCATATACCGAATATGTATACTTCATAGGAACTTTAAAGAGGTTAATTTGCAATAGAGTTATTGAAAGTTGCAAAATTGCAGCTTTGTAGTGTGTGACTTTACGTGCTACAATTATTTATACTTGTATTTCTATAATAGTGATAAATGTTTTGCTCCTTCTTGATAGCTTCTAAGAATTTTATTTACCTCAAACAACATCCCAATGAAACACTTGGCGAAATTCATATGTTCCTGTGACCATGTCACCATTGTCCTTCTACCAGTCCACAACTTAAATTAATTTTAAAAGCTCTTAAAATAAAAGCTTGGACCCAAACTTAAGAAAATACACCCCGAACGAAGCCCCTGAAAGAGTTTTGACTCCTCTTTCAAAACATCTTGGGTAACGTCCCTTTTCAAAATGATACCAAAAGACTTTTCCTCATAAGAACTATTTCAATAGTACAATCGTCCTAGTGCCCTTTACCCAAGTACCCATCTAGCAAATCGTATTAGATACGTAGAGAAAAATAGCTAGTTCCTCAAGTATTTTGGAAGAGCGTGAAAAATTTCAAGTTAGAGAAGATCGTACGATTGTTGTTTAGAAACAAACGTTGATGGAATTTTAGATTTCAAATGGTCATAATTCCCTAATTCCCTAACATGACCTCATTTGCAAAATAAATTATGAGCGTAGGTGATTTATAACAACCCTCATCTACCAAATGAACTCACTAAGCCACTACATGTTTCTTTTTTCACATGTGATATACTCAATATCCATATCGTTTCCCAGTTTCCCTTTTTGTAAACATCTTTATGTTTTACACTGAACTATTTAGATGTGATCGATAGAAAACCATGATGGATTTGAATTAAAGTATCTTGACATAATAAAAAAAAAGTATTAATAAATAAAAGATTGGAACTATTGAGGAATGAGATACTAGAGTTAAGATATTTTTGCAAAGGAAAATGGAACAAAATCTTATTGAGGAATGGGATTGTGATAATTTTTTCCCAAGTGGGACTTCAAGATAATATTTCATGAGATGGGAGATAAAGATCCATTAAATCATTTAGTTGGAGAAAAATGCGAAGTATGGAGTTGAATAAAGAAGCACCGGAGAAAAGTGGGCTTTAAAGAAAAACAAAAAAGAAGAAAGCCTAGGCTCGTGGATTGGCAAACCCACAAAAGCCACACACCACTAATAAGGAAAAATATGCCATGGAAGAAAAAACATAAAATACAAAACAAAAAAGAAGAAAGCCTAGGCTCGTGGATTGGCAGACCCACAAAAGCCACACACCACTAATAAGGAAAAATATGCCATGGAAGAAAAAGCATAAAATACAAAATCGAGGATGAAGTTGGTTGTTGATTTCTTTGGCAACTAGTATTACCTTGGAGGGAACTTATCAGGGAATTCATGGTTGGATGGAGAGTGGGTTCTCCAAGTGCACTTCCATCAGTTATTATGGTTAGGAAATATGTTTATATTTATTTCTTTTGAATTATTTTTGGAGAATGGTGAAATTTTTGAAGTGTATTGAATTAGACTTTAGTATTAACGGGGATAGAAATTTTATATATTTGGTTATGTAATTGAGTAAAGAAAATGACTGCAAAACTTTAATAAATACAAATGTATGCACTTGTATGATAGCAAAGTCGGGAATTTGACATACATGGTATATATATATATATATATATATATATATATATATATATATATATATATATATATATATTTGGTTATGCAATTGAGTAAAGAAAATGACTGTAAAACTTTAATAAATACAAATGTATGCACTTGTATGATAGCAAAGTCGGGAATTTGATATATATATATATATATATATATATATATATATATATATATATATATATATATAGTGTTGTTGCAGATAAAATTCATATTTTGTTTTATGATCGGGTAAATGAAGGTTAGAGTGGCTATCTGTGTAGATAAACTAGACTCTGTATAATCATTGTGTTACTATTTTTTTAAAGAAAAAGAAAACCTTAGTGATATAGAAAGTCCTTTTTGTGATGGTAGCACCTAATAAATCAATAACATTAGTAATGATAAGGTCGATATTTTAATTGAATCAGTTTAGGGAGGGAGAATTAAATAGACATACACAGAAAGAAGTAACTCGACATATACAATATTTCTTCCTAATGAGTCCAACAAGGTGGCTTTTGTAAAGAAATGTAACTTAGGAACAAATTCGCCAAAGGGACAATGAAAATAATATACATATAAAATTGGAGGAAGAAAAACTTGACAATTTCATGTGTGATAATTCTATAGATAACGTAAAGGTAATTGAAGATGTGTATATTCTAAGATCGCAAAGGTTATGATGAATATTTCACTACTTCCTTATACATCATCCTCCCCAAGGTGTGAGTTACACGGGGTAAAAAAAAAATAGATGTGAAATTATATATTGCATTCTTTAAAAGAGATACCAAACTCATTTAATGATTATACATTGGTATATAGCTCATATAAATAAAAATACCCAATTGCACTATCACCAAAGAGAAATGAAAACTTCTATTTTGTTATTACATTTACATCTTCAAGAAAGCATGCAAAATTAGTAGTAGCATATGCATGATGACAAAAAGGAAACTTTCATTAAAAACAACAAAGGGGAGAATCTTAATTTTGTTATTACATTTACATTTTCAAGAAAGCATGCAAAATTAATAGTAGAACCTTATAGTTCTTTTGAAAACAACAAAGGGGAGAACCTTATAGTTCTTTTGAAAATCGAACGGATATATAATAGTCTCATAAGATCCTGACATTGAAAAGAAATAAATGCAAAAAATTCAAATTTATAAACAACTAGGTGGAGTTAGTCATAAAACCCAATGACCGGAAGTAACAAGACCGCAGGCAACCGGGAGTCCCTGCCGGTAGATAACTTATAACCTATAATTTTGTTACAAATTTTAATTTGTATTTATTTAAAAAGAAAATAAATTTGTTTTGCAATGCAAGAAGCCCACCAAAGGAAACCAAAAATTATGAAGAACGAAGTGGGAAAAGAAAATCCGAATCGAATAGCCCAACCAAGAAGCCCGCCAAAGGAAACCAAAAATTATGAAGAATGAAGTGGGAAAAGCAAATCTGAGTTGAGTAGCCCAACCGAGTCCGAGTATCCAAATGCGGCATCCTCACAGCCTTTTCTTGCGGTAGCTAAGACCATCTCCGTCCATGAGCCCAACAGGGCAACCAAGTATGAAATCCAAGTATCTGAGTAACCAAGCCAAGTAGTGAAGCTAAGTTAAATGTTAATTTATTTTTATTTAAAAAAAAAAAAAAAATTGTTCTGCAATGCAAGAAGCCCACCAAAGGAAACCAAAAAATATGAAGAACGAAGAAAAGCAAAGGCAAGGTTTCAATGTACTGAAAATTTCAACTTAAATTTGTGGTTTTTTATATTTATATTTTAATGTAGGAGTGGTCATTATTTAAACTTGTTTGAGAGAAACACAAAACCATTTAAGGAGGGAAAAATATTTAACTTCATGAGCTCTGTAGATACTGTGTATTAAATCGGTTTCACCTAACTTGGAACTGCGCTGCATATTAAAAGATTATAAAATGAAATTGTGCCAATGTGAAAACCACCACAATATACTCACAAAAGAAAACAGAACCCACCCACCTACATGAATTACATGTGCATGCAAACCATGAAGAGGTATCGTTTCTTCGTTATTTTAACGTTTATGTTCTTAAAAATGTGTTTGACTTGTTTAAAAATACATTCTATCAACATGCAAGGTACAAATATTCAAAATATATATATAAACGTTGATGTTTAACAATTCGTCCATCAATTTGAAGATGAAAAATATTGAATAGAATACAAACATAAATGTCGTTTATTATTTCCTAAATATGGTCTGCGCGTAGCTATCGTAAACACCCTGCATTAAAATATTACTGACCAGTCATTCATAATTTAACAAGGGGAGCTGCGACGCAGCGAGTCCCTGCGTGAAGTTGACCCTGTCTATTACGCACTACAGGCATGTGTATTACGCACTACAGGCATGTGTCCATTACAGATGGAAGCATATCAACATTACTAAATTGATTTGTCCAGCTGCTCCGACTTGCAGAGGCTCCTGTGACAACTTAACAAAACTCCAAAGGATTGACTTCTTCGGCTGCTCCGATTTGCAAGGTTTACCAGGTTCCTTTGGTAACTTAACGAATCCTTTGCTTGTCCACCTGCTCCCACTTGGAGAGGCTTCCATATTCATAATTTCTGCATTTAAAAAGCAAATCGTTGGAAATACTTTCATTCAGTCTTCTGGTGGAATTAGTGGGAAAGAGCCCGACCTTTAGCCCCGACCACCTTCCTGAGCGTGGCGAGAGGAGGAACGAGAGCCGTTGATTGAGGGGCTGAGCCAAATAGAAATACTGATGGGAACGAGAACCAAGAAAGGAAGTAGACGGGCTAATCCCTACCGACTATTCAGTATATCCTTTTAGGATAAAATGAGAAGGAACGAAGTAGCTTGTCCGGATCGGGCCGGTAAGGGATAAGCCTGCCTAGGCAACTGTCGTTCTTTTTCCGTAACTTGAAAATCGAAAGCAACTCATTCATTCATACGGACATGGTTTGGCCAGGCACAATACACATAGGGAAATACTTGACTACGGCAGGTATAGTAAGGAAAACGGTTAGAAGGTGAAAATGACATATATTTTCTTAACGAAATGCACTCATCGGTTGTTAATTGAACATGGTGGACGTCTCATACTGTTTTCAAATGCCTGAAGAAAAGGGAAGTTTTTAATGAAAAACTGCCTTACACTGAACAATATGATATAAAGTAGTGCGACACAGTGTATGCTTTAATGTTCAGTAATGAATGAATCTCGTCAAACAAACCGTCGATATGTGAAAACAATATGTTATTATAACATATACGATACTGTATAGATTCCATATAGTAGACCACTTCAATGAGAAAGTTACCGCATTGAAGCATAAAATCTTAAAAGCTTTAAGGGCCCAATATATGCGCGGAATCATGAAAACCCTAGAATATAATAAGAACCTGTAAAAAGCTAAATGTACAAATTTGCATTGAAACGATGCTATTCGATATGTCGAAATCTAAGAATATAATTTTTTGTTGGCGCTTTAGCTTTAATATGTTGAGGATAAAAGGAAACCTGACGATCTTGTTTTTGGTAACTTCGGCCCTGCAGATACTTCGGCCACTTCGGCCTTCGTTTGGATGAGAGCATGTTCGAAAAGTTATAGTAGAGTGGCTTCGTGCATTCTTCAGTTAATTAATATGCCCTATGGTTTCCTAGTAACATTAGTGCCAAATCAAAGCCCAATGACCTGATCGCCATGGCTACCAAAAACGAAATAATCTCACCTCTAATAAACCCTTCAAATGGCAAATGTTATTGCGATGCTTATCAATCTTCTGGGTACCTCCATTTTATATGCCTCGCCACACATGGTTCCGTGGCTAGGACGAGCTCCGCCATGTCACGGATGATGCAGGATCGCGTCACGCGTTGAGTGGAGAGAACGAAACAAAAACTACATTCTGGTCCACTGAGTGGAGGAGGTATGTTACATGCTTCTAATATTACTAATAAATTATGATATTCTATATTTCATTGGCCAGATATTCTGCTAACCACCATTCATCACAATATCAACATTTTTTGACATGAATTTTACCGCAATATAAACGTTTATCATCACACTTTTCGTGTTATTAATGCGGGGTTAATCCTAGTTGCAATTCCAATATCTGTCAACTGGAATAATCACTAAAGTAGTGCTTACACACCACTCCACCATAGCATTTCCCGGAGATCTTGGCGCAAATAAAGTAGACTCCCGCTGGCAGAAGAAACCACGTGGTCAGAGAAAGAAAATGAAACGTGGCATGCTCATAGAAAACGAAACATGTCTTCATGCGCCTGAGGAAAATGAAACATGTCGAATGAAAATGAAAACTGTCTTCATCTCTCTGAAGAAGACGACCACGTGGTAAGAAAAAATAAAAACCGTAAAAACACCAACGTATCAAAATTGCAACACCAACGGTTGTTTCAACTTGCCTGCCCTGGCATTTTTTCAGCTGGAAATTTAGGATCTGCGCTTGGAATTCGATCATGGCATTTTTATGTCTGGATGTTTAGGACCTGCGCTTGGAATTTGACCATAGCATTTTTGCTCGTGGATATTTAGGATTTGTGCTTGGAATTCGATCAGGGACTGGGAATAGGACCTTCAGGGACAGGGAATAGGACCAGAAAAGACAGGATTTGCCACCTTTGTTTATGCACTCCTCTTGCGTAAGGTTTTGCAAGCTGGCTGGTTATTGCCTTGCTTCCAAAAACACTCCTCATCTAGACAACCACCCGCGCAGTCGCAGTAAAAGCAACAACAGAGACAGCCTCACCAGCAACAAAGACAGACACAGAGCAACATCAGAGGCCTGCACAACAAGAACCCTCGATGAATCATGGCCAGCAGAGGCAAGCTCACTAAGGGCGCTTGATCGAAGGGAGAGGTGGTTTGGTAGTTTCTTTTATTTTTTAAATGCATCCCTGTATGTAAAGTTCAATTAACACATACTTACAATGAGATTGCAGTTCAAATTCAGTTGTTGAATTTGAGTGTATTAATCTAAGACGCAAATACTTACAGTGAGATAGCGGTTCAAATTTAATTGTTGAATTTGAGTGTATTAATCTAAAACATCGACACAGTGCTGAAACAGGCTGATATTTAGGCTTCTGTTCTGGGGCCTTAAGTTCTGGGGATGAGTCGCCAACAGCTCCATATCAGGGTACTCTGCCAAGAACACCGTAGCTGTTGGACGAAGTCCATGTGCTGGTCCGTAACTGTAGTTCCTGAAAAACACAAAGCAAAACGAAATTATGCAAAGGAAGAGGTCAACTCGTTCTGTGTCTTTGTATTGCATTAATACTTTCTATGTATTTGTATTTTGTATTGCAGATGCTTTTTTCATCTTAACAGATGCTTTGCTTTGCTTTCATTTTAAGATATCTTGCTTTCACTTTAAAGTAGGAAAAGTAAAGTCGGTTGATCATGCAATCTAAAACACCGAGACAGTGCTGAAACAGGCTGATATTTAGGCTTCTGCTCTGGGGCCTTAAGTTCTCGGGATGAGTCGCCAACAGCTCCATATCCGGGTGCTCTGCCAACAACACCATAACTCTTGGACGAAGTCCATGTGCTGGTCCATAACTGTTAACCTGTATAGGAGGATCAGAAGCCTCTACTTACTCTGCTCTGTAAGTGCGCCCGCACATTAAATGTGTGATTTTTTCCTTTTTCTAAAGAAAAAAATACTACATCTCTTTAAAAATAAATGCCTAGATATTTCAAATTATAATTCTCTCTAAAAATTATATCCCACAAATAAGTTCGGAAATCTCACTACCAAGCATAATCTTTTAACGAAATTTTGATCAAATTCGTTTTTTGTGGAGAAAAGATATCTTAGAAATTAAATAGGTTTCAGAGAATGCTAAAGCAATAAGCATAAACATTTAAAAGCAATCGATGCAGAGTACCATTCTAGGCATTAAGTATTATTATAGCGACGTTAAGAGTAGGGACCTTGGATTGTATTGCATTAATACTTTCTATGTCTTTGTCAAACCAGTGGTAGAAATTTCTCCATAAGAGGACGAAGTGCTCTTGGCAAATACATCAAATTTGCAATGAATTTAGGTTCAAGAAAACACAAACTTACCAGAAAACGTTATTCTGCAAATACCAGCAATATTAATACGGCGGCGTCTGTACACAGTTTAAACCCTGCTGCTCGCAGATTGTAAAGAAAAACCGAAAATCCCCGGAGTCACAATCACAATGCAAGGTGACAAAGGAGGGTAGCAGTGTATTTAATGAGATGCAGTGGGCCGACGTCAGAAAGACACGGGTGCAGGGCATGCACAAAGACACGGGTGTAGGGCAGGACCTCTCCACAGAGCGCGTACATTGTAACAGGGAACACCACCTTTGCATACCCGCCAGAAGTAATCCTAGCATTAAAACCATACACCCCTGACGGTTAGCTGAAAATGCACCGCACTTAATTGCTTTAACATATGGTTTACCACCTTTGCATACCCGCCAGAAGTAATCCTAGCATTAAAACCATACACCCCTGACGGTTAGCTGAAAATGCACCGCACTTAATTGCTTTAACATATGGTTTAGGTTCGGATTAGCTTCGGATTACGTTAGGTCCTCGGGAGGAGGCCAAATAACGTGATTTATAAATATGTCTTCAGAAAGCTTGGTATATAGTTGATGACCGGGCATCACAAGCAGGTCAATTAATGCTAAATAGCTCGCGAACGATTACAATAGTCCATGCCTGAGGGCAGGGACTAATAACATATAAATTTTATTAGTTAAAAGTTATAACAAAAACTTTATTTTTCACTGCACTTTATAATACTACCGACAACATAAAAGCTCGACTAGCTTTCCCTTTAATTAAGTTCTTCACGTATCATGTTGTTCCAACGCATATTAGTCTAATTTGATAGCTTGCTTTATTTTGAAACTACTATTAAGCTAGATTGTTTTTTTTGGAAATTTCAGGTGATTTCAAATTCAAAAGAGTAGAGAACAACGCTCTGATACCACTGTTGGAATTTTTCTCATAAATTCCAAAAAACAAAAATCACAGAACAGAGAACAATGCTCTGTTTTTCACACACAGGATCTTAACACAGTGGAAACTTAAAAATTTATTTGCAGCTGATAGATTTTTCACACACCACAGATTTCTATTCATTAATAAAAACTGCTGTTACAAAATATGGTTCTTCCTCTCTCACAGAGGGATTTACAAAAAACAAAAGACTCAAACTGCTGTGTCTGCTGTATATTCTATTTTGCTGCTGCTGCCTTTCTTTTTCATTCACGCGGTGCTGCGTTCTATATTTTTACTTCTTCGCACTATTGTGCATTACTATACAATTTACACTGCTGTGTATATTTTCATATATATATATGACAACAAAAGAAATTACTTCATGTTTTCACTTGCCATGTTTCCGTAAAAAAATAATAAAAATTAAATGGTTTTACCAACTTTTTCTTGTGCCCATACTCCTGCTGAAATAAAATTAAAATCCTTACCAAAACTTACCAACCCATAGTAAATTGCATTTACTGTTTTACTGACATTTACGAGCGGTCAAAAATGTAAAATTTTCACTTCACGTAAAATTCATTTGTTGTTGGCCTGTACTTCAACCATTTACTTCAATTTGATCGTATCGCAAAATCGCATTTGGCGGAACACAAAAAAATGAAGCACACACATATTAGTGCGATCTGCGATATGCAATCGAATTGCATCGCAACATCGCAATCGCCAGAAAACACAACATATAACGGAGGGTGATAGGGTGTGTTTGCGATTTGCGATATGCGATAGATCGCATCGCAAATAAAACAAAGCTGCAGTTGAAATTATTATTTCAACAATCCCCTTTAATTTCAACTGCTGGGTTATCAATCATACCCAGACATTTCCTCAAAAACTCAAAACTTTTCTGGTCCAATGGTTTGGTTAGAATGTCTGCAACCTGCTCTTGAGTGTTGCAATGTTGTAAAACAATTTCTCCATTATTCACCAATTCTCTGATGTAGTGAAACCTTGTATCAATGTGTTTCATTCGCTTGTGAAACACAGAATTCTTGGACAACGCAATAGCTGAGCTATTGTCACAAAAAATCACCGTTGTTGTTGCTGCTCTTGGCATAGACTTCTTAACATCCTTCTAATCCAAACCCCTTGACACGCTGCTACTGTAGCTGCCACGTATTCTGCCTCTGCTGTAGACAACGCCACAATTGGCTGTTTCTTGGAAGCCCATGAAATGGCTCCTGAACCCATGTGAAAAACGTAACCAGATGTGTTTTTCCGGTCATCCACACTTCTAGCCCAATCGCTATCGGTGTAGCCAACTAAGTCTGAACTTTCTAAAAAAGTATATAAAATGCCAAATCTTTTTGCACCTTTGACATACCTCAGAATTCTTTTTGCTGCCTCCTAGTGTGCTTCCTTTGGCCTCTCCATGAATCTGGAAATTAAACTAATAGCAAACATTATGTCAGGCCTAGTTGCAGTTAAATACATAAGGCTGCCAACTATGCTCTTATATAATCTAGGATCAAAATCCTTGCTGCTGTCCTCTTTGCTGAGTTTTAATCCCATTATCGTGGGAGTGATTGCTCTTTGCACTCTTGCATATTAAACCTGCTCAACACTTAATTTACATATCTTGTTTGAGAGATAAAAATTCCATTTTCATTTTGATCTACTTCTATTCCTAAGAAGTATCTCAGCAAACCCATGTCAGTCATCTCAAATTCCTCTTTCATGACTGATTTGAAGTTTTCAATGAGGTAGTCATCATTACCTGTAAAAATTACATCATCAACATACAACACTATAATTAAAATCTTACCATCATTTTCTTTGATGTAGACGGTGGGTTCTCCCTCACACTTGTCAAATTCATTTTCCAGTAGATAGGAGTCTATTCTACTGTACCACGCTTTTGGCGCTTGCTTCAGCCCATAAAGAGCTTTCTTCAATCTGCACACTTTGTGCTCTTGGCTTTTCTTCTCATAGCCTAGAGGTTGTTCAATGTAAACCTCCTCCTTTAACACTCCATTTAGGAATGCCAACTTCACATCCATTTGGTAAACTTTCCATTTGTTTTGTGCTGCTATAGATAACACTGCTCTCACGGTTTCCATTCTTGCAACCGGTGCGAAAGTCTCCTCATAATCTCTCCCATATTGCTGCATGTATCCCTTAACAACCATCCTTGCCTTGTGTCTTTCAATTTTGCCTTCAACATTTCTTTTGGTCTTATAGACCCATTTAACTCCTATGACTTCTTTACCTTTTGGTAGCTCAACCAAATCCCATGTCTTGTTTCTTTCTATGGCTTTCATCTCCTCATCCATAGCTTCTATCCATTTCTTATCTTTAATAGCATCTTCGAAATGAATAGGGTCATCAACATGACAATATAATGCAAACAAAGAATTCATTCTTTCATTATAAATGTCACTCAAGTTTCTGAACTTCTTACCTCTTTCACTTGGTGTGCAAGTGCTTGAAGATGCACTTGAATCTCCTCCTTGTGGTGTGCTTGGAAAAGCACTCCCATTTCTCCTCAATGGTGTTTCTTGTTGTCCTTGTGTTGGCGCTGCAGTTTGGGGATGTATTTCAGTGATCTCCTCATCATCTTCATCATGAGACAAATAGTTTTTAACATTCAATGTTTTCTCTATGCTTCCATCCCAAGCTTCCTCCTCAATGAACTGAACATCTCTGCTCACAAAAAACTTCTTGGTAGATGGGATATACAACCTGTAAGCTTTGGATTCCTCACTGTATCCAATGAAGATACATTTCTCCCCTTTGTTGTCCAACTCCTCCTTAACTGATCAGGAATGTGTGCATAGGCCACACATCCAGAAATTTTCATGTGGGTGACTCCTTGCTTTCTCCCACTCCATGCCTCTTCTGGCACTTTGTTCATCACAGCTTTTGTAGGACACCTATTCAAGATATATACTGCATATTTTACGGCTTTAGCCCAATAATCATTTGGCAAATGCTTTGCCTTCAACATGCTCCTCGCCATATCCATAATGGTCCTGTTCTTTCTTTCAGCTACACCATTTTGCTGCGGAGTGTACCTTGTTGTAAATTGCTTGTGTATTCCATTCTCTCTACAAAACCATAGGAATTCCTTGGAGATATACTCACCTCCTCTGTCTGTTCTCAAGACTTTAATACGCAGCCCACTTTGATTTTCCACAAGTGCTTTGAAATTTCAGAATTTTTCAAACACTTCCGATTTGTTCTTCAAGAAATAAACCCAAGTCTTTCTTGTAAAATCATCAATGAATGTTAGAAAATATTGGTTTCCTACTAAAGATGGGGTTTGCATTGGTCCACATAAATCTAAGTGGACAATTTCTAAGGGTGCTTTTGCCCTTATGCTTTTCCCTTATGGAAAACTTTCTCTATGTTGTTTCCCCAAGATGCAACCTTCACAAAGGTTGTCCGGTTTCTCTATCAATGGTAATCCCCTTACCATTCCTTTTCTGCTCAACATGTTAAGACCTCCAAAGTTGAGATGTCCAAATCTCAAGTGCCACAACCAATTTCCATCCTTTGGCACACTTTGGAGAGCCTCTTGGGAAACTGCTGTAATTACTTCTTTGTTTTTCAATTCTGCTCTTATTCTGAGAGGGAACATCCTGTTCCTCGTCATCCTCACTTCAGAAATGCATCGCTTGCTGGGTGCTCTTTCCATGATGGTGCATACATCATTTTCAAAGAAAACATTGTAACCTTTTTGAACAAGCTGTTCAATACTCAAGAGGTTACATCTCATTCCAGGGACATAATAGACATATGCTATGGTTTTCCTTTCACCTTGCTTTGTAAATATCTTAACTTCTCCTTTACCCATAACATAAATTTTTCTATCAGTCCCAAGTGTGACTTGTGACTTCACACTTTGATCTAAACCAGAAAACAGGGCTATGTTTCTTGTCATATGGTTACTGCAACCGGAGTCTAGAAACCATATGTCTTCACTATTTGTTTCAGCCATGTTACAAGCTAACAGCACATTATCTTGGCTGACATTTTCTCTAGTAGTATTTACATTAGATCTATTATTCACATCATGCTGCTTCTTCCTACATTCACTGGCATAATGCCCATACTTTTTACAATAATAACATTGGACATTGGATTTTTCATACCTTTGTGCTTGAGTATGATGTTGTCCTCCTTGTTGGCTGCTGCCTTGGCCTTGGTTCTGATTTGTATCGCTGCCTCTTCCTTGAGCATTTGTTGGACTGTTCCTTCCACCTCTGTTTTGACTTCTGCCTCTTCCTCTCTTGTTTCCTCTGCCTTGACCTCTTCCTTTTCCAAAGGACATCTCGGTCTTGAAGGCTTGCTCTAGAGATGAGTTTTCATTTCTACTCAACCTTTGCTCATGTGTTATCAGTGATGCATGAAGCTCATCCACTGAGAAATTTGTGAGATCTTTTGTCTCTTCTATGGTGGTGACAATCACATCGAACTTTGAGGGTAGGATCCTCAATAGTTTCTCCACAATTTTCCTTTCTTCAAGTATATCTCCATGAGATCTTATTTGTGTGACCAAGCCAATTACTTGAGTGAAGAATGAGTCAATATTGTCTGACTCCTTCATGCATAGATTCTCGAAATCTTTCCTCAGCAACTGTAGTTTTGTTGTCTTCACTCTCTCCATGCCTTGATAGGCTGTCTTGAGAGTTTGCCTTGCTTCTTTGGATGTCTTAGTTACTGCTAACCTTGGAAACAAGCTTCCATTCACTGCCTGATACAAGAAGAAGAGGGATTTTGAGTCCTTCTTCTTATAGCTCTTTAACAGATCCTTCTTTCCCTGAGTTAATGCATTAAACTCATTTTCATCTGCTAGTTGTTCAAAACCATCCTCAACTATTTCCCATAAGTCTTGCGAAGCAAACAAGGCTTTCATTGTTTTTGCCCAATAGTCATAGTTTTTTCCATCAAATAATGGGAGCTGCATACCCATGCTATTGCTGGTGTTTGTGCCAACCATTCTTGCACTCTTAACTATGCTTCAAAATACAGTCAAGTATTTAAGAGAAATACCTTGGATTCTTTTGTCCGAGACTTCACTTTGCTGGAGAAGTTGTTGCAATAAGAATCCTTCCTTCAGCTTCTTTGACACTTTCAAAGAGCCTAAACCAGCTCCGATACCAGTTGTTGGAAATTTCAGGTGATTTGAAACTCAAAAGACCAGAGAACAACGCTCTGATACCACTATTGGGAATTTTTCTGGTAAAATTCCAAAAAACAAAAATCACAGAACAGAGAACAATGCTCTGTTTTTCACACACAGGATCTTAACACAGCGAAAACTTAAAAATTTATTTGCAGCTGACAGAGTTTTCACACACCACATATTTCTATTCATTAATAAAAACTGCTGTTACAAAATATGCTTCTTCCTCTCTCACAGAGGGATTTACAAAAAACAAAAGACTCAGACTGTTGTGTCTGTTGTATATTCTATTTTGTTGTTGTTGCCTTTCTTTTTCATTCACACGCTGTTGCATTCTATATTTTTACTTCTTCGCACTGCTGTGCATTACTATACAATTTACATTGCTATTTATATTTTCATATGCACTGTTGCGTTCTTCCCTCTTCTTACTTCAACAAAAAAAAAATTATTACATATATATATGACAAAAAAAGAAATTACTTCACGTTTTCACTTGCCATGTTTCCGTAAAAGAAATAATAAAAATTGAATAGTTTTACCAACTTTTTCTTGTGCCCATACTCTCGCTGAAATAAAATTAAAATCCTTACCAAAATACCAACCCACAATAAATTACATTTATTGTTTTACTGACATTTACTGGCGGTCAAAAATGTAACTTTCACTTCACGTAAAATTCATTTGCTGCTGGCCTGTACTTCAACCATTTACTTCAATTTGATCGTATCACGAAATCGCATTTGGCGGAACACAAAAAAATGGAGCACACACATATTAGTGTGATCTGCGATATGCGATCGGATCGAATCGCACCATCGCAATCGCCAGAAAACACAGCACATAACGGAGGGTGACAGGGTGTGTTTGCGATTTGCAATATGCGATAGATTGCATTGCAAATAAAACAAAGCTACATTTGAAATTATTATTTCAACATTTCTTTGATTTTGACAACTCTAAGCATTTCATGGATTTTCCAAATAATGGAAACTTTAATTTAAGGGAAAGCGTTTAATGACAAAAAAAAAAATCTCTTTAAGGGGAATCACAATCCTCGTATGTGACACATCACCAAATTTTGGTTTTTCAAATGTCGAATAGTGAAAAGAACCTACCCACATGCACGAATTACACTTGCATGAATTACACTTCCATATTTGTTTGACCAATTCCAAGTGTGCCATCCATGGTGAAGGAACATTTAACTAAAGATTTGCAGTCATATTTGTTGGGTTGTCAAACCTTGTTGGGTTGTCAAACCTTCATAAAGGAAGATGTATAGGAACTTGCGATGGGATAAACCTAACAAGACGACTGCGGCCCATGGGAAAATTTATATACATTGTTGAACGGTCTGTAAATACCCAAATTATTCTTGTGAGGGATAAGGAAAGAATTATCCCTGGTGCAGAAGGTGTGAATTTAGGTGAGCTTCTAAAGATAAAAGCAGAGCAGAGAGTTATATTTTTGGTCCTCATCTCAGAGGATAGAGCAACCATGGACTTTCTCTGAAACGTTGCATTCATGAAAACATGCAACTGATTGATTGAGTCCAATCTAGACCATGGAAATTACAGCCTAGTTTATGGAAATAACAGCTGAGTTTACCCATCATCATAGAACCTTGAGCTTGGACGCCAACATTCAAGGCTCTGAAAATCACCAGGTCGTGAGCTTTGTGGGAGGAATTAATCTCTCTAACAAAAGGTTTGATAATGAGATCCATCCCCTGTATAGAACCCTGAACACTGTTTATAGAGATGATTTTCATCAGAACAATTACAATGATGTAGATCTTGAACATGGTAGATCTAAGGAGCCATGGCACGATGCCCAGCTGGCACAACTGCCTACGATGTCCTGACGAAATTTATTCAGTGTAAGACAAAGCAGGCTGATCCGATCCTCCTCCTAAAGCTTGATGATTTACTGGGTCTCCTACTGCCCGACGCACATTTTGAAGGCCTGAAATCTCGGAATGTTCAAATCTTCCAGTCCAAAGATGATGCACCCCTCTTTCGGTCCATAGATGATGCTTCCATCTTGGGGTTCCCTACGAATCCATCAGATGATAGCCAACGAAAATACAATGACCTCATTCATCCAGGTCAGTCTAAATGTCTGGTATAGGACTCTTATCCAAATTATGTATATTGATAGAGATTATAGCTTATTCATTAAAATAGAAAGTTTTGTATCAAATAATTTCCATATCTGTACAAGTTTTGTTGAGAAACCACTTTATTTTGGAAAGGAAATAGATACCTAGTCTTTTCTTTAAGTTTATGCTTGGAATCTATGAATTACTTAAGATTATTTCCACA
The DNA here is from genome assembly GCA_031772625.1 of Pinus tabuliformis. NCBI lineage: Eukaryota > Viridiplantae > Streptophyta > Pinopsida > Pinales > Pinaceae > Pinus > Pinus tabuliformis. Next base: position 1,384,878,095 of record CM062820.1, on the reverse strand, counting down.
CTAGGAGATTAATATCACCCCACTTTAAGACACCTTTAAGCAAAACTTAAGGGAGAAAATGCCAGAAAATGCACAAAAACATTCAGAAATTTATGGAGAAACATTAAAAAATTTACTTAAAAAAAATGTATAGTTGCATTGAATAATAAAGCTCAAAAATTTAGGGATGGTCATGAATATGAAGGCATAAGCTTACCTAGATGTTTTTCTCCTTTTTGATGTAGTTGGAAGAATCAAAATAACATGCTTTAGACCTGAACTTTGCCCCGTGCTTGGAATACCATGCTTTAGACCCAATCTTTGTCTGGTACTTTCAATAACAGTTTTTAGACGTGAACTTTGCCTGGTGCTTAGAATAGCAGGCATTATACCCTCAATTTTGGGCATCAATCTAGTAGTGTCAAACTTAAAGGGCAAGTTTGATGTATTTGCTTCTCTTCTTGTTGCCTCTGCTACCTAAATTAATGGACAAAGAACCGACTTCTTCAAGTTTCTTTACTGTAAATATGGGAAGCAATTTCACTTCTTTCAAATGAAGAAGGGACATGATCTAGCTTTACTTGACACCAGGCTTTGCTTGACACCAGTTTTGCAGGGGAGAATTAGGTGGTAATTCACAATGAAAGCTTTAGATATCCTAAGTTTTTGGGCAAAATTAATGAAGCATTTAATGTTTTGAGACTAATGCTAACTTGAAAGTTAGTATTTCATATGTATAATATCTTCGGACTTTGGATAAACATGAAATGTTGCTTGAATTCCATTTCATACTTTGGATAAAAAGAAAATTGGATATCTAAAAGTTGTCTCGAGCCACGTGAAGGTGCCAATAAGAGGTCGGAATAAAAACTTTGATTAAAATTTTGACGACGCGAAATCACCATTAGAAACTTTGGTTAAATTTTAGTAAAACTAGAAAATCTTCAGTCAAAAAACATAATATTTTTTAGTCAATGATCGAGCAATCGCTAGAGTCCTTGCATGCTGAAGGCAGGCACTACTAACATTACAAGTATACAATGTGTATTCTGATAACTTAACTTTACTTAAATACTGAGGGTTTAGTATCCATTTAACAAGAAGGATTAGATTGAGTTTACTGATAATGAAGCGAGCCAAAGTCACTTAACATCACAGGAAAAAAAATGTACATGATCTTGAAAATAGAGAATTATGTTGGTAATTTGATAAATCCTTATCATCTCGAAATAGACGACACATAGGGTTCAGGAAACTCTTAAGGGATAGCAAAAGCAAGAAAGTCGAGTGAGACCAATCTGTGACAAAGACCAATCTGTGACAACAAAGTTGTCAGTTAGCCTTTTCTGAGGGTTGTCACTTAGTTAGACAAAGATATAAGAGAATATGTGTTAACATATCTACATCATAGAAAAAGGGAATGCATTAAGCGAGAACACTACTTTGAATAAAAACTCAAAGCAAAGCAACCACGAAAAATACACCATTTTAAATTACCTTGATGCAAATTAACGAGTCATAGAGGGTTGCCTCAGCAAAATCTTTGAAGTGCCGAGGAGAACGAGTAGCAGAGGAAAATAAAAAGCTTGTGAGAAAAGAGGAATGCTATGTAAACTTGGAAGTATTAAACCGTCATCCATTTAATAATCCTCCTTTTACATCAACTTTTACTATCATCATTGTGAAAGAAAAACTGGGAAATAAATGACTGTAGGAGATGAAATACGAGCTCAAAACAAGAACATGAAAACCTAGACCTTGGGAATTCATTTGGTATGATGCTAGCAAAGTGAACATTGAAATTCGAAAGCGGTTTCAATAGAATAGTAATTGATACCATCACCTAGAAGGGAGCTTGCAAGGTCATGCCACAAATAGGAAAAAAAAGTTAACCAACAAAGACAAAAGAGACAAACTTGAGATACTTGACCTGATGACTAGGAACACACTTTGTTGAGAAAGATATCAATCCTGGAACAAAAGTGATAAAAGAAAATCCTTTAAAGTTAAATGCATTATAAAATACCCTTGAAACTAGCACTGTGATACTAAATTTAAACCAAGGAAGGAAAAGTAATTGGTAGCGACGTAAAGATTTCATAATAGACCACCGTTGGACTACTGCTATACTTTCTAGTGACGGGGAAGGTGCACGCATTGACGCACCTACCTGGCAGGGGCACTATGAGGTAATAACACTCGAAAATCAGGGCACAAAGAAAACAAAGTACATGAAGCAATCTCAACTGTGGTAAGTAGAAAATGTAACGAGAAAAGCATAATTAGGCTCTTAATCAAATGATAAATCAAACTAGCGAGAGAGGATAATAAAAAAATAGATGCACCACTGAAAAAATTAATAAAAATTCATAGAATTACAAGAAAAATACCATGCAAATTATGAGGAGAGGTTGCCATGAATTCCATAAGGTCTCCAGTTGTTAACCCTACTAGCACTTACCATAACACTTAGTGAATCAGGATACACTATGTGAGAGGAACAAATGAAATGGATATAAGTGAATTGATCAAATTAGGGTTTGTGAACACATATGCATTGTTCGATCGACATGAAAAATCCCCACCATCCAAGAAACTAGTATTGTGAACCCATATGAAGATCACATGGAAAGAGTGCACGTGGCATCAGATGGTTCATCACCAGGATCAAGACACAAGGTCACCTGCTCGAGTATAGGAGTACATTAACATGGAAGTACACTTCAAAGAAATGTAAGACAATATTTTTCGCAACCTGACTATAATTATCATAATGTTTAACCATAACAAACGTATAGTTTCCAAGTAGGCTTTATTATATGGAGGGTATTATGGATAAAGAAGTATATTGGTTAGGTTAAAGGCCTTTTATCATCCAATAAGGATTATATTCAAATAAATAGGTGTGTGCTATGAGGTGGCGCAAACCCCCTTAGACCAATAATCCCAAAGAGATTAATAACATGTAGAGAATCGTGGAAAAATATTATGGGGTAGAACTTATAGTTAGAGTGTTACACACTCGTATAGTAATATACATTCTTATATATGTATACATATATGTTTCAGAAATATAAATAAATTCTACAACTTGGCATAATTGGTTTTATAAAAAAAAGTAGTGAGCCAAGGCATAATTGTGACAAATGGTATTAGAGCCTTTATTTAAACACTAGGATTGGAAGGAACCGTCATACTAAAATGAAGTATGTACAAAAGTGTAAATGTGATATGGTAATAACATTATGTGTTGTATATAAGGTACCTAAGGGAAGCCGGTCACAAAAAATGGAAGAGGATCCCCCTCCAACCATAATATTGGGCGGAGAATTATATGTCGAATTAGGATATAAAGGTACTCAACTAGCTTCTTAGTTTTTGGATGTCATCTGAAATCTGCAACAGGAATTGGCCCATATCAGGATAATGAATGTTTATTAAGGGCTAGTGAGGAATAGGATATGATGATAAGGGAGTTGATGGAAAGGTCTATCTATAGAACCATAGAAATAGAAGGGTTGAAAAGAACAAAAAATGGAAATAGGATTGGAGAAGTCTGAAAGTGGAGGAGATTCAGATACGATGTATCCAAAATAAGAGAAAGAAAGGAATAAAATGGAGTTACGAGGAAGAGAATGCAGAAGCATGGCTTATTAACATGAAATAATACTTTTATGTTTATTAGTATGAGAGTAACCTTAAGGCCAAATTTGTTATTTATCAACTGCAAGAGAAAGCTGCTCTTTGGTGGGAAGAGGCTAAAACTGTGCAAATGTTGTAGGAAAAGATATTTTTTGGGGAGGAATTCCAAAAACAGTTTAAGTTTGGATATACCAATAAATGACATTATGATGATCGTACCAAAGAGTTCCAAGGGCTAAGGATGGTCTAGTTAACTATGGATGCATTTGTGGAAAAAATTATCTATTTTTTGTGGTATGTTTCCGATATTAAGGAAGAGAAGCCAAGGTACAATGATTTGTGAACAGTTTACGTACTATATGTAAGGAAAGGATTTAGTTCAAGAATCCTAAGAGAATGGTTGAGGCAGTAACATAATCAAGGTTATGCTACCAAAAGTTTAAAAATAGAGGTGATGGGTCAAAACCTTGGAAAGGAAAAGATATAAATAAATTTTCCATGGGTTCAAGGAAACAGAAACAAGGTTATCTTAAGATTTTTGAGAAATATCATCAATGGAGGAAATTCATTAAAGGTATTTTAAATTTATTGGCACAATCTCAGATGGGGTCTAAACAAATGGATCTGAACAATAAAAATATTAGTGGCTTCAAGAAGAGGGAATGACTGAGGTGTTAGTGGTGTGGTGGACTACACCTATTGAGAGACATATCACATAATCCCTAATCCATTCAGAATATTCAAGTTGTTCATGACGAAACAAGTGTGAACAATGTTACCATAAAAATTCCTAGGATCCGTGCCACACTAGAGGAAAGATAGGTTGAGCATCAATATACCATGACTGAGATTGAAGGTACCATTTTAAACCCACCTGCTTTCGTTTTAATTGATATGTGGGCTAGTTTATGTTAGATTAGCCCCCAACTTGTGGAAACATGTGAATTAAAATATGAAAAATTCAAGTCTTCATGGTTGGTAAAATTAGGAACTGACACAAAAATGAAGGTAACTAGACAAGTAAGAAAATGTCTCGTTAGGGTCGTATGATGTGTGAATAGTCATGGATTGGTTGGGAAAACAGGAAGCTTTATAAATTGTTTGGAAAAATTGTAAATTATGTAAGTCTTGATGGGAAGACCCAGTTAATTAAAGGTATACCAAAATAAATATGATCAGACATATTTCATCTTTAGAGCTGAATAGGAGTGCACGAAAAGGGTGACAGATATAAATGGTGTAGGTGGAAACAAAAAAACAACAATTAAAGAAGGAAAATTTAGAAACATTTCCAATCATTGGTGAATTTCAAGATGTTTTCTTAGAATAAATCCCATGTTTACCTCCCCACAGAGCTATATAATTTTCCATTGACCAAGTACTATTTTCTAGCACAATATCTAGAGCTTATTATCAAATGACAATACACAAGTTACTAGAATTAACGATGTAGTTAAAAGAACTATTGGATAAATTTTACATTACACCTAGTGTCTCACCATGGGGGGGGGGGGGGGGGGGGGGTGGGGGGGGGGGCTATCCTCCTTCTCAAGAAAAAAAATGTCACATTTAGGATATGCATCGATTATTGACAATTAAATAATTTAGCCATAAAAAATAAATACTTGTCGCCCTATATTTATGATATGTTCTATCAAGTGAGGGGAGAAACCATATTCTCAAAGATTTATTTAAGTACCAGATATCGCCAGCTGAGAATAAAAAATGGAGATATTCATAAGAAAAAATTAGAACTAGACATGGTCACTACGAATACCTATTGTTATCCTTTAGTCTTGCAAATGCACCAACAAGCTTTATGTGTTTAATGAATATTTTACTTCATAAATACCTTCAAAATTGTGTTTTGGTGTTTATACATGATATTTTAGTGTATTTCATGAATGAACACAACACAAATAACATCTGAAATTAGTGCTACAAACATTAAGAGAACATCATATATATGCGACACTTAGCAAATATGAGTTCTACAAAGGAAAAATACAATATTTGGGTCACATCATTTCAAAGGAGGGACAATCTGTTGATCCTGAAAAGGTTAGGTCCATTTTAAATTGGTCCATACTTAGCGACGTGTCAATTATCCGCTAATTTATGGGAATCACAAGATATTACCTAAGATTTATAGAAGGATTTTCTAAACTGGCCTATTTGATTACCTCTTTACAGAAAAAGGGAACAAATTTTGAATGGAAAACCAAATGTTAGGAAAATTTTGACAAAATAAAACACTTATCAACAATAGATCCTATACTGAAAATTGAAGACCTAAATAAGGAATTCATTGTTTGCACTGACAAGTGTTTGTAAGGTATTGGGGGAGTTTTGATGCAGGAAAATGTAGTAGTAGCCTATGAGTCTAGGAAAATGAAAACTCATGAAAATAATTATGTTGTATATGAATTAGATCTGGTTGTAGTAATACATGCTCTAAATATGTGGAGACAATACCTTTCAAGAAAAAAATTACATTGGTGACAAATCATATCAACTAGAAATATTTTTTTAGCCTATTGGATCTAAATGCATGATAGACAAGGTGGTTGAATTTCCTCAATGAGTTCAAGCTTGATATCAAACAAATAAAAGGAATATAAAATAAAATAGTAAATGCTTTAAGAAGTTACAGATATGCTTTAATGCGAATGGCTTCTAGAAGTATTAGCATAAAATCCATAGATAAGATTAAAAATTCAAGACAAAAAGATCCTCGATATGTAGAAATTCAACAAAAGTTGTAGGTGTCACATTCTGTAATGCACACCACCATTTTCTCTTTTTTCCTCTTTTTTTTAAATAATATTCAGTAACATATATATTGTCTGCATAACCCTCTATTGCACCTAGATAGTATAGTGCACATTTGGTTTTGTATGTTAACCTTTTAAAAATGAAACTTCCTCATTCCTTTGAGCATCAAACAAAGACATAGTTTGAATTTCTTAATTTATTTAAGGACCTAAGGATTTTCTAAAATGTGTGCCATATAATTACACCATAACCTCTCCCCACTCCCAACACTTTGAATTCAATGTTGTCTAGGACTTAAGTTCAGTGGCTCTAGGTTACATATAATTCTTCTTATATGAAAGTAGGTAGAAATGTTCCATACCCCTACAGATGAAATCAAATGGATGATATCGAATTTTATCTGCCAATTATAAGGTTTTATAATAATGACGGGTATAAAAAAAACCGTTGGATTTCATGACTATCATGGTACATTTTTCCCGGTTTCTACGATGTCATGGAAACCACATCAAAACACAACTCTCCCTTTGTCATGTGATTTCGATGCACCCTGCCATAATGTACTCATCAGATGGTAGAGGAGAGTGATTTCCAATCCAACTGTTGGAACCTTCCTTGAGATTGATACCCAAACTCTAACCTGAATTGACAACTTACTCCTTTTCGTTTCCCCTTTCCCATTTGCAATGCATGGTTGCGTTTGATATGAGGGTCTTCACAATTTGGGGAAACATTAATGGAGGTCGAGACTAGGTTTTTGAATGGAAAATACTCTACAATGACAAAGATAATTACCTTGTTTTCAATACCTACCTTCAAGTAGTGTTAAGTACTTGTGTTTTTATTTTATGCTAGGTCCTTCCTTGAGGTTTGGGATAGTTTATCTATTAAATGATTTTATAGCCACGCACAGGGTCGGTTCCTATTATCTTTGTTTTTCGCATCTTTTTTTTCGAGGGTTCTTGGCATGCCCTATTTCTGAACCTGATGGAAATATTGTTGTCACAAAGAACATTGCTTCTTTTCTTTCTAGAGCACACAACTCTGATTCCCTAAAGTATCACTATTTTTTACAATTCAAAGATATTTAAGAGGTCACTTTACTTTCTACAGGTACCCCATTAATAAATTGTTATCTATTCCTCTATTCTACATTCATTGGTGTGAATTCGAATATCCAAACAACCACATCCAGAGCCCTCTTACCTCGATAAGTATGTCAAGTAAATTGTGCGTCCTCTTTTTTGTTAATTATTTGTCTTTGAATTGCTTGTTTCCAACATTCCTTCTCATTGGAATATACTTAGTCGCATGGGCTTGGGTTGTGCCTCGTTCATAAGGGAATCGGTTTGGGGGTTGCCAATTTCGCGAAGTTCCTTCATAGAGATTTCAATTGAAGCTTGGGATATTCCCTCCTGAGGTAAAGTAACTCTCTCATTTACATAATTTTTTTTCTTTTTTTTTTTTACCTTTCCATCGCATTTTCAGTTTTCATGTATCGGGTTTAAGAATATCAATATTTAACCAACAGATTTTTCTTTTTCTTTTGTGCGTTGTTCTTTGTAGGCTCTAAGTGATTTTTCTTATCATGAGTTCCTACTGGTAAGAATATATATATTTCATCTTTCTTCTTTTGTTCACAATGATAATATCCAATTTCACTCACTTTCTCCATTTAAGATTGTCTCTCATGGTTTTTCTAATTATTCCTTCTAGGTATGCCAATGACCCAATAGCTCTTCCATCAAGAGGAGTTGTGTATTCCTGACCTCACCTATTGGACATAATTTTCTTCCTCTTTTCTTTTAGGTCGACACTCCGGGCTTGGACTACCTTATTTATTCCTTATGATGTGTGTGTCACCTTCTTTGTTTCTAAGTTATGTAAAAATATATTGATATTGAAGTATTTTTTTTGGGCATGGTTGTTGTCATGACTTATAGGATAATGTCATGGAGATTCAGGGGTAGCTATGTCCACCATGCATCTAATTTTTTACTTTTTATTTATGTATATTCAGGAACCGTGCGTTTTTTCTATACCATAATATTTATTCAACGATGTTTTATTTATATGTATTTATGTAAGAATTCAACCAATTCTATATGATGTCTAGACAAAAATTATTGTTGTCATCTCCTTTGATTCTAGAAACCTTGTCTTGAATATTATAATTTAAATTTGTAGTTTGTGTATTAGTGAAAAGGTACTCAATTTGTCTCATGCATTTATCTTGTCAATTCATCTACTACCACAATTAAATTGGTATAATGGCTAGTCTGATTTGGTTTTCTAAATTGTCGATGCATCTCAATTGTTTTCAACCTTTACATGACTCTAAAATATTATTTTTAATTTTGGCTTGAATAATTTAGTGTTGGTAATTATAAATGTTTCCCTTAGATAATTCACTTATTTTTCTATTCTAAGTAATTCATTAAATTTTAGATGGTACAATATCTTCGTTTTCATATGATCATTCTGGGTATAGACTAATCTCCATTGAATGTAATTTACTTTATTGAGAGAGAATTCTCATCATATATATATATATATATATATATATATATATATATATATATATATATATATATATATATATATATATATATATATATATATATTCTCGTGGTTTCATATATATTTGTTATTGTGAAATTTTTTGGAAGGTGTACCAAAAGCACTTCATTTAAATCACTAGGTGACAAGTGACCCTAACAACAAGTTGATGACTTCTAGCAATTCAAATCTGCAATAAAAATAGAAACCTGCAACAAAAGTATAAACGATCCAACAAAGAAAGAAACAATGAAGAATATCAAATGCAATAACCCAAATGGAAAGAATTTAATTAAATAAATATTTTATTAAAAACACCTGGTCAAGAATATCTACATATGGGTCTGTAAGTCCCCCTCCGTGGGATGGGTCCTTCTATTTCCTTGATGCTTCAAAAAATGATCTTCTCTCTCAATATGTGAAAATCCTAGATAAAATGTGGATAACTCAAACGGGAGCTCAAAAGAAAAAACACGATAATGGTGACGATGATTATGATCATGGTGAAGAATGAATGAAAAACCCTCCTATTTATAACAAAGTATTGAGTTAGTATAAAAAATGCAGAATAATAAAATAATATTAACCAAATCAATATCTAATCGCTCAAAATACTTTATTATATTTAATGGAGAGCAAAAAGACATTTAAAATGGTTAAATATCTTTATTTAGGAATAATTAACAAATAAAATGATTTATTAATTATTTCGTGAGTATTAACAATGGTGTGAAATTGAAATAATTATTATATAACAATTGTTCCAATAACAGAAATAAGGAAAATTAAATAAATAGTTAGTTTTTTAATTATTCCAAAGGGATTTGGTCAAGTGTGACAAGGAACAATTAATTAAATAATGATTTAATAATTATTCCTAGAGAAAATTAAATAAATAATGATTTATCTAATTATTCACGTGTTTTTTATATAAATCAGAAAAGAATATAATAAAACTGGTTTACTAAATTATTTTCCATAGTGAAAGTGATATTACTATGGTAAAGTTAAATCTACATGGTGTATTTTGATCCAGCTAGTTACAAAAGACTAGTTGATCAATTTTTGGTGATAACAAATTGCCCCCACACATATGGGTGTTAGGAGAAAATCATATGACTGAAATACATTGTAGGTTACACTTCCATGGGACACCAGAATGGAATTAAAAGAGGGAGAGAAAAAACTAAAGCAAGTCAACAACAGAAAAATAATGGAGTGGGCGAGACCTACAAAACTGATAGAAGTCTCCTATTATGTCAGAGTACATGATAAGAAATGAGGCAAGGGAGGCATACATACCCACTAAGATAAATGTGTACAAAGAATTATGATGATCCCAACAATGTGGGACTCAAATAAAAAGTACATGATACATGATACATGATACACTGGCATCAAGGGGCCAAAAAATAATCCAATGAATCTCATATAGATAGTGTGTCTGGAAAACCATAGATCATGAATGAATACAATAACATCTTAGTACATGAGATATAATGCCCCTCAAGATGATATGGTGAGAGTCGGGGTGAATCACAACCAAAGAAGAGCTGTTGAACAGGAAAGGTCTTTGAAGATCTGAATGGATCGTCTACAGGTGACATGTGTGTTGTGGGCACTACGAGTGATGGAAACCGAACACATCACATCTATGGAACTCCATCTAAGGTTGGATCAACATATGTGGTCATCTAGCCATGTGGGGAGATACTTGAGGGGCCACCCCATCATGAGGTGTAGAACATCTCACACGCACTTGGGAATCATTGAGGCAATTGTAGAGCTATAAAAAAGGTCTCTTTCACCTCCAATTACCTCACATTAATATGTCAATTTGGGAGCGTTTTGTTATTTCAAAGAGTGTCTCAGTCTGAGGCTATCATTTGTCAGAGTAATGCTAGTAGTACAGTGCTAAAAAATACAAGAGAAAATGGATGCTTGTCTATAACTAAGTTACTTCAAAGGAATAAATCACGCACTCAGAAACTAAGCAACTGATCAGTCAAGGGTTCGGTAGTGATAACCCATCCCTTTGGAAACTGATGAAAAGGAAGTTAGAGCATGGACCACGGGTCTAGGAGCTAGACAGTAAATCCCAAGGCTCACTACAGCCTTAGATCGTCTCTCACACCAAAACAACAAATGCGAGTAAATGGAACGACAGATAGCAAAATGGAACAACAAATAAGAAATTGAACAACAAATCTGGAATGGAACATCAATGATAAAATAGAACAGCAATTCTGAAATGGAACAGCAATCAAATAACTAAGTCTCGCGAGCAGTAATCAAACTTAATCTACTAACTCAAATGCACTCATCGTAATCAAACATCAATCTTTCATTCTCAAGGCAAATCAAGCAGTACACACTAATGGAAAAGCACTAACTACAGATAAGTTATGGAACAACACCTATAAATCATATACGCACGCAACACGCTAGAATAGTAATCTAATCAGTCTTAATTAACAAGAATATGACTGTGTTTCCAAATCTAACATCATTAATTTTGAATCCAACAATCGTAAATAACACAACTCTTAGATGAATTCTATAACAAGAAAGTACAGCACAAAAGCTGTCATGAAACCAACTCAAGAAAAGATAGATCAACGCCTTAGAATTCAGCCTCTTCGAGGGGGCAACTTCCTTTACATTACATAAATGAACAATTCTTGGATGATACAAATGACAAAACGTCCTTTCTATATATAGGAATCTAAGGAGTCACAATATAATCCAACCGACCTAACAATAATAATATAAAGCCACAAAAATAACAATAGAGAGATTCTATGGGGCACAAAAATAACAATATGGGGGTAATAGGGGCACAACAATATAAATAAGGGATATAACTACAATAGTAATGGGGTAATCACTAGTATTATAGGGACCCAACATGCCCCTCTCCTTCAAAAAAGTGTTGTCCTCAACGCTTGAGCAGTTCTGGATACTTCTGCATAAAATTCTCATCCTCCCATGTGGAATCTTCAGCGGATAAGTTCTTCCACTTGATAAGATACTCTGAAATTAATCGATTTCATAGCTGTCGAGTTCTTGTTTCTGTGACTGCTTCCGGTTCCAATATAATTTTTCATTCTTCGTCAAGTTCTGGCAATATTGTTTGAACTGGGAGCTTATCACCTATAACCTTCTTTAAACATGAAACATGGAAAACTGGGTGCAATCGAGAAGCTGCAGGAAGCTCCAATTTGTATGCCATAGTACCAATCTTTTCCAACACCTTGTACGGACCATAATACTTTGGTGATAATTTATTATCCTTCTTAGGTTGCTTTAGGGACATTTGCTTATATGGTTGTAGCCGCAGAAATACCCAATCACCTACATCAAAACTTCTTTCACTGTGATGTTGATCTGCCTGTTGTTTCATTCTATTTTGTGCCAACACGAGGTTATCCTTTAAGAGTTGGAGGACTTGTTGTTGATGTTCGATGTGATGTTCCACTGCCTGAACCTTAGAATTTTCTCTTACATATGATGTGATTGATGGTGGTTGGTACCCATAAAGTGCCATAAATGGGGTAATTTTTGTTGTTGTATGGAAGGAAGTGTTATACCACCATTCAGCCAGAGGCAACCATTTGACCCATTGTGTCTGTTTATCAGATACAAAACAACGAAGATATCCTTCCAAACATTTGTTTACTATCTCAGTTTGCCCATCAGATTGAGGATGATAAGATGAGCTATGAGATAACTGAGTACCCAGACAAGAAAATCATTCTGTCCAAAAATTTCCAGTGAAAATGGGATCTCTGTCAGTTACAATAATCTTTGGGATTCCATGTAGCTTTTGAACTGTTTCCATAAATGCAATAGAAACTGTACTGGCTTTAAATGGATGTGATAATGCACAAAACTGTGCATACTTGGTAAGTCTGTCAACTACCACCATGATGACACTCTTTCCCTCAGACTTGGGTAAACCTGTGATAAAATCCATTGAAACCTCCTCCCAACGTTGGCTTGGAATGGATAAAGTTTGTGATAGACCCAGTGTCTTAATTGTTTCAACTTTATTTTGTTGGCAAACCAAACATTCTGCCACAAACTTTTGAATATCTGATTTAAGGCCATCCCAAAAAAATTCCTTCTTAACCCTGTGGTAAGTTTTTAAAAATCCTGAGTGCTCTCCTAAGGGAGAAGTGTGCAATTCCATAAGAATCTTTTGTTTTAGCTGGGAATTCTTACAGAGGTATAAGCAATCTTTGTACCATAATGAATCATTTTTCCAGCTAAATGTATCAGAAGTACTGGAATCTTGTTGTAGCTTTCGAATAAGTGCCCACACTTCTTCGTCATTCTTCCATTCCTCCTTTGCTTCATTTATCCAATCTGGTTGGATAATAGAAATGGCACACAACAATGCTTCCATATCCTCATCCTTTCTTGAGAGTGCATCTGCCACCACATTTTGCTTCCCTTTTTTGTAGATGATTTCAAAGTCATAACCCAACATCTTTGTGACCCACTTTTGTTGCTCTTCAGAGGATAATCTTTGTTCTAAAAAGTATTTAAGGCTATCATGATCCGTTTTTACCTTGAAGTGTGTTCCCAATAGGTAGGGTCGTCATTTCTTAAGTGCATGGAGTATTGCCAACATTTCCTTCTCATAAATAGCTTTGCTTAAAAACTTTCCATTGATTGGATGACTTTTAAAAGAAATGGGTCTTTCATCTTGCATTAGAACAGCACCAATTCCATTTCCTGAAGCATCACATTCCACAATAAATGTTTTTGTGAAGTCCGGTGTAGCTAAGACCGGTGCTTGGTACATTGCCTCTTTAAGATGTTTAAAGGCCTTTGTTGCTTCTGGAGTCCATGAAAATGAATCTTTCTTCAATAATGTTGTTAGAGGCGCTGCTATTCTCCCATAATTCTTAACGAACTTGCAATAATACGCTGTCAACCCAAGAAATCCTCGCAGATGCTTTATGGATGTGGGGATTTTCCATTCCTTAATGGCTTTAATTTTGCTAGGGTCTACCTTAACTCCTTCATGAGATACAATATGACCCAAATATTCCACCTCCTTGACTCCAAAGAAACATTTGGATCTTTTTGCATATAATTGTTTCTCCTCCAATAGTTGTAGCACCTTGTCAACATGTTCAACATTATCCTTCCAAGGCTTGCTGTAGATTAGTATATCATCAAAAAATACCAACACAAATTTTCTAAGGAATGGTTTGAAAATTGAATTCATCAAACCTTGAAATGTTGAAGGTGCATTGGTAAGGCCAAATGGCATGACCAAAAATTCATAATGACCCTCATGAGTTCTAAATGCCGTTTTTGGAATGTCTTCAATCTTCATTCTGATTTGATGATATCCCGAATGAAGATCCAACTTGGTGAAGTAAATTGATCCATGCAATTCATCGAGTAATTCATCAATGACAGGAATGGGGAAGTTATCTTTAATAGTGAGCTTGTTGAGCTCCCTATAATCTGGACAGATGCGCCATGATCCATCCTTCTTGTGCACCAATACTACTGGAGCTGAGAAAGAACTTTGACTCGGTTGAATTATACCAGCCTCTAGCATTTCTACAACCATACGTTCAATTTCACTTTTTTGGACATATGGATATCTGTACGGCCTGATGTTTGGAGGAACACTTC